>CM060732.1:62924933-64124933 GCA_030704615.1 Takakia lepidozioides | reverse complement strand
CGTTCATCCTTTGTTCTATGCTCACTATTGCAGAACTCTCTATGAAGAGTGCATGAAGTTGAAGATAACTTCACCTTGGAGTGCAAATGAGGGAATAAAATGTGTTCTGGATGCAGACGATATCTGTTCATGGTGATATTTTGCATGCAACTCTTCATGTTGTTATCAAGCATATGGCTTCAGAATGGAATTAAAATGTGCAGGCGAAAGGTTGTTTCTCCTTATGAATTTGAATAACCGATTCAAACAACTTTGTTGAAGCTCAACTTTGGTCCATATCTGCTTAAGTACGTACAAATCACGTACATAAAGTTGCAAGCGAAGAAATAATCATTTGCCCCCCAAACGACTCGTTAAACCTTTCAACCAATTTTCAATCATGAATCATTTAATATGGGAACTATTGATTCACCCTTAGAACCATTTTAGATTGACCTCATACTTGTCCGGTAACTTAAAAAGGGCATGTACAACACACTCCCAAAGTTTCAAATCAATCTAAAATCATTTGGCAGGGGAACGATTGGTTCACCCATTGACCCGGTGTACACTGTCACTCTTCAAGATTCGTGGGTGTGGTACTTGATTATCCCATATGATGGACCCAGGTTTACTATTTCATGAGCAGAAACCATGAGCCATGAGCCATGAGCCGCATGAGCCGCATGAGCGGTGAGCCGAAGTCTAAGATACGCGGATTTCATGAGCGGACTCCTCCAAATTTGGAAATGCGGCAGATTAAACAAGTATTAAAATAATAGTTTTTTATTTGACCTTGCCGTTTTTGGACGTTCCAGATCATGTAATGCGGCGAAGATATGTCGTCAGTAACAAGTCCGCTCATGGTTTTATAGATCCGCTCATGGAAATAAGTGACCGTGCAACGGGAAATCCAGTATACCACTGCAAAAGGACGTCGCATACTGGCCTGTATAGAGTATTCCGCGGTTTTACATGCCTTAACATTGGAATGAAGCTGACCCTTTTGCCGCGATTGAACCAATGGAGTCTGCACCAATACAGTATGCAGTACTTCACAATTCTGTCTTCTTCGGGTATTCGGCGGGAAAGGTTTGCAACTGAACTGGGAAATAGGGTGCCGCATTAGGGTTCGCACGTGCGAAATTTCGGAGCGGTTTGGTGTTGGCGAAGGCCGCCTCTGGGGGTACCTACGACGATACTTGGAAATTCGGCGCCGCATTTCCTTGTCGGAGGTCGAATGAGGAGAGCAAGTTTTCGGAAAGCAGAAAAACATGAACCCTCCAACATACAAAAATACATGCACGTGGAAACAAGTGAACGATATAGTAATATCTTAGTTCGATCAAAACAGGTTATTGGTAGGCAAGACATATGTCGGACCTTTGTGTGGCCAGAGTCTGAGGTACTGGCAGCAGTACAGTTCTACTATCCGAAAAGGATGGGCGTACCATTGTATGTGGACCGCAAGCCAAGCTCACTGGTCCCCTGGATCCATATTCAGAAGAGTGTGAACCTCCTGGGTGCTCAACCCTGGTGCATGTATGAAGTGATGAGTTGTGGAATTACAACGGAGTCTCTTTAGGTACACGTAGTACAAATGCTTGCAAGGGCAGTATGATGCCCCCTTGTTCGCCATGATCTGGAAGTCGGTGCAATTGCAGGTGGGTAATTCTGAAATGGTGATGGTGTACACCTCATTGCGAACAGCTGAGCCCGCCGTGGCCATCTGATACACACGCCCGAATCCTGGTGGGGGCACTTCTGTCGAGCTCTGGATTGTACAGTTCATCCGAAGTGCATTCCCCATCCTTGTCTCGTTCACTTTTGAGGGAGGTCGCCGCCTCTTCGGTTTCCCCCAACGGTGTGTAGGATGCTTAGAGCTGTCGTGTCCCATTGTTCTTGCTCTCATAGGGGTCGGTGGTGGAGGCTGTGGAAGCGGAAATGGTTGTGTGGGCACGTCAGTGCGCTGCACCATCCGAAATCCTGCGGCGGTAAGGGCGTCGGCCTCAACCTGACTCAGATCGCAGCCTGGTTCCACCGGCCACACCGGGGGAGCCTCTGGCATTGTCTGTATGCCGTACTTGGGCTTTCCATACACGCAAGTCATAATGTCGTGCCTGCAGAACCAGAACTGGGTGGTTGTCGCCTCCGCAAACTTTGCATGGACAAATCTTCCTGTAAAAGTAGGAGCAGGGACAGCCCCATCTGGATTCCTCCTTATCATCTCTAAACAACGTTGCCGTGTATCCACACGAATTGCGGAACACCTTCCTCGAAACGACGGCTTTGTGCGAGCAATTCTCCACTGTGAGGCAGACACAGTCGTCTCCACAATGGCTTGGCCATACTGCATAACAGCGGGCGGAATGTGGGGCAAGGGAGCGGTGGGAATTTGTTGCACGAAATCCCCGGTTGAAGGCGACGGCGATCTGGAATTTCTTGGGCTTCCACTGCTGGAAGACACATTGTGCGGCAACATGACGGGACCTCGAGGTGCTGTCCGAATGTTCCTGTCGGATCTCCAGGAATCCTCTTCGCACCCGGTTCCTCTTCAATCCTCCGCCTGACAGGGCGAGTCCGGACGTCCCCCTCTAGGTGTTCACCTCTGCGGTGCAGAGGCGTCCCTTTGATCTTCTCTCGCAATGCTGTCGCCCATTTCACTGGATTCTTGGACCTCGAAGCTGTTCGTACCAACAATTCCTCCCTGTCCGGCCCAAAGCCCCATTGTTTGCCGCTCAGGAACTTGTAGTACGTGGCTTGCTGCATGATTGCTCTGTCGATGTCCTCCGTTGTGGCTGTGACTACGTCCACCAGATGTGCGGCAGAAGACGCTCGCCAGGAGGAGTGGACCGATTCTGCCATATTCGTGTTCGGCATGTCCGTGTCGGAATCCAAGCACCGCTCCTAGAAGGACACAAACAACGGTGAGGGACCAATCGAAATGTCCGTAACAGAAAGACAAATGAACGAAAATGACAGCAGCCTACCTCCCGCATGTACTGTCCGAACTGTCGATACCGAAAATGCCACCACCCCAACCAGCTGTGCAATGCTCCCAGATTGGTTGTCTCCACTGCACCTGACGTGTTCCACCAAGCCTCGATGATAGCAAACTTAACCTCCGCGTCATCAAATGTGGGTGCATCCTTCCACGCCGTACAAAGGACACGGTGTTCAGCCTGGAATGAGCTAGCAACAAATTTGGTAGTGTAGTGGGATAGACTCTGCATCCAATGGAATCCACAGGATCTCTCTTTCCCCTCCATTGGAACATTGGGGTCCTCACCGTACACACGCCGCACCGCTGCCCAGTTGGCCTGAGCGTTGTCTGCCATGAATCCCCTGAAATTGGGCTCTGGCAATCCCGCCCTTGCCATCTGCTGGTTTATGCCCTCCCACAGATGCATCTCGGACTGTGTGTCCTCCCCTTTCATCTCGCAGATTGCAATCGTCATGAGCCTCTTGGAGTGATAGTCATAAACATGCGCACCCATAGTCACCCACTGATGGTTTGTAATTCGCTTGATGTGATCAAACATCACCCAAGCATTCGACAAGTTTCCAGTTGTCATGCGAGTGACCAAGTCGACTCCACTCCCAGGCCCACACGTCGACATTTTGAAAATGTAACAACGATCGGATTCGCTGCCTTGCCCTGGAAACCTGCTACCTTGGATGTAGTCATATCCAGTCATTCGTTTCACCTCCAGGATTGAGTACATGTCCGACCCCCTGCCGAACTCCTGCTTGCAAGATACGATGTGATTCCGCACATTCGGACTACAAACGTGCGAGACGGACTCCAAGAGGTCACGCATCTCGTCTTCGGTCAAGGGCTCTCGGTCGGAACCATCTTCAGACATGATTTTGCCAAGAGCAATCTTGTGGGCTGCCTTCAGCTGAATCTGCTTTGGTCTGGCTCCGGGGCTCAATTTGACCTCCTCTTTTATGATGTCCTGTGCTTCCTGCACAGCCTCACGCATGTTGCCTCTCGCCAAGGGGTGGCAGTGGACCCCAACGTGTATGCAAGCTCTAGTCAAGTCCGGGAGCAAATGGATTACGTAATATTGCTTGGCTCTGCACATGGACATGCACGTCGGTGGTTCTTTGCAATGTGCACACTTGAAAGAACCCGCAGGAGCTTGGCTGGAGACAATGAATGGATGATGCGTTGTGCCAGTCCAATCCGTCTCGTTTCTCCGCCCTCCTTTGGAGAGAAAGTGGAAGCAGGTGGGATTGAGGCACCTCAGCTTCCCCGCACAGAGGACATATCGTACACGAACACCATCAGCAATTTTCGTGCTACTGGTCTTCGTCACACACCAGGGGTGTCCGTCATGCTTTCGATCCATGTCTGTTAACATCCCGGAGGCTTTCTTTGACGAAGAAACAGGTGGAAACTCGAAGATGACATTGCCATCGACTTCGGGAGGCAGAAAAGTTACCTTTCTGACTGGGAATTTGGCATAGTCGAGAGCAGCCAGCTCGGAGCGAGAACCATCGAGGTGATGTTGTCGTAGGAGCTGCACAATGGACCGGGTTGGAGTTATGCTCGAGGGCACATGCGTAGCACCTACAGAGACGTCCATGCCGGATTTGAACGACCGTGTGGAGGACATGGGTACCTCAATGCAATCATCTTCCTCGTCGGAAATGTCGAATACGTCCACACGAGAAGCTATGGAGGGTCTTGACGGTCCAGGTCGGGAATGATTATCGTTGCATACCTCTCTGTTGGCAGTGGCCGCCTCTCGGTTTCCGGACTCCTTTGTGGATGGTGTGGGCAGCGACTGATTCGGAAAGGGAATGGGCATTCCCACAGCTCGGTACAGGATGGTGTCTGACGGGGGAACGTGCCATTCGATTCCGCAACCTCCGTCGTTACCTAGCACGACAATGGTCTCGTCAACCTGTCCAGGAACATCCTTCCTTTCTTCTTCCAAATAAACTGTGCCCGGTTTGAGCTTGAATTTGGAACAAAGGTAAGTTTCAGTCACTCTGCAAAGTCCTCCCTCGTTTGGGATCCAGGCTCTCCCAAGTTGCGGAGGACAGCAAACTATAGCGTAGGAATTCGGAGCCATCGAACACCGCACGGAGTTGGCAAGTGCGAGGTTCAGTATAGCGACAGACCAAGGCTCACAGGCACCATCTAAGTGGATCTGCGGAGTCCATCGACAATTGGAAGTCGCACATTGAAGTGGAAAGTATTGTTTCAAGCTACATGCATGAAGGTGGGAGGTTTGATTCCATAGCCAGTGAGTAGGACAATGATGGCCGATTCGGCGACGAAATAACATCTCCTGAGGGTGGATCCAGCAGTATTCTCGGTGCAGACAGGAACGTTCGCGCTGACAAGTGCCAGGACTGCTGGTTAAAACGGTCAGACAACCAAGTTGTGCTCATCAAGACTGGCCGCAATTGTGTTGTTTCGGAACAATGCAACCCATTGAGGTTCCAGATTTCCCGTCACGAGTGATTCTGTCGATTGCTGGTGGACGGAAATACGGCGCCGCATTTCCGTATTGCATCTTGGTCATGCAACAGAGCGACGGAAATGCGGCACCGAGTTTCCGTCCGGGGGAAACCTTTATACTCTCCAGAACGGAAATGCGGTAACGCATTTCCATCCAGCAAGCACGGTATGTGAAGGTGGAACGGAAATGCGGTACCGCATTTCCGTTCTGATTGAGATTTATGAACAACGGGAACAGAAATGCGGCACCGCATTTCCGTCCGAGTCGCACTTTTCGACATTCCAGAACGGGAATGCGGCGCCGCATTTCCATTTTGTATCTGATGCATGGAGCTGAGGGATAGAAATGCTGCAGCACATTTCCGTCCTTAAAAGACATTCATACTCTCGAGAACGGAAATGCGGTACCGCATTTTCATTCAACAAGCACGGTATGTGAAGGTGGAACGGAAATGCGGTACCGCATTTCCGTTCTGATTGAGAATTATGAACAACGGGAACAGAAATGCGGCACCGCATTTCCGTCAAAGTCGCACTTTTCGACATTCCATAAAGGAAATGCGGCGCCGCATTTCCATTTTGTATCTGATGCCTGGAGCCGAGTAAGATTCCGACAGCTTCATACAGCGCAATTCCGACCGGTTGAGACATTCACACTATCCAGAACGGAAATGCGGCACCGCATTTCCGTTCTGACTGAAAATCGTGAACTATCTGAACTGAAATGCGGCACCGTATTTCCATCCGAGTCGCACCTACCATCATTCCAGAACGGAAATGCGGCACCGCATTTCCGTTCTGACTGAAAATCGTGAACCATCGGAACTGAAATGCGGCAACGTATTTCCATCCGAGTCGCACCTACCATCAGGCCAGAACGGAAATGCGGCACCGCATTTCCGTTCTGACTGAAAATCGTGAACCATCGGAACTGAAATGCGGCAGCGCATTTCCATCCGAGTCGCACCTCCCAACATTCCAGAACGGAATGTATTAGATTTAAAAGGGAAATGCGGCACCGCATTTCCGTTCTGATGAAATATCCTGAAACATCGGAATTGAAATGCGGTACCGCATTTCCGTCGGAGTCCCACCATCCGACATTCCAAAACGGAAATGCGGCACCGCATTTCCGTTTTGTATGTGAGGCATGGAGCTGTGGAACGAAAATGCGGGAAGGCATTTCCGCCAGCGTCAGACGTTAATACTCTACAGAACGGAAATGCGGTACCGCATTTCCATTCTGACTGAAAATCGTGCGCAACGGGTACAGAAATGCGGCACCGCATTTCCGTTCGAGTCGCACCTTCCGACATTCTCGAACGGAAATGCGGCGCCGCATTCCGTTTTGTATATTCGGCCTGGAGCTGTGCTACGGAAATGTGTTGCCGCATTTCCATCCATGTGAGACCTTCAACCTTTCCAGACCGGAAATGCGACACCGCATTTCTGTCCAGGTGAGACCTCTATACTTTCCCGAACGGAAATGTGGCACGGCATTTCCATTCATCAACTAACGTATGTGAAGTGGGAACGGAAATGCGGCGCCGCATTTCCCTTCTGAATCTCATACTTGGAGCTGTGGGACGGAAATGCGGCACCGTATTTCCGTTCAACAACTAAGGTATGTGAAGGTGGAACGGAAATGCGGTGCCGCATTTTCTTCCAACAAGTACGGATGTGTAGCAGAGTGATCGTACTTAACGGAAATGCGGCGCCGCATTCGCATTCTCGCTCCAACTCATCAGACGCTGGGACGGAAATGCCTTGAAATGTGAACACGTGGAGCAACGGAATTGCTGCACATGTCGGCACTCTATCTGACTGAAGGGGCATGAGGCGGCGCGGCCTGACCGTTGGATAATGATGTTTGATTTTCGGACGGCGGGCGTACCCTCAACGATTCGAATTTCGTAATGACGCAAAGTCCACGAGGAGACACTTTCGTCCAACCTTTCGAACCCAAGTGGTGCATCACCGCCGTTTCATCTACTTTTGTCGTGTCTCCTCAGTCACCCCTCTCGCGCCCTTTCCATCTGCACTCTTTGCCCCTTTTCCCTCTCTCTGTTCTTCTTATGCTCGAACCTGAGAGGGGGGGAGTTCGTGCACCAGACAGGAGACCTCGTCGCAAGCTCCGGAAATTATACTTCGGACGTAGGCCAATGCCGAAGGGGAGGAAGCAGATGCGTCTACAGGAGGAGATTGCCATCTCCGAGCAGCAGGCCACTCAGGCAACCCAGCCACCAGTGAGAGCTCCATGCGATCGGGCTGCGCGCAGCTGATCGAGCACCGAACCCCCCATTTTGCTTCTGTAATTCTTAGACTGAATGCTAGGAGACTTGAATGCAGAACATGTTTGCATGCCTAACAGGAAAGGTGGACGTGCTAGAGGGATCGCAGGAATCCGAAGAGCCGCTGGAAGAGTCCGAGGAGCTAGCTGCAGCACGTACACCCACCCGATCCCCGAGCGCGGGTACTCCTGCCGGGCCTAGCCCTCTGCGATTCAAAGACGCGTCTTCGAAGGGCAAGTTCAAAGTCTCAGAGATCGACTCGCGTTCTTCGATCATGGAGAATCGCCAGCACGGGTCGGGCCCTTCTCCAGCAAAGTCGAAGAAGAAGCAGCCCGTCCCTCTACTGGCTTCTGAACCGGCTCAGGCCGATTCACCCCCCCCAACGCGAATGAAGCAGCAGGGTAGAAGACAGATTCTATTGCAGCAGACACCTTCACCTGCAAGGATGAGGAAGCAGAAGGCAATCAGGGCGACGGGCGAACAATCTCCCGCAAAACCGCTTCCACGAGCTGAAGCTCAGTTCCTGGAGGATTTCCCGCCTGCAGATGTTGGGGCCGACTCTGCTGCAGCGAAGGCAATGGGATCGACCGTTGATCTCGATTTGGTACCGGAGGAGGGTGCTGCCGCTGAACGTTCGCAGGCAGACCTCACCACCGATGAGCTAGCAGGCCCGGAGGAGGCCTCTGCAGTGGCAGAATTGCCCGCACACAGGCCCCAGAGTGCAGCTCCAGTTGAGGATGCTCCACCTGCTCAGCCACTACCTGCACCTACAGACATGTCTCCGGAGGATTTCAAAAGTGCAGCGGATAAAATGTTGGAGGAGACACACAGTAGCATTGGCAGAGTTCTGGGCAGCAGGGTATTCCAGCGGACTCTTCGAATCCCACTCTGTCGCATGGTCTCCCTTCCCATCGTCAGGCAGGCCCTTCCCGGAGATGTGGATAAGCTCAAGTTCGCATTTCGAGAAGGGTACCGTCTGGGATCGGCAGCGTTTTACGTTTCCATAGAGAATGAGGACGGCGAAACCCGTGGACCCACTGCCGATGAATTGTCAACGTGGGATACCCACTGGCACACTCGCAACCACGAATTCGAGGCGACGCTGAAGGGTGATCCCGACTTCGGCCATATGTCGGGAAAAATGTTCTTTGTGTGGGACGGGAATCACCGACTTCTCGCCTGGTGGGAGTACATCAAGCAGAACCATGCCAAGCACATTGGCTGGCATTACATGGTGGAGTGTGTCATCCTCAAGGTGAAGGCGGCAGACTCCTCCCTCCTCAAGAATGCCATGGCGGACCTCAACTCGTAAGATACTCATACCCTCCCTAGCACATTCGAAATGCGGTGCCGCATTTCGGTTTCCATTCTGGTTTGATTCCGTGCTTCCGTGTACTGAACTGGAGAGTGTGCCTTGCAGGGTCACTGAGAATGCGTACGTGCATACCCACATGGCACATATGCTGTACAGGGTGAGGAAAACTGGTCTTACTGATCCGCAGATGTTTGCGGAAATGCTGGAGCCGGAGCTCATTCAGAAAGCCGTTGCAAAAACAGACCGGACATGGTATCGTCTCACTATGGATGGAATGGTGGAGGTGATATACGAAGTAAGTCGTGCTCCAATTTCCCTCTGCTCATCCTTCCCCAATTTCCAGTAATGTTTCCACATGAATCGAATGTAACGCTTCTGCATGTTTTTGTTGGCAGTCAAACATCAAGCTGGATTTGGCCCATGCCAAACGCTTCTTCATGGAAAGTGAGGGGCAGGTCAAAACGTTGCAGTCATTGACTGAGCACTTGAAGGAAGCCGGTGTCAAGTCCAGAACCAAATACAAGTCAAAGCTTGTGAAGCTGGTGGCAATTGCAGATCCGGCACTTGGAAAGGACTTCATCCCCGAGATTGCAAAACACTATTCTCGGGCCATGCAGCCGACCATGCAATTGGAGAAACTGCATCACCTCTCAACGGCATGTGTGGAGGCGAAAGAGAAGGTGAGGTTTCAATGCACTGAATTTCCTTCCTAGCAATAGCCACTCTCTTCCAGCCACTGACATTGGATCGGAAATGGCAGACACGGTGGCTGTCGATCTGGAATGCATCCGAGAGCATAAGGACAATGTGGTCTTTTCCACTGGAAGTTTCCGACCCTGCAGTGGATGTGTGGCTCAACCGCATGACTTGGTGGTTCCAGGTAATTCAAGGTACTTCCCCAGATTTGCTTTTCTGACATGAATTCCCTGAACTGCTACGTGACAATGCATTTGGGAATGGCAGGTAATGTCGAATGCAAAGGAGCAAGTCGTAATGCACACAAATTCGTTCGGCTTGTACGTCAAATGGGATGGAACACAGACATTGGAAGACTACGTGACACGTTTCAGATGTGCGTACAAGGACAACCTTTTCGCCAGAGAGCTACAGACAGCAAGAAGGAGCGTGGAGTTTACACATCAGGAGGGAGCGGGGAAAGCTGCAATGCGAATTGTTTACAGGTGAAGCACAGCTGCCCTTGTATGCGAAGCCTGGTTACGAGGTTTGTCTCGGAAATGCGGCACCGCATTCGCATTTTATGTTTTTGGTGGCACTCTGCCAGTAGGTTGGTCTCAAGTTTTGCTCACGCATGCTGACTGCCTTGCAGGTATATGAAATACGTGCTCCTTCAGACAGGGGCCCTGGCTCAAGAGCCCCCGTTCTTCATGGCTTGGACCGTGGCGGGCCCAAGCTGTGTCTACACACCCGAGATGCAGAAACAATGGCATCCCGCGCATCTCGTTGGATGCCCGTGGTACCTGGACATGTCTGGCGGTATTGTTGACGAGTCTGAGAAAGATCTGCACGCCTTGGCAGAAGAGAAGAGAAAGGAAAGACGTGTCCCTGCTGGGCCAAAGTCGGCAAAGGAATCTGCTGCTCTGGAAGAATCCAGAAAGGCAGCTGAGATGGCACAAAAGACGGTGGATGCAGCTGTGCAGGCCCAACAGAAGGGGTCGAAGAAGAGGACTCGCCAGCAAGGAGCAGCTGTTGTGACACCCGCCAAAACGAAGAAGCAGAAACAGCCTGTTCAGGAAGAGGGTGAGGAAGAGGACTCCGATGGAGACTTTGCAACCAGCCCACCCCCCAAACGCAGGCTGCCTCCCCTGTGCCCACCGTTGTCACGAGAGGCACGAGAACTGGCTCGGCAAAGAAGGCACTCTTCAACCCCCCAGGGGGGCACCCTTTCGAGCCGGTGGAAATGAAGAGGCCGAAAGTGGCTCCCGAAACTGTAGTCCAGTGTGTAAATGAGAGTTTCTTGGCGGCTTTGGATGGACGGGCAGCCAAGTTAGCATACACGAAGACCATGGAGGGTCTGAAGGGCAGAGCACTGAAGAAGGCGACTGCCGAAGAGCCTTCCGACACCCCAGGATTTCAGAATATGGTCTCGTTCTTTGAGAGGGTGTGTGCAGACAAGGATTGTAGGAGGGGCGGAAATGCCACCGAGTGGTCTTGCGATATGATCATCTTGGATATTCCGGACGGAGAGCCTGTGGAAGGACTGCAAGCTTTGCCATCTTGGAACAGGTACTCGGAGGACTTTTGGAAGAAAGGATTCGGGCTTGCCCGCATGGTGTTGGACGACAGAGGCTGTGTGGTTGTCCTGGCGAGCAGAGGAAAAAACACTCAGACAGGAATTGCGAAGTGGACCCGCAAGAGCGCCGTCCCGATTCTGAAAAAGAAGTGGACGTGCATCAACACACTGGGCCTTCGGTCGGAAGGGAAGAAGGTGATTACGACACTGGCACTCGTCCATTGATTTGCTTGGGTGCTTTCAAATGCGGTGCCGCATTCGGTTTCTAATCGTTTTCCCCCTGTGTATGCAGACGAAGCAGTTCGATGCATACTGCTTTGTGAAGGAAAACTCCACCTTTGCTTTCCGGAAGGAGGGAGGAAAGGTTGACCCGAACTGCGACCCACTCGATTACGACGTTCTGTTCAACAACGTTCCCAAGGAACTTCTCCCTCATAGCCTCACTTCAACGGAACCCCTGCGGTACTCACGGACTCGGAGCCCTGCCTTCATTCAGACAATTATGGAGACATGCACAGACGTGGAGGGCACAGTGCTGGACCTCATCTGTGGGACAGGTATGCAGAATCTTGATCTCTGCTGTTCTGCAAATTCTCGTTAGGATGTAGTTCGCAACATCTGAAGCGCCATGTGGTAATGTGTGGATGGCATTGTAACAGGTGCCTCAATGTGGGCTGGGCGGTTTTCCGACCGGCACCTCTTTGCCTACGAGGAGGATTCATCCGTGTGGGGATCCCATCTGGAGGGGCTGCAACGGAATGTGAAGGCTCCCGACAGAGCGGAAGTCTCCTCGGATTCGTCGGAGTCCGAGGAAGACACAGTGGACATTGATGCAGAGGAGAACCCGGAATACGAGTGAGTGCAAACATTGTAAGTTTGCAAAGCCTTCTGGGTCATTTATGTCAAAGGAATTTCCCGACTGTGGTTCTCATTAGTCTCGTTGATGATTGTCATGTGCAGGATTGCAGGGTCCGGGTCGAAGCATGTAGGGCCTACACTTCCTGCCAGGAAGAATGTCCCGTTCTTTGCGAGGGCCGACTTCATGACGAGCCCGGTGAGGGACTACTCCCTTCCTAGTTATGCAGCTAAACTCGCAAATACAGCGATTAGAAGAAGTGAGAATCCCAGTAAAGTAGAGCAGATTTTGGAGAGGGCTAGGGAGGACAGAAGGATAAGGAAAGAGTTGGCAGCAGCTCAGACAGGTAGACGGGTACGAAAGTACATATGTGATTCAGCGGATGAGAGCGACGCAGACAGGGAGGAGGACGACCCAACGGAGGTGAGATGGACAGTTCCGCAAGGGGAAGATGGGATTTTTGAAAGCCTGGCCAACGAGCAGTCCGCTGGAGATGAGAGAGGCACTGAGGGGGTGGAGGAGGAGCAGGACAGTCTAGAACAGGATGAGGATTCCGATGATTTTCAAGATTAATAGAATTTTAATGAAGTCTCTGTAAATGTAAATTCTCTTCCAGAGTATATAAAGAAAATTCTGCCCGACATTCGTGACCCCTCTCCAGTGTGCATTCCAGCCACACAATCGCCCAAACCAGGACGCTCCCAAAATCAGAAATGGGACAGGGCATTTCCAAAATTTTGGCAACTCTAAGAACCTCTTTTGGAAATGCGGCACCGCATTTCCAAAACAGGGGAGGGACTAATTTTTCCATTTCAATGTTGGCATAGTAAAAAGTAATCTGAATTGGGAATGCGGTGCCGCATTTCCAAAATTTCCTTTGTCCACACGCCAGTTTTGGCCTCTCCCGCTCATTGCATGGATGCCACCACGCTTACAGAGGTCGAACAAGGAGGTCGAACAAGGAGGCCGACATGGCGGGATTGGAAATGCGGTGCCGCATTTCCATATTGGGGATGGTGGTTGTTCGAACTGCAGACCCATCAACAAAAACTGGCACCGCATTCCATTGTAAAAAAAAAGTCGATGACGGACATGGAAATGCGGCGCCGCATTTCTAGAACGGACATCGCAATTTGTCAATTTGCAGACCCTCTCTCGGAAATGCGGTAACGCATTCCATCGCGCTGGTCGGAAATAGGTGCACTTTTCGAAGTGTTGGACGGAAATGCGGCACCGCATTCCCTTGTCCAAAAAGAAGTTTCCATTGCCAAGCTGGAAATGCGTCGCCGCATTTGCAATGCCAACCTCGTTTTCTGATCAATTTATAGACCCGTGTTGGTATTTCGTGTACCTGGACGGAAATGATGCACCGCATTTTCTTGTCCCACATGGAAATGCGGTGCCGCATTTCGATGTCCGACATGGAAATGCGGTGCCGCATTTCGATCCCGACTTGGAAATGCGGCGCCGCATTTCGATGCCGACATGGAAATGCGGTGCCGCATTTCAATGTCCGACATGGCGTTACTCTGGTATATTCTTGACACATGACTCACATACCGGTTACTCTGCTTTATTCAACCAGACAGACAAATTGTAGAAATGAGACATCAAATTGTAAACAGTGGGCCAAATCCGAGAGTTATTCAACACAATGAAACACAGTTATACAGAAGTGAGGTACATTCCAGGGCACACTCCAGGGCACATTTAAATTTCCTCCGTACAGGATCCTGGACCGATGAAGATTGGCTGCTGCATGAATGTAGCCGTTTCAGTTTCCTACCCTGCCATGCAAACTATGGGCAGTCACTGCCAGGTGGGCCGATAGCCACTGGACACGACGAAGTCCATCCCCTCTTCGATGTTAATGCGGCGCCGAATTTTCATCCGGGGGGATGGATTTCGGTGGCAGATCTCAAACTATAACTTGTTGATGAGAAAGATGTATGGCTTCATCCACCGCTGGCGTGATGAACACGTTCCACCTCCGTCGGTGGGTACGTGTGACCCAGATGCTCCATTTTGGAGGCCGGACTGCTCTTCCGCTTCGTATCTTTTCCAAAATCTAAGGGCTTCGTAGCTGTCCGCAAGGTCATCGGCATCCAAGTCGTCCTCAGGTCCTCCATTGCAAGGATGCCGTGCTTCCGGAACCGGGACGACTGCCCCTTTGGAGGCATCGATTATGCAATGTATTCGGCCACATCGGGAGACATTGTTATCTGGTACACAGATTACACAGAAGATACTGGTTCGATTGTGGAAACATTGGTGGCTTTTGAGTATATCGTAGGCCACTACGCCTTCGAGCGGGGTGACGATCTTGGTTTGAGGAGTCCGTGGCTCCTGCGCATCCTCGATTCCGATTTTCCCAGCTACGACGGTCACCCATGCAGAAGAAGGCGCACTGCTATGCTGTTGCGGTGGAACTGCTGCCACTGGACGTGGGTGGACTCAATCGGAGAGACCTATTCTCCTCGAGGAGTGCGCTCCTCTTCTCCATTGTATGGGGACATTCGCATTGGTGTGGACGACAAAAACGTGAAGATTTCCATATTCGATGGTGGTATGATTGAAGGGCAGGACATTGTGGTGAACATCACTAGGGGCGGTACAACGGCTGCAATCGACTTTACATGGAGGAGCCCCAGGACTCATGAGCTAGTTCTGAGAGCAGTCGAAGTCCCATTGACAACGTGACTTGTATTCAGTAGGCACAGGGCTCAAGATTTGAGGGCACAATCAGCACAGTAGACGTGCTTCAAATGCAATTCATGTGGATCAATAAAAACCTCATTGTGCCCTCTTTTTATTCTATTCTGTGTCCATTGTTCCGAGAATGCGTCATTGCTCATTTCGTTTGGGATTGGGAGTGTGGGTGAATTTTGCAAATGGCTGGTAGGCTGAAATGGGCCCCCATTGTACAGAGCAATACCACCCTACCATTCGCGAAACATTGCCTTTCAATATATAATTCTAAATAACATTGCCGTACCTCCTTCATCGGGAGGTCCTTCTCCCCCTATGACCGTGGCACCCTAAACCCTATTCCCGCGGACACTCATTTCCGGAAAATAGTGCTGCTCATGTTTTTTTCCATACTTACGACTCTGCTCATGGCTCATGCCGCTCATGGCTCATGGCTCATGAAATAGCAGCCCCCGACCCAGGTGCCATGGCCAAGTAACAAACCATTAAAACATTATGGTACGAGACAAACACAATTGAAAACAACATTTATTCAAACATGATGTACAGTCAAAGGTCTACAAGTTTATATCCATCCTCTAGCAATTTTTGGGCTCAGGCCAATTGAATGGCCTTGTCATGAAACGCTTCACAACGTTTTCTAGTTTGTACCGCAACTCTACTGTGTCTACATACAAGTTTTACAGAGCGGAAGCAAAACAGGTTCCAGTAGACATATCGTTGAACAAGCTTGCATCGAACGTGTTACCCCCATTTATTGCCTGGGCTATCTTCCGAATCGCAAATGTCTCTGATGACACGGTTAGAGGGGGCCTACGAGGTGTGCCACCTGACTGGTTGTTGGCTACATTATGAACAATTGCAATTTCAGGTGCAATCCACCATCTATGTGCGAGAGCCTTTATTATCTTGTCTCTGCTCTAAAAAATGTACAACGTGGTTTTTGGGTCATCCGTCGTGAAGGCCATCCCCCAATCGCATACCCCGATGTACACATCTTCAAACCCTTGTGGAAAATGCAACAAGATGTTGTCAGGGGACATGTCGTTGTGCAAGAGGTGGTGATTATGGACGTTGAGCATGATGTGCAAAAGCGCCCATGCCAATTGGGTGTGATTCTCTCGGAATCGAACCAGTCGGTTGATCTCCTGCATTTCCTGCTCCGTCCCCCGTCATTCCATTAACTCCCTGTTATCCCGATCATTTCCCCATTTCCTGTCAATACTCAACCATGATCGTATGGTCCCCCCATTCTACTAATGTGTATAACCTTCATTTTGACATGGATGCAACGTAAAATACTTTATGATGCCGAAATGATGGAACTTTATAGCCAACGCCTCATTGTTATGTTGGACTTTGGCAAGTTCAGCATTTGTTTCCCTGGGCGTTTTCCCTGCTAGCTCCCAAGATGGAGGAATGAATTGATCCCCAACAATTCTAACCCTCCGAATTGTATCATACCCTCCTGTTTGGGCGCGTCGAGTTGTTGTACATGTGCGTTTGTGGATATGTATCTCACGTTCAATGCCGCATCCGCGGACGAGGACCCTGCCTTCCATAGGAGTGGTTTTGTACGTCATTTGGCGTGGGCCTTTGCTATGTCAGACCACCAATCCACAAGCACAAACAACTCCTCCTCCGAAGTTGGCATGCGACGTTCAGCTACAGGTGTTCTCGTAACAAACTTGTCCATGGTTTGCCTCAGATTCCATGTGGCATCATGGGCCCAGTCCTCCATCCATTTCATAAACCAGAACTTCGTCCTGTCCTCTTCCCATTCATCCCCGGCCAAAACCTCCCTCATTCTCATCTCCATATTGTGCTGGAATCTAAGGAACCCCTCATTCCCATGTCGGACATACAAAAGATTCAAACGCATTATGTCATTGTCCTTCAAATAATCCAGCACTACTTGCTTCACCTCCTTCGCGGCCTCTGCGCTTGGATAGTCTTTTTTGTTGACCTGACTATCCCGTTCATGTGCATGTTTACGCTTCCTACCTTTACGCCCACTTCCTGAGGAACCCCCTGACACTGCGTTCGAAGCAACGTTTCCGGACATGATGAAAGTACTCTGCGGAATAGACGCGGCTTCGTAACGGAAAACTAAACCCAGACTGTTGATAACCTTATATACTAGTAGACCAATTTCCTCACCCTCTATTGGTATAGTACCCAAAGCAAACTCTCCCGCAGTCCTAGGAAAAAAAGGCAAAACTCCTCTCCCACACAAATCCACTTTCTTCCCCCCTCCCCACGCTCAGTCCTAGCCACTGAAGTTCAAACTCCAAGAAGCCCCAGAACCGCACTAACAGAGAGGGAAAAAAATGGGTTGGGAATGAGGGGTAGGCCTTATATACTGCCTGGAGAGGCCTGGCGTACGACCGCCTCTGCTGCCCATTCACGCCTCGCCACGTGTCCAGGGAGCGGTCGCACCTAATAACAAAAAAGAAAAAGTCTGCGACCACCACCGGCTGGTGGTCGCACCCATTTAAAAAATAATTAAAAATGTACGACCATCCCTTACTGGTGATTGCACCTATTTAAAAAAAATGAAAATGCTACGACCACCACCTGCTGGTGGTCGCACCCATTTAAAAAATAAGAAAAAATGTGCGACCACCCCCCTTCTGGTATGGCAGTGGCATGATGCGTCGTCGACCATCCAGATCGCTTCTCTTGACGTCTTTTGAACAAACGATTATCGCATGCAATGACTTGGCTGATGAATTCACTTAGTGTGCTTACGTTTGACATTGTCAGCAACAAATCTTTTACATCATCTTTTAGTCCATGTCGAAACTAACTAATGGGGCTCTTCTCATTCCAGTTGAGGTCGTACGCAAGTTGTCAAAATTCTCCAACATAAACGGAAGCATGACGTGCTCCTTGTCAAAGATTTCGCATCTTTGTTTCTGCAACTCTCTCTCTATCATTCTCTCCAAACGTTGCAGTGAACTCGGACATGAATGCTTCAAAATTATATAGTAAATGCGAATTTTTTTCTAATAGCGGTGCAAACCAAGATAGGGCAGTGCCTGATAGAAGTATGCCCACGAATCCCACTTGAATACCTTCATCGGGGTAGCGTTGTGGATATAGTCGTAGGAACAGTCGTACTTGTTGAACAAAACCGCGAAATCTTGATCTCGTCCCATCAAATCTCTCAGGCATGTTGATCTTTGGTTCTCTCGTAATTTGTTGAAGATGAACCATTGCAGTAGGAGCTGTTGCAGTAAGAACTCGTATGGTTGAAGATCCATTGTTCGACTCCTTTAACTCTGAAATTTGTTGTTGCAAATTGTGGAGAGCGTTGCCAAGATCTTGAGATTGATCAGCTTGCAATTGGGCGGTAGATGTACGAAGTTCTTGCATCTGGAGCTGAAGACTCTGCAATGTGGCGACCATTTCCGCAAATGTGCCTTCCATCTTAACTAACTAAGGAACAAACTTTAGTCTCGCCAAACTGTCAAGGACGAGAACATGACTGAACACAAACAAGAGATAAGACTAGAGGTACAAGGCTAGACAATAAGTCAAGGTCGGCGTGGCCGAATGTACGATGAGTAAATAGGAATCAATACCATCTTTATAACAATGAACAAGAGTACAAGATATTGGAATACGACTTGAATACTGGAATGCTGGAAACTGGACTGAAGTACCAGATACTGGAAACTGGGCTAAGGTACTGGGAACTGGACTGGAGTAGTGGGAACTGGAAACAAGAGTAGCTTGAACTGGTGTTGGCGAGATTGAAGAGTGTCAAGTTTCGCCTCCTATATATACTGGCTACTAAGAAGCTTCTCCAAGAAGCTTCCCCTATGGAGGTTTCTTGCTGGAGAAGTTTCCAAGATTAAACAAAGGTTTCTTGATGGAGAAGCTTTCTTAAACAAAAGAGGTATCTTGATGGAGAAGTTTCTTCCAAATGAAGCCTCCTGAGTAGTTTCCCAAGTTACTCTTGATAATTTGGTAAACTCCCGGTAACTTGGTAAGTAATGGTAGATCATGGTAAATCATGATAAATCATGGTAACTTTGGGTAACATGGTAACTTGGTAACTTCTGGTATTTACTCCTGGTAAGTTCTTCTGGGCTATGTCCGTGACAGGGGAAGCCGTGCTGGTAGGTCATCTAGAAAAACATCTTTGAACTCAATACACTCTGTAATTCTATAGGGACCTCACTCGTGTCTTTTTTTGGATTTTCCACGTATCTTATTAAACCTACAAATAATACGTCTTTCTTACATATATCTGTAGTACCTATCACAAATGATGGTAGGTTTCGATACGGTGTCCTCACTCGATCTCCCCATATTTTTCAATTCTGGGTTTTGACTATCTTTCGACGTCAATCAACATCGGGGTTGTGAGATTCCATCCAAGACATGCCTAATATTACGTCATATCGAGCCAGTCTGACCACTCGTCATTCTAAGGTTTCTTTATATTTACCGATCGACAACTCTATGCTTTTAGGTAGTGTCTCAATGGCCTCTGTATGTCCATTTGACATTTCTACTTCTTCTCTTTCATCCTTTTCTAAGGGGAGTCATAGTTTCAAGGCAGTCTTTCTAGATAAGAAGTTTTTTGTTTGCCCCAGGGTCTATCAATACTTTCACATGAATACCTTCCAAGGTTCCGTCTGCTATAATTAACTGCGTCTCTTTCTTGCACACATGATTGATTTGTCTTTTCTCCTTGTATGGCCCCTCGCCTTTCCTCTTCTTTGTAGAACTAGCAAGACCGCGAGGTCTACTTACTGGTTGTCGTCGTTTTCTTGCTCATTGTGATGTTCGTTATCTTCTTCTCTTCTTAAACTGTTAAGAGGTCTTCGATAAGTTTGTTGATTGTACCTTCCACTTCGGCAATTGGCCGCAAGATGTCCGTATTTTTCACAGTTGTAACATTGTCTAGTTTCCCTTTGTCCTTCTGTTCATGAGAATGTTGAGGAGGTCACATCCTTGTCATTCAATTTCATTCGCCGTTGTGTGTTATCTTCCCCATATCTGATTGCCGACAGTGTTTTCTTTTTCAAATTTGAAAAAGAACAGGAGTGGTTAATGAGTTTTGCAGGAAATAGCCATATTTTCTGCTCATCCACTGAAATTTGGACAGAATCATCCTCCTCTGTAATTTCATCCATATATATCATCTATATTAGACGAATTCATCCAAGATTTATATTTTTTTTGGAGAATTTTGGCGATTTCATCCATGAGAAAATAGACACAATATTCTATTTTGATTTTTGAGGTCGAAAAAATGCAAAATTTCGCCAGAAATAAAAACACTGATTCCCGGCCTATTTCTTTGAGAGTGTTGGAAGTTACCCATCTTCGAAGATTTCCAAGCTCCATAGTTGTTGGTCCGTACTGGTTCAATGAAACGTGTATACCTTCGTCATATCTTGGTAGCATCCCCTCAATCTTTTGGGCCAATAAAATTGCTTCGTGGACATCAACCGGGTTGCGTAAAATTATCTCTCCTTGAATTTTTTTTTTCAATCATCTTTTAAAGTTGTCTAATGCTTCTGCATGATTCATGTCTTCGATTTGGATCTAAAGATTCAAAAAATCTTCAATATAATTTTGCACACTCCCGTGTTGTTCGAAATTCCATAATCTCATTCGAGTAGTTGTAACAGCATATACTGCCTTGAATTGTTGGAGCAGTCTCACTTTTAAGGTGCTCCATAATAAAAGTTCTCATTTTGCAATGTGTCTTCTCTCCCATGTCTGTAACCATGTTGAAGCATTGTCGAGTAGAAAAGATCGTATGAACATTTCGTGGTCCAAATCGCTTGATGTAAAGAAATATGTCAGATGTACCTCCATTCGAGAAATCCATCCTTCTAGCACTCCCATGGCGCGACTTCCTTTATACGGCTCAACCTTGCACGTCTTGGTCATCTTTTGCAGTAATGTATCCGACCCACCAACAACCAGTCCCGGGGTGGTTGATTGTCTCACTTGTTTAAGCTCATCTATCAACACGTTGTTTTGTTGTTGGGTCGTGACAAGAGCATTCTGCAATTCGTGTAAGCGCTCCATTATCCACACCGTCTGATCATTGGCCTGATGAGTAGTGTGTGCGTTGTCCACCATTTCTTCATTGTCTGTCATCTCGCTCCACTACTCCTTCCTTCGTGGTGCTTGCTTTTTAAGATTAATGTATTCTATCTTTATTTTCTTATCTTAATACAATATGTAAATAGTGCAATCCCAAACCATTCCATACGTGACTATTGGTAATACAAAAGAGACTTTGAACTCATGACAAGGTTCATGAATTCTACTCCAAATTATGCAACTAAAAATCTTACAAGATGATGTTTGTCGATGGCGAGCACATTGATACTAAATACATTTGGCGGTGAAAAATTAGGCGAAAAATATCTACCTTGATCCATGAACTATGTATATACACATATGTATACCTTCCAATTTCTAATTATAGGAAAGACGACAGGTTGTGGATTTTGTAACACTTCTTGATATTGTTCCTCTCCAAATCTTTGTACTATCATATCTCTAATTTCTGCCTTACGACGACATATAATTTTAAACTCACACTCCGAAGGAAAATCACGGAAATGAGGTTGATTTAAGTCCATAAAATATTTATACTGTCGTTATGACGCACCATCACTACTATCTATTCAACACTTAAAGATATTAACAATAAAAATCTCTTAAAAAGAAACATCTTAATCGAATCCTCCTAAAGAGGGTATTCACTCCCAACTTTAAGAAAGACTAGGCTTTAATACCATTGTAACACCCAGGATTTACACAAACTAGAATAGAAGTACTTCTCAACTTTTTCCCAAAACAACTCGATGCTTTCTAGGCTTTCCAGGCTTTCCTTGCATGTTTATATACGGTATACCTTTCATAATATGATTATTTTAAAGGTTTGACTTGAGACGACTCTCAAGTCTAAACTTCTTAAAGTCAACCTTCCTAGGTTTGACATATTCTCCACAATATGACCTTATCAAACATTTGATCTACTCTCCATAATATAAATATCTTATAGGTTTGACTTGAGAGCCTCAAGTCAAACTTCCTTAAGTCAAACTTCTTAGGAACCTTCCTAGTTATTTTGGAAACTTCTAGGGAACTTTCCTCCTTCATCTAGAACCTTCTAGATTCTACCCTGTTACACAACCCCCAAATAGCCACTGGAAAACAGTCAAGACATGGAAACACTCGTTTTCCTTTGCGGGGTCAAGCCCAATCGCATGCGGCCCCCACTCTTCATTTGGGGCATACATGAAGCAAGAGCGCAACACCACAGTATTGGGGAGCTTTGCACCTTCATTCTCCGTCTCATCATAGAATCCACACCATGCGACTCTAGAAACGGATTTGTGGGCCCTGATAATTACATCCTCTTTCGATGGTTTGGTCCAATCTACCAAAGCATCCAGCAAGGAGATCCGAGACCCCACCAAGCCTCTGATGTCGCCCACAAACCCATCATCGCATCCCACTACAGCTGTCCCCTCAAACACAGATTACCATGATGCAGACATTGCGGAAAGCACAAAAACAGTAAACATAGTTTGATCGGATCAACCTGCAATGTGCCTCCCCGATCAAGATACTGTAACTTAGACTCGCAATGCTGCAAATAGAGACAACGGAATACAGCAGTAGGTCCAAATCGAGAAAGTGCGCAATACGGAGATACAGTGCAGCGAGGCCGTGTATAGGTGCTGAATGTTCAGTGTCACCTGTGGGCTATGCAGTGGAGCAAGGGAACACAGTACAAATCGTGCGATGTAACATCTAAAAACGGGAAGGCAAACATGAAAACACAGCAGGAGAGTTATTGATGAGTGAACGAGGAGGGGAACGCAATATGTACGATTGGTACAAAGTGCTGGAGTCACACAAGACAAGGTGGCGGGGAAGAGGAAGGTCGTGGCGGAAATTGAAACTTCGTTTTGACCTACGTAGGGTTCAAACCCCAGGCTGAACTGTCGTGCTTCCCACTCTGCCGAACCTTTTTTTGGGACTATGCGGGAGTGTGTGTTTTCGGTTAAGGCGCTGGCTCCTTCGGTGGTCTGTAACGTTACAGTGCTACACTGTGAAGTGCGTACTTGTTTACATTGCATCTGTGCTTCACTACAACTATAGTCATTTCCACTTTTGTCGGTGTCTCCCCACGAAATGCCTTACATTTCAGCTGCTTCGGCTTCCACTCTGCAGGTTACTGTGCAGGATGCCAGGGACATTTTCGAGTCCCTGCACCCGACAAAGGTGGGAACACACACTCTACTTGCAAGCATACTTTTCGGGCCTGCGATGGCGAAAGAGGTACGGCTTGATGGCATTGTAGTCATGCACAAGGGGAATACCCCCAAATCATATGACATTTAGTACATCACCATGGGCGTCCCTCTTGCCATATAGAATGTGGTGGCTAGTGCAGGTGAGGACAGTGGGTTCAATGTAGACTGGACAAAGAGAGCACGAATTTTGGGGGAGCATGTGTGGATGGAGGTGAACATTCGGGAGGGGCAGAATAGCTTTTGGGTTGTGGAGACAGATGACTCCAATGTCCTTCAGAAGGCACCTGTTTCCAATCTGAGGAAGTGCCTGGATCGTGCTGGGAGTAGCCTACTCGTGAAGGGCACATTCACCATGCGCTTCAAGGAACAGTTCTATGCTGGAGAAGCACCAGAGACTGTGCCCTGGTCCGTGGGCATCACCCCCACTGAAGTTTTCGTGATGGACAAGACAGACTTTGTGGAGAAAACAGGCTTGGACGAAGTGACTGAGAACCTAGCTGCCCTGAGGGTCAGTCCAGCTTTGTCTGTGTTGTTAGGGAGGGAGTGGAAGTGGAAGTGGAAGTGGGAGTGGAAGAGCATAAAAAATAGGCTCATGAATGTTCCTCGTACAATACTGATGGATTGAGGTACAATGTCCATATCTCTTGGCCACAGGTGGAATGATGCAACATGGGCACAATGATATTTTGTCCCGCTTTAGTTTTATTTTTTGTTATTTCCATTGTTGAGTGTGATGCAGTGCACAGATAAATAGGGCCATGTTGAAACTGTGTTGCATTGCTTGTGAACAACAAAATTGCTACAAGAAAGATAGCACAACAAACAATATTGTTCACTGTCTACTGTGCCCGGTAGAATAGAGTGAAGGTTGCACATGTTCAGTCAAGTAATAGGGGTACGTGGTATGTTACGCAGCCTAATTTCAAACAAGAAACAGCACAGTAATGATGTGAGAGGTATGGAGAACATCTACCTCATCCGATCCTCCGTGCGAAGTACCTTGAAAGACTGTGCTTATTGACTGTGCTTATGTTCCCATCTATCCAGTAACTCCATGTTTATAGTCCATGCTATGTGTAAGGTCATTTGCAAGTTGTGGCAATGATGTCTAACTTTGGGATATACACTGTAATGGTCTTACAAGAAGCACCGATTTGTGTGTTGAAACGACAATTTGCATTGTCACGAGCCATGTTGACTGGAAAGTATGCTGGCAGGCTTAAAGTAGCATCCACCAAGCATGACAACTCTGGAGTATATATATGGTAAACGATGATGAATGGACTGGGAGATCCATAACCACAGTCAAAGAAGCATTTGAAGCATTGTGTGTTGAAAGAGGAACCAATTAAGTGTGGAAACAAAATTGAGCATGGAGAAACATAGTTGTATTGGTGGAATGACGAAATCAGGGAGTGCCACAGGTGAAATTGTTAAAGACAAGTCATTGTCACATGATATGCAAAACAACTACTTTAGAGAAAGTGCCGTATTGGAAAGCTCAAAGTATTTGGCATGTCATCACAAGAAACTTCAAGACGAGGCTCCTGTCACCTCACGGGTGCAGGCGAAGTGCAAACGAAGAAAACAAAGACGCATGTTCAAAATGAGTGTAACGTGAAGACAATGTCTGAAATTGGAATCCGAAACAGACTACGAGATGTATGTTGAACACTGTTCAGTACAGTAGCAAAGCATACAAGAAAGATGTGCGGTGCGTCAGCAACAAAACTACCCGTTGTATTTGCAGGGGTGATTGTCTGTTAAGTAAATTTAATGCAGATTTTCCATTGCTCACCAATGCAGCACCACCTTCTTCCAAAAATGGAAGGACATGTTTGTGCTGGTATTTCAGTGCAAACATACATTGCATGAAGGGAAGATATACAAGGGAAGACATCAAGGAAAAACATACATGTGGGGAACATGAAGTTTTCTGAAATAAAGTACAAACTCACACCCACTATCCTACGAAAACATACATACAGTAATAGACAAGTGACAAAGTCCGGACATAGTATTTTTGCAAACAGGGAAGTGCGTTACAAATTCATGTGCACAAGGCACAAACCGAACACAAACATAATGCACTTTGAACATGTGCAGCAGAGGAGATGTAGGGTCCATAACACCGCAATGGAACTTTCATTGTTTTGACATTGCCACTGTATATATGTAGCACTACCACCCCTGTATCACTCCAGGGGTTCTTCGGAAGCATCTATCACTACATTATTCTGCATGCTTAAGGGGAGTAGTTGAACAAACTTGTCCACGCAAGGCTCCGTCATGGAGATGTGGTATCCCCACTCCACCCTCGTTCCGCAATCATACCTGGAAGACAATTGCTTGATTGTCCTGAAAACAATTGTATCTACAAACCCTAGATACATATGAGCAAGTACCACCGCCATCTGTTCTTCCACGTCCATTGTACATATACGCGAACTCCAGGGCAGCCAGCTCTATTGTGATATAACGCACCTCCCCAACCATGTGATATTTCCATGCCTTGTCTTGCCCCTAGTAAGACTCTATCTTCGAGAGTATGTACAGCCTAAGTTCCAGCAACTCCATTGGAGCAACTGCATGGAGGGCTCGCTGCAACAACATGATAACACGAGCCTGGGATCCTGCCATTGCCTCGGGCTACAAATATGTTTCAAAATAGATCCAAATGAGGCCGAGGTACAAAATCGATAACTGTAACACAACGTAGACTAAAGAAAGAACACTGCAGGGATATGCAGGAACGAGCACTACTCCAGAAGACAACCTTGCAACAAGCGAGTATGCCTACAAGACCACAATGAAATGAGAGATACAACAAGAGCACAGAAGGAGAGAGACAAGAACCGCAAAGAAACACAGAGTGTATCACGGACATAGCCCAGATGAACTTATCAGGAGTAAATACAACACTAGAAGCATTCGTGTCTTTTCCGAATCGACTGCATGTCCAAAACCACTGAGGGAACAACTTTGAGATGTTTGTTACTACTGCACAGTCGTAACGGATAAATTCACATTTCTAATGGCGGATAGAAGTTGCATCAATGACTCCGCAGTCGGCACAATATTCGCGGCGATTTAATTCAATTACGTAAATTGTTTTTTTTTCAAAAAAAAAAACAGCAATTACAAGTGGTTTTAAGCACTAGAGAACGACTCTTAACAACTAGGCATTCATTGCACACCCTATTCAAAAATGGAATTTTTATAAGTGCTCCACATGGCTCATGACGTGGAATATTTTAATGTATTTTAGGGCTTGTGTGGCTCGTAGAGATTGTTCTAATCGTCGGATGTAAAATGATCTAAGGGTGGAAGAGTAACTTTGTCCTTTGCCTGAATTTGTCTAAGTGTTGGGAGAGGGATGGAGGCTTGAGAGAGAGACGAACAAGTGATGCGAGAAGGACGAAGACCAAATCGAGGCCCATGTCCTGTTGTTGCAAGCGTTTATGGCGTCAAGGGCGCATTATGTGCAAATGTGGGCTCTTGGCTCCCCTTTGTACCATGATTTGGTATTCTTCCTGATGATCACAAGGTTCTTGGGGGAATCAGCTTGGTCTTAGCAACCCATATTTTAATCTCTGCCCGCTCAGCTGCACCGTGGTGGTTCTTACGAACCAATCCCACATTACCTGACTAGAGATACAAGCAGCACGCACAAGAGGTCTTCTTGGGTTCATGGTCAGTCTAATCCGCAATGGGTCATGACACAAGGTAGAGGACAATGTGGTGAGGGCACCTTCTTCTTCGAGCTATTTCAGCCCGTTTTGCCGAGATGTAGTGTCGTGGAGTGCGATGCTTGCAGGGTATGCACAACAGGGACGTGGGATGGAGGCTTTGGAGACCTATGAAGTTGCGAAGGGAGAGTTTGATAACATGGCTGAACAAGATGTTGTCTCAAGGAACACGCTGAATCTCGCAAGATATGGCCAGCATGTGTGCGGGATGAGGGCATTGGAGACATATGAGCAAATGTTGAGAAGAGGTGCAGCCTGACCGGGTCACGTTCATTTGTGTTTGCAATGCATGTGCAAACCTGGCAGCCCTGGAGACTTGGTAAAGGGCAAAGAGGTCCATCGTGACATTGTCAAAGCTGGAACTGTACCAGATGTAACAATACCTCGTCGACATGTATGCCAAACGTGGGAGCATTCCCTTGTGGACAAGGAGTGTTAAACAATATGGCTGAGCGAAATGTGGTGTGGTGGAACGTGATGATCGCAGGACATGCACAACATGGGCGGGGATTGCGGGTTTTGGAGACCTATGAGCAAATGATGTGGGTCTAGGGGGTGAAGCCCGAGCACATTACGTTTGTTTGTGTTTGTAGTGCATGTGCGAGCCTGTTGGAGAAGGGCAAAGAGGTCCATGGTTGCATCGTCAAAGCTGGAATTGTGGTAGATGTCATTCTGAACATGAATACCCTTCTAGATAGGGAGTGTTCAACAATATGGCTGAGCAAAATGTGGTGTTGTGGAAAGTGATTATCGCAGGACATGCGCAACAGGGGCGGGGATTGCAAGTTTTGGAGACCTATGAGCAGTTGATGTGGGAGGGGGTGAAGTCCGACCACATTACGTTCAGAGAGTTCAAATGCCTCTCCACCATGACCTTGCTTAGCTAACCATGCCTTGCTGATGTTGTTGTCTTGCACTTGAGCTGTTTTTGGACACTGGCTGGAACATCCACAAGGCAGCTCTGCTCGAGAGAGAAATCAGCTTGAATGCAGGGGCAGATTTTGAGATCACAATTGCCACTGAGAACGTTGTTCTTTGCACCGGCGCATGTCAGCATGCATATTAGCCCAAACTCATTACTCCGTGAGCCTTCCACTGCCGGAGTGTGCCCATTCAAGCCAGATCTTCGAAACGCAGGGATGGAACGGGGTTTTGAAACCAGCATTACCTAATTGGATACCCAATTCAGCTCCGCATCTTGGTCCATTAATCTGCTGCACATTGTGAAGTTTTTTGCCCGTTCACCGCAAGTTGAAGAAGAAGTATTCATAAAACACGGGTATTCATAATCTGAAAATGGCTCCAGCTTATGTTGCTTGAGTGCGAATATGAGTGTGGTTGGCTTGGCAGCTTTACATCTGGTCCATCCCACTCGATATGATGAGCAGGTTCAGCTTGACTTCTCTCACACAACAGACGCTGCCAAGATGGGGTTTGCTGCCCTAGATGACTTCCCGTCGTTGTTATGGGCTGCAACATACAATTAATCTGGCCCATGGCGAGGGGCCTTGCCTTCCACCAATCATCTGTAAGTCCTGTGAAACTATTTTTGTGGCAGTTTGTAAGCAGTGGGCAGCGATGGTGGGCTGTTGTAGGATTTGATGAACTCAATGCTGTGTACTGACAGCAACCCCTCATCTCTTATGCAAGCATTCAACAAGCCAAGTTGACTGCAGAGCATATTCAGCCCCCCCACGTTTCTAGTTGCCTAATGTTCTTCATCTCCTGGGCAGAGCATTTTCCAGGGTCTCCATCTGTGATGACACACTATCTTCTCATGTAGTTCAGCTTCTGGTCTTGCTCTTGTTTGCACCACCCCAATGAAGGGCAGTTCCCACCTGCTTGATTCTCTCTATATGGTTGTCTTGGGTCTTGGCAGGGTTTCCCACAACCGCCTTTCCTTTTCAGACTGCCAGTCATCAGCCTCGTTCTCCAATGCTTCACTTTCTTCCCAAGTGAAGTGCTCTCCTCTTTTATGCTTCAACGTCCCTGCATGTGTCTTTTCCTTCATCTCCCGTGGTGCTTTCGAATGAATGAGCACTGATTTACATCTGTTGGCAACACTTACGGTGTCCCTTTCCTTGCATGCCACTGCAGGCTCGCATTGACTTTCTTGGTAGGGAAGTCTCCTCCTTCTCCCTCATTTTCTGGCTCTGTTGGTGCCCCACTCACCATGCTATCAGGGCTGCACTTATTTTGTGGTGTTGCGCCAGCCAAGGGCAATCTTTCACTGGTCTGATTGTTGGCAACAGCTGATTGGAGTCTTCTTGGCAGAGTCTCCCACGAGCTCCCATCAATTTCAGGCATCAGGTTTTCTACCCTGCCCTTCCACTTTTCATAAGCGAGGTGCCTGTCTTCCTCCCTTTCACTCTTCAGCCTCTCAGACAGATTTTTCTTCATGCGATTGCTGCTCCCATACTTCCAGTCCTTGTTTAATTTTCTCCAGCCATCACCCTCAGATTTGACAAGGTATTGCTGCCCTTCCTTGTGTCTTTCCTCACTCCCAGCTGCTGGTTTTATCCCAGATTTACCTCTCATCCTTGCCTGGGGTTTTGCTTGCCAAACAGCCCTTGTGTGGGGAACTTCAACGAAAGGCAACATCTCATTCTCAGCTCCTGTCTTTGTACCTCTTTGCAGCAGTCCAGCCTCGGGTGCCTCACTTTCTGATTGCTGGGTTGCATTCTTCGCCGCCAACCTTTGACAAGAAAGTGTGCTCCATCTTCCTCATCTCCTACTGGTTCCCTTGATGCTTCACCTCGTATGTCTTCCTCCTCATGTTTTAGCAGCAGCTCCCATGCTTGAATTGCTACTTTTCCTCGTAGTTGATCTTGTGCTTTCCTTTTTCTCCGCAGCCTAATCAACAGTTTTGTCTTGGCAGCTCCCTTGCCATGAGTGCCTTGTCTCACTGCATCTCCCTTGGCTGCCCACCATCCGTGGAGTCTTTCTTGCACTATTCTGACCCTCGTTGGCATGCATTTTGCTGCGATGCCCCACATGTATTTGCTGCTCCCTTTAATCACCAACATAGTGCTCCAGAGCCAGTTCCTCATTGTTGACCAGTTGACCTTCTCAGCCCTTGGACCCCATTTTCCCTTCTCCCATGTTGCCTCGTCTTTCTGCTTCATCATTTGCTTTACTTGCACGATGTTGCTTCTTCCCTACAGCTCATCATGTGTTGTGGCTCTTTCCCATGTTGCACTCATCCCATCATACGTTGTGCAGTTGATAAGACTGAGATGAGTTGATGCAGGATAGGGGGAGGGCTTGCTGGTGTATGTTGTCCGATAGGCCCCATGCACAGAGTCAAAGCTGGAAGTCAGCCTTGCAAGGACCCAAGTGAGAGAAGTTTGGTGGGGGTAGCATCTTGGGGGATGGCAGTTAGGGCAATGTGTGTCTAGGGCAATATATGTCATAGCAGCGGGTGATGTGCTGCCAATTTTGAGGATAGAGACAGCCTGTAAGCTGTAGATTTGTATAAGTGGTTTCTTCTGACACATATTGCTCCCAGTTTGCCACAACCAGTTGTTTGCGTTTGTAGTGCATGTGCGAGCCTGATGGGGAAGGGCAAAGAGGTCCATGGTTGCATCGTCAAAGCTGGAATTGTGGCAGATGTCATTCTGAACAATACCCTTGTGGACAGGGAGTGTTCAACAATATGACTGAGCGAAGGATAGAGTGTAATGACTGCTAATGAAGGCACCTTCTTCAATTTCACCTTGTTTTCCCCTCTTATCAAAATCGCCCCTAATTATTCATGTCTGAATTCTGCAAGTTAGCTGTTTGAGTGAAGCTTTGATAGTTTGGAGTGACTTTGACATGATTCTGCCAATGTGACAACAGGAAAGTATCAGAAACAGGTAACACAGACGAGGAGAAGTTGTGGAATGAATATTTTTCTGACCCCAGTCAATGGTGGGACAATCGAGGCAAGAAGATGAATGTTTGTTGGATTATAGAGAGTAGCAGATGCAATTGAGCGTAGGAACTAGTGTGATAAGTTGAGTTGGGTGCTTCCTAGAACAAGTCTAGGCTGTCATCGTCAACTACTAGCAACAAGGCAAGGTTGTATGCATGATTCGTGCGAGGCATGGATAGTTGAAGGAGCAAGGATAGAGTGTGGGTGTGGATTCACCCAAGAGGGCCAGACTTCAAGCTCCAGATTAACTATGAAGCTACAAGAAACCTGCATGGGTAGATGGTCAACTGGCAGCAACGGCACAATTGATAAAATCAGACATTGTTAATGAAGGCATCTTCTTCAGCACATTTCACCCTGTTTTTCTCTCTTATTAGAATCGGTCCAAAATTTCCATGTTGAATTATGCAAGTTAACTGGTTGAGTCAATCTAGTTTGGAGTGACTTTGACATGATACTGCTATGTGACAACAGGAAAGTATCAAAAAACAAGTAACAGACATGAGGAGAAGCTGTGGAATGAATACTTTTTTGCCCCCAGTCAATGATGGGACAACCGAGGCAAAAAGGTGAATGCCTGCTACATTTCAGAGAGTAGCAGACGCAATTGAGCATATGAACTAGTGTGATAAGCTGAGTTGGGTGTTTCCTAGAACAAATGTAGGTTGTTATTGTCAGCTACTAGCAGCAAGGCAAGGATGAATGCATGATTTGTGCAGGGGCATGGATAGCTGAAGGAGCAGGGATAGAGTGTGGTCCAGATTCATCCTAGAGTGCCAAATTTCAAGCAAAAGATTTACCTATGATTCCCTGTGGATCAGTAACTACAAGAAACCTCCATGGGTAGATGGTCTATTCCGTGGAACTCACTGAAGTCTTGCATTATGAGGATCAGAACTGCTTGACTTGCACGAGGCCTTGACCCTTAGGCAATCCCCAGAGCAGCAGTAGCTTTTGGGCTGCTTTTTTACTTTGTGTTTTTCATTTTGTCCCATAAGCTCTTTGAGCTTTCCGCAGATGTAATAAAGTACCATTTTGTTTCATTTCATTCATTTTCATTTCATTTTGTTTCATGGCATGTCTTTCATCGTTTGTGCATTTCTAATGCATGATTAGTTCTCTTGTATGGCATTACTAGTCGACTCACTACAAACACGAAAACTCCAAAGCATGAGTCACTATGAATGATTGTTCAAGTAATTTTGAGCACTTCATGTAAAGTAGTAAAGCAGTGGTTGCGCCAACTTCCGCAGTCGCAATTGCCACTGGGCATGTAGCACTGCAAGTTATGTGGTCTACTACCACGTGGCGCCCCGGGCCCGTGGCCACGTGGCAGCAGTGGTGCTCGTCGTGGCGCCACCACGTCGGCATCCACATCGTCGTCCACGTCCGCGTCCATGTGTCACCGCGCTTCAGTGAGTCGGTCCACTCATCCGGAGGGAAAAGTCAAAGTCAGCCCAAAAGGTCAGACACACGGGCGGCCCGCTTGGTTACGCCACGTGGTTCTTCAACATTAATCGCATTAATCGCTGAGCAGTTGTTCGCGCGTCTGCATCATTTACCACTCCAATCATTGGATGTCCAACCCAACTACCACGTCTGTTGTAACTAGTCTGTTGTAACTTCCAGTCGATCCCAGTTTTTGACTTTTACGACTCAAAATGAGTCGTTACCCCAGTGGTAAATGACACGAATGCTTCTAGTGAGGGATCCCTATGTACAACCTCTTTGCCTATGTTTCTGGAAAGTGCAAGGTCCACTCCCCAGTTATGAAATTATTCACACGCCCCCATGGAATGTAGGCCACTTCAACATTGTCGCTTCCATCGGGGATTCCATGCCATTGGTGATGACAATGTAACGTTGTGTGATTGAAAGCACCAGGCGTTGGAGATTGCACCTGGCTTCGAAGCATGGAGATCAAATGGGGCACAGCAGGAGGGAGAAACTCTTCAGTTCTCTCATTCGCAGACATGTCTCTTGGGAAGCAGGTCAAACCACACTGAGATAGCAAGAGGCACCGTGTTTCAAATTCGTCACACACTGATGATTACACAAGGGCAAGCGATGAAGGAGGTCTGGAAGTTCGGAGACACAGAATGAGGGCCGAAGACAGTGGGGACAGGTGGACAATCAGCTGGATGAAAACAGTCATTCGCTAAATGACGTCCATCTGTTTTGGAGGCACATTGAATGCTGTTTCAAAATTTCAAATTTGAATGTTCACGGACTCTAATATAGTGTATCTGTACTCTAGGACTCGTTCAAATTTCAAATATGTATGTTTGAGTAGTCATGTGCGTGTATGATCGGAAAGTCATCATGCGATGGCTGTATTTCCTGCATTCATAGGGCATGCATGAGGATTGCGTGCAATACAAAAATGACAGTGGTGAGAATGTATAATAGTGTTATGACGAGGGATGGACCCGGCGCGGGGGCGGGGGTGGAGGGGTTGGGCCGCGGCGGCACCGCGAGGGGGATGCGGGGCGGAGGGCGGGGGTGGGGCCACGCAGGCAGGCCCGCTGAGGGAGCATTGAACTCCCGGGCCTCATTTATCACTTGCCTCATGATAAGATACTCTTCTTATCGTGATAACATACATACTCTTCATATCATGAACAAAAATGAGGAGCACAAGAAATGAGTGCTACCTCCTCCACATCTTTGGTGGAAAGAAGTTGCGTCACTTTCTCAAGCTTCCCCACCCAACTCAAGGAGCTGCTGCTGCAAGGATCCATTGAACTTCGAATCTAAATTCCAAATTATTATCTATCTGTCCACTCTTCTTCAACAAATGAATGCAATTCATGCAAGCCCTGCCCTCTAGTAATTATGAATAGATAGTAAAAAATCTAGAAGATCACACAGTGTTTATTAATAAATATCGTGGTAACAGGATTTGAGCCTTGAATCACCTGGGTAATATCCTCATGCACAAGAAGTTGAACTCCAGACATAAAGCCAAACAAAATTGGTTGTGACCATGAAACAGTTCATCCAGGGGATGTCAATCATTAGAAATATGGACATAATATTCTGGTGGCAACTGTCTCGATCGAATTGGAAGCGTAATCGAAAGTATCGATATACTTTCGACAATTTTGGTGGGGCGCTGAGGGGCGATGGCGGAGCTCCGCGGTTTGCGGAAGGAGACCCCAACGGTCTATTCGTCTCTCTCGTTACCTTTCCCTCGTACTTACAGTCCTGGTCGAGTCATCTTCATAACAGATCCTAAATGTACTATCTATAACCTCTCCATTAACAGGCGAATCGCCTTTTTGAACTCTAGATTTCGACGTATCTACTTGCTGTCCTTTCTCGTTTTGGACTCTACCCTTTCTTCATCCTTCCTTCTACTAGGTAGAGCTCTTTTTTGAACTCAAGTCTCCTTTCATCAGCATCTGGTATTGCCACCTTTCTAACCCCTCCTTTCGTTGCCCTATCCTCATTTAAGTCCCTCTCTTTTAGCGGCGCTGTCTCTCTCAGACACACTTCGGAGAGCCACCTTCATTTATGGGACTGCCACCCTTGTCGACTGAGTTACCGCCAAGCTAACACCGCTAAAGCCCATGCAACTCCCCCCACTCGCGCTCTTGCTTCACTGAGTGTTCCTGCAGTCGCCTTACTTCCTTTCCGCTGATTTCTTGAGTGGAGCATTCATGCGTAGAGACTCTTCCTTTCTCAAAGTTAAAAGGGCCCATGTCAGAGACTAGGCAATTCGCCACCTGGGGGGGCCTGGAGAGCTTAGACAACAGTTTTGTCACTACAAAGGTAGAGGTTTTTTCTCCATTGTCTTTGAGACTCCTGAAGCTGCAGCTCAAGCTTTGCTTTTCAACCCTCACACCCAAGGTTTCAATGTCAACATATTTCCCTGGTCTTCTAAATTAGGGAAATGGAAAGCTTTGGGGCCCCAAGATCATCTCAATTCCATTTATTCCGGATCAATACCTTGGCAATCTACCAGATATTGCCAACCACTTTGGCTCTTACTTGGGGTGTCTGTCAGTATTTGATCCCCAGATGTGCACAGAGAACTTGCGTAAGGATCCGGCTTGGAAGACAGGTACTATTGCATCTTGTCTCCATGAATCTGGCTGTCCCAAGATTGTATTGATGATGCCTAAGGATGCTGTCCCGCCTGCATGTGTGAGGCTCCCTATAGATTCGGAAGGTAATTACTACACTGTCAGAATCATTGAGGAATCCACATCATCGGCATGCTTCAACTGCGGTAAGCAGGGACACTTCAAAGCGGACTGCGTATCTACAAAGCGAAAAAGATCTTCACCAGTACAAACACAGGAGGGCCCCCTCAGGCCAGTTCTTGACCGTCATCACTCTATCTCGCAGCAGTTTTTCATTCCTCAGGCTGGTCGAGATCCACATCATACTCTTTCAGGAAGACCTTCATCCGCCTTCAGTCCCGTCAATGCAATCTCTGCCCCTATGCAGCAGGACACAATGCAAATTAAACCTGCAGGACCAAATTTCAGTCGCACTTCCTCTATAGACCCAATGCAAATTGAGGCTAGCTACTGTTACTACCCCCAAACTTCAACAAGAAAGGCTCAGGGGCATTTCCTAGGTACTACCCTTTTGGCTTCTTCTGAACTATCAACTATTCAGCTTGTTCAACCCACCAAGCCTGCTTGGCCATCTAGCATACCAGTTCCTAGAATTATTGAAGGGATTGCCATCAAACCTATGTTCGCCAATATTTTGCTGCGGCTAAACTCCTTTCCAAGCCTGGAATTGAAGGGTTGTTCTGCTTTGCAAGCCAAGGATGTCCCCAAGGCTGTTTGCATTACCCCCCTCATTTTCCGCCAGGGTGATCTCCCATCTATACTGGTCACATCAGATGACTTTGAGCTAGCCGAGTCCCTCTGGATTACAGTGAATGATATTAGGCAATTTTCTCTTTCTTGCTCTACGGCCAGCAACCCTGTTACAATGCTAAGGCTGAAAATTCAAAGATTCATTCGAGCCTTCTTCCCGCATTACTTATTGTCCACAGCAGCAAAGATTACATGGGGAGCGTACCTGGAGGAATACCCAGGCCTAGGCAGTAGACCCAACACAAACATTCTAGCTCTCGTGGAAGAAGCGGAGGTCTATCTATCGGAACCCCCCAATGGAGCGCTATGGCTCTCGGAAGCTGGCCTCTCTACCCCGAGAGGAGGTCATAGGCTTCAAATTAGGAACCAAGATACCCTGGTCAATGGGTTTCAATTGTTGTCAGCTTGCTCAGAGGCGGAAATTGATGAAGACAATCATAGGATGGAAATCCAGAGAACCAGGGATCACCTCAACGGAATAAGAGCTCCTACATCAACTCCTACCTCTTCCAACTTGAGGTTGGATTCATCTTCGGAAGAAGCAGCTGCCAATATTCCAGATCCAAACGCATTCTTAGGAGAAGCTGAGGCCGCTATTCCAGTTCCAATGACAACAACACCGATGCTGCCCTGCTCCATCCCTCCTGCCTCAACCAGCGATCACCATGTTTCTTGCCAACCCCTCCCATCTCCTACTCCACAATCTCCAATCCAGGTTCTTGACTCTCATATGCCCTGTTTTTTCTTTCAAGTTCTTTCTAGAGACTCATGCAGATGCTGGCTTCTTAGTTGCAAGGTCAAGAAGCAGGGTAATTGTCAGGCTAGACCTCTTCTCCCATCGCTATCCATACCTTCCTCTATTCCTTCAGGACCCATTGCCTTGGATTCAAGAGAAACACATCCCCTCCTCAAGGCTCTACAAAACGCTGAGTTTTTCCCTAACCCAGTTAGCTTAGTCTCCCTTTCTTTACAAGAAGTACCATTCAAACAATTTAACCCAAAAACATCCAGGCCAACTACAAATATCTTTCGTGCTCTCTTTATCCAGATCCTCAAAAAATCCCCCAAACCTCCCGTTGGGCATCAGTGGGCTAAATCCCTTCTTCCCGCAGACCGTAGAGCCAGATTTACTTTCCGTCAAAATGGGCCATCAAATGAGACCTCCTATCTCGCCCTTCCTCAACTACCTTATGATACTTAACATAACATCGTGGAACATTAGGGGACTTGGGGCCGACCCTAACTCCCTCAAGCGCCTCAAAATCAAATCTTGGTTAGACCCTCACCTCCTAAAAGACTCCATCATTTTCCTGCAAGAACATAAACTAGACCGTATGAAAATAAACTCGCTTTCAGACCATTTATGGCCTTTGGCCTCGGCCTTCTCGAAGCCCACCTCCGAAGGAACTAAAGGGGGGACAGCAATCCTCCTCTCCCCCTCATTGCAAAGCCTTGTCACTTCTGAGGCCTGTTGGATACCTGGCAGAGCTTAGATGTGTGTCCTCACCCTTCCCAATAACACGGGGACCATTGGACTTCTTAACATTTATGCCCCCAACACGACAGCTGAAAGAATTGACTTTTGGTCGTTTCTGGATGATCATATGCAAGCAAAAAGTTATATAGATAGCTGGATTGTTGTCGGTGATTTTAATATGATAGAAAGCCAAGAGGACAAGAGAGGGGCAGGCTCCTTTTCACCTAATTTAGACGAGATGGACAGATGGCTCTCATGCACGCAAAACAATGGCCTAACCGAAGCGGTCCCCCTCTCGCAGCAAAGGGATGGCCTCTCCTTCACTTGGACAAACAACAGAGCTTTGGGGGATCTTCGTATGGCTCACTTAGAGAGAGCATACGTCTCTCTAAATCTCGTTCAATGGGCGGCAAGAGACAATCAACAGCCAATTCCCCTGGGCTTTGATCACTCACCCATTTCTCTCACAATCACCGTCCCCTCAGTTCAGAAAAGAGGTAGAGGCATTTACAAGCTTAACAGTCTTCTTCTTAACTTCCCTCCTTCAAACAAGAGCTATTGGAATCCTGGTCTCAAGCTGGCAACACCTCTCAGACCCCAACTGACAGATTTGTGGCTAAGCTTAGGGCTGTTAATATAGTTAGCCAAAAACTTAGCCAGAACTTGGCCTTGGTCAGGAAAAGGAAAGTCAAGGCTCTCACCAAATGTCTCACAGTTTGCCAAAAGAGGCTGGAGTCCTCCCACTGTGACAATCACACGTTCCAGACGTACATGTAGGCTAGGAACAATCTGGATGTACATCACAGAATGCAAGAGAGAAAATGGAAGCTTCAAGCGGGGGTAACTTGGTCGACCAACGGAGAGAAAATGAACAAATATATTTTTGATAAGACGAAGCTTATAAGAGCCTCTCAGTGCATTTCAGAGTTGACTGACCAGACCACAGGCCTCTCTGCTTCAACCCCAAAAGCAATGGAAAATCTGTCAGCTGCCTTCTTTAGACGGCTCTTTCAGAGCAACCAAGGCTTCCATCTCCCATCACCTGCCCAAACACTCTGTCTACAGAATACCCCAAGAATTCTGACCACTCACATTGCTGAGGTCTTGGAGGGCCAGTTCACAGAAATGGAGTTAGAGAACGCCCTCTTCAAGCTCCAAAACAACAAATCCCCAGGCATGGATGGGATTCCGGTGGAGTTTTATAAGGCCCTATGGTCAGAAATATCAGAGGATTTCACGGCGATGGCTAACCATCTCTTTGACAGTGGAGTTATGCCAACATCTATGTCCCAGGGTGTCATCACTTTGCTTTTTAAAAAAGGAGACAGGACCAATATTTCAAACTACCGACCAATCACTCTGCTAAATGTGGCTTACAAGATAGTGGCAAAGGCTTTAGCTTTGCGCCTTCAACCACTCCTTCCTTCCATCATTCGCCCCAACCAGACAGGTTTTGTGAAAGGAAGATATATCCTGGACAACCTGCTGTTAGCTCAGGAGCTCCCACATTTCGCTCACAGAACTAACCAAGCAATAGCCATGCTCCTCCTAGATTTTGAGAAGGCCTTTAATAGAGTTGAATGGAGCTTTCTACTAGCAGCCATGTCAAAGATTGGGTTCCCACAATCTTTCTGCAAGTGGGTTCAGATTCTCCTAACCTCGTCATCAAGCAGAGTCATTCTTAATGGTCAGCTTTCAGCCTCCTTCCCCCTACAGAGATCAATACGCCAAGGCTGTCCTCTTTCTCCATTCCTTTTCCTTGTCGTGGCAGATTCCTTGGGATATATGCTTCAGAATGACATGCAGATCAAAGGACTCAGGATAACCAACTACAAGCAAAGATCCCAAGTCATTGACTCAACGTTTGTCGATGATACCTTTTTGATGCTAACCAGCAAAACTTGGACTCCACTGAGGCAACCCTCAATGCCTTCTGCTCAGCCTCTGGCTTCAAGGTCAATTGGGACAAGACCTTTGCCTTGTTAGTGGGGGATATTTTGGCTTCAGGGCTTGGTGCCTCTCCTAATTGGGGTGCTAACCACAGCCTAAAATGGCTTCGTCCAGGGGAAACTACAACCCTCTTGGGCTATACTTTTGGGATAGACCTCACTGACGCTCAGAAATTCAAACCGGTCTTAACCAAGCTCAAGCACAAGCTCTCTTACTGGGGAGGCAAACACCTCTCCATAACGGGAAGGGTCATCATTGCCAATCAAATTCTATCTGCGGGAATTTGGTTCTATGCGGCAGTTTGGCATCCTAATTCTTCTCAGATCCAAGAGGTTAGAAGAATCCTTAGAAATTATGTTTGGGGTGCGGGGAACTCAACTGAGAGTAAGAGACCTCAGGTGGCTTGGAATCAAATATGTCGCCCAAAGAAAAAAGGAGGGCTAGGGATCATAGACCCAGATACCCAGATCTCCGCTTTGTTGGCCAAATGGATTCCTAGATTCTTGGGCCAGAAGGGGGTCTGTGGAAGTTCCTGGTCTACGAAAACATCTCCCTCTCCTCCCCTCTGAAGGTCTCCTCCTGGGCTCCCTCACTACGGTGGATTGTACATGGTTTCAAGAATAAACCGGTTGGCTCCAATCTCTGGATCAACATTTGGAGGGCCTGGGGCAGGTTTCGACAGTTCCTTGTTCAGAAACCACCCTCTTCATTCTACGAGATTCTTCGCCAGCACTTGTTCCTTAATACAAACAATCCTTCTCCTCAGCAAAAGAACCAAGCCAAACGTTGGTCCTCCTGGGACCGTCTCGGGATCTGCCATATCAACAATATCTGGATAAATAATGCATTTAAGCCACTACAAACCATAGCCCCCATTGTTGGACAGGCTAGAGCGACCACTGGTTATCAGGACATCATTACCTCTCTACCTCAACCGTGGATTGCATCTCTTTCAAGCTGGTCCATTGCTTCCCTCCCTCCCTTTTTGGGCACTGGTCATCCTACAAAATAACCTTACCATTCTTTTTGTCACAGACACCGCTCCCACCCACCACTCTGTATTTTCATTCAACATAGACCCTACATCCCTCACTCTTACCCTTCTCTCAATAAACCCATTGGACATACCTCCAGGGCCACTTACCCCTGTCAGAATATGCGGATGGTCAATTCCAGGCAAACCCCTAGACCCCAAACCAGATCTCCTTACGCCACTGCAGCAATGGCTGGACTGCAACACCTTTGTTTGGATTCTGGGTCGTCTACTGGCTGAGTTGGAACTTGACCCAATGGAGTGGTCATGGAAGTTTGCTAGGGAGCCTGAGCCTTTCTTTTCCTACACCATGAGAAAAGGTTACAAAGTCCTCTCTAATTTTCACTGCTTGAAGAATAAGTAGGAAGCCAAATGGGACCACTACGGCTTCAGGAATGAGAACTAGCCAGCCATATGGGGCTCTGTTTGGATCAAATCAACCAGCAAAAATAGCAGCCTTCCTCTGGCAAGTGGCAAATAGGGTGCTAAAAGTAGGGGAGTGGCTGCAATTCCAGGCATCTCTTTCATGTAAATGCTGTACACAAAACATCATGGAATCCCTTGAGCATTGCCTCCTTCAATGTCAAGTGCCAGCCAAGGTTTGGCCTCTGGTGAGAGTGTTCTACAGATTCTGGAACCCTAGGGTCTTATCCACCCTGGACATCCTTTTAAATTACAATCAGGGATCCAAATAGAGAGCTATATCTTGCTCAGTTTTTGAGACCCTCAGAAGCTCCACACTTTGGCACCTATGGAGAGCACGTTGCAAAAAGACTTTTTCGGGTGACACCCTAACTATTTCTGCCTTGCTTGCATATATCTTCTATGATCTGGGGATAGAATCAAGGAAAGCTTGGTCCAAAACATGTGCAGATATTGAGCGGAATTCAAGCAATGCGGCAGCAATTCATGCTACCTTCCAGAGCACCTGGGGCCTCCGTGGACTTATCTGCAACTCCCCAGAAATCGACAACTGCGTCTGGAATGATATTCCACCCGCTTGCTAGCGTGACCATTGCTCGATCCTGCACAGTGTCTCCTGAGTTCGATCATGATATCAACTGGAAGCACCTTAGGCCCTCATCGTCTGCTTCCGGGCTTCAATACAGATAGGGTGGTTTCACAAACCAAGGGATAACAAGGTTCGCGGTTCGCATAGGGTGCATCCAAATTGGAAGGGATCAGATGATCTCAACTTGCTTCCTTTGCTATGTTGTTTTGATTGCTAGTTTTTGGGCAACGAGTCCCTGAGGTGTTCTTCTCTACCATTCATAAAGTGCAACTGAGTTACTATGCATAGCTTAGGGCTCTGCTACTGAATCTCATAGTCAGGCGATCCTGCAGACATAGCGGCTTAGCTACAGCCCTAGGGCAGACAGATCTTCTTCACTGATCATTCTCTCGTACTTAGAGGAAGGGTTCATTCTTCACTGCTTGCAGTGTGTGCGCCGCCTTATGGCTCATCCGGGGTTTTAATTTTTTTCAGAAAAAAAAAAGAAAAAGAAAAAAGTATCGGTGCTAAAGCAGCTGAAACCTTTGCGTAGTCCTGCCTTCATGGCCAACAAACCCGACCCAACCGAAACCCTAAATTGCAACAAACTCCGACAAGTACGTACGTGTAGAAGACCTGATCAACCCTAGAAAGTCCAACTCCGTCCCCTTTCCTTTAAAAACAAAAAAAAGAAAGAAAGTCCAAATGCCGTAAAACCCTAAACCCTAGAGCTTGGCTCTGCGTAGCGTGTGATTGGCAATGGGATGTGCGTGGGATGGTCGGACATGGGCGTTGTGTGGGTGGTTTCTGGAAAGCCCAGAAGGAAGAAGCGCAGGAATTCTAAGCACAGGCAGCTGCGGAAGGCGTTTGCTGAGGAGAGTCGACTGGCTGGGGGTGGTGAAGGTGAGCAGCAGATTTCTTAGGCACGTGCAAGAATTGTGTCATAGTTCTTATTCAGTAGAGTTTCACCATCAATTTTGGGGTACAATTGCTACCTCAATCGCGCCCACAGCTCCTTGTACCCCGAGAAGAGAGGAAGGCGGTTTGGCAATCACTAGTCTGGACTGGAGGTGGTGAAATGAAATCCGGGGATTTCCACCTGGTCCATAAAATTGACAGCATGCGTGCGGTCCATACATGTGTGTGCATACTTAGAAATAACATCATTTGTTGTTCAAAGCAGGATCATCACGGTCAGCACGCCAAGATGAACTGCCAATGGTAGGCACTGATGAGGGCCTTGCAAGGCAGGCCAATGGGGTGGATCAGACAAGGTCCAAATTGCTAAGGCGTGTTGGAGTGGTTGAAGGAATTGAGATGAGAACTCAGAGCAGTAAGACAGGGGAGAGAGTATCGCAGGGTGCTGTCAATAACAGGTCCAATGGAAGCTCTAAGAGCAAGAAGAGGAAGATTTCGGATAGTGGAAATTTGGGAAGGGAAGTGGATAAACCGAATATGGTCGATGGATCTTTAGACAAAATGAGAATGGTGGCTGATGAGGTTGTGCTCTCCGAGCACAACGGCGCGCCACTACCTAAGAGGAGGATAAAGAGCTTTGGTTCAAACATGATTGGTTTTTCCGCCCTTGATTCAAGCACTGTATCTGTTCCAGATAATCTCAAAGACGAACCAGGTGTGCTTGGATTGGCATCCTCTGCTTCTGATTCCTTACAGGTCTTAGACAAAACAAGGCTAGCACAGCCCACGCCGGAGCCATTGTCCAAGCTAGACCTCGTGCGGGCACTGCGACATCCGGCAAAGCCTACAGAGAGGTTGTTGCTCAGTATCCATCCATCTTTGGAGAGCACCTTTTGTGTAAATGTATTCGGTTGCCATGTTTCCAACCACAACTTTGGGAGATGGAAAGATACAGGGAAGAGAGAGGATTGGAGGGCGGTGAGATAGGTCTAGTCTTCCATTTTTTCCTTGATCACGTCTGCAAATTGAAGTCCTTGGTTGGTGGACTAGGTGACAAGATCTGTTGTACAGACATCTCTCTTATGACCACATAATGGATATCCCATACTGGCTAGTTGCACGAGCTCTCTCTTTTGGGTTCAAGTTCTCAAGAACATGTGCATATGCTGCTTGCAGAAAAATTGAGCTTGCTTTGCAGTTTGTTGAAGCTGAAAAGTTGTACAAGGAGAGCCGTAATACTCATGACAGTGCTGGACAGCCGGAAAATACAAATGGATGGATGGGGATGCCGCAGTTTGTGGGGGTTTTCTCTGAGTGGGTTCAGTCAGCAATTTTTCGGTCAACTAAGAACACCCCAAGCAATCCAAAGCCACTGAAGACTCTCTCTACCTTTTCAGCAGGGGGAAGTAATCAAGCAGGACAAGATGTCTCAATGTTCCCAGTCACAGGAGAACGCTTTGGACTTCCTGCCTATTTGGATGCCCGTTTGTGGAAAATATTCAAGTGGTGTCTCTTGTCTGGTCATTTACACCGTGCCACAGGTGTTTCGCCAGCACTGTTGCGTCCTCTCACATCTGTGCTGACAGTTGCAGCAGAGGGGGAGACCTCTGTAGTAGAAATGGAAGGTGCATCCTTATCATCTCCAATCAGTGATCTTCCTGCGGGCTCTGTGTTCAAAACCAAGCCCAATAGGAACCAGGGGTTTGACACTGGTGACAGTGAGGAAGGAAGCTTGCTGAGTGAATTGGTTGAAGTCGTACAGATCTTGTTCTCTGTCTATGAGCGGATCTTTAGTGCTAATCTAGATCACTTGGTTTCGCTGACTGCTGCAGCCCTAAACCTAGTTTCTATAGGTGGGGGGCTAAAATCTTCCAGGGTACAGGCAACCGCCATACAGACTCTAATTACACTCATCACTGAGGGTTTTGCAAAAGTTGTTAAGATACATCCGAGCCCCAGAACTGTGTTTCATGTCATCACTGGAAGGCTGCTGGAGCCTTTGCTCAAAATCATCGTAGACTTGAATGTTGAAAGCAACCATGCCCAGCAATCTTTAAAGGGAGAGGAGGGGCCTTATTGGCATGAAAGACTTTTGACGGCTGCTGAAGACATTCTGGCAGATGGTTTGTTCCATGGAACACACGTTGGAGGATATCTGGAGGTTTGCATAGTGCTGAGGGGCATCCAGGAAACTAAGGATGACAAAGGAGGCGAGGGTAAGAAGAAAAGGAGGAACAGGGCTGAAGAGAGGCCTGATTCTGAAGGATTTGAGTCGCAGTATGAAAGCTACCATAGATCTTTTTTCAAAAAGCTGGATCAATTGAGAGGGGAGGGGAAACTGGCAGCATTGAGAGGGCTAGGATATATTTTCAAAGTCTATGCACACAGATTGAAATCCCAAAAGGCAGCCATAAGTGAGGATGTGTTTGGTGTTCGGGGCCAAGGGAAATTGCAGCCTGTTGAGAACCGCCCAGGTAGTTTCAATCACTTTGTGTTATTGTTTATGCTTGACAAATGCAATGGTACAGTTGTCAAGTACTTTTTAACATGGTAAGATAAAAAGTGGTCAAATGTAGATTAGATCATGAGTCCTCACATCATGGTCTTACTGCAGATACCAAACAAGAAGTGGGACGTGCTTATGGTCTGGGCGAAAAGGTCTCAAAGGGCACTGATGGGGAGACACTTGATGAGGGTGCTCCTGCACCATCTCCAGTTAAACATACGATGAAACATGGTAGGGGTGAGAGTGAGGCACTATTTACAGTCTTCGCAGAGCTCATTGGCCCATTGAAGAATGACCTGCAACAAAGTCTTGAAGGCATGGATAGAGAGGCTGGTGGTATTGCACAGCGAGCATGCCAGATCACATGCATATGTTCATTGTTGAGTGCTGCCAATGAGCTGCTCTCAGCTGCAAGGAAGGAGCACGCGTATGTGCCCATAGAGGATACACTTTCCCGGACTCACTTGAAATTTTTACAAGAGATTAGTGATCTAGTTTTCAGCTTGGGGAAAGTAGCATTCTCATTTTGGTCTCAGATTTCCACCAAGGGGATGAAGAACACGGTTGCTGACACAAACATAAAGAAAAGCTCGGAAGCTGGGGAAGGTGGAGACCAAGCAGTGAAGGTTGATTTTGCAGCAATGTCAACAGAGGTGATCCGTGCTCTTGGCTACCTCTTGGACCTGGAGTACCAGGTGGTGGAACATGAATTGCCAAATATTTGGCTATTTGTGTTCCAGGCTATGGCTCTGACATTTGACGTACAGCTCCAGGAGAGGAACACTGAGATGGTAGAGGCCTTGGATGTTTGTTGCAGAGTCATGCATGTGTACAGTGATCTGCGCCAGGTGAGTCACATCAAGTTAGAATAGAATTGTAGCTCTTCCATTTTTACAGGCTTATGTTTTACTGTGCGATTGGGATGCAAAGATGTCTATGGTCCTGTGACATCCATGCATCTACTGGAATACACATTTTTGTGAGACAGCGAACCAATGGCTGTGCTTTTGTTTTTGTAGTCACCGATAATATCCACCTTTCTAAGTTGTGCATAGTGAATAATTGTTATGGTTCGATTTGACCTTTGACAGCTTATAGTGTCTTACATATAGTTTCTCTCATTATGATTGATAAGCCTTCACTGTTGTTCTGAGGGGAGGTAGCCATGGGTGTAGATGTATAATTTCTTACCTCCCAAATCAAACTTTACTTTCGGTTAGTCTCTCTTGTTTGCAGACAACCAAGCACACTTCAAGATGACCCTCGAATTTGAATGGAAAAGCAGACTTATATCTGGTTACCATGGTTTACTGCAGGCTGACCTCCCAATCTTTCTTCTCTGTGATACGCTAAGAAGCTTGATATCCTTCTCCAATGGAAATTCATCTTCACCATCTTCCTTGACTGGAGCGAAGAGGAAGAGTTCCTTCTCTATTCTTGCACCTTTGGGTCTGGCGGTGGAGAGATTAGTGTGCTCAAAGCCCTTTTTGGCAACGATGGGATCAGTCGTTCATGCACTGCCTGAAGGTCAGGTGGTGCAACTTCTGAAGGGTTTGATGCGAGATGTTGCAAAGAGCCTGAAAGATCTGGAAAGTCTGGAAATCCAACTGAAAGCTGCACCAGGGACAGTGATAGCAGGGCCCGAGTCATGGAGTGCACCAAATATTGAGTGTGCAATGAAAGGTCTATTTGAGGTCTATACGTCTGTGCTTGAGAATGTGAATGTCACTGCAACCAACAGCACGCTAGCTGGTAGGGCAGTCAAAGATCTACTCATCAAAGGGTTAGGTCCCACATTAAGAAAAGTTCTAGATGACGTTAGTCAAGTTAAGGAGGGTGCTGAAGATTTGAAGAAAGGGACTGCAGACCGAAAAATGGAGAACAAGAGCTGTATTTTATTTGCTTGGAAGTGTGCAATCTTGCTGCGATTATTTTGTGCAGCCCGAAGCTTGCACAAGCAATGTGTCTCCCTGATGGCTCCCAAGGCTGCAGAAAAGGCAAGTCTCAGTGTAGGCGAATCAGTGCTAGGCTATCTTGATGGCGGTGAAGCTTACATTGTGGAAGAATTGGAAGGAAGGGGTTTCTTTGCTGCAATACAGAGAGGTTCAATTCCGGTCTCCGACGTCTTAAGGGACATTGAATTGAGAGTTGGAGTAAGTGGGCTTCAGAGAGTGCCCACCTTGGCTTACATGTTAAGTTCTCTTGCGGTGCAAAGCCTGGTGGATATAGATAGGCATGCACGGGCTGCAAGGTTTCTCTTAGGTAAAAGTGTATCAAGAGAGGAAAGCTCATGGCCAACTAGGAAGCAAGGAGGAGCAACAGCAACAGAAGAGAGAAAGTCTCTACAGAATGTAGTACTCAGTGATACAATACCCGATGCATTGAAGGGTCATCGAAAGAACTTTGTTAAGCTTCTTAGAATGCTGGACGAGGAGGGGGCAAAGTTGGTTTCTTTTTTGCTCAGGGACCTTCCCAATGTGCTCTCTGAGGAGTGGACAAGAGCTAGTGCAAAAGATACTGGCAGAAAGAGGTGGAAGGAAACCCCGGTACTTCTGAACGAGAAGGCTGTTGCGGAAGCGAACAGGTTCAGCTATGGGGGTGGCGCTAGTATTGGGAGTCTGTGCAGAGGATGGAACACAGTTGTGGCAACCCTGATGGGGGACACGTTATCTGTGGCAAGGTACACACATGTTTGGACACAGTTGGTGCTATACATAAGGTGCTCAAGTGGTACAACTGCCCGAAATGCAACATACCTAGTCATGCATATGTCTAAGTATCTTCTCTGTTGTTTTTTGCTTCTTGGGTGCTAACATTGTGAGGTTGGCCATGGCCACTCTTCACTAGTACGCGAGCTATACTACAGTATGGCACCAATGCATTTCTAGGTTCTGCTCGGTCCTGAATTAGGGAAAATTTCTTTTTATGTAAGGGAGGTGGCTTCTTCTGAAGTTTTCAGGATCTCAGCGACTGGTTTGTTTGTACCAGGTGGTGCCTTCTCTGCCGGAATATCGATTTATGGTCAAAGTATGGAAGTCAAAGCGATTTGAAGCAGTTTATCACAGTGATTCTTAGAAGTTGTGGGCATAGTGGAAGCCAAATAGGGAGTTTAGATCCTTCAAACCAAGGTGGTAAGAAATTGAATATGAGCGGGAGAGAAGATGTAGCATGCCTGTGCATGGAGGGCATCACTCACGAACTGTTGACGAGTACGGACTTCTACGAGGATGAGGTTGGGGATACGCATGTTTTTCCTCATTCTGTCTGCTTCTCTTGGTTTCCCCCACTTGATCTCACCACTGTACATGCACCCATTCATGTGTAGCTAAATGCTTACATTAGTCCATTGCAGCGTTTGCATAGTGTGAGCCTGTGGTGTATGCTTTGGATGCTAAGACGTAAAACTCTGTCTTGGCTCAGTCTTTCCGTGTTCACACAGAAACTCAGTATGCCTGTACCCTCTCTCGGGAACTTGTGAGTCAGCAGGGAGTTTTAAAAGCTGGTCATTGCTATACAAGATCTAATGGATTTTTCTCTTACTGATAGATTGACTCTCTAAATTTTATGTAGCATTCTTTCTGGTTTCCTTCCTCTTTTTATTGTTTGTTATGCTCTGTAACTTTAGTGGATGTTGTGTCATGTCGCTTGTAGCTCTTCTTTACCTGGATGTGGCAGTCTCCTTTTATTAGTGGTTATCTCCCATAAAGGAGTTCAGATTTTATCAGGCTCTATTGTGTATAATATGGTTAATGCAATGGTGAGTGCATTGCAGACCAGTAGTGAGTTTTTCACTTTCCTCCCCCCCCTCTTCTGTGTCTCTACTCCTGCACAAGGCTTTTCTTCCTGAATATACACAGAAGTTTCAAATTGCCTCACACGTGGGTCGTTGATGTTTCCTCCAGCCCATGCGTCGCATTTTTACGTCAGCGTTTTTACAACAGTTCAAATACTCCTTATCATTGGCCTTCAAGTGCAATCTTCCCGGTTGGAAGATCTTGGATCAGTCCAGTGAGAGTACAGTACCTGTTATCAGCAACACACAAGAATGGACAGAATTAGACCGGAGAATTGAAGAACAAGTTGGATATACTTGGCAAAGAAAAGAAAAGGTCAATCCCAGCAGAAAAGGTTTGACACAATCCTTTAATCCTCATCAGTGGGAAGAATCTACCTCAAATGGAGCTCAGTCACTGGTCTTGGATCACATTATGGGGTTACTGGGACTGTTGGCGTCACTCCCTGAGGGTTATCTTAGACCCTCGGACACAGCTTTCTGTGCATATGCTGTCTGCCAAACCGAAAAGTGAGTTCAACATGCTCTGTCTGTTCATAATTTGTTTGTAAAGTATTGTCTTTATGGCATCTTACCAGTCTCTGGAATTGTCCTATCACTTTTCTTACCTCTGTGCCTTCCTCTCCTGGGGCCTTCGTCACTGTCTTCCCCCATTCATCTCACCCTGCAATCTCCATGACTGGTTATTGATCAATATGGGAATATTCTGAGAGGAAGTGGTTTTGTCTTCATCAATCTCTTGTGTTCAAGTCTTGAGAGTTTTTTATTTGATTGTATTCAGGCTCCTAGTCGATGGCATTCTCACGATCCACCAGGTGGCCCTCTCTGGATCAGCCCTGTCCCCATCTCAAAGGAGAGCGCTGAGCGTGCCATCCTACTCTTCCAAGTTCCTCATTGTTCTGGCTGTGTGCCGCCGGGCGCAGGAGGCTTTAACCTCATCATTCATGACCACCCAGGACGACATCACATGCTCACCTTTAGTGTCCATTTACTTGGGCAGCCCTGCAGCCTGTCATTGGCTGACACTTTCAACCCAAGCAGCTGCCACGTGTTTGTTTGATGCTGTGCAACCCACCTTGTCTCATACTGGCAAGGGAACGGACAAGTCAGGCGTCCAAGCAAGGAGTTTATCTGTAGTGGGCACCAAAGGGAGCGACAGAGTGTCATATCCCACCAAAGAGCGTGATTGTGACCGTCTCAGGGGTGAAAGGGATGCCCTTTATAAGATAGTAGACAGCACTTCCAGTATTATTGCATCGATTTCTAGCAAACTTTGTTGGTGTGAGTCAAGGCCCCTCCTAGTTACCACACATGCTGAGCCTGCAGTGGAGGCTTCCACACAGTTGGTGGAGAAAAGATCAGGGAAAAAACGATTAAGAATATCTGATGAGTGCAACAAAGTACTGGATAGAGGGGGTCCCTTAGCGACATTGGTAGATTCACTGGGTAATCAATCAAGAAATGTAGAGAAGTTTCTGGAGAATTCACAGGCAGGTTTTGTTGGGCTTTCAGAAGGATTTGGAAGTCTTGGATCACAACCTTGTAATAGCAGGTGTATCTCCAGGAAGGAAGAACCCCCCAGTAAGCATTGTATTAATGGTCCTGGGGAATGGTATGGAGCTCTTGCTTCAGTGGCGTCCATTAGTACCTTCCTCTGGAGTATGGCTGACACACTTGATAGCCTTGACCAGGAGTGCCGCAGTAGCAAGTCTACCCCACTGATGTGGCGGCCACAGCTCCCTGGTACTTGGCTGGAATGCATTGACAAACTGGAGCCAGTTTTGGTGCAGAGCTTGCAGCACATTTTGGTGCCGGAAGGTTGTGTTGGGCTTTTATTTTTTGGTGAGGAGGGAGGTCAAAGTAGGGGGAATCTCTCTGGCAGTTCAAGCAGAGACGATGACGTTGAGGTGGAAATCCGTGATGATGATGGTAGTGAGGTAGAGGGTGAGGATGTCAACAAAGAAGCAGCTGGAGAAGATCTATCAGAAACGGAATCATGGATAGATAAACCTTCGATGGATGAAGATGTGATGAAGACAGAGGCCACTGCTGCGCAGAGTGAAAATGAGGAGCAAGACGGTGGAACTAGCAGAGATCTCAAGATACGCCACATGGAGCCTGAGTGGCAATTATTTGGAATGGGAGAACAGGAAATATCAGGGGAGGGTAGAGGAGACGTTGAGTCCTCTGGAAATATGGCATCACAAATCTTTCTTCTTAGAAGCATTTTAAAAGGGGATGTGAGGGAGCAGTCAGAGCTGGTGGGTGAACTCTTTATGGCTGTGGGAGCACTTGTGAAACTTCGAAGCTTGTTCTTTTCTCCCTTTGCCACAAAGCCAATTGCAATGACTTCACCCCTTGTGGTTGATCTCAAAGAGGGAATGCCCCCTTCCATGAACACCCACCTGGCTGTAGGCTACTGGTTCTTGTCTGGAGCTGCTCAAGTGATCCAGTCCGGATGCGCAATAGATGTCGGTTGGCTTGTAGGTGTAGTCAAATACATGGAAGCAGTTGGCAGTTTCCTCCCATGTATGAAACCATATATTCCACCTTTAGCATTTGCTAAGCTGATTGACATGCACTTAAAGCTGCTGGGGGCACTCATTCCTTTAGACAAAGACAACACCTCTAATTTCAATGGTGATATGGAGCACCAGTCATGGGATGCAAACTGGGAGTGTAGTAGCCGTGATAATAGGATGGTGGATCATGTGACAACTGACGTAGAAACTAGTATTAGGCCAAAACATTCTCTCGACCAACTGAGGTTTGTACTTCAGATGTCCTTTAAGAGTTTGCTAAAATATGCGCCAAGGCAACACATGGTTCTTGCCTTGCAGTCAATTGAGAAGGCTATGGCAGGAGTATGGGGTGGGTCTAACAGAGGCTCTGGTCTGGAAGTCAGCAGCCTTAAAGGTGGCCAAGTGGGGGCAGATGTTGCTGCTGGTGTGGAATGCATGAGCATGTCCTTAGAGGCTGTTTCAGGTTGGCCACCTTGCTCTCAAAACTCTATTGTTGTGCTTATCTGTTTCCCAGATATCCTCTAGAAATCACTTCACACAAACATCAATCTGCTGTGTGTGAAGACAGATTGTACTCATAAGACGTTTGCCGTAGCCTTGTGGCCATTGAAGACAGAGAGAGAGAGAGAGAGAGAGAGAGAGAGAGAGAGAGAGAGAGAGAGAGAGATTGCCTATCTCAAGGTAAGTCATACTACCGGCGTCAGCCCCTGACAAAGGTAGTTTCTCTCCCTTTGTGTTCCGCTCAAACTGGGCATGGGGTCAATGGCGACAAGGCTACGGCAAACAACATCATATGAGTACATCCTCTCTCTCTCTCAGAGTCAAACTGGGTGTATGGCCACAAGGCTACGGTAAACAATGTCTTATGAGTACATTCTCTCTCTCAGTCAATCTCATGTTTTCTAGCATAATGTCTGTGCTAGCACATAAAAAAACACTCAATTATCTGGTCTTCGGCTGTGCGGAAGTGTTATGGCAATTTGGCTGCGTCTCATACATCTTGGTGGACTGACACTGCATGTGTGGCTCCTACAATCAGTATCAGTGGGGCTCGTTGGCAATGTCATAGCCAACATTGGGAAAGAGCAGGAACACATAGTCTTTTTGCAGGATCTGAATGGCTACTGTCCTTCCCTGTTTCTTCCTTTTTTAATCCGGTTGCTCTGTCCATCAGTTGAGTTATAGGGCATGTATGGGGAAAATGACTGTCCTCTAAATCAATACCTACATTAATCAGTACCTATGTGTTTTAAGTACGAGCTGGTAAGTCATTGCCATAATAAACTGGTGAGAATTCTGTTGTTCTTTCAGGCAAGACCCGTTTGCACCTGCTGGCCAACCATTGCCCTTCATTCTTTGCCGCTCTCTTCAACCTCATAGGGCACCTTCAAGGCCCTGCACTTTTCTTTGCCCAGTTGTCTTCATCTGCTGACAATAAATCAGGGTCTGAGAAACTAGCCATGGTGGGCTCAGCTCCAGTGCTTCTTCGGAGCATAGAGATTTTGACTGTGCTGGCGTCCCGAGCTGTTATCTTTCCAATGAAAGCCTGCAATGTGGCTCTTGCCTTGCAATCCCCTGCCACTCTGTTCAAGCCATTTTGTCAGCTGGGTATGTTCACATGGGAATCGTGGGGAACCTCTCCTTCTATAGCACAAACAAGTGACACAAGCAGGGCCCCTGCCGGTGGAGATGGAGCTGGGAAATCTAGTGAGATCGTGACAAAAATCTACTTCGCATGCTGCCGTCTACTGTGTGCTCTTTTAAGGCATCGCCTTAGGCAAGGAATCCTCTCCTCCTTTTTGTGCTTGTTTTATGGAAGACATGAAGGTTAGCTTATATGTAACAACCTTGACTAACTGAGTGAAGACTGTTGAACTTATGCACTTTCTTTGCTTAATATATTCTCTTCACTTTCAGTTTGCAAGGTCACGCTAGCAACAGGGTCAGTAAGTATGAGAGAAGTGTACTCAGTAGACTCCACTGGCTGTTGCATTGTGGAAGTAGATTGCATGCCCATTTTGGACAGCGAAAAAGGGGGTGAGAAGGGGATGAAAACAGAATGGAGCCACTGACATCGTGGAAGGCGCTCCAGTAACGAGGCTGAAAATAATGTTTATTCTAGCTGTGAAGACCAAGAGGAAGGCCTGTTGCTCAGACGCGCCAGTGACACGGGCAGGTCTAGAAACAGAAAAGACTGAAGAGGTTTGGGCAGACGAAAACAGGGGCACATTACCTGTGTGATGAATTGAGGTGAAGGTGACAAAGTAATGGGTTTTTTGGTGCAGGGAAAGTGGGCACTGCATGGCACTCCTGGGGGATTCAGCACGTGTGCTACTACAGTGCTTGACTGCTCCCAATCGGAGAGCATCTTTGGAACATGGTGTTCTGTCGATCTGGAGTGTAGAGAGTGCAACCCGCTGTGCCAGTTGGCTGCGTCGAGTATATGAAGAGGTTACTAGCTTACGTACCATTTACATGTTCATCAATGGTTTTCTTGAGTGTTGAAGGTTCCATATCATAAGACTTTTCTGTAAGTCTTGGCTGTTCCCCCTTGTAGCATAATATTTTATTTTTACATTATTTTGTCCTAGGTTTGCAAAGGTCCTTCATGAAAGTTCTATTGTAACACCCCCCATGGTTGTTGCAGATGGGGGAGCACAAAGACACAATGGGGAAGTATTGCTGCCATCTTCTTGCCGATTACCTCTCTGTTCTTTCGGGACATGGCAGCTCTGCAGTTGGCCTTCACAGGTAGAGCTCTCTATGTTTGCACTTTACATACCAAGCTTTGCCATGACTGCTATTGCAATCACAGCACCATATGTGGCATCTGTGTCAAATAGGGGTGACATGAGCTGCATAATCACATGTGACTTTCCAGCATGATGTTCATGCTAGGCCCTAACACAATTGCATGCAACTGGATCCTCGTTGGCACTGGGTGAGTGCTATAGCGATTGTGAGTGGAGCACTAAACCTTTGTGAGCTTAAAGCCTCTGACCAGCACTGGTATCATTCATGACTATGCCCCCGCCAACATTCACAGGGGAGCATAAATGATTTCATGTATCTGGAAAAAGTGGTGGAAGACTTATCACGTTGTGTAGGTATGGTTCCATCTTTTCAATTGTGACTCTTAGATTGGTTTGGGGAATGCAGAGACGTGGATAGTGCACTGCAACCTGGTGCTTTTGCATTGCTCGATGCATGCTCACCAAATGACCTTCAGCAACTCCATGCTGCCCTTGGAGGTAAGGCTTGGAAAATATTCCTCTCTTTTAAGGTCCGTCGTATCTGTGGACAATGTACTGAAATGGCTGAGATTATGCGTGTCTGTTGGGTCTTGAGAATTGATTGGATTGTAATCTGATGGACCCACAATGGAGACCTAGTTTATACGTTTCTTGTCAAAAACCTCCCTATTTGTCATCGAAACACACTGCTAATTCCCCTGCCTGCTTTGGAATTGCTGACCACAGAGGGCCCGCGACGTAGTGCATTGATGGCTCTAAGGCGTGATTATGATCGACACTATAAGTATGTGGGGAAGGTGTAGAAAGAGCATTTTTTGCAAAGCCCAATCACAGGTACATCAGGGTTACAAGAAATGATTTGGTCTGTTTCCGATGCAAAGCCCTGGGAATAGGGTTCCATGGAAGTGTGCAAATCAGCACCATTGGCTTTGTGGTGGGATTGGTCTTGGGATGGAGTGTTTTCTCTTCAGCCCAGCTTCTTTCGTACTACATCAAGACGACAAAGGATGCCCATGTTGTCATCATACAGTGTTTGGGATTCTTGACTGATTTGAGGACGAATGAGGACAAGCAATCTGTGACAATTTGCTTTGTTCCATAAGGGGCCCAGGAGAAGGAACTGCCAACAAGGAATGGATTTACCCAAGGAACATCATACCATTTGTAAAACCAGCCCATGGTAAATTGAAAAGTACAATGATGCCAAGGAAATTTAGTGTCAATGGATTTTTAAGTTGGATATTGCAAATGCGGGTGCATCAAATCCATGGTGCACTAATACACTGCTTGAAAAAGGAGACGCCCTTGGTTTCAGAAAGTGTGGCCCCAATTGAATTCAGCAACTGAGGGTATGGATTATGTCACTCTAAAGATGGCTGTGAATAGTGACGTATCAACTTGACGGAATGTCGATTGTAGTCATCTTGCAATTTTGGCAGATGCATTGAATAATTTTTTTTTGTGTTATGACACGGATTTCTGCCGAGACTATGCATTGCATTCCTATCTACCACTTTATTCACAAGTGTACATATTCGGTATTTTTCAACATTTTGCAGTGGTTTTGGAGCCTAGGGTTTGGGTACAATTCTATGTCATAGGTCCCCATTTGTATTCTTACATCTATACCCTCCCCATGATGCAACACAAGTGTCATGGGACACCGGGAAAGGGGGGGAGAAGATTATACGATTGTACCACTCTGAGGGCGTTGGGAGGCCCGACCGCAAAATTAGGCAGATCAGAAGAACAAAATTAGGCAGATCAGAAGAACAATTGGAGGTCGTAAAGATATTCCAAATTTTTGCCTTTGTATTTTCCGGGATCTTGTACACAAGAATTCCCTGACGCTAGACCTTACAGGGAATTTCCCTCGTAAGATGCCATATCCCGTGTAAGATAATGGGGAAATTCCCTGTAAGGTCTAGCCTCGGGGAATTCTTGTGTACAAGATCCCGGAAAATACAAAGGCAAAAATTTGGAATATCTTTACGACCTCCAATTGAGTCTCATTTTCTTCTGATCTGCCTAATTTTGCGGTCGGGCCTCCCAACAAGGCCCTCAGAGTGGTATACCAAGGACCAATTATGTCCCGGTTACCTTAGAACCTCCAGCCTGGGTTAGATGCAAGGTTAAGGAGGTGAAGTTGGGACTTGGGACCTCTGTATAGGGGTACCCAAGTGCTGTGTATAGGTGGGTATTCTGGAGGGTGTACGATTCGACGTATGTATTTATACATATCCACGAAGACGGAAGGGAAAGAAAACCTTCCGGTGGTGAGAGAGGGGCTTTGCTTTGTTGAGCTGCGACTGGTGTGCGAGTTTGCTTGTTGGATGCGGGCCATGGCTGCGAGGGATCGTAGAGAGATGCATGTGTGCAGGCGTTGAGTTGAAGGGGGGCAGGGAGTGCAGCAACAATGGTGCTGGTTCTAGCGCTGGGTGATATGCACATTCCTCACAGAGCTGCAGATTTGCCCGCCAAATTCAAGTCTATGCTGGTGCCCGGGAAGATCCAGCACATCCTCAGCCCAGGCAACCTGTGCATCAAAGTGGGTTTGGGTTTCACATATCCTATGAGTTGTCTCTGTTTGCTTTCCTGAATTTCGAGGACGCAAGAGACTCTCTCTCTCTGTGTCGGCATGCACTGTAATTAGGCCATTTCAGGTTACATTCTCTAGACGCCAGTCGCAGAATTAGGGCGCCTTCCGATTGAAAGCATGTGTGGCGGGTTGGGCAGGAAGTGCATGACTATTTGAAGTCCTTGTGTTCGGACGTGCACATCACGCGGGGAGAATACGACGAGGATTCGCGCTATCCGGAGACCAAGCAGCTTAGCATTGGTGCCTTCAAGCTTGGAATCTGCCACGGCCATCAGGTTCTATACCCTAGCCATCGCTGTTGGTGTTTATATTGCTGGTAAAATCCCTCAGCTGGCTGTTGGGTGGTGCGTAACCTCTACGGGGACCTTGTTCTGATCGGTGAGCAAATCACTTTCAACTGCAGTGCTCGCCTGAACTGTTTCGAATGAGTGAAACGCTACCCTCACAAAATCATCAATCCCCTTCTGTTCGTTGCAATGTCCAAGTCCTTTGGTACGCAACTGACAAGATGCGTGTGATTGAAGGTGATTCCGTGGGGAGACCTGGACTCGCTGGCGATGCTGCAGCGGCAGCTGGACGTTGACATCCTCATAACTGGGCACACTCACCAGTTCAAGGCCTACAAGCACGAAGGGGGGGTGATCATCAACCCTGGATCCGCCACAGGTGCCTACAGCAGCATCACATATGATGTGAACCCTAGTTTTGTCCTCATGGACATTGATGGGCTGCGGGTGGTGGTGTATGTGTATGAGCTTGTTGATGGAGAGGTGAAGGTGGACAAGATTGATTTCAAGAAACCGCAAGGATCATCTTAGACTCTCTCTCACCTTTGAGTTTCGCCGCCCCCGCCCTCAGGTCTTCATAGTTACAGGATGGGGTCACCTGATTTTAGGGCTGAACATCTGGAGGACCTTATGGTGCTCCGCAGGGAAAGGTATAGCTTTGAGTAAGCTGTGTCCCCAGGATTGTCATTCTCTGCATTGTTTGTTTCCTTGGTAGGAAAATCGCATGTCCCTCCTTTCTTTCTCCCCATAGGAGGGGAGCTCATAGTACATGTCGTCCAATGACGACTGTAAGGCCCAATACCCTCAAAATCCAGTCAATGGTTATTGAGTTTCATGCGGGAGATGCTCAATGTGCTTTATGACAGGTGTGTTCGGAAGGCTACTCGCGTTGGTCAAAGATTTTCATGCAAACACACTGATGCAAGATGTATACAGAGACTTGGACTATGGACTTGGGAGTATGGGCTTCAATAAACAGATCTGGGCCTTCAAGCTGTTGGGGATATTCCCTCTCTCCTTTTCTCACTCCTTTGCTAGCAACCTGTATGACAGCCCACAGCCCAACATTTCCTCTTCCTTACATTTCTTGACAGTGGATTGTATTTTCCAAGTTGTCCCGACCTCCGCACTAGGTTACGAAAACATCTAGATGGTGCAAGGAGAATAGTCAAAGACACTTTTGCTAGTGGCATCGATCAATGAGAGGTTGCAACAAACAATGGATCAATGAGAGGTTGAAACAAACGGAAGTGTGCAGAAGTCTGGAGGGCCAAACAGCATAATCTCTTGAACACAAATAAGCATTCATGGTCTATTGGTTGAGTGCTGTTTAATATCTTCACACTGCTTCCATACAAGCAAGTGCTTGTGTTTATTAGTTACATTTCAACACACTTGGAATAATTGATAACATAATATCCAACACAAGTGTAGCTTCTTGTATGGCAACCTAGAGGCATCACTGCTCATATTTGTCATGCCATACTCTCCCTCGACCAGCTGCCATCAGGCAACATTCTGCTGGACACCAGATGGAATTCTATCAACAATGAGTGCCATTCACAATGGAAAACTGCAATGGTCTACCTAGTGCACCTTGCTTGCGGTGCAAAATCAATGGACCCAATACCTGGTGATGCAGGGCAAACTATCCACATCCCAACTGTACCAAAACTCTGCAGTAGAAGATTTAGGGACTGATGTAGCTGTAACAGATCTTCCTGGCATAGCATTTAGCATCCCCAAAACACACAATATTCTCTCCTGGAACATCTGCGCACTCGACCTATTACTCCTCTACTCCACTCTCTTCAACCTGCTCTACATGCATGCAGCAGCTCAAACAAGACTTGAACAAGACTGGTGAATAGAAAAACCCTTCAATAGTGCACACAAAAGCCAAAGATGCAGCAAAATTCACTCCCAACACTTGTACCTGAAGCCCGAGTTCCTGACTTCAGTTCTCTCTACCACCAAAACAACTAAGTAAGATTTCACTAGCATAGCTATGTGACAATACTGAAGAGCCACATATCCACATAAACTGGAATCAAATCCATTACCTTCTTTAATCTTCTCTAATTACCTGCCCTTTATAACTATGATTGGTAAACGACAATCAGCATCCGCCAATGAAAACAAACCTCAGCCAATGACAACTAACCACAGTCAATGACTACCAATCATAGTTGGACAGCTGTGTCTGTCTTCTACCAACATCAGTACAACACCATATTTGGTGGCACTAGTAATGTGGCAAAATAGTTCCAGATTTGAAGTGCGCAGATTGCTGCTTGGCAGAGCGCAAATGCCCTTATTCCACTTGAGTAGATATTTTTGTTGCCTTCACGGTTTGATCACAAAGAGGGGCTGCAGGCACCACACATGAACCACATACAAGCTATCAGTAAACTGTCTCAATTTGTTATTGATTCCTCTCCCAGGGCCATCCTGCAAACAAAATATGGGAAAGCAATCTTGACAATTTATTTTGACCAGCCAATTTCCATGCAGACAATAAAATCAAATGCCCATGAGCAAGGCAAGCGGAGCTGTTCTGTGTAAAGAATACCCTCTAAATCACCTGTTGATTAGGCAGCACCTTGATGGAGACATGCTAGTTGAGCAAACAAACCAATAGAAGACTTCACAAGACTCTTTGAGGGCCAGCCAAATACGCATGCACGAACTACCAGATAATATACATGAATCGTCTCTACATGATCAGTGGACATTCTTATTGCAAATGAGTGGATTAATCGTGAGGCAGCTTATAAAAATGATAAGAGCAGTTGTGTCCACAAGGGTTTGCAGCAATATAGTTCAACGTCAAAGAAAGGCAAGCTAGGTTGAAGTGCATACAGTTTCAATAGACACGGGCTTCCCATCTTCCGCAAGAATGTCAAGAATAGTTCCTGATTGGTCAGCCTGAGAAACACAGATGCATAAAGCAATTAAAAAGAATTCCAAGGGAGTCTGCCAACACAACTATTTGAAAATCACTAGAGGAGAACCAAACCATCCAATGGGATGGGGTGGCGAAGATTCACCACGTTAAAGCACCAAGGGAGCTGTGACACAGCTACCAGGGAAGGTTTAAGCACAGACATTCTGCATAGTGGGCATCAGTGCAACAAGATTTTGCTGCCCAATGGCTCCAAGTTATGTTTGGGCATCAGTGGTAAACTTCTTGGTGGCAATGTCACACAAACTATCTGTCTATGGCAGCAAAGCTCGAATCAACAATGTGCTTTTTCTAGCCAACCAGCTTGTACAGCAGTCTCTTTTGTCTCTCTGCATCCGTGTCTGTACCAAGGGCATTACTCACCTCAATCTCGTTCATCAGCTTCATGGCTTCAACAATGCACAAAACTTGCCCTTTTGTGATCTTGTCTCCAACCTGTGAAGCAACCATCCAAGAACAGCAACGTCCACCACAATGTTAATGCATGGTGAGTTGATGTGCAAGACAACAGTCGGCGTATCCTTTATACAAGAATCCCTTTTCAAGCTGTACAAATTCAGGGCCAGTGGCAACGGACGAGCGTGCATCGCAATCAAGCAGAGGAGTCTGATCCTTTTGCATTGCTGCAATGGCCAGGAATTGATGTACTTACCACTGAAGGACAGAGACACAAATGGAGAGACAACAGGAGAATTATCAGCTCACCTTCACAAAAGCAGATTCACCGGGGGCAGGACTCCGGTAGAAGGTGCCAGCCATAGGGGAGAGCATGGGTGGATGCTCAGCAGCAGGTGGTGCCACTGGAGCTGCAGGGGTTGGTGCCAAATCAGCAGGAGCAGGAGGGGGGGGGGGGGGTGCAAAGCCCGGGAATGATGTGTGGGCCATGACATGGGGGCCTGGGAAGGACATCTGAGGAGGGGCTGGGGGAGGTGGAAGGGCTTCCTTCTTGCGGATCAGCAGTTCATAATCCTTGTGCTTAAGCTCTAGCTCAACGATGTCTCTGGAGTCTACAAGCCTGCACCATCATCATGAGGAAGCCATGGTGAACACAAAGCAGTCCCTATGTTTTTTGTATTATTAGCAGAACAATATTTAGTATGTTACAAGATCTGCAGAACTTCAGAAACCATTGAACCAGGGCCTTTTGAATACCAAGAGAAACCTAATTACAATTCATTGCTCATACAAGGATAAACTACTGCTACATCTGTCCAGATGTAGTGGTAGTACAACAGATAAGTAGAATATACCTCATCGGGAATCATCCCCACAGCCAGTAATTGGCAACTAAGTACAAAGTGATTTTATGCAGGCTTCTCATACATACGTTGCTCCCCACTTTTCAAGGATTTAGATTGTTGATCATGTTCGATCACAACAAAGTTTGCAATCCAAACAAAGAACATCGAGCACAAACTCCACATAGTCCACTTACTTGACCAAGTTAGCAACGTCAGTCATGAACGCAGAGACAGTCGCCTCAAGAGCAGGAGCGGAAATGGGAGGCTCAGAAGTGGCGGGCTCCTCGTCCAGGACAAGGGGTGCTTCAAGCTTTGTCGCAGCCGAGTTAGGTGTGCCATCCACAGCAACCTCCGCATATGTCGGCAAGGGGCTGGCATCCACGGCAACCTGGACACAAGCGCAGGGTAGGGCATCCACCTCACCAATCTATCCATGCTGAGCAAACATGAAGTTTCAGACCAATGCACTATAACTTCGAAACCATAAGCGCTTGTAAGGCGCGACTGATAAAATAGGAAAAACTTGTGAAAATGTAGATGCCGTATTGCATAACACGACACCTCCTCCCCAGAAGAACGGTATATGACAGATTCACTGCACCTTCCCCTTCCCAGGGGATGCCATCCCCTGGCAGGAATCGCAAACATCATCGTCCATCAAACACATGCCAGCACTCGCAAGCACCGCAACTATCACCTACATCCTTCCTCTCGCCCCTGCCACTTATTAGACCACACATTCATTCAACTCACTTACTCACTGACTCACATTGGAGACACGACTTCCCGCCCGATCCACTCCCGTGCCAAGGAAGCTGGACACTGCCAGCAGCCGGGGCAAAGCAGCCTGCTGCGCCGGCCTGGCCGACGCCAAATGTGCTCTCGGCCCTTGCACGGCCCTCACTCCTGACGCCGAAGTGAAGCCACTCACGCTCACAGCCGCTGCAGCCGCTGCTGCAGCTGCCGCCATGTTCTCCTTCCTTCCTCCTCCCTACTCCGCAGCTCGGTAATAATTCCTCCTCCTTCTCTTCCTCTTCTTCTTCTTCTTCTTCCTCTTGCACCTTGTCTTCGTTGCAGGGATTAATGCAGGGGCGCGCACACAAGAGAGCACAGCAGGCACGCACGCCCTCTTTGTCTGTCTCCACACCAAACCATCGTACGTCCGCTCCGTCTCGGTTGCATCGCCGGACCGGCGACACTACCGAAGCACGGCCCGCCCGGGCCGGGTCGCGAGCTGGCACCCGCCCCTCCCCCGTCACTCAATATACTAATTGGCCGGTGCGTGTAAATTGTATTTTCGGTATTTATTAGGTATTGTTTTTATCCGTGCGTACACGAACATGTACTTTCCCTTGAGCTGCCCGTCCGCGACGGACCCCCTGAAGCAGCGCCGTCGGAGCCGTCTACTTCCGTCCAAACTGTCGGACGGAGTTACGAGTGAACCCCCGGTCCGTGTTGAGAACCGCTGGTCGTGCACTTTTACTTGTGGAAAGTGAAGTTCTCGTTTGGAAGCTAACGCAAGTTCCTATGTAGCTAATTGTTTTTTAATGTATTTTTTTGATATTATTTGACAATAGTTGTCTGAATAACTCCCCTTCTTTAGAAAAAAAAAAACCAAAAACAAAATTCACATATTAGTAAACGTCATGTGACTTTTTACAAAAAACACTATGGAATGATCTGAAAGGCGTGCTTCCTGAAGTCCACCTCTCTCTCTGTCCCTCTCTCTCTCTAACTCTCTGCCTTGGGTCAAAGTAGCTTACAACATTGTATCCACCACTCTTGTGGCTTATGTGCAGAGATCAATCCGGAGGATATTTGCAAGCAACATTCTCAGAAGGTGAATAGATTCAGACTAGAACAGGGTGGAGCAGCAGAGCAGCTTGGTGTTGCTCAGGCTTTCTACTGAGCTGTGTATTGTCCCACAACACGGGATGTCGTATCCTGAGGATTACCGAGCACTTTTCAGTTGCCAACGAGAATAGCCTTTACTAGGTAGTGTGGTCTTGTCAGTCGGCTCCACTGCTGTTGGGGTATCCCATGTTGAGGGGCCGCCTAGGCCGATCTCTGTTTCTGCCATTCCAGTCAGCAAGGCAGTACCAAGCTTGCTTTTCCAGCTGCTAGCCTGCTTTCTTACTTTCCCACTGATAATAGCAACCACACCAGAGTCTTCTTGTGGCTTAGATGGGGTTCCATTCACTTTGACCTTCTTAACTGGAGGTATGAAATCTGAAACCAGCTGTTTACTGCCGGGGACTTCCACTGCTTCACGCTTGAGCAGCTTTTTCACTGGCTTTCCTATACCATCCACATTGGAGCCCGCTGTAGACTTGGGAGACTTTTTCTTTGATGATGGCTGCTTCTCGTGATTAGGTTGCAGAGGGTGGCCGTCCAAAATCTGCAGCTTTGGTACTAATCTTTTCACCTGATTCACAAACGTAAAACTGCTTACAACTGTGTTCTCCTGATTTCAAAAACAGGAAGCCAAACCAGGCAAAGCAAAGCAGGTGGGCCGTATGTACCTCAACCTCATACTGAGCTTCTGAGCAAACTGGGTTGCCCCGCAAATTCAGGTTCGTCAAGGCGTGTAAAATGCCCAGCACCTGTCACCAAACAACCATTCTGTGTAAGCCATCCAAACACCCATGGTGGTGTCCCAACCAGGGTCTGACTTATGTTTCAGGTTATGGATGCAAAAATCCCTGGCCATTTGTGGTGTAACTCATTTGCCGTGTACCCCAGAACTTAACCAATAATCAAGGGTTCGCAAAGAAAGACCATCACAAACCTGCAGATTAGGCCAACTACGCAGGTGGTTGCTCCCAAGATCAAGGATTCGCAATCGTCCGTTCTTCTCCATGTCCTTGGGCACCTCCTGCCGACCACCCCTTCACTTCCATTAACTGTGCATTCCTACTCACTCAGAATTGTTGATATGCGCAAATATAAACTCCGAATTCGACAAAGAGCTATTATCCAAATTGGCTACCAAAGATGAAGATCAATAACAGTTATGCATGGCTGATTTCACACCAGTTAGAAGCATGACCTACATACCGAAAGCTGGTTGTGGGCAAGACGAAGCTCTTCCAATGCTACACAACGCTTCAGAGAGGAACCCAGAAGCTGAATTCGACAATGTGACAGTGAAAGCTGGTCCAATACAGTACATTGGCACACAAGCACCACACATACCAAAAACAGTCAGCTTAAAACTATCAGCAACACAAAACAGAGCCCCAAGCTGTGCAGACATCTTACAAGCTGTCATGAACACCTCTTGAAATATGAAAACAGGCTGCCAAATGTGAAGAAGAGTCTACCAGCTGCTTATGCCGTAAGTAGGAGACTCGGGTCACTGAAGGAGAAAGCGGTTGATACTAGGCACAACTAGGCATGATACTGCTTAATCAAACCTTTGAGAGCGATGTCAGCTTGACTGCAGACTTTCCCAACTCACGAATGGGGTTGTGTGATAACACTGCCAACCACCCCACCCTTTGTCTCAGAGCCCCTTCCTCAAACCGCCCAACCTCTTGCTGCCACTAGACATACAATGAACCACACTCAAAACCACCTTCTCCCACAAAACCAGGGCCCTTCTCCCCCTTTCAATTCCCCTAGATCATCTTCTGAAAGCACTGGGAGTGCCGCAATGCCAACATTTAAAGGTAAAGGACACTGGAGGGACTTTGACAAGTACCTAGGGTGTTCAGATTGGTGAGGCCATCAAGGCGGCACACAGTAGCGATGTAATTGTCTGCACTGACACCATGTTCAAATCAAATCAAACTGCATGTCATTGTAATTAGTTGTTCCTGAGCACCGTTGCAAGTTAGTCGCACATCTTCCAGGGAAGGGTCAATTAATTTCTCTCTCTCTCTCTCTCTCTCCACAAGGCTACGGCAAACAACCTCTTATGAGTACATTCTCTCTCCAAACTGGGGACTGGGTCTATGGCCACAAGACTACACCAAACGGACATTCTCTCTCTCTGCATACATATATCCAATATCTCTGATACAATGTCCAGGATATTCTCATCAGAGAACGACACTCTTAAGGACCATTGAGAACGTAGTCCCTGCACCTTTGTTCACCAACTTTCAAAATCTCGAGGCTGACTGGCCAAGGGCTAATTGCTGGGCAGCTCACACACAGCCGATTGATGCTTGTGTGGAAGGCTTTCTAGAGGAGATCACGAATCCCTGAACTAATTGTTCATATGAAGGTAAGTCACACTACTGGAGTGAGCCCCTCCCAACTGTAGTGTCTGTTCCCTCTTGTACTGCCAAAACTGGGCTCGGGGTGTATGGCCACAAGGCTACAGCAAGCACCGTCTAATGAACACATTCTCTCACTCTCTCTGTTGCCTTGTGGTGTATATACCAGAGGCCATCCAACTTGGACATCACTGGATGTTGAATTAGTTTTTCTTGGGTTGCGGTGGGGCATGGTTGTAAGGGGGCCCACGCACCTAACATTCTGTTACATAAGCTCTCTGTGGACGAAAATTTCTTTCTTCCTTGACCACTATGATGTGCATTAGGGCTACAAACAAAGAAAAGCAGAGGCCGTGGACTCACTATTGAGAATAAGTGCACGCAGGTTCACAAGGCTGGCCACCTCAGAGATGGACGAAAGAGCATTGCGACTGCCATTGAGAACCTCCACCCATATACCATCACCACAATTAGCTCATTCTCTACCGCGTCACAATGGAACACTTGTGTCTCTAACAAGACGCTATCGCAAGTGGTAACAGCGGCTCAATGCCACAAATCGATATACTTCCTCGGATTTTCAAATAAAATCCCCACCAGAACTAGCCAGTGAGACCCCATTACTAATTTAGAGCAATTGACTATGTGAACGCTCACAGCGCAGAGGACCACCTCTCGGGCACCTCTCTTCAGAAAGACAAAAGACTTGACCCCAATTTCTTAGATTGGCCCACACATGGTCTTTCTCAACCCCTGCCTCTTATATATGTAGAGCGTGGAGTAAGGAAAGTGGACGCACTGTGAGTTTGGAAAGAGATTCTACTCCCTTTAGGCTGCTCAACCCATTGCCTGCAACAGAGAGCCATTTCAGGCTCGTGCACATGGACACACTCTGCAAAGTAAAATCCACAACTTAGTAGAGATATCCGCAATCTAGGACATATTGAGATGCCAATCTTTCTAGCCTATGTATTCGAGTTTCTTCATCAGCAGCTCTGTTTTACAAGGTCCAAGCAGAAGGAGAAAGAAAGCATAATATTCCCACAATTCCAAACAAAACAAGCCAAAAGAAACCTCGAGATTTTTCAGCCGATTGTCCGAGATGTCCAGGCGTGTCAATCTCTCGCAAACCTCCAGGCCCGCAACCTGGTCACACCCTACATCTCATTGAATTAGGACCACCACCAAACATGCCACAGATGTTAATAAACGTTATTGGCTTCAGAACAAAAGCGTGTTCTCTACATATCCCAAAACCCAAAACCCTCCTTGCACAACCACGATACATTGAGACTAGCAGCATCCGTCATTTGGTTTCTACTGAGACGACAACCACCTGATCAAAGTCGCGGTGTGGCAGAGTAAGAGTGTGAATGGTGGCCAGGTCTTCTCCATCGTGTAGCGCTGAAATGAGCGCTGCAGTAAGCCGCACCATGGCAGCAGTGCCGGGTTGCTCACCTACAAAGCATGCAGATTTGTTTGTTAAGAGCACAAACAACGACAGCCTCACAAGAGTGAGTGTACCCTAATAATAAACAGAATGTAGGCAGCTAAGGTACTATGTCGTGCTACATTTGAATGTGAGTCACAGCGCGGGAAATGTGCATGTTTCCTTTGCAAATCCCTCGACACCCACTTTAGATTCAGAAGTGCATGCTGCCTTTACGAACCTCCAAAGCCGGTGGATGGGGTGCTAGATGCAAAACTAGAGGCTGAAGTTCAGACTAACTGAGATTTTGTGGACTTCCAAGACTGGTCGTGCCTGCGTGAGACAGTGGTTGCAAACAGGAGCTGGGTGAAAGGTTTCCATGCGTCTTTCACTTTGACCTAGCACGGATGGGATCGTTGAACCCATTGCAAGATGGGCAGAGGGTGCCTGTGGAGTGGGTGGATGCTCAAGAATGGGCCGCCATCGAACAGGTGCTAGCTTCGACTTTGACAAAGCCTTCGGCTGGTTTGTGCAAGGACTTGGGCGGCTCTCAAGGTGAAGTGCTCCACATCGACAAAGACTGGGCCATTGCTTCGAGCATGCACTCCAAGGGTGACACAGGCAGGTTGGACCACGTTCGTTTGCTGTTTACAGTTGTTTGCAATGCTAGATTGCAAACATTTATGGAATTGATCGGTGTCAGGGGTTCTCTGCATCAGTGAGAAGCCTGCATAGAGCAGATTCGTCAAAATTTATCGTCGGAACTGTCGATTTTTTCTTGTGCGAGGGAATAACAGCCAAGATCAATGAATTGATGCCTAGATCCTGGCTTGTGTACTCAGTTACAGGGGAGCATGTCATCACTCGCACCTGGGGACGGAAGGCTTAAAAGTGGGCCTTAAATAGGCAAGCTGCAAGTTGCTCTGGACTAGAGCATGCCATGGAAAGGCTTAATCAATGTCAGCTTACTTTGGGACTTTAAATCGCCCTGCTCAAGAGTCTCCACTCCCACCACTTATCGCAACCCCACCTCGGTGTCAACTGGATTGCCCTCCATTGTCGGGTCTTTTGGGGGTATTCTAAGTTTATGCACAAATTCTCATTTACTTTGGGCAGGTGTTTCACAGCCAAGCAGGAGCAATAGAAGACTCGGAGACATCAAGAGAGCAAGCCAAAAGGTCATGCAGGAGGCTCCCTATCTGGGCTCAGGCTAAAGAAGCTCAACCATGGGTTCAATGGCAAATGGCAAGCGCCCAATGTCAAGGTACAAAACATTCCCCCAAGTTTTGGCCCCAACTGGATACTGGATAGAGAATAATTAAGCTCCTTGAACATGGATGTGGGAAGCTACATGCTTGATGCAATTAGTGTATGTCATGTAGCTCCACATCTCAAGTTGTACGGCTCAATACTTGTGACCTTATTTGCACATGCATGCAAGTGAGTCGAGAGTCAGAAATATTCGTATTTTAAATGTTAGCACTATGGCCACTGCGAGAAATTTACAACTGCCCCATGAGATGGTGTCAGTAAAATGTTGTAGAAGAGGAATGTCACATTGTAGGTCTGTTGTTCGCAGTTAAACTCAAGTGCAAGCCTCGATTGTTGCAATTCAAGGGTCGAATTGTGTACAGCAAGACCGAATCTGAAGTGGAAATGGCCGCAAATGAACTCTCGGAAATTGTGAAAGCAAAGAGAGACATCATGATTGGTACAGTTCCGATAGGGTTTGATACAGAATGGAAGGTCACTTTCCAACAGGGTAAGCTTGCTAACGTTTGAATCTCCTGCTGTACAGGACAGCTTGTTTGGGTGTGGAGTGCCTTCTGGATAATGTTTTGGGAGGTCTTTAGACCAGCAGCCCAATGGCCGGGGCTGTTTGCCCTTTGCATAGAAGGGCTTGTAACCTACCTGTCAAATCAGATAAAGCTGTCTTTGTCTAGTTACTTAAATGTAACCAACACCATCCCCTTTGTTGCAACAAGCTGCATTTTAGTTAAAAGTTGCAAGAATTATGTGCAATGATCAGTCCAAACAATAGCTATGCACCTTTCCATCTCCTGTAGTAGTTTGCACAGGCTGGTTATGCTACTCACAGATGGAGTTAGGAACGGAGAGGAAGAGAAAGATTGGATGGTGATAAAGGCATGGTTGGAGATACGTTTGGTGTTTGTCCAATGAAAATGCATCATTATTTGCAGGGGAGGCTCCAAGGAGAGTAGCAGTTGTGCAGCTGTGTGCAGAGGGTAGCAGATGTGATGTGATGCATATTGCACACTCAGGCATCCCTCCTTCCCTAGCAACCATCTTACAAGATCCTTCCACCCTCAAGGTACTTCCTAGCGTTGTTCTTTGGAGGGGACACATGTTGTACATCTTTTTCACTGTGAAGTATTCCTATCGTTTTTAAGGATTCTGAGAGCCACCCAAACTTCTTGCCCTGGCCCCTATTCACGCACAGAAGTTGCACCTGCTATTTTTCATAACCCCCCCCCTCCTTGATTTTTTCCTTATCAGCTGTACCTGCTGCTCTATACACCTTTACCTCATCCGTCTGCATGTCACTATCACACTCCACCAGTGTTTTTTCTCTGGCGAAAAATCGCCAGATTTCGACCTGAAAATGGAGTCAGCTACTTGTACAAAGGAAATATGGGGGGTAAAATCTGAAAATTTCGCCAAAAAGCGCCAGTAGTTGAGGATTAGGAGCCTAATTTTGCAGACGTGGACCATTTAAAATGTGCCATCCGGGATATAAGCCACTTTTCTAGCTTGCCACCTCCTTATTCCCGCCAGATGGGCACTGGATAGACTTCACATGTGGCCCCGCCAGCGATTTTGGAAAAATGAAAAAAAAAACACTGCACTCCACGGACATCCATGGACCATCCATCTTGTATAGCGCATGCATGCAGATGTAGCTGCAATTTCATATGCAGCAACTCCTCTTCTCTTTCTCACTGACTGCATTGCTCCTGAGCTGATTTATGTTCCCTTGCGCTCCTTCTCATAGCCCCTTGGTGGTATGCGTCTGAAGAAATATTTGTGTGTGTGGAGCTTGGGATATAACGACATGTCAATAGCACTGCCATATTATCACAACTCCCTCCATAACCTCTGTCCTAGCTTGTGAAGTATTTTCTGTACTTATGTGTTAATCTTTGGTGTGTTGATTGTCTACTGCATGCATGGATTGAATGCCGAAGCAATCAGACAAACCTGTATATTAACTGATCTTTATAGTGTGTAAGAATGTGTGGATCGCAGTTTGAAATTGTGCTTACTAAATCCGAGCTGGAGTCCTGTCTCTTTCTTAGGCCTTTTGGGCCTCCTGCAGATGCAATAGTTTCCTTTTTCATTCTCTCTCTCTTTCCCTCTGTGTTCCTCTCAAACTGGGGGTGGGGTCAACGGCCACAAGGCTATGGCAAACAACGTCTTTTGAGTACAGTCTCTCTCTTTCTCTGTCTGTACATGTATCATAGTACAGAAATAGGATTCTTCTTCTCCAGCGATAAAGCTAGACTGGTTTCTGTGGATTACAGGTGGGAGTAGGGGCTTTTGGGGATGCAGCAAAGATGCAACGAGATTATCAAATCAGCACACAAGGTGTGGTGGACCTCTCTGCTCTGGCCAATCAGAAGCTTGGGACTGGTTCTTCTAATAGCGCACATACATACAAGCAGTGGAGCCTGTCCTCTCTCACTGAAGAGCTGATCTGTAAGCAGGTCTGGTGGCTAATCCAGTTTGATTAGTAAAGAATGTTCATGGGTACATTGAATAGGGTCCACCTAATTAATGAAGGTTGGGATGGTTTTCAGTTGTTGCCAGGAACCATTGTTCCTAAACCTTGCTGAAGCATCACCATGTTGTCCATGGGGAAGCATCTCAGTGCTATCTGGCTGGTCCCAGAGGCAGGACAAAGGGTGGGGGTGTTGAAAAACCAGATATCAATCCACAAGATCATGTGCTTGGAAGTTACATCCTAGCCACATTCATAAGGAACACTTCCAAAGGTTTGTACATGAGATGTGTGAACAGGTAGAGAAAGTTGGGAGAATTCGGACTGGAGACTGGGAAGAATGCCCACTGTCAGATGAACAACTGCTATATGCTGCAACCGATGCATTTGCATCATTATATCTTTATCAGGTCTGTCATCAGATCCTATCCATTAGCACACAGGAAATCTTGTGTCAAGTAGTTGTCAACATGAGTACTACTTGTAGATATATGTGCCAATGATGGAATAGAGGAAACTGTTGAATTGGAAGTGGCAGATCCATTTTATGGTGTCACAAGCTGAAGGTGCACCACCATGACCTTTCCTGCATTGGGGCCCTGGCTACCCTTGCGGTTAGAATAGGGGTTTCCTGTCCCGCTTGTTAGCATTCAGAGTCTGGCACAACTTGGCTAAGCTTAGCTAACATCATTCTGTGCACCTTGTTGCAGGTGCTTGAGACATTTCCTGACCGTGTAACAAAACAGGAGCCAGATGGCAATTCTGGCTTGAACAAAGAGTGAATCCCATTCTAACCTATCAAAAGTGCTCCGCATCTCATGCAGTTCAAGCTGCGCAAGCATTTCCCTGCTTCAAACTTTTTCAGAGCACTGTTTGCCTTCAAATATTTCTTAGTCGGACTCTCCAGCCCTGCACATTTCACTATTTGAGAACCATGTCAGATTTCAAGGCACTTGGAACATTTCTAATCCAACTTGGAGGAGCCTTGGCAGCCTGTAACCTGAATTTCCAACAATAATATCTAACATGCAGAAATGTGAACTTATAGGTAGCTTTTACTTGTGGGTGTGTCACCCCCTACTGGAATAGAGCAACAGAGAATTCTGGGGGAAACTATATGCTACAGGAATTTGTGTGTTGAACGCTCTTGGTATCCCTCGCTGCAATCTAGTGTCCGACCTGCGTAAACACGGTCATCCAAGGTATCGAAATGAAGGTCATCTCCTCTTGCCAGTTCCCCTGAGACCTCGCGATAATGTTTCACAGGTTCTCCGACTATCTGATATCTTGTTAGATCTGCTTCGAAAGTCTGAAGTGTTTAGACGTTGTGACTTCCGCTTCGAAGCATGGTATCGGATCTAACTGGCCTTATCATATCTGTTACAAAATTAGCTTTGAAGGTTCAATGAATGGGCACAACCCAGTCATGTCTTCTTTCTCATCTCGATCCGTCGGCGACACTATCGATTCACTATTGATTCAGATGATGTCAGAGAGACGAAGATGTTTTCACGAGGGTTGTGCATTTGAACTCTGTTGGATATTTGAAGTTTGAACGTGTCCTGCTTTCCACCTCATCCTAACACACAGAGCAGCGGTGAATGAAGTCGGGGTGCAGAGGAGAAGAGCCAACATGGCTGTCTGTAGGCATATCTATCACCAAATTGGGTTTACCAGATGCTGGCCAGCTGCATCCGACTGCTGCATCGTGGGAGGTGTGAATTTCCAGCACTGGATTTGCAACAGGAATAACCCTTCTCAGGTGGGAATGACGATGAAGGCATCATTGTGTGGGATGCATTTGTCAGCTTCATATTTCGGTACCACACATTTCCCCTTTGTCATTGCCTCTCAACCTGTATTTCTACCCCGCCCAACTTCCAAAAATCTATATGGATCTCTGTCTGCTTCCTTTCTGCAAGCGCAGAGGGATCTAGTGCCTAATAGTAGTTTAGTCTCCTTTGCGACCCAAGCGACTTCCTCTTTGGATCTGTCTCTCAACCCGTCTCCATTCCAGTCAAATTGGCATGAACTGGGTTCCCCCGCCTCGTCGGTGTACATTCACATCCCCTTTTGCCGACGCCGCTGCTTTTATTGTGACTTCCCCATCGTGGCTGTGGGCGAGAGAACGGAGAGCAAGAGCGCTCACATGGATGCTGGCATGTTGAATTATGTCGACTTAGTGTGCCGGGAGATTAGGCTCTCAGCCATGGCCAACCCCAGCAGCCCCTTGAAGACGGTGTTCTTCGGGGGTGGGACCCCCTCACTTCTTCCTCCTCCTCTGCTCCTGCGCATAATAGAGACGTTGCGAACGCACTTTGGGATTGAATCTGGGGCTGAGATTTCTATTGAAATGGACCCTGGAACCTTCGACTTGCAGTCTCTGAGGCAATTGATGGAAGGTGGAGTGACTAGGGTTTCTATGGGCGTGCAGTCCTTTCAAAGTGAACTTCTGGAAGCTTGTGGAAGGGCCCATGGATTGAGAGAAGTGTATGAAGCCATTGATGCTATTCACGCAAGTGGGCTTAAGAACTGGAGCCTAGATCTCATCTCGTCTCTGCCCAACCAAACCTTAGGTCATTGGGAGCACACTTTGAAAGAGGCTGTGATGGCATTGCCCGCCCACATATCTGTGTATGATCTGCAAATTGAAGAGGGAACCCTCTTTAACCGGTGGTACAAGGCTGGGCAGGCACCTCTGCCCAGCGACGAGAAGTCAGCAGAATTCTACAAGACAGCATCAGCAAAGCTCAGAGCGGCAGGGTATGAACACTACGAGATCAGTAACTATGCTAAGGAGGGTTACCAATGCAGGCATAATCTTGTATACTGGCACAATCTGCCCTACTTTGCAGTCGGTTTAGGGTCCACTAGCTATGTGGGTGGCAAGCGCTTCTCGCGACCTCGTAAATTCAAGGGCTATGCAGAGTTTGTGGAGAAATTTGAACAGTCAGGGGGGCAGATTGATTGTCTCCAAGACAGTTGTGAAGAGAGAGTGCTTGACACTGTAATGCTCTCTCTTAGACTAGCCCAGGGATTAGATATCAGAAAGTTCGAATCGAGGTTTGGACCCTCTGTCGCTGCTGTTGTGTGTAAGTCGTTGTTGCCTTTTGCAAAGAGTGGGCATGTTGTTGCTTTGGATATTAGTGGGAAGCCCCTCCCAGTGGAAGTCCTTGCAAGGGTAGGTGAGGAGAAAGGGAAGGAGCCACAATTTCTTAGTGACGAATGTTTGGTTGTAAATACAATGCCTTCTGATGCATGTGTGCAACCTGGCATAGCAACTGAGCAAATTGACCCAAGAATGGGAGGAGTTTGCTTTGCAGAACCTGCAGCATCCTGCACATCTAATCAAGTGCAAGTGCAGGGGCTAGTCGGTGAAGGTTTTGAGAGTCAGTATGAGAAAGCAGAGACACCATGGAGTGATGCTGGGGAAGGACTTTTAGAAAATCAGTCTGTCAGAGTTGAAAGTACAGACCAGGTAAGTGGAACGGTAAATAACTTGGGGACAACGTTTTTATCCTCAGATGTAAGCATGGCAGCATTCGTTCGCCTTACAGACCCAGAGGGTTTTTTGCTGTCAAATGAAGTAATAGCATCCATATTCTCCGCATTGCCTAGCGGGGGCAACTATCTCAATTGTATATAGGTGACATGGGTGTTGCATCTACAAACACAGGCAGTATGTGTCTGAGTATGTCATTGACCACGCATTGGGACGTTTGTTATTCCCTGAACATCTGGAGTACCAAGCTCCAGGGGCTCAGACACATGGCAATAATGATCTAACTATGGGTAAAGAAATTAAAGTTGTAAGTTGAACCCTCCAAAAGAACTGTCTCTCAACACAACTACGGATTTCCAGCAACCCACGAGGAGAGAGCAGCTCAGTGTTTCCTAAAAGTTCAGAGAGACAGACTGAAGAATGAGTAGGATGGGTTGTTGCAATACACATGTTTATCAGTTGCTATGAGGAAATCTCCTACTTCCCTTTCTATAGCATGACCTTCCTTCTTTGAACCAGTTCATCCTGAACATGGATTCAAGGCTGGGAATAACATTGCCACAGCAAAAGTCAGGTGAGTGAAGAGGCAATCCTACACCATGATCAGATACCAGTAGTAGATTTGACAGAGAAAAGGGAGCTGCTTTTGCTGCAGAAAGACAAGACATCCAAACACTAGAGGAATAAAGCTTGTGGGAAGCAGATCACCGCTGCTCAGGAGCTCATGACGAAACAAACCTTCCTAAGATTTGACAACTTGATATTCCTGTGACGTCCATGGATGTTAATAACTACCACCATACCCATACGGAAGTTTGATCGAAGTCTGAAGATCCTACATGGCTCCATGTTGGATCTGCATGAAGACCTTGGCTTGGCTGTAGGAGTAGACATACATCTCTCTTCTGCAGCCTAGTTGGAGGCGATGGGTGGGGAGGGAAGTCTTGGAGGCTATAGGCTTCAAATAGTAAACAGACGAAAGGCCCCAATGTGGGTTGTGTACATAAACTAAATATGAAAGTGCCAATATACAAATACTGCAAAGGTCTGATTTCTTTCGAATTCTAATGACACCTTAGAAAGGGTTGGAAGAGCCAGCTCCGCAACATACTGCTCTGATGACATAATTTAAGGTAACGTTCTTAATCAGAATTAGGCTTGACCAACAATTTTGTCCAGTCAATTTCGTAACAAGACTCCTTTCTCCAGTTTCCAGCAGCCTGATGGAAGCAAAGCTTCTGACATGGTGTTCATCATATCATACAAAACAACATATTAACCCGTCTTCAAGGTATTTATGGAGTTAAGACTTCTCAAGAGTTCTCAGCAAAATCACATCTAGTTACAGGTATGTAGTTCCAAGGACAATTTAGTGTGTCCAAAAACTCTAACAGACCATTGCATGATCAGGATACTACTGCAACGTGGGTCAAAATTGGATCTCCAAATCAAAAGTTGATGCGCTTCCTCCACGTCCTCACACACAACAAACAATGCTTGGAGGATGTGTCGGTCTCACAAAAGACTCTGCTCCATACCTGGAAGATCGACCAGAACAGATTTTTAAAACAGTTAATAAGGGTCACTCTGGTCGTCCTAATCTGCGCAAAAAGATGTGTTTGATACCCATCCAGTTGAGTTGGATTCAATTTCAACTTAGTCTAGGAGTGGACACATGGCATAAGGGAAAGGAAATGCCCTTCAAGAATTAGGTTACAGCGGATACGACCAACTAGCTCGCACGTTTTGGGGGTGACCAGTAATCAAGCAGTCGAGTATATCTTAGTAGAAACTTCTCAACCACCTAAAACCCATGGCACAATCAAAACATTCTAGAAGAATGCAATGGCAAGGGTACACTAGCTTGTTTCCATCTATCACTGCCACTAATATTTTCAATCTTACCCACTTCTGGTTCCCTCTTCCACCTTTCCTGTTTTGAGCCCTCCTCCCCACACTCCCCTAACTTTTCTTCAGAGTCTCTCCTTTCTGTAAGTTTGTCAATTGGAGAGATTCTTCAGGCAGTACAAGCAAGGCTGGTCCACCTATGATGTCATACCTGAGTTTCACGCGAGTAATATATAACACAATCAGCAGTGTGCACAGAGGCCCTCTTTATTCCCTTCTCCTCTCACTTTGATCCCTTTCCTCTGCAGTAAGAGCTCTCACAACGACACTTAAATGCCTTTATAGGGTGCCCATCGTCATCAAAGTCAATTCCATAGTCCTGCATAATACAACCAGATAATTCTGACACATTAGCAGTTTGCAAGCCAGATAATTATCAAAGATATCAAGGACAAACCCTCCCCTAACGGGGTCAGACTGACTATGGAAAATTCCACAATCTAGCAGCTGTAACAGAACCACAACAACAATAACCGTGCTCAAAGCAACAGATCTCAAGTCAGGTGCTATGAGAAGTCCCAACAGCAGTCGAGCAATGAAGTGAGTCAATTTTGTATAATTACTACATGCAGTAAAATTACATGGACTGCTTCCTTGAGTAAGAAGATCAGTACTGAATATTTCCAGGGAGTGTTAGAATGTACCCAAGTGAGCTCCTCATTTGCTTTGACTGCACGACTGGTGAAAAATGCTAGCTGCAATGGAGGAGAACAAGTATATTAGCACCCCTCTAAGAGTGTAGACATCTTGATATTAAATTCATGACCTGACTTATAGGAAGTACCAAAAATCACCTGATGCAAGATGGACGGTTCCCCTGCATGCAATGATCTGTAACTCCACAAAATACTCATTATGACAGTGGTGAATGGATCTCAATATTGAGGGTCTGAGAAGTGTGCTGGAAAGAAGTTAAGCAAGCAACTCTTGATAGACTTTCCAGGGGCAGATCACAGCTGATAACGTACATGATAATAATGATGGTCAGGGCTCTCAATCTCCACGGGCATATCTAGCATGTTGGCATCAAAGCACCTGCATCACACATGGTAAACAAATTTTTATACTGCCAAGATCTGTAAGACCACTAATAGAGTAAGTCTCATACATTCACTGGAATGGTAAGTGAATGATGCACGCAGCTAACCAACACTGGGAGGAGCCCTAGATAACGCCTTACTCCACTTACCTCCACATAGAACAAAAGAAACAAAGCTGATAGAGCTACCTTCCTTACTTTCTGCTACCAGCTGACAGGACAAGAAATTGAAGGTTGCATGGACAACTTGACTGTCAGCATCCCACAGGGCACTTTCAATTTTGCACATATAGAACAATGTTGAATGCCTGCAGCCCCACCTATGATTGATGAAACGGGCAACATTCCCATAGTAAGTCGCATCCAGGCACAGTGCCTCCTCATCTTTCAGAATGCTCTCAGAGCCCCAGTCTGCATCTAGCTGCACTGGGAAGTGGTGTTTGGCATTACCACCGTTGGTGTTCCTTAGGTACAACTCTGTATTTGTGAGGATCTCCCCAGCATATTCACAAACAAAAGAACCAGCAGGCAGGTCCTCTAGTGTTCGGATACCCCAGCCCTTCCCTGTAGCTGTCCAAAACACCTGCAGCCTATGACCAATCCCCCTCTGAACAACACGGTTACCGCAGAGTTTTTTACAACCGCACTTGTCCCAGCACTCTTTCAGGAAGCGCCTGTGGATGTGGCCCTTGCAAAGCTCATTCTTCTTGCGTTCAGGGCACAAACCAGCCCGGCAGTAAGCCAAGTTTGGTTTCATCTGTCTATCCACCTCTTGTTGTATAAACTTCTGCTGCAAACAGCCCTCCACTGTATATGCATATTCACCCCCAGTCTGTCTTGCACAAGCACATGGAATCTCCGATTCCAGGCAGTTCCCCACACAAGCGATGCAACAGTCGTCCTCCCCAATCCTTGACAGGGGGAAACGCACATATGCGTCCTGGTAAAGTACATTCTGGGAAACATAAAAAAAGTCACTTGGCAAGGTCCCGCTGGTGGATGTATAAACAAGGGAAATGGCGATCTTCTCTGTCCCCCTACTCAGGTCACTTGAGTCATGCCGGTCAACTTTCTGGAGTTCAGGGTCGAGCTGTTCTTCTTTCATGGCACGGTGGGCCTCCAGAGCTCCCCCTGATTCTGATCGTGCTTTTCTAGTTGAGCGTCTCTTTGAATTTTCACCTGATCCGCTAGTGCTTGGGGAGGGAGTCGATCGGTATGAACAAATCCCATTCCTAGGGGGTCTGCCTGATTTTTGGGAACACTTGGGCCCTCCTCCTTCAGCTCTATCCAGAGCTGACTGAATGTCACTGCTGTCTACTACCTGCATATGAGTCTTGCGTTTGCATGGTAACCCGCTATCTCCAGCACCTGTGTGCAGATTAAGATCTGTCCGCCCTCCTGTCAGAGCTGCAGATTCTGGTGCTATACTTGCACTTCCATCCTCTGGTGCCTTTGTTGAGTCTGGGCAGCCCCCACTATCTGATGATAGCAAGTCTGTTGCAGATGTTGATAACTCCCCCAACTCCATGTAATTCATGGCAAGAGCCAAAAGGGCATTGTCACATTTCTGGCTTGCTTTCATGCTTTCCTTCATCAATCCCCTAGAACCTAATTCAGCGGGTGAAATTCCTGGCAAATTGACAATTTTTAACAAACTTAAATAAACCTAGCAAAAAGAAATAGTCTGTGTGCAACAAATGCCGCAATTTGAAAGAAAGCTGGGCTGTATCACAAGTAGACCATTACTGCACCAAAATAGGACTTGAGATATGTATAGCATGAAAAGCAGCATGGAAGTCCACAGGGGAGTTTTCAGGAAAGCAAGCAAAAATCAAATAATCTTAAGCCAGTTCTGAGTTGCAGAACAATGAGTGCACTGATTCCCAGTGGAGTTCTAGATGAAATCTCAACAAACTTCATAGATCTCTCTTGATATCAGACTGATGACCGAGCGTACTTAAGACATGAAAGTTACCTATCATTTATGAGATGAATTCAATTCACTTTAGTTCACCAATTTACTAGCTTTGTTCCCCTTTTCCCGGAGGACTACTGCATGAACTTTGGAGCTGGCAGTTTGAAGAAGCCAAACTTGCAGCAATTGGTGACCGGCAACTGGTGCAACTTCTGCTCGTCTAAATTGATATGTAGAAACAAGTCCTTATAAATGTATCTGAAGGGAAGACCAAATCGGAGATGCCTCTGACCCAAAACCTTGCAACTAAGAAATCCTGAAATACTTTAAAATTAGTTAGTCAAAGTTGGATTGTTCCCTGGCAGTTGGGAGAAAAACCTTCTAGATCCAACATACAGAGTTAAATTAGCAAGGAACTACTCCATACCAGTAGCTGGGGCCCCAGGGCTCTTCAGTAGCAAAGAACGGTTGATCATTCTGAGGGGCCTTCATTCCGACTATTTTCCTCATGTTCCCAGACAATTTTCCTGACACATCCAAAAACAGGCTGAAAAATATGCATGAAGTCCTGCTAAACTTACCAGATTCTTTCTTGTCTTGGCTGCTAGATTCTTGTTGCCTTGGGGTGCTTGTCATGAGAGGAATTCCAGCCTGCTGGGGCCTAGCCATGTCAGAGAAATGTCCATCTTTGCTTCTCTGAGTTTGAAGCTGCTTGATCTCCTCGGGTTCCACTGTTATACTCACCACAATTTCATTCTGCAATGCAAACAAACATCTGAGAAGAAACACAACTAACTTGTAAAACTCTGGAAGCATTGACATAAATCATTTGGACTTCTTTGGAGGTAGCTTCATAACCCTAGTTGAAGATGTTTAAAAACACCTTATTCCAACACCAAAAGATAACCAGCAGAGGTGGACAGGGGTCAATACTCACCGGATGTTCTTTGGAGACGGATTCAGCCTTCATAAGTGAATAATGCTGTGCAAAGGTGACACATAGAGGCTGGATTTGCAGAGAAGAGAGAGAGCTGCAGGTTTGTCCAGAATCAACGAGCCGTGAAGGTAAACTCGGCTGCTCAACTGCTTTCCCACGCATCAATTGTTGGGTCCCCGGTGATACAATCCCCAGATGTTCATGGGATACAGGTTCAGCCTTCACAACTACTGCTTGCCCAAGCACGACTTCTTGGGTCCCAGGCGTTTCAGTCCCCAGATGTTCGTGGGATACAGGTTCAGCCTTCACAAGAGTGTGTGGAGGGTTTATTGCGGTAGGCAGAGGTTGGCCTTGTGCAGAAACTTGCTGAGAGGTTTGTCCAGAAATGATCATCTGTGAAGGCCAACTTGGCGGATCAACTGGATGGCCAGGTATGAGTTGTTGGGTCCCAGGTGATACACTCACTGGATGCTCATGGCCACCAGGTTCAGCCTTCACACTTGTGGGTGGAGGATTGCTTGCAATTGGGCCACATAGAGGTTGTACTTCTGCAGAAACTGTCACTTGCTGAAAAGACAGAGAGGTACTGGGTTCTCTAAAATTGACCATCTGAAACAGACCAACTGATTGCTCAATGACTGGATGTTCTTGACAGAAAGGTTCAGCCTTCACAGCTTTAAGTGCACAATGTTGGACTGTTGCGGAAGCCGACACCGGTGGTGAAAATAAAGAGGCACTGTGTTGTCTAGAACTGACCACATGTGAAGGCAAGCTTGGCTGATCAGTTGACTCAGCCCTGCCATGGTAGGTCTCAAGTGATACACTCACTGGACATGCATGCAAGACAGGTTCAGCCTTCACGCCTGCAAGTGGACTACAGGGTTGTCTAGAATCAACCACCTGTGAAGGAAAACTTGGCTGATCTACTGATTGCACCAAGCCATGTTGGGCCTCAGGCCATACACTCACTGGATGTTTGTGGAAGACAGGTCCAGCCTCCACAATTGTGGGTGGATGATCTTTTGCAATGGTTGTACACAGTGGTTGGACTACTTCGGAAGTCAGGACTTGATGAGAAGAGGGAGAGGTATTGGGTCGTCTGGAAGTGAACATCCCTGATGGCAAGCTTGGCTGATCATGTGGTTGGCCAACCATGCCTTGTTGGGTCCCAGGCGATACACTTACCAGATGTTCAGGGCAGACAGGTTCAGCCTTCACTACTGTCAGTGGATGAATCTTTGTGCATGGAGGTTGGACTTCAGCAGAAGCTGGTACTTGTTGAGAAGAGAGAGAGGAACAGGGTTGTCTAGAACTGACCATCTGTGGCGGCACACTTGGCTCATCAGCTGGTTGTCCAACCATGCCCCCTTGCGTCTCGGGGGGCTCGTTTATCTGACGAATAGGGTGAACTGTGGGGTGAGAATTTTCGGCCTGTAACCGTGGCTGTGATCTGCTGGTGTAGGTGGGAGTTTCCACAACATCAGACTGAGAGGGTCCTATACCCATGTGACAAGGATCTGGCAGTTCCATTTTTGGTTTCTTGAACATGCCTGTCAAAGCAGGATCTTCCAAAGATCTCCTTTTCTCCTTTAGGGTCAATCCACAAAAATGATCCCCTCCCAGTGTGGTGGCAACATCTGGGAGAAATTGCTGGCCTAATGGTTGACCTTTGACTTTGCCAGGGGTTTCCCCGCTGCCTGTAGTAGAACCGGCTGCCTGCTTCAGACACTGCATACATGCCAATTCTTTTGATTTGCCTTGAATGTGCTGATCCTGCAAAGTAAATGCAAGAAATTCCCAGTAAGTTATTTAAGCGAATATTCTGAATTACACACACAGAGATGATGGTATTAATAAAAGACTTTGCTTAACACAGCCTTGTGCCCCTTTCAAGTAGCAGGAAAGGGAGGAAAGGCAGGAGGAGGATGGAAGGAGAGCAGAAAGGGGCCCACTACTGAAGTAAGCCTATTGTGGGACTAGATTTTCTCCCGAAACTTGATGTAACTATTCACCCTCACATTTGAGATCAAAGGAAGACAAAAGCTTTTAGCTTGATCTTGAGCTTCTCAAACTGCAAAAAGTGGCAGGGTAACATCCTCTTTTTATGCTCTCATTCAGACAGATAACCATTGCAATGCACCAGAAAATGCTTGCAATCCTGAAAATCATGCCCATGCCTATTCCTAGCTGAGTTACCTCACTGCGCAGAGGTAGGCCACCTACTCCTAGTCTGAACTTCAGTCTGGGCCCAAATTGGGCCGCCCTTCGGGCATCTGCAGCCTTACTAATGTTGACTTCAATCCCATCTCAAGTACATCCCGTGAGATATTCCAGGCGTTGGAGAGAAACAGAAAAGCAGAGAGAGAGGCCCCAGGCAAGGAGCATGCTAGGAGCTTTGGGAGGGCAGGAATCCCAGACATGACGCCTCATTATCAATTATCTGCATTCCAAGGAGTAACTCAAACCCCTCTTCAACGGGTCTGCGTATCCTCTGTTTGGTATAGACCCTCCTTTGGTCCTCCCAAAGTTACCAATGCACATCACATCAGAAGCTGAATGAAATAAGAACCTAGCAGTCAAGCAGCAGCAAATGCTCACAGGTAGTAAACAGCAGCAGGTAAGGTTCTAGGCTAGTTGACAGACCTGCGGTACAGCCGGCTTTTGTACAACCACACTGTCAATTGCGGCACACCTAACTCGATCTCCAGCAACCTTAGGGATACTTCCGCGCATTGGATATGCCTCTCGAGGATCAAAAACTGTAGCTTGTTGTTGCACATTGATTGCTTCCGCTGCACTAGACAGTGACTGTTGGTTTTGCATGGTTTTGCCACTGTCATTGTGAATTCGAGATGCAATTGCTGTAGGGAAGGAATTATTCTCATCACCGCCATTCCCTTGAGAGCTTTCCAGACCTGAATCTGAGGATTCATCACTCTCCACTTGCCGAGCCTTCCGTTTCACTTCTCTGGAAGGTTTAGCCCTCTCCCGAGTTCTCTTGGCTCTCCTGCCTGAGGATCCAGGTGCCATCTTCTTGGCCTGCAGAGGAAGCAGTTGAGCCTTTTGAGAAAGATAGCAATTTCTTGACCATAAATTCCTTCGCATGAAAAGACAAAGTTGGTACTTCTCCTTCACACCTACAACCCCAGTAACTGTTAATTCCTCCATTGCATTGCAGCAGACGGAACATCACCACTCTGTTGACCCCATAAGAACAAGAATGTAACAGGCATGGGAAGCGATCTCCGGAGAATGATCAAAAAATTGCGTCTCAGGAGAGTTAGAAAAGAGATATTTTTCCTCTGCAGTGCCTTAATTTGATCCTGTGCAAGTCTGTCGCTGCAGGTCCGCCTGTGTGTTATATTACAAGCAGCTGTCGAATGTGCCATCTTAATAAAATTCTACTGGTATTCAGAAAGAGACAATCGCTGAAACTTCAACCTAAGATGTGGAGTGTCCCTAATGCAGACATGAGATGGGTCCTAGCTTTAATATGTGAGAGTCAAAGCATTGGGAGGGGCCAATTGTACATGGGACTTTTGCATGAATTAAATGGTGTACGGGTTACATTACTCTACCCAAGGAAACGAAGACTACCTTCAAGTCCAATCGAGCATGTCAATTTTACATCTTAGGATAACTTATAGTGAAGCATGTACAATCCAGCGATCTCTTTGACACTGAGAATAGGAGCATCCGCATGTGAGTGGGGCATACAACCCAAACAACGTAATGTAGTCATTATCACACTGAAACTTGTACTAAAACTGCCGCTCCCTTCGACTGCAGAAATGTCACGAAAACTTACCACGTTCTCCTGATGTTGGAAGACAGCATCAGCCAATACGCGGTAGCCGTCTGCCTCAATATGCCTCCATTCACTCTCGTATGCCTGTGACAGAAGGAAGATGCATAGCATCCAGCCCATATCAAATGCACAAGAACACCTCGTGCCACATGATTCTTCCTTCAATTCATGTTATGATTCAAAACAATTCAGTAGCATGAAAAAAACACTACAGAATACAATACAACCATAATTGATACAAACGCTACAATCTAAATGTACAGCACCAAGGGAGCTGAATAGTCAGCTTTCAAGCAGCTTTTCCCTTTACTATATTCCAGAACTATTATCAGGTCGATCACACCTACACGCCCTCAAAAAACACAGTCCAGCACACCTGCAAAAGGTTCCGAAGAATTGGCGCCACAACATGGCGTGGAACCTGCAATTCCTTCTGCATTATGTCAAGGGCCTTCACCGTCCTCTCCTTGTTCTCCGACATAATTCAACCATGAGATACACAACCCCAGCAAGAGCCTGCCTCCTACACCACCCCCCCCCCCCCTCTCTACAGAAACTCTCTCTCTCTCTCTCCCTCTCTGCACAAACAAAATAGAGATGCACTGCAGAAGCCCAAAAGTTCGTTCCTGGAATGCAATCTAGTCCGTCCAACCTCTTAGAATCGACGGTAAAGACACTAACATTAGTTACACAGAATCTAAGCCGTCCCAAATTAACGGATCGACGGTATCCAGAAAAACATCTTAGCCGTTGAGTTTTTGAGGGACAGTAACAATTATACGCCGTGCAAAATATTAGTGATCCACGGACGCATCACATCCACTCCATTTATTTCAAGTCCGTAGACTGCGCAGATCCATCTCATCTAATTACACCTGCATGTACCACGTTCATCCATACTTGCCGCTATATCCATCCCTACGACAGAATAATACGCATCCGGTCATGGATGATGTCATCCAGTGGCGACAGAGCTGAATGTACGTCCATCTGTCCGCCGGCGCTTTGCACTTTTGTACTGAAGACGTGGCACCTCCCACGCTTGTTCATCCCCCCCTTAGCCTAACCTAACCCAACCTAACCTAACCTCTGCCTCTGACCTAACTCAACCAAACCTGACCTAATTTTTACGCTGGATTTACGCAGTAGGTAGTGAGTCCGTTGGACAAAGTACGATAGTAACTTAAGTAAAATCGTAAAATCTGGTTCAGTATGGTCAGGTCCAGCGTAAAAACCAGATTTTACGATTTTACTTACTATCGTACTTTGTCCAACCGACTCACTACCTACTGCGTTTGCGAGTGTAAATCGGCGAAGTAAATTGGCGCGGGTCGGGTCCGGGTGGCCCGGTATTACCGCGGGTGTCCGGGTGCATGGCTACCGAGCTGCTATGGCGTCGTCTGTATCCTGCACAGCGGGCAATTGGTGTTGTGTGATCAGTCGATTCAATGCTCATTTCCCTGCCTGCTGATGCTTGTCGTGTTGCAGAAATGGTGATCGGACGGGAATTTGCATTCAGCATGGTTGAAATTAATGGACAGTGCTGGTGAGGTCATCCATGTCGACATTTGATATCTTGAGATGGGAGGAGCGAGTGCGGAAGTTAACGGATGCGCGTCCGGGTGATTATTGAGGCCTTTCAGCTCTGTGTCTCTCATGTCTGTTATGATGCGTGGTCAGGGGCTTGGGAGTATTTGTAGTGGTGCCGCTATACCATCGGAACCTCATTCCTCACAGCTGATCTGTGGAAGGAATTTCTCACGACATTTGGAGGTGTATTCAATAATAAGACAGTCTACTTCTATCCAAGGGCGCGGGAACATTGGTACGAGGTGTGTGAGGAAGTCAGAGTTCCTGGGATCGAACAATTTACGTCAGGTGCTGGTTTCTCATGCTCCGAAGAGCTCACGTTTGGAAAAACGTTCATCTGGAAAAACGCTGAGTCAGATTTTAAGCAAGCAGAGGAACTCGGGAGCACGAGATGTGTCAAAATTCGGACAGCTGAAGACTGCGGAGAGGAAGCGATTTTCGTCGAGTCCGGATAAGGAAAATGGATGCTTTAACCCGGCCGCAAAGACAGACAAAAGGAGAACGACCTCTGTTTCAGACATGGATCAAGTCCGAATGACCACTCCCTCACCTCCAGCATCCCCGGGGTTTATTACCTTCAATGTGGTGGAGCTCCTGAGCAGGATTCCTGCGTGGGCGGATGCTCAAACAGAGAAGGGGATGCGTAAGCGGCGAACATTCTACGATCACGATGACTGGCTGCGCCACCGAAGCTCAACAAGGCATGCTCGCCATTTTTTGTCAAGTTTATCGTCCCGTGTAATCATTTCTTTGATTCCCCCTGTTTGCACGGTCACAGCCATCGCAGCAGTGGTCGCCGAATATAATAGTTTGATTGAGGCGGGGTGGCTACCCTCATTCATTCCTCTCTTGCACGCATCATCTCGTCCGTACGAGTTGACTGCGCCTGCCCTGGCCTTATTACTGGTGTTTCGAACGGAGGCCTCATATTCTCGATATGATGAGGCACGTAAAACTTGGACCAAAGTGATCAGTAGCGCCAAGGACTTTGCCCGGCAATCCCTGGCGTGGATTGAACACCCGTTAGACTCTGACCAGAAATTTATTCTGCTGCACTACATCCTCGCCTTTCCTGTGGCTCTGAAGGTAAGTCATCTGCTCTCAAGCTTTTCACTTCACCGTTGCTGTGAACATCTGTAGCTGTGGCATGAAAACTTCAAAATTTTCCAAGATAGTAGTCACTGTTCAGGTGCATGATTAAAATGACATCACATGTAATTGCATCCAGGCCAAACCAGTAGGTTGATCTAAGTTCAACAGGAAATCTAAAAACATGATCAGGAAAGTGAATGTAGACTTCAAAGTTTCAAAAGCATGTGAAGGCTGCTTACATGGCTGCCATGAGAAGCTGGGACTGTCTAGACTTGTTGTGAATCTAACGAGAAGGGTGAACGGGTTTCGGAGAACTAATGGTAACTTCATTCTGCACGTGGTTCAGGGCCATGTTCAGCAAGGCCTAAGGTCTACACCTCCAGTGCCTCACGTGGAATGCACAGTAAGCAGCAAATCATACACCACTAACCCAGCCAATCCAAACCTAGCAAGGATTTTCAAACAGCAGATCTCCCAAAAGCAGCTGAGTGGTCTACTACATATTAGTCAGAATATGGATGTTGTTACTGACCTGAAAATCTGTTTGGAAGGGGCACAACCCCCAGAGGAAAGACACTTTCATGACAGGCTCAATTGGAATCTATCTTGACCTCAAGCTTTACACTTAGATAGTAATAAGGAAGAGCTCAGTTTTTTAGCTGCATGCATGAGGGCTGGCACTGTACAAATGTGGCAATGGTCTTGACAGAGATATAGCGGGAGGGAGCTGTCAGGGGATGGAAAGGAGGCTGGATGGATGGACAAGCAAAGTTGAATAGACAGTGAATTTATGTGTGTTGTCTCATGAGAGCAATTTTTTGTGGTGTACCTTGCAGTGTCATCTACTGTATGGTTCAGAGGTGGCACAAGAATTAGAGGAAGTGCTGGAGGAAGATGACCTGGCCATTGTAATGAGCTCGGAGCATCGTCCTAACTGTCTCATTCAACTCATGACCCAGTCCCTGAGACGCGTGCAATTGCAGGATAATGAAAGAAGCCTTCTGGTGAGGGACATAACCCTTTTTTGCATAATCCTTGGATTGATTGGAAGGTTATGTCTGTGAAGATATCATGACAGTCATAGAAGAAAAGCTCTGCATATCTAGGCCTTCATATTGATTATGTTTGGTGACAGCCCCTGAATGGTCTTTGCTTGCTTAGAGGTGACCTCACAAGGGGGATAAAAAACTTGAAGAGGGACATGTCTGTTGTCAAAGACTTCAGGCTTGTCAGATGGACATAAGAATCAGGGCATAGTTTTAGTTTAGAGTACGGTCTTGACACAAGAGGGTTGACTAACCCACCTCGTCAGTAGCAATAGAATATAGAGATGAATATCACTCCAGTGTGTTATTGAGCATCTAGAATACTCCGTCTCAGGAAGTGCATGCAACAGGTCTTAGAAGAGGAGTACACTGCTGAATATTTTTTTCATTCAAAGAGGTTGCCCTAATTGGATGACTGCAGGATGCCAACATATCGCAGTTTAATGAAAGCATTAGTGTATGTGAACGCCTGATCCGAACACCAATTCCACTCTCATACACCCGCCTGACATCACGCTTTCTGGTGCTGTGGCATATCACTCTACCACTTGTTTTGTGGGATGAATGCAAATGGATGGTCATCCCAGCCACTTTCTTCAGCGCAGCTTCGCTCTTTTGCATTGAGGAGGTAATTGTGCAGTCTAGACCTCATTTTCTTGTGCAGTGCAAAGATTACCCTAACAATTCAATGCATACTGCATGCCAACTGCTTGCATGTTCTTTGGCGCAAGGGAGTATTTCAGTGGTCAGCAGACAGTACAGTCTATCACACTCAATCCTGAGAAGGTCAAGACCTGTCATTCAAAATTTGAAATCTGTGGTGCATTTGCATTGCTTTGACAGGTGGGAGTGCTTATAGAGGAGCCCTTCCCAATACTAGCTTTGGACCGCATGTGTGCCAAAGCACATGAGAACATACAGGAGCTTGCTGCTCTGCAGATTCGGACTCAAGTGCACTTGAAAGCCAAAGCAGAGAGAGAGCAAGCCAAAGGCATCACCAATGTTGCAGTGAGATTGTGATGATCACTTCTCATGTGTCTTCCAATCAATGCACTTTGATTTTGGCCTGAGAAGAGATGGAAACCGATAATGATACTGACTCTAGGGACGAAGGGGGAAGGGGGACACGCTTGATGATCGCAAAGGAATGGTGTTGAAACCCCTACAAACCCTACTCTTCCTAACTCAAGGACTGTAACAACTAACACCCATGTTATGCCATCTACTTGTGCACTGATGAGCGATTTTGTAGGTCAGTTATCCGTTTGAGGCCCTCGACTAAGCTCCCTAACTATTCAATGGAGAACACAGATGTGCTGCTGGGCAAGGACATCTTAATTGGAGCAGATAGAAGGGAGACCAACTGCTACCCACTGGTATACGGCTGAGTGTGGACCGATGGTAATACCATGTTTAATGGTGAGTGTACGCATTGAGGTGGAAAGATGACTTATAAGTAGGGCTCCTCTTTATGAGCTGATACAACCAACCGCAATTCATCATTTTCGCAAAACCAGGTATGTAGGCAGTGCATGGCAATGTCCAGGCTTGGTGTCCTCATCCAACCATTTTCATGGATATGAACTGTCTACTGGATAATGATCGCGGGCATAAGTTCAAATTGTTAAGAAACCACTGTTGTGTATACTGCAGAACATTTGCGGCTTTTAAGTAGCTCTTATATGAAGCAGTAATGGCCTACAAGTGAAGGGTCAGTCAAGGGTCAGTGAAGGCTCACAGCCACTCACCATAGGATGGGTGTCATATCAAAACATGACCATAAACGTAGTGGTTGTGAAGCAACAAAATATAGAAAAATGAAGCTTAAAATGATGTACACTTTTGGTCGACAATTAGGCTGCAAAACTGAGATTAGTCATTACCATGTGCCACAAATTTTGAAGGTTGGCAATCATTGGATTAGAAGCATCTGAAGTGGGATACAGCATGATGATGACCCATGGAGCTCCGCTATATCTATTATAATCATGTAGCTACCACATCTTACCATTCCAAGGACTTCCACAGCCATGCTTCCTTTCTGGGATGCGTTGTACTTGACCCACACAGGACGCCGGGGTGCTGCAACCTAGACGTTCCCGAAAACCCGAGGAACAATTCTGAGCAGAAAAGAGAGAGATGATGAAAGCATGGAAGTGGAACAGAGATACAGGCACAGACAAAGGTTAACACATGACCCAAGCCATAAACACAATACCTCTTGAATAGACGCGAGGTCCTGTTGACAAGGCCAATTGAATAAGACTGTCTCCAAAGTAACTATCCTTTTAGTACATTCACATATATCTTCTCATAGTAGCTTCCCAAATTTCAGGACGGGGAAGGGAAGCAGTGACATGCATATTATGGATACAGCGTGGCTCGAAGTGGCATAACCTCAAACAAACCTTGACGTCCCTCAACAGCCACAGGTTCCACATTCCAAAGGGCAGTGACTCCCGTATCCCCAAATCCTCCACTAGTACGACTAACAGGCCTAAACCTCTTCATATGAGCCTCTTTATTGTATCAGCCTATCGTTCTTAAGCCATTTGAAATATCATGTGCAGCATTCCATGCAGACAAGAAAAAAATCATCATATAAACCAATTGTTAGACTCAACCAGGTAAGAATGGTGGCAGCATAGGAGCCCATCCAGCAAAGAGTACTCTTTGCCGTGCAGACCAGGCAATCACTTTTCACCCCAAAAACAGAGGAAACAGATTCAACAGGCAGTAGGAAACATCCTAACCCACAAGTCATACCTGCTAGTTATACTAGGGCTAAATTTGGTGCACATGATGACATACGAATATGGCTGTGGAATCTTTTCCCTCGATGCCAACGAGGGCTTTCAATCTGCCTCTAAACTGCAGATCAAGAGGGCAGTCCTAAAATTCTAATATTTATACACTGGAGCGCCAACAGCTGGCGGTGGTGGGGGAAGTCTGGATGGATTCCGCCGGCTTCCAGGCCCAATATCCCCATTCTCCTCATTGTCGCTGTAATTATTGCGGGAGGAAGACCGGCCATTCAAGGAGAATCCCCCTCTGGAATCCCTGGGGGATTGTAGTGGTGATGTGGAGTAGCTGGATGATGAGGAACGCAGGTCATTGCCTGCTTCTTCAAAAGCAACACGCCAGTCCTCTGTCTCCATACTGATCGCTGGCCCTGAAACCTCACAACCCCTTTGTCATTTTCTTGGCTATAATCTTGAGTCAGTCGAGGTAGTGACCGTACTTAATACTATTGCATCTCAAGAACTACTAGACGGACCCGCCCCCAGTTCGGGCCGAGGCCAAACCATTTTGAGAGCTGGGTGATGGCCAAGAGTACATGACTGCAATATGCTCAGGGGAACCAGTGGTACAGTACACAGTCTATAAACCTCCCTTTATGATAAGCATCTTCTGCTGGATCATTCTCACAGGAGACGACTGAAGTTGGGCCCCTGCTGGACCCACCCTTGTCATTCCTTGCTCCAGCAAGAATTTTCATCTCGATAAACAAAAGAAGAGGGAGCACCGCACCCTCAACACTTACCCGAGTCGCCAAAACCAGCAGCTGTAGATGCACGTGCTTCATGCATGCTGAGTTGCCGACTGAGGCGGTTGAGCAAGGAGGCTTGCCGTTGGCATCGCTCACGACGCCGCTTCACTTCTTGATCCTCCTGCAGGAGCTCTTGGATTTTTGACGTGGACTGTGCGCTGCATATGCCCAGACAAGCCACGCCGAACATAAGCACCATGGAAAGATTTGTATGACAATCGGTAGCACGAAGTAATCTATATAGACAGCTAACGAAAACTGAATCTAGGATGGCCAGCTTCCTGACACACACCATGCTACCTGGCTTCACTCATATGCGAAGGTGAATCTCCGAGTGCAGAAGACTAAGTCCTTCCTACCTGCTCTAGTATCATGCAGCAGATGAGCATACAATATCATACATAACAGGGGAAGTCCATACCTGACAGAACTGTAAAGTTGATTGAGCATCGCATCTCTAGCTCTTTCCACTTGACAAAGAACTACAGCCTGCAAAGTCACATAATTAAAAGCTCTGTCATGGAATGCAAACAATCACATAAACACACAGCTGGAAACCGCAAAAGATAAACAAAAATTGGGCACAAGATCAATGACTCACCTTTGGGATGTTAGCTGCAAGACTATTTAGCACAGCTTCTACATAGTCACGAACTTCTTGGGCCATGAGTTTGAGATCCTCCTCTGGGTCTGCAGGCCTTCTTAGAATAGCAGTTGTTTCCTGCGTCCCAACTGCATTTGTCAATACACCTTGACTCGCCAGTAAGACCGTCCCCCTGTTAACTTGCAACCACCAAAAAGTAATAAATATGATTGCCTTAAGGCCTGATATAACACAGAACAATGTGACTACCAACATTGAGGTGATGCCACAGTCAATGTAACTCACAATCCCCTGGAAGGCAAAATCCACACCAATTGGTGCTACAATAACTTACCACGGGCCCATCTGAACGCACTGTTATGGTGGAGTCAGATGATGGTGTAGAACCACCTTTAGTTGTCGAGCCTTTTGTGGAGTCGATACAGCTTCGGAGCTTTGCCATCCACTCCAACTTCTCAGCCATGTTCTCAGCCTTCAATACAACTGCATGGTGTGCTGCCACCCCAGGAAAAAAAAAATCAATCAATAATAGAAGCAAACAATACTAGCAGTACAAGCTGAAAGACGGGCCACAAGGAGAAGCCAGTTAGTCGCAGGTCAGCTGCTGAACCAAAGCACCAACAACACAAAGATAACACAAGGCTAGCACTTCGACACAGACACAAATAGATGCAAAAAGCACAACAATGGCAACCAAGCAGTATGCAATGTCTACGCAACTTCATGTCTGAAGACAACAACTTGGGAATTCAAAAGGAACAAGACCATCCAATTGTGTAAAGCAGGACTGGTGAAGCCAACGAGTAAAACACGGGAGAATAATTGGGAAAGCAAACCCTACCTTTCAATACTGTCTTATAGGCCACTTTATGACTGATCTTAAACACGAGATTAGGTGTAGCATCTTTTTTGTCCTGTCCATTAGAGGACTTTTTATCCTTGGATTTAGCAGGAGCTGGAGCCTCATCTGGCATATCATCCTCAGATCCCTCTTCAAGGATACATTCCTGTAAGAGCCAGAGCCAGGAGTCAGCACCTCTCGTCTCTCAATCTCCGTTCTGCTGTGAATGATACTGGAAACCAGCCACACCTTGATATGACTGACCCCACTTGCAGACAACATTCCCCAGATAGGGACAGAGGGTGTCAAGAAGGATTTGGGACACAAAGTGCTTCCATTCAGAAAATCATGCCCCAATATACATCAACATAAACTGTCCACTAAAACAAAGTAAACAAAGCCGGTTCAATATCCACATAAATGGGCACAAACCAAGCCGTCACCAAAAACTGGATGACAGACATATACAGCCTTCTAAACCAGTCCACTTACATCTAACGAAATCACACCTCGGAAGTTCCTCTCCTCAGGTTTTTTGGTGTAAGAGAACTGCACGCCAAATTTCGAACAATTGTGGTCAACATTTTCATGAAGCCTTGAGATGACATCCATGGTTTACAGAAATAACGTACAATTAGATGCACCAGGCTGCAAAATACTAGTAAGCTCAACCAACCAGAACTTGCCAAGAAGTCATAATTGAAAGTTGCTGTGTATTGCGTACAAGAACTGGTAGACCATGATCAGTTGGAAGTCGAAGTTCTAATGACTTACCCGGTTTGTTTTCTCATTCAGAACAAACCAGCGTTTACTCCAGCCAGTTGTCTTCACACTCTTCTTCATAAGATATCCTGTAATGGCCCAACAAGATAAGTTTATTGGGTGCCAGGTAGGAGTCTACTATTGTTCCAATACATGTTTCTAGAAGGCATTTCCAGCTGCAGATTTTCCATCCATAACGTTAGCTGAGGATGCTAATGATGAAAGGTAAGTCGCAAAGTAGGCATTGTCAAGCACAAATTAAGGGTTTCTACAAAGGCACGTTGGCACTATTGAACAAACAGCTAAGAATCAACCTTTATGAACAAACTAGAACAACAAAAATTCAGCTACACCACAACCACTTCCTTTGATAGCTTTATGAACAAGCCTGAAGACTCTACAAAAGACAGTACAGAAACTTACTTGTAGAAGTAGAAAATGACCATCCTTAGGATGTGCAATATTAGTAAGAGAGTTCATAGAAAATTATTTCCTGGTCAATTTTAAGTACCTGCAGAAAGTTCCCCAATAGTCTGTAAAGTTGATGGCGTGTCCTTGGCATCCTTCTCTGCTTGAGCAGCCTGCCCTTTCAGAGACTTCAAACTTCCTCCAGACTGCGAACCAGATACGTTTGCCTGCGGTGCAGTTGCCTGAAAACCTCCCATCAACACACATGAGCTTTATGTATGTAATACTGTCCCACCCATTACTGAAAGATGCTGACACGAAAACCCTCTTGCCCAACAAACTAAGTGAGAGCATGGCTAAGAAAAAGCCAAGCCAACTCTTGAGTGCAGGACCATGAGGTTTTCGTGGACCAACCCTGTTCAGCAAGGCTTGTTCTGCATCCTGCGCTTTCTTCGAACTTCGATTTTTTTGCTCATCTTCTCTTCTTAGCCTATCAAGCCTGGATCCACAAATGTCCACCCAGTAAAGTAAGCAAGAGAAAAAGTAATAAATGACCTGTGCTTAGGTATCCTCACCCATATGCATGAGAAAAGCGAAAGCACAACTTCCATCTAAGACATCGAGATTGACCACATGCAATAGGAACATTCCAAAGAAGCATGTGAAGTTCTGAGCACTGATTTGCAATGATAATGTATCAGAGCTTGCAGGAGGCACCATACATTCTCCTCATTTTTCCATCCCCAAAACTACTTCTACAATGTCCATCTATCCACAACAGTATCCACCAAAGAAAAAGAGAAACAAAGCTTAAACTAAACTAGCCAGACAAAGTAGTGTATGCAAATCAACAAAAGGGACCACGTCTGCACCTGCGTTGGACAAGTCTGATGAAGTGTTGTGGTGGGATGAATGATCGTTCCATGTCAACAAGAGCGATGACCATCTTCTTGGATTCAATACGATATTCATCCAATGCAGCACTTGCAATCGCCACAATCTGACGACAATGCAACAAAGACGATTTTCAAAAAATGACAACCTTACATTTACGGGTAAGAACATCCCTGCAGACCTCTCTCCTTCTCAATATTGTCTACAAACTACTGCAACAGTACTCATCTCAGTGTAGATCAACCAAAATCAATGAGGCCACAGAGAAGTATTACCTCTCTTTTCAGAGGTGGGTATCTTCCCAAACCAGGAGTAGCAGATGCTGCAGCTGACACTATGTCCACAAGAATACGATGGACCTGTTACATCACAAGCACACAAATTACCCTACGGTCAAAGTGACTACCTCTTATGTCTGACTGCTTTACCAAACTCTGCAACATGGACTTGCATTAAAACTGTGTGCATGCTGTTTGCACTCCACTTTCCATGTGAGAGGGGAGGGGGCAGGGGATGAACTTATCTATCCTCTAAAAAAGAAGCCCTACTGACCTCATCCACGCAGATCCGAGCTGGGTCCTTGGCCAACTCCAATGCTTTTCGTACCAAAGCTCTCAAACCCTTTTCAGGAGACAACAGATAAGGTTGATAGCCATCTGCTTCAAGAACCAACTGACAGAAACAAAGCCAGAGACTTGTTAGATGTTATCATAGGGCATCCTCCTCCATAACAAGAAAGAAGTTGCCACTCCAAACCCAGGAAGTGAAAAAGAACAACCAAATGAAGGCTTGCTCCACACCTTCTTTATACTGCTGAGCTCAAACAAATCATTTAATGGTAGTTGTTTGATCCTGTTAGGCAACACTCCTTCAAAACTCGCAACAACTTTCCATCCTCCACCCTGCAAGTATTTCAGTTTCACACAAAGTCGTCCAAATAAATGATATGCAACTGGACAGTATCAGCTGTAATCAGACATTTATCTTTAAGTCCACATGCAAATGAATCGCAAAATGCTCAATATTGCTTTGATCTTTCTAACTCATCGTATATGTAATTTCAGTCCAACAGATTTCTGATGAACAGACAGTGACTTGTGAAACAAATGAAGCCCAGACATTAGTAACAAGTTCTTTACTTCTCCAGTCTGAATATGTTGGAGAAACTTGTCTTCAAATTCGCGACATAGCTCCAATGCAATCGCTCGGGTCCCCTCAGAAGTCTGCACCCTTAGCTCTCCTAGCCTTACCAACTCATCCTCCACAAGCTGCGACCTTCCCTCCAACCTGCCCAAACAGCAACATCACCACACTACTTGAGTTCAATTAAGGTTCCACTTTTAACAGGTTCCCTGGGGTAGACAATACACGATGACAGTTGAGTTGATGCGTGACGAGAGGATAATAAAGGTAGAGTCAGGTTGCAAGTCGCTATATACAACAAGGATAAAACTTTTCCAGACTTCAGATCTCTGCTTGCTCTATCTATATTGAGTAGAACTATATGTACTTCATGAACTCTAATCTCTGTAGGCTGCTCAAGGTAGAGTTCTTTCAACAAGTTTTTACAGGAACTTACTCTCAGGTGCCCTTGCACATTCCCCATGCAACTGAGTCAACCAAATAAGTGTGTCCCTCAAGCATGGAAGCCAGCTGAAATGAAATTTTTACTGGCTCACACCTGCACCACCATCCTTGCCAGCTTGATATTCAAGTGAAAGGAGAGCTTTGGAGTCTTGTCTCTTCGCTACAACAGAGACACGTTATATACCCTGTTTTGGGGGGGATCGATGAACATCTGCCTCAATTATTGGGCCTTTACAAGACAAAAATAGGAATAGCAATCTGCCATAACCCGGAAAGATCGGTATTCCTGCTTTACAATGTGGAGACAATCCTTCAAGTGAGCAAGTGAAGCACTTTCACATTGCAATCTAACCTTCCTGAATTATTTTGAATGTATCCTCATGATCCATGCCAACCTCCAGCCCATCCACCTTGCATGACATACTGCACACCTTACTGCTTATGTGTTTACCAGGATGTGTTTGACTTATTGTGGCCAGCTGCTCTGATTCAGATCCCAGCAACTGGACAACTAGATTTTGCGCCAAGTTTCAGGATGCCTTGCACATTCCTGGTTAACTAACCAGTAACAATCTCACCTAAGACTAGAACTTCATCATTTGATCGTGATGGCTATTGAATACTACCAGCAAAGACTGAACTGTCATCAAAAATCTAAATGCACAATCTGTTCAGTTGAATGATGGAAAGTTAGCTACTCTGGAGAAAGAGGGGTTCACGATTTCCACCTTTACACATCTATTTGCATAAGACCTAATTATCTTGAGCTCCAGAAAAGGAATTTATACCTCCAATTTACAATCAGGTTGAGCAATTTAACTGCAGAAGCATGGAACATGAGTATAAGAAACAGCAGAAAGCACACCGTATCAGAAAATGATAGTCGGAACCCTACCCAGATAGAAGATTGGGGAGGCGTTGCTTCAGCCTCTTTCGAATCTGCTGAGCAAGCGTTTCAACAAGGGCCACCCTTCCAAGTTTTGCCGATGATGCCCCACTTAAAATTGACTTTAATGTTTCTGTCTCTGCTCTCCAAGCTGTTTCTAGGGAATCCTCAGCACTAACCGACCCAGCGTGTGCTGCTGCAATTGACACTGACTGGCCAATCAATGCCACCCAAGGAATATCCATTGTGACCGATGGACCTTGCCCTGAAAGAAGAGCTTGCACAGCAGCTAAACTCCTCTGATCTGATGCTGCCTGATCCACTTTACTGATCACTCCAACAGTCCTCGTTCCTGTAGATACCCGTGATGACACAATTCAAGAACATTTCAGATGCCCAAATTATTGACAGTCACCATGAATCACCAAGGTGTAAAATTACACATACTATGAGAACGTACACTAGTGAGGGATCCAAGTTCCCTCTCACAGGCTGTAAGCTACACAGACTTTAAGATATTCCCTACACTATTCCATCTCACCGTTTCCATTACATTATGACTACATGCGCCCACTTAAGAATGTACAACAACAGCACCCGCTGAAGTCCGTGAAAGAACAGTACATAATGCAGCTATTGTGGACCATCTATGTACCTTCAGGATCCAACTCTTGTGCCAATTTCAATGCGCGAGAAGCAGCAATGTCACGAGATGAAGCTGCTGGTACCACAACTAGGAGTACAGCATCATTGTTTTCAGCAAAATCGTGAACCTGTACATTGAGCAGAATGGGACACCAACCTCAGCCTGAGAACAGTGCCATGCTTTACTTGCGTCCAGACAAAAAATACAGACAAGATAAGATTAAGGAGAAAAATAACCCTTCCTTGATGCCAGAGGCTTGACCTCACTGCCCCAGTGTCTGTACCAGAAGTTATCTATATTACATCATGAGGTCTATCAGATCTATATGAAAAAGAGGGGATACCCCTAATGAGATCAAGCTAGTGGATGACAATGACAGATACTGACAGGTGAATCGTCCGATGATGCCCGCGTATCAAGACCAGGGAGGTCAATTAGCTTCAATGGAGGGGCTGCAAAGTCCCACATGGAGATTATTCAGCCCACTCTGTCAAACACTAAGCACTTGCGGCAAAACTTCAGGCTCGCACAAATCCTCCAGTGCTTCAGGACAGTGCCTACAGCAGTACAACTACTCCATCTTCAATCCATCCTGCCCCAGTATTCCATTAACTTGACCTAGAAGCCTAGGAAAATAGTGGGAAAAACTGAGAAGATAGGCTGGCTGACTCACCTGTACCAGAACGAAGCACAAGGTGAATTCCATCAGATCTACCAGTCCTTGAGGAATTTGGTAACCAATTCTTCAATCTGCCCTGAAGTGAATGGCGAATGTCACCTGTACAATGATCAACATGTATTTAAAGCACCTGTAAGCCTTGAAACTAATTTACAGAACCACCACAACCAGCAAGATATCACATGCAAAATCTTACCAATTGACAAGGACCAAAGCACGGACTAGTCAAATCAAATTCACTTACTTGCAAAGACATTTGTAGCTTTCCCGTCAAGTATCACGTACAACCCCCGGCTGCTCCCAGAGCTATCCCGTTGCATGTCAATTACAATGGGTGCCCGTGTAGCACCATTCTCTCCTGTTGGCTGTCACAATGCAATGTAGAAGTTCACCAAAACCAGACCTAAGTTCAAAGACGCTTAGCACAAAGCCTGCCAACCAATTAAGCCTTTCACAGAGTTGCCCCCAGACTAAGAAAACACAACAAGGTAGCTTCGACCTCATTTGACGTACAAGTTCAGAACTAAACCCTAATTTGCCTCACCAGCATTTGAGAAGCACAAAGCAACCTCAGGTACATCCCAACACAGGTCGGCATGATTTACACTGAAACAGTACACATCTTCAGTACAATTGAAACAGAAAAAAACAATCATTGCAATCCAGGTGACTCATGTCTGGTGGCGAGTCAGCACATTAGAGGTTATGTTTGCTATCAATCCATACACGGTTTTGTCTACATCACAATTAGCATGCTGCTCACATGTGACACCCTTGTGATCCACACATCTACAGTAACCATTTCTACCCCACTCCCAGTGAGCACTCTTGAGAAACTCATCCACTCCGATTGTCATGTCGAAAAGTGGCACCAACAAGAAGACCACTCCTATAACTTTGCACAACAGAAAAAACATCGGCCTTGAGTAAATTCTTGCAGCAGAGGCATGAGGACGGACAAAGGAGCGTACCAGCACAGGGTGGCCTATGACGCTATTGAGCACTGCTGACTTCCCCGCACCCTGAGGAGAAATACAATAAATGTGAAACCATTTCAGGTCAAGTTATAGAACTGTTAGATTACACTCTTCCCAGCCGCAACTGCTGCACACCAGTCAGATCATACAAGACGCCAACTAACGCTAAATTTTCTCAGACGCTAGCCTTCTCTCGACATAAGAGTTTTACTCACGCGCACTTAGACTTAAGCCCTTGATCGTGGGTCCGAAAATCCTCTCTTTTTCCCCAAACCAGCGCCCAAGACCATCCCGAATACAGAATATACGAACTGGAAGGAGAAGGGAACATACCACATTCCCTAGAGCAACAACATTTAAGAAAGAGGTGGCATGTCTTGGAGGTTCTTCACTGTCCTCATCTGAAAGCAGAGCTGCAGCCTGCTGCATTGAATCTGCCAGTAGGATCAAATTTTCCATGGCACCGGCGAATCTTTCCTGAGCAGCTTTGCTGGCAGCCATTGCAGTCACCGAATTGCCACTGTGCATCTTCAGCAAACCCAGATCAATCTACGCTTCTGACACAACCGCCTTTAAGCACCTAGAATTCACCGAATGCAGTCATCGCCCCCAGTATAAAAGTATACACATGGCGGATGTTCTCTAGTGAATCGTCATACTGCTACAGAGCCTCCTTTTACTACAGAATCAAGTCTGCTAAGAAATAATTGCAATGATCTTGAATATATCCCAGCTAAAGGGAGCATCACTGGCGTTCAGGCAACAGAAAGCACGCCCCAAGGAAGCCGCGCCTAGGACATCCAGCCCGAAACACAAACATATGGGATGTCAATCTGCCCAAACTGCATGTCACTAATCCTGATCCAACGAGCATAGTCCCGCGCCACCATCGTAATCCCCTACCATTGCTCCCCGTGTTGCCGAGATGACTGTGCTGTGTTCCACACTAGGGGTAACACCTCTTCTTTCTCCAACCGAACCACCACAACTCCGGTTTAACCTGATCTTGAGCTCTAAAAACATAAGGAATAAAAAGCTCTCCTCTACCTTTCCATGGCCTCTTGTAAATCAGATCCAAGACTTGTGCAGAGAAGGATGGAGACGGGCCTAGGGTAAGGAACAAGGAGGAGCCTTGAAGCCCCGAACAAACACACAACGCACAAGAGCTCGGACTAGGGAGCCCGCGTTATCACCGGCCCTCGAAGCTTTGCCCCATGAAACCCGCCACTTCACCCCCTAAAATCCCTAAGGGCTTCGTTAAGATCCCAACCGTTGACATGTCCTAAAACGGACGATTCAACAACACTTTCAAGCAACCAATTCCACAAGAGGATAGGCTGCATATTGAAATGGAGGAGGGTGGCTAGGGCAAATAGCTGCCTTCCGAAAATTGGATTAATTTTTTCTACTTATAATTGGAAAATTGGTGGTTTCCCTTTGGCATCCTCTGTTTGTTGTTGTTATCATTCTTTTGGGCTGAGATGAGTGATCCAGTACCCCAATGTCCTATTATCCAGATAGCTGTAAAACATTACGTTTTTCATAGATATATTACTAATAATGCTTTGTCGGCAATTCTTAACTGCATAGCCTTCATAGAAATAGTAGTTGAAATGATAGTAAAACCATATCGATGTTATATCTCATGGTGTATTGTAGTGTGATGACCAGAGGACGACGTTATGTTTGTTGAAGTACAAACCTCCCTTGACTAGAAAGAAAATGAAAACTTAGATATGGTAGTTCATTCGGAAAGAAAATCAGATACTACAATGAAATAAATACAATGATGGAGGCTTTCTTAAACTTTGACATAATGGATGTTTGCTAGAAATGAGAAGATGAAAGAAATTTATGGATCCAAGATGTTTCAGTCGATTGTTATTGTCTTCTTCCCTATTATGGTTGTTGTTAATGTTGTCCTTCTCCGTTGAGCTGCCCGTGTCAGATGTAGAGCCATTGTTGTTGTTGTGGGCGTCGGTGTGTTTGCGCCGAAGCATGGAGTTCCAGTGGTTCTTGATGGCGTTGTCGGTGCGACCCGGAAGCATACTTTCGTTGTTTTTGCTTGTTGGATTGCTCGTTCGATCGTTATTGTTGCTCGTTAGATTGCTCGCGGTGTTTTTCATAGCTGTTTGGTTAGTTGTTGTTAGATATGTTAACTTAGTATTCTGAGTGATTCGGAGCAAGCGTAACTTTGTATGCATCTGAGCACACGTCCGACGCCCAGGCTTACTCACCAGTTTCGGAAATGGCTCTATGGTGGCAATTTGGAGGGGTTGCGGTTAAGAGGCTTGGCAACGTAGTGGCGGGCAAACTCTTTTGGATCGCGCCGCGCCACTTTCGGATCAACAATTTTCTTGAGCATGCATGAGAGTGCGCAGAGTGCTCTAATTGTGTCTCACCTTGAGCGGTTGACTAGCGATGCCACCAAGCTCCAGGGCGATACGACCAAGATCCAAGGCGATACCGAGGCAATGAACTTGAGGCTCGATTCTTTGGAGAAGAAAGTGGTTTCACTGAGCAAGTTCCATCCCTTTTGCGGAACACATTTCTAATAGGGTAAATTCAATTTCGATTCATTCTTTTTCTATTTCTAGTAACTAGCTAATTTCTAGATTGTTTCTTGATTGGCTAGAGGCTCATTCATGTTGTAGTGGATTTGTTACTCTAATGTGATTCTAATCATCGTGTCTTGGTTTCTGTGAAGGTTGTTGCCAAAGCGGATTTCGATTGTACAATTTTGAGGAGAAATTTTTGATCATTTATGTGTTGTAGATATCCACTTCACATTGAAGGACATATTCTAAACTACATGTCGCGGCCCTGTGCCTTGAGGGCAGGGGGTCGGGACGCAAGAGGGGCTGCCCCTGTGGTGGGGGCAGTGGCAGCGATAGTTACGGGGGCTGAAGCACCCTTGAGTGCCCAAGGCACTCAAGGCGGCGGAGGTGCTTACTAGGTGGAGCCCCACACACCGGGTTGCGATGGGGGTGGCTCCACAAGGGGTGGTGGTAGCTTAGCGGGACTTAGTGGGGGTGGCATAGGACTCACCATGGGGCGGAGACCTTGTGGTGGGAGTCGTGGGGAGTCTTAGGACTCATCACGGTCCAATGGGGCCGTGGTGGGTGGGCCAAGACTCACCGCGACTCATCACCGGGAGTCGAGGGTCTTCGTGGTGGTTCGCCATAAAATGGCAGGGTTGTTTGTGAAACCCCCGCGGACAGTCACAGAAGTATATATAGGGAGTAGTAACCCCGAGAACGGTGCAAGCCCGTTGGTGACCAAAAACTAGTGAATAAGCGAGCGAGCCGGAAAGCGACCAAAGAAAGGGGAGCTATTCCAGACTACCATCTACCAAAGGGAATTTCCACTAGGCCCAAATTGGTGGAGGGTCTTTTGGAAGAGTAAAGGGGGTCCGTTATGTCCCAGTGAACAGCTGAAGCTCCGAGTTGGCCCGGCGGCCAGGTCGGGAGTTAGGCGCGCGCATCTAAGCGAGTACCTATGACTTGAAGAGGAGCTTACCGAAGTGAGGTGCGCGACACTTGGTATCAGAGCTTAGAGTTCAGTACGCGATCGTGTCGCGGCCCTTTGCCTTGAGGGCAAGGGGTCGGGACACAAGAGGGGCCGCCCCTGTGGTGGGGGCAGTGGCAGCGATAGGTATGGGGGGGCTGAAGCACCCTTGAGTGCCCAAAGCACTCAAGGAGGCGGAGGCGCTCGCTAGGTGGAGCCCCGCACACCGGGTTGCGGTGGGGGTGGCCCCACAAGGGGTGGTGGTAGCTTAGCGGGACTTAGTGGGGGTGGCATAGGACTCACCCTGGGGCGGAGACCTCGTGGTGGGAGTCGTGGGTGTCTTGGGACTCATCACGGTCCATAGGGGCCGTGGTGAGTGGGCCAAGACTCACCGCGACTCATCACCAGGAGTCGAGGGTCTTCGTGGTGATTCGCCATAAAATGGCATGGTTGTTTATGAAACCCCCGCGGACAGCTACAGAAGTATATATAGGGAGTAGTAACCCCGAGAACGGTGCAAGCCCGTTGGTGACCAAAAGTTAGTGAGTAAGCGAGCGAGCCGGAAAGCGACCAAAGAGTGGGGAGCTGTTCCGGACTGCCAACTACCAAAGGGAATTCCGCTGGTTCTAAATCGTTGGAGGGTTCTTTGGGAGATCAAGGGGGGACCGTTATGTCCCGGTGAGCAGCCGAAGCTCCAAGTTGGCCCGGCGGCCAGGTTGGGAGTTAGGCGCGCGCATCAAGCGAGTAACTATGACTTGAGGGGGGAGCTTACCGAAGTGAGGTGCGTGACACTTGGTATCAGAGCTTAGAGTTCAGTACGCGATCGTCCTTGGGATTGGCCTCATCATGGGGTCGGGCAAGCCAAAGCGAAAGCGGAACGGCCCAAAAGATAATGATCCTGGTGAGCCCGATGGGGGCGACGTGTCACCGAGGCGGCCGTTTGAGGAAGCGATGCATGTTTCCGAAAACGAGGCCGCTCAAGAGCGGGAGGAATCTGAGGAGTCGGAGCCTGAGGAATCCTTGAGAGCTCCGACCGACCAACAGATGCCTCCCATGCCGGCAGCCTTTTGGGAAGGTTGTTGGCGCAATTTGGCGGGACGTTGAAAGACGTGTTGAAGGCGGCTAATACCACTCCCACTAAGGCAAAGTTTAAGGTGAAGCCGAAGGAACCCGGCACCTTCGAGGGCGTCCGAAATCGGAAGGCACTCAACACCTGGCTTTTGGAGCTGGAGCAGTACTTCCGGGCGGCCAAGTTGAGTGACGAGGATCGGGTGGAAGTGGCTCCCACCTATTTGAGGGGCTATGCTCAACAATGGTGGTAGAAACGCCTTCACGACCGAGGTCCAAGCCCGGAAACCTTGAACTAGAGTGGGTTCAAGGAATTGATGAAGAGGCAGTTTGTGCCCCTCAACGCGTCCTGGCTCGCCCGGGACAAGATGAGGAATTTGAAGCAAACAGATGACATTCGGGGATATGTCCAGGCTTTCAATTTCCTGTTGCTCGAAGTCGCGGACATGGCAGAACCAGAAATGGTCTTCAACTTTGTGGCGGGACTAGCCCCATGGGCCAGGCGGAAGTTGGAGGAGAAGCCACCTAAGACTTTGAACGAGGCAATTGAGAGGGCTGAATGTTTCTCGGATGTCCCTAAGGGTGAAAGACAAGGCCGTACGGAGCTGAACCACAAGAAGACCCGGCGGGAAGGTGACTCCTTCCGACCGGAAAAGAAGTGGGATAGGCCACGCGGCGACAATGGCACGTGGAAATCGAAGGGAGGGCCTTCACAAGTCAAGGCGGCACCCGGTGCTTCGAAAGGAAAAGCGGGTGGAGCAGCTTATGGCGGACAGAAGGCGACCTTTGATGGAGTGTGTTTCAATTGCGGGGAGCCCGGGCACATGGCCAAGAAGTGCATGAAGCCCCGGCAATTGAACATGACTCGAACGACCACAGAGCTGTCGGAAGATACCATCAGTCGCTTGGTGGAAGCGGTGGTTGCCAGGACTTGCAAGGTAGGCAAATTTTCTTGTGAGTTGTATCAGGAAACTGGCGCCTTACGTAAAGGGAGTCAGTTTCGTGGATGGGATAATATCCGGAACTAACGTGTCGTTGTTGGTGGACACAAGAGCGTCGCACTCCTTCATGACACCGGCAACAGCACAAAAGCTGGGACTCCCGACAAGTGACGTGGGGGTCTCTATTGAGGTGCGTTCTGCCAAAAGAGAACCGCAATTGGCGACAAGGTTGGCGTTTGATGTTCCTCTTCAACTAGGGAGTTGGGAGGGACGTGAGAACTTCACCATCTGCGAGATCGATGGAGTGGATCTCATTTTGGGGATGACCTTTTTGAGCAGATCCGGAGCGATCATAGATGGCCACAAGAGAGTAGTCACGCTGCCATGTGGGAATGGTGGCGAGGTATTACGAGTGTCGGAAACGCCCAAACCCGTGGGAGGGCAAAAAAACCTCCTGTCAGCAAGGGAGTGGGTCGTGGAGGAGGCACACGAGCCCCAGTTTTTGCTCTATATTAGAGAAGTGAAAGGAGAAGGCGATGGGGAGCCAAGCCCAGATTGGATCAAGGGGATTTTGGAGAAATACCAGGATGTAATGCCGGAGGATTTACCAAGCGGCTTGCCACCGCGAAGAGGAGTTGACCACAAGATTGAGGTGATACCAGGATCGGAACCGCCTGCCAAGGCGCCCTACCGATTGAGCCACAGAGAGTTGGTCGAGCTGAAGACTCAGCTCAAAGATCTAATGTCAAAGGGGTACATCCGGCCGAGTAAATCACCTTACGGAGCCCCGGTGCTATTCGCATACAAGAAGGATGGGACGCTGCGGATGTGTGTCGATTACAGGGCTTTGAATAAAGTGACTATAAAAAACCGGTACTCTTTGCCAAGGATCGACGACCTTTTCGATCGGTTGGCAGGAGAGAAGTATTTCAGCCGGATCGATCTGCGCTCCGGCTATCATCAAATTCGAGTGGCGGAAGGAGATGAGGAGAAGACCGCGTGCAGGACAAGGTATGGTTCATATGAGTTCTTGGTGATGCCTTTTGGACTCACCAACGCTCCCGCGACCTTTAGCACGCTGATGAACAGCCTTTTCCAGGAGTGGTTGGATGACTTTGTGATCGTGTACATCGACGACATCTTGGTGTATTCGAAAACAAAGGAGGAGCACCTGGAGCACCTCAAAAGGGTGTTCCAGAAATTGCGGGAAGGGAAGCTGTATGCCAAAGCTTCAAAGTGCGAATTCGGGGTCACAAAAGTGGAGTTTCTGGGGCATGTGATTACACAGGATGGGATCAGAATGGATGACAGGAAGGTGAGGGCAATCTTGGACTGGGAGCCTCCGACTTCGGTCCCGGGAGTGCGATCCTTCCTAGGACTCGCCTCCTACTACCGGAAGTATGTGAGAAATTTGCCAAGATCGCGGGGCCGCTGTCAGACCTTCTGTGTAAATCCAAAGTCTGGGCATGGAACACCTTTTGTGGCCAAGCTTTTGCTGAATTGAAGCAGCGGATGGCGGAAGCTCCAGTCTTGAAAATCCCGGAGTTCGATCATCTGTTCGAGATTCATACAGATGTGTCGGACTTCGCGATTGGGGGTAGACTGATGCAAGATGGACGTCTAGTGGCTTACGAAAGTAAGAAACTGAATGAAGTGGAGCGACGGTGGCCGACGCACGAGAAAGAGATGAAGGCGGTGGTGCACTGTCTTGAGCTTTGGCGCCACTATGTTGGTTCCAACCCAGTGAAGGTGTTCACGGACAATGTCACGGTGAAGTATTTTACCACGCAGCCCAAGTTGTCCCCAAAACAACTTAGGTGGCAAGATACTTTGGCGGTGTTCAACGTGGATATCCAGTACAAACCGGGACAGGACAACGTGGTGGTCGATGCCTTAAGTAGAAAGCAGCAGCTTTTGTTGGTGTACAGGGGCGAGACGGCGCTCCAAAGGAAGATCCGGAAGGCTTGCCGGAAGGATGAGCTAGCGAAGTCCGTGATGCAAGACTTGAGGATGGGGGTTAAATCGCAGTTCCACTTGCAAAATGGATTGCTCCGGTATAAGCAAAAGCGTCTCTACGTGCCGAAGGGAGGGATCAGAGATAGCCTCTTGAGATAATGCCATGATAGCCTGCTTGCGGGCCACGGCGGAGCCAAGCGCACTGCGGCACTCTTGAAGAAAGAGTATTTTTGGCCCAAACTGAGGGAGGAGGCAGAGGAGTATGTCAAGACATGCACCACATGCCAACAAAATCGGAGCGAGTACAAAAAGCAAGCGGGGCTGTTACAACCCTTGCCGATTCCAAAAGGGACTTGGGAAAGCGTCTCGATGGATTTCATGACTGCTATGCCGCTGTCAAAAGGATTCGATGCCATCATGGTGGTGGTGGATAGGTTCAGTAAAATAGGCCATTTCATCCCCACCAAGGAGACGGCAACGGCACAGGAAACAGGGCGACTTTACTTTGCCCACGTCTTAAAGCATCATGGAGTCCCGAAGGATATTGTCTCGAACCGCGATCCAAAGTTTACGAGTAAATTTTGGAGGGCACTTTGGAGAAGATGGGGACGAGGCTGAAGATGAGCACCGCCTTCCGACCTACGACCGACGGCCAAATGGAAAGAGTGAATTCCGTAGTGAAGCAGATCTTGCGGAATTACGTGTCGGCAAACCAAACAGACTGGGTGGAACACTTAGACGCGGCAGAGTTCTATTATAATAACACAGAACACTCCGCAACGGGAGTTTCCCCTTTCGTATTGGTCTATGGAAAAGCACCTCTGGTGCCGACAAGTTGGGCCGCCCAGGACGTTGAGGAACCGGCAGTAGCGGCGGTACTGGAAGAACGCGAGCGTTTGTTGAAGGTCGCAAAGTACAACATTGCCAAAGCTAGGAAACGGTATGAAAGGCAGGCGAATCGGAAGCGGAGGGAAGTGAAGTTTGAGGCAGGCACGGAGGTCTGGTTGAACATCAAGAATTTCTGACTACCTCCGGAAGTGAGTCCAAAGTTTGTACCTCCATATGCGGGACCCTTTCGCATCCGGAAGGTTATGAATTAGGATGTGTATGAATTGGAGCTGCCGGCAAACAGCAAGGTGCATCCAGTATTCCACGTCTCCCTTTTGAAGCCTTACTTCAAAGATGAAGCGCGTCCGAATCGGCATCAAGTGTTGCGTCCGCCACCTGTGCTGTTGGATCATGAAATTGAACCTGAGTATGAGGTGGAGGCAGTACTTAAGTCGAGGAGGTTCAAGAACCGAGAAACGGAGTATCTCATCAAATGGAAGGCTATCATCATGTGGAGGCATCTTGGGTGCGTGCCTCAGAAATGAGAAACGCATCCGAGGCGGTTGCAGTCTTCGAAGGGCGACCTCAAAAACGGAAGAAGCGTTGATGGGGACATCAACCTTGGAGCGTGGGGGAGGAAATGCATGCTTAGCCCGGCCTAGCTAGCTCAGGAATCCGATTGCAAAAACTTGTATTGTACAAAAATTTGTTATAAAGGAAATGGGTTCTAAATGTTGTGCGTCCTATTTTGTTTGGAATGGTGATGCATGGTGTGGTTGGCTAGTGTGTAGAATGCATGCTAGCTTACAAAAGTGGGAGAGGTAAATTGGGTTAATCGTATGTTTGTGTAGTGCCGAAATCGGGTGACTCCCATCCAAGGGGCAAGGAAACTTGCGTCTTCTTTAGGAGTTCACGTGCTAGTGCGCATCTGGCGCATGCGCATACTATAACAGCGCTACCAAGGGGTTTGCTTTGTAGTGCGGGCTAACGCGGAAGCTATGTGCTTCCGTTCACGTACTATAATCGTGTAGCCTCGGGACGAAGTCGTAGTGCGGCTTCGGCGTGTTCCCGTACCTCAGGCCAGCATTCCAAGGTGGACCCAATTGTAGTGATTGGGGTGCGCGGTTGGTTCAAGGTTATCTTCCTAGTCAAAGAGGGTTCGAGGTGAACCCTTGCTCAAGAAGATGCCAAAAGTGGCATCATGAGCGGTCGCAAGCAATAATGTTGCAGTAAGGCGATTCGATCCTCGGGGAGGATCGTTCCTTGGCCTTGAAGTAGGCCAAGAAGAGTGCACTGGGAGGAGCTTGAGAGGCTCCACCCTTGGCCGGGACTTGGAGGAAGTCGGCCGAACTAGCTAGTGGAGAGTAGAGTCAAGTGTGGGGTTTGGTTCTTTGCCATGGGACGCCATGGTACGGAAACAAACTCCTTGATGTGGGACGCAACAACTTGGATGTTCGTTTCCCCAAAATACAAGCCGATGATGACATCGACTCTCTTTTGGTAGGGGTGTATGTCGCGGCCCTTTTGCCTTGAGGGCAGGGGGTCGGGACGCAAGAGGGGCTGCCCCTGTGGTGGGGGCAGTGGCAGCGATAGGTACGGGGGCTGAAGCACCCTTGAGTGCCCAAGGCACTCAAGGCGGCGGAGGTGCTCACTAGGTGGAGCCCCACACACCGGGTTGCGATGGGGGTGGCTCCACAAGGGGTGGTGGTAGCTTAGCGGGACTTAGTGGGGGTGGCATAGGACTCACCATGGGGCGGAGACCTGGTGGTGGGAGTCGTGGGGAGTCTTAGGACTCATCACGGTCCAATGGGGCCGTGGTGGGTGGGCCAAGACTCACCGCGACTCATCACCGGGAGTCGAGGGTCTTCGTGGTGGTTCGCCATAAAATGGCAGGGTTGTTTGTGAAACCCCCGCGGACAGTCACAGAAGTATATATAGGGAGTAGTAACCCCGAGAATGGTGCAAGCCCGTTGGTGACCAAAAACTAGTGAATAAGCGAGCGAGCCGGAAAGCGACCAAAGAAAGGGGAGCTATTCCGGACTGCCAACTACCAAAGGGAATTCCACTGGTTCTAAATCGTTGGAGGGTTCTTTGGGAGATCAAGGGGGGACCGTTATGTCCCGGTGAGCAACCGAAGCTCCCAGTTGGCCCGGCGGCCAGGTTGGGAGTTAGGCGCGCGCATCAAGCGAGTAACTATGACTTGAGGGGGAGCTTACCAAAGTGAGGTGCGCGACAGATCGTCCTTGGGATCGGCCTCATCATGGGGCCGGGCAAGCCAAAGCGAAAGCGGAACGGCCCGAAAGATGATGATCCTGGTGAGCCCGATGGGGGTGACGTGTCACCGAAGCGGCCATTTGAGGAAGCGATGCATGCTTTTGAAAGTGAGGCCGCTCAAGAACGGGATGAATCTGAGGAGTCGGAGCCCGAGGAATTCCTGAGAGCTCCGACAGACCAACAGATTCCTCCCATGCCAGCAGTCTTTTGGGAAGGGTTGTTGGCGCAGTTTGGCGGGATGTTGAAAAACATGTTGAAGGTGGCTAATGCCACTTCTACTAAGGCAAAATTTAAGGTGAAGCCTAAGGAACCCGGCACCTTCGAGGCCGTCCAAAATCGGAAGGCACTCAAAACCTGGCTCTTAGAGCTAGAGCAGTACTTCCGGGCGGCCAAGTTGAGTGACGAGGATCGGGTGGAAGTGGTAATTTGAAGCAAACGGATGACATTCGGGGATATGTTCAGGCGTTCAATGTGTTGTTGCTCGAAGTCGCAGACATGGAAGAACCAGAAATGGTCTTCAACTTGGTGGCGGGACTGGCCCCATGGGCCAGGCGGAAGTTGGAGGAGAAGCCACCTAAGACTTTGAACGAGGCAATTGAGAGGGCTGAATGTTTCTCGGATGTCCCTAGGGACGAAAGACAAGGCCATACGGAGTTGAACCACAAGAAGGCCCAACGGGAGGGTGACTCCTTCCGCCCGGAAAAAAAGTGGGATAGGCCACGCGGTGACAATGGTACATGGAAATCGAAGGGAGGGCCTTCACAAGTCAAGGCGGCACCCGGTGCTCCGAAAAGAAAAGCAGGTGCGACGGCTTATGGCGGATAGAAGGCGACCTTCGATGGAGTGTGTTTCAATTGCGGGGAACCCGGGCACATGGCCAAGAAGTGCACGAAACCCCGACAATTGAACATGACTCGAACGGCCACGGAGCTGTCCGAAGATTCAATCAGCCGCTTGGTGGAGGCGGTGGTCGCCAAGACTTGCAAGGTAGGCAACTACATTTGTGAGTTGTATCAGGAAACTGACGCCTTGCGTAAAAGAAGTCAGTTAATGTTCGTGGATGGGATAATTTCCGGAACTAACGTGTCGTTGTTGGTGGACATAGGAGCGTCGCACTCCTTCATGACACTGGCAACGGCACGAAAGCTGGGGCTCCCGACAAGTGACGTGGGGGCCTCTATTGAGGTGCGTTCTGCCAAAGGAGAACCACAATTGGCGACGAGGTTGGCGTTCGATGTTCCTCTTCAACTGGGGTTGGGAGGAAACACTTTGTTTTCGAGTACACCAAGATGTCGTCGATGTACACGATTACAAAGTCATCCAATCACTCCTGGAAAAGGTTGTTCATTAGCGTGCTAAAGGTCGCGGGTGCGTTGGTGAATCCAAAAGGCATCACCAAGAACTCATACGAACCATATCTTGTCATGCACGCGGTTTTCTCCTCATCTCCTTTCGCCACTCGGATTTGATGGTAGCCGGAGCGCAAATCGATCCGGCTGAAATACTTCGCTCCTGCCAACTGATCGAAGAGGTCGTCGATCCTTGGCAAAGGGTACCGGTTCCTGATAGTCACCTTATTTAGAGCCCTATAATCGACACACATCCGCAACGTCCCATCCTTCTTGTCTGCGAATAGCACCGGGGCTCCGTAGGGTGACTCACTCGGTCGGATGTAACCCTTTGACATTAGGTCCTTAAGCTGAGCCTTCAGCTCGACCAACTCTCTGTGGCTCAACCGATAAGGCGCCTTGGCAGGCGGCTCCGATCCCGGTATCACCTCAATCTTGTGGTCAACTCCTCTTCGCGGTGGCAAGCCGTTAGGTAAATCCTCTGGCATCACATACTGGTATTTCTCCAAAATCTCCTTGATCCAATCTGGGCTCGGCTCCCTATCGCCTTCTCCCTTCACTTGTCTTATGTAAAGCAAAAACTGGGGCTCATGTGGCTCCTCCACGGTCCACTCATTTGTTGATAGCAGGTTTATTCGCCATCCCACTAGGTTGGGCGTTTCCGAAACTCGTAAAACTTCGCCACCATTCTCACACGGTAGCGTGACTACTCTCTTGCGGCCATCTATGACCGCTCTGGATTTGCTCAAAAAGGTCATCCCCAAAATGAGATCCACTCCATCGATCTCGCAAATGGTGAAGTTCGTGAGCACCTGGAGCACCTCAAAAGGGTGTTCCAGAAATTGCGGGAAGGGAAGCTGTATGCCAAAGCTTCAAAGTGCAAATTTGGGGTCACAAAAGTAGAGTTCCTAGGGCATGTAATTACACAGGATGGGTTCAAAATGGATGACAGAAAGGTGAGGGCGATCTTGGACTGGGAGCCTCCGACTTCGGTCCCGGGAGTGCGATCCTTCCTAGAACTTGTCTCATATTACCGAAAGTATGTGAGAAATTTCGCCAAGATCGCGGGGCCGCTGTCGGACCTTCTGTGTAAATCCAAGGTATGGGTATAGAACACCTTTTGTGGCCAAGCTTTTGCCGAGTTGAAGTAGCGGATGGCGGAAGCTCCAGTCCTAAAATCCCGGAGTTCGACCGTCCATTTGAGATTCATACGGATGCATCGGACTTCGCGATTGGAGGTGTACTCATATAGGATGGACGTCTAGTGGCTTACAAAAGTAAGAAACTGAATGAAGTGGAGCAACAGTAGCCAATGCACGAGTATGGATATGGAACACCTTTTGTGGCCAAGCTTTTGCCGAGTTGAAGCAGCGGATGGCGGAAGCTCCAGTCCTAAAAATCCCGGAGTTCGACCGTCCATGTGAGATTCATACGGATGCGTCGGACTTCGCGATTGGAGGTGTACTCATGCAGGATGGACGTCCAGTGGCTTACAAAAGTAAGAAACTGAATGAAGTGGAGCGACGGTGGCCAACGCACGAGAAAGAAATGAAGGCGGTGGTGCATTGCCTTGAGCTTTGGCGCCACTATATTGGTTCCAACCCGGTGAAGGTGTTCACGGTGAAGTATTTGGCCACACAGCCTAAGTTGTCCCCAAAACAACTTAGGTGGCAGGATACTTTGGCGGTGTTCGACGTGGATAACTGAGATGGAACAATGTGGTGGCCGATGCTCTAAGTAGAAAGCAGCAGCTCATGTTGGTGTACAGGGGCAAGACGGCGCTCCAAAGGAAGATCCGGAAGGACGAGATGGTGAAGTCCGTGATGTAGGACTTGAGGATGGGGTTAAATCGCAGTTCCACTTGCAAAATGGACTGCTCCGGTACAAGCAAAAGCGTCTCTACGTGCCGATGGGAGGGATCAGAGATAGTCTCTTGAGAGAATGCCATGATGGCCCGCTTGCGGGCCACGGCGGAGCCAAGCGCACTGCGACACTCCTGAAGAAAGAATATTTCTGGCCCAAACTAAGGGAGGAGGCCGAGGGATATGTCAAGACATGCACCACATGCCAACAAAACCGGAGCGAATACAAAAAACAAGCGGGGCTGTTACAACCCTTGCCGATTCCATAGGGGTCTTGGGGAAGTATCTCGATGGATTTCATAACTGCTATGCCATTGTCAAAAGGATTCGATGCAATCATGGTAGTGGTGGATAGGTTCAGTAAAATGGGCCATTTCATCCCTACCAAGGAGACGGCAACGACGCAGGAGACGGGGCGACTTTACTTTGCCCACGTCTTCAAGCATCATGGACTCCCGAAGGATATTGTCTCGGACCGCGATCCAAAGTTTACAAGTAAGTTTTGGAGGGCACTTTGGAAGAAAATGGGGACGAGGCTCAAGATGAGCACCGCCTTCCAACCTACGACGGACGGCCAAACGGAAAGGATTCCGTGGTGAAGTAGATCTTGCGGAATTACGTGTCGGCAGACCAATCGGACTGGGTGGAGCACTTGGATGCGACAGAGTTCTGTTATAATAACACAAAACACTTCGCAACGGGAGTTTCCCCTTTCGTATTGGTCTATGGAAAAGCGCCTCTGGTGCCGACAAATTGGGCTGCCCAAGACGTTGAGGAACCGGCAGTAGCAGCGGTGCTAGAAGAATGCAAACGTTTGTTGAAGCTCGCAAAGTACAAAATTGCCAAAGCTAGGAAACGGTATGAACGGCAGACGAATCGGAAATGGAGGGAAGTTAAGTTTGAGGCAGGTACGGAGGTGTGGTTGAACATCAAGAATTTTCGACTACCTCCAGAAGTGAGTCCGAAGTTCGTATCAGCGTATGCGGGACCCTTTCGCATCCGGAAGGTTATGAATGAGGATGTGTGCTGCCGGCAAACAGCAAGGTGCATCCAGTATTCCACGTCTCCATTTTGAAGCCTTATTTCAAAGATGAAGCGCGTCCGAATCGGCATCAAGTGTTGCGTCCGCCACCTGTGCTGTTGGATCATGAAAATGAACATGAGTACGAGGTGAAGGCAGTGCTTACGTCGAGGAGGTTCAAGAATCGAGAAACGGAGTATCTCGTGAAATGGAAGGGCTATCATCATGTGGAGGCATCTTGGGTGCGTGCCTCAGAAATGGGAAACGCATCCGAGGCGGTTGTAGCTTTCGAAGGGTGACCTCAAAAGCGGAAGAAGCATTGATGGGGACATCAACCTTGGAGCGTGGGGGAGGAAATGCATGCTTAGCCTGGCTTAGCTAGCTGAGGAATCCGATTGCAAAAACTTGTATTGTACAAATTTTGTTATAAATGAAATGGTTTCCAAATGATGTGCGTCATATTTTGTTTGGAATGGTGATGCATGGTATGGTTGGCTAGTGTGTAGAATGCATGCTAGCTTACAAAAGTGGGAGAGGTAAATTGGATTAATCGTGTGTTTGCGTAGTGCCGAAATCGGGTGACTCACATCCAAGAGGCAAGGAAATTTGCGCATTCTTTGGGAGTTCACGTGCTAGTGCGCACGTGGCGCGTGCGCGTACTATAACTGCGCTACCGAGGGGGGTTGCCTTGTAGTGCGGGTTAACGCGGAAGCCACGTGTTTCCTTTCACGTACTATAATTGTGTAGCCTCGGGACGAAGTCGTAGTGCGGCTTTGGCGTGTTCCCGTACCTCAGGCCAGCATTCCAAGGCGGACCCAATTGTAGTGATTGGGGCGCACAGTTGGTTCAAGGTTATCCTCCTAGTAAAAAAGGGGTTCAAGGTTAACCCTTGCTCAAGGTGATGCCAAAAGTGGCAGCATGAGCGGTCGCAAGCAATGTTGTTGCAGTAAGGCGATTCGATCATCGGGGAGGATCGTTCCTTGGCCTTGAAGTGGGCCAAGAAGAGTGCACTGGGAGGAGCTTGAGAAACTCCACCCTTGGCCGGGACTTGGAGGAAGTCGGCCGAACTAGCTAGTGGAGAGTTCAGTCAAGTGGGGGTTTGGGTCTTTGCCATGGGACGCCATGGTACGGAAACAAACTCCTTGATGTCGGACGCCACAACTTGGATGTTCGTTTCTACAAAATGGACAAGTCAATGAGGACATCGACTCCATGTTGGTAGGGGTGTGTGTCACGGCCCTGTGCCTTGAGGGCAGGGGGTCGGGACGCAAGAGGGGATGCCCCTGTGGTGGGGGCAGTGGCAGCGATAGGTATGGGGGGGCTGAAGCACCCTTGAGTGCCCAAGGCACTCAAGGAGGCGGAGGTGCTCACTAGGTGGAGCCCCGCACACCGGGTTGCGATGGGGGTGGCTCCACAAGGTGGTAGCTTAGTGGGACTTAGTGGGGGTGGCATAGGACTCACCATGGGACGGAGACCTTGTGGTGGGAGTCGTGGGGAGTCTTGGGACTCATCACGGTCCAATGGGGCTGTGGTGGGTGGGCCAAGACTCACCGCGACTCATCACCGGGAGTCGAGGGTCTTCGTGGTGGTTCGCCATAAAATGGCAGGGTTGTTTGTGAAACCCCCGCGGACAGTCACAGAAGTATATATAGGGAGTAGTAACCCCGAGAACGGTGCAAGCCCGTTGGTGACCAAAAACTAGTGAGTAAATGAACGAGCCGGAAAGCGACCAAGGAAATGGGAGCTATTCCGGACTACCATCTACCAAAGGGAATTTCCACTAGGCCCAAATTGGTGGAGGGTCTTTCGGAAGAGTAAAGGGGGACCGTTATGTCCCGGTGAGCAGCCGAAGCTCCGAGTTGGCCCGGCGGCCAGGTCGGGAGTTAAGCGCGCGCATCAAAGCGACTACCTATGACTTGAAGAGGAGCTTACCGAAGTGAGGTGCGCGACACTACATCTGTTGGATTTAGAAAAAAAAAAAAAAACGACAAATATTCAGCCCAATTTCAAACCGATCGGAAATGTTAGTGCATACGGTTGTAGAATGCTAAGATTATGAACGGTGGGGGTTTAGCCTACAAGCTGAATGGTAAGAAGCCAAGTTCAATTTTCGATGATAGTCAAGTTGTATACATCAATAGTGGATGCATGCTTAGTGTTTGACAATATGTGTGAACGATATATGTTACATGGAGTATAGTGATGATAGGATGCATTTTGTAAAGATGTATGTTAGACCATCACTGAGTAATTGTGCAGTTTCTTGGTGTTCTATGGGTATTAATATTTTCTATTTAAGAGATGTTGATTTGGAAGTGATCGGCAAAACATAGACAGTCCTGGGAAAACCATGCTAGATGAAAACAAAAAAAAACTAATGCTAAGCTCACATAGCACAAGATACTAATGCAAAGAATTGTGATAACAAAATACTGGAGATTCCATGGAAAAAGACTTCCAAATAAGGGTTTGCAGCAGCTAGAGCTTTGATGCGAGTGATCTTACACTTTACATAACATCTTAAAACGTAATATCTTACAACTGTACTCAAGTTGGAGGCGCCCTGCCCTCTTTAAACGGGAGTTGTCCTTCCCTAATGGGAGACATAGGGACAGCCGTTGTGATTGCCGACATCGCAAAAAAAACTGGTCTTGCTTGGAGTGGCAAAGGTCTAATAGAAACTAGCGCGGATCGAGATTTTCGCTTCCGTGTAAAGATTTGAAAAGAGAAGACGAAGGTCGATAAGATTTCTGACTCCCTCGTTGAGATCGTTGTCGAATTGTGGAGCGATGCTAATTTTCACGCGATTTTTGACTCCTCTTATGCTCTCGTTGAGACGTCGTCGAACACTTTTTTGATTTGAAGATCACAGACAAATAACACGGCATCATCGTACATTTTGTGCTTCTCACCACGTCGTGTATTGTCAAATGTTGGTGATAGCTTTTCTCTTGCTCTCACATATGATCCATGAATCGATTTGAATGTGTGAAGCTTAGGTCCGCATGGATACGTGAATGGTCGATATTTAAGCCAAAATAGCTAGGTCTCTGGATTCTTGGAAGCTAGGGGTCGCACTTCTCATTGTCATCACATTGTGGATGGCTTATTTTGGTTGGTAGTTCCTGGGTTTTTTTTTTTTTTCCATATGCTTGTCATTATGAATGCTTCTCTCAATTGGTAGAGATGGCTTGATGATGAGCACTCCACAGTGACTAAGTCAATCACTAGGTTTCTAAAGTTGTAGAGAGAACGACTGCATCGAGCATTTTTTATTTTTTTTCAAATGTGTCCTCAATTTAGATTCTTTTGTTGAACAACTACAAATCCACCTCCAAACCATATCAAAATGTTTATGATAATGATGTTAGAGTGTTTGTTCACTTCAATGTAACTAATGCTCCTGAATAGCAAGTCGGATATTGTTTGATACTTTTGATATTCATGTCATGACAAACAGAGAACAGGCAGAGGAGTGCAAATAGGAATAGCACTAGAACTTCAAATAGAAATATCTAAAGTTGAGGTTTGTGTATTTATGTTGGCACTCAGGCCATTGATTCTATCTCTCAATCTCTCTCTCAAAGTTTGCGTCTCTCTAGTATGATGTTGAAACCTATCTTTGTCTCTGTTTCTATATTGCTAGCATGATTGTATGCTAGAGTACTCATCGTCTTTCCTCCTGTGAAAATCTTGAAGTTAAAGTCACCATGACTTCTGGTGAAACCACCAGCTCTAAGAAGAATTCAGGTCAACAAACGAGGGCTTCTAGAACTGAGCTCCGTCTTGCATAACTGGAGTTGCAGATGTTGCATGTACCTATTTTTCAAGAATGCCTCCGGTGCAAGGGCTCTTCTTATGGCTATGGCGAAGAGAGATTTGGCAGTATGTGGAGGCAAAATTTTCAAGTGGAGCGTCAAGAAGAAGTCCAAGGTGGATGGCAACAGCAAGCATCTTTATGATTTAAATGTTGCTCACTTTGTCCGGGTTAGTTGAATATGTAGCCTATGCAGGGATTAAAGTTATTATAATTCATTCATCACTTTTAACCTCTTTGTCGTCATTGCAGCTAGGTTGTGATGCCATGGACATGGATGACAACATCGACGCTACAAAGAATTATAGAGAAGATGCATCCTTGCGCGGAATGCAACGATGCATTATGACAATTTGGCGGCTCTAGAGGATGTTGTTGCTGAATGCAGGCTAGTAACACATATAGATGGTAGACTGTAGAGCATTCTATATTGTAAATGTGATTTTATCTAAATGTGATTTTTGGATAAATTTTATTATAATATATCTGTTATGATGTTAAATATCTATATGTATTATGTTTTATCAATTCCCGAGGTGTAACACACATAGAGGGTAGACTGTAGAGCATTTTGTACAATATAGTAAGTACTATGCAACTCCTAGTTTTTTCTTTTGCAAGATCTCAAGGGGATAGAGCTTGCCCTTTGGTCATATTAAGCAAGCAGGGAGGGGGAAAGGGAGAAAAAAAAAAAAAAAAAAAAAACTTGTGAAGCCAGGATCATGCTAAAAAGAAAAGATGGGGTTTTATTTTCCCCCCCTTATTAATAAAATGTCAGGGCTTGTGATGTCGCATCATGCTCCACTAAAGATTCCTCTTCCTATGTAGCATTGAGCTAAATCAGTGGTATGTAGCAGTGTTGGACCGGTATATGCACTGGTATTAGATACCAGACCAATCTGGTATCATTTGGGAGAATCCTTGGTCATATACCAGTGCAAGCTGGTAGCAGTTTTTTCATACCATCCACAATACCAGTACTCCCCCGCCGTCTTGCTCATTTATTCTGGTATGTGTATTATACTAATTTATGTACATATGCTTACATACTTGTACTTATGTATATTTACTTCTTTATGCGTATTTTATTTGTTTTCACTTGATACTTGCTATTTGATAAACTTGTAATTCAAGCTGGCTTTGGAATGATATCAGAATTGACATCTCATACTAGCTGGTATTGTGGTCATCTACTCATATTCATACTAGTATCTGGAAAAGAATACATCCACCATTATATAGACCAGACTGGTATAAAAGTTCTATGATACTGGTACTAGTATGGTCCTGGTACCAGGACCATACTAGTATGTATAAAACTTGATACCAGTTCTAACACTGGTATGTAGGTCGGTAAAGTGTGCATGCAAGATAGAGTTGATGCTTCTTCACAAATCCCCCTCACTATTCATCAAATATTCCGCCTTACAACACTTGAGCATCATTCATCTACTCATTACTAACACCAGTTTAACCCACCAAAACACCATTCAAGGGTACTAATCTGCTGTCCCCTTTCTTTTAATTGTTCTAAAAAAAATCTGCTCGGGCCCTTTTCTCAAAGAAAAGAAAAAGAAAAAGAAAAAAAAGAGAAATGCTCCCAAGTTTCAATAAATAGGCCAACACAAACAGCTCATCCACGTGGCCATCGTGCATACGCTGTCCAAATTCCATCCAAGTGCTAAGACAGATAGGCCGCCATGTAGGCTAATCTGCAACAAATCTGACCGTTGACGTGACACAAATCTCAGCGTAAATATAGGCAGGCCAACAGCGACTGCTGTCTTCATCCTAACAACAACGTAGTCATTCATCCATGAATAAAGCAACGCGAGGAATATACTCGCGCTGTGCTTCATCGCTGAACGTGGAGACGAGAGGGGAGAGTTGAAGACGTGTGAGGAAGCTGCCGAGATCAGTCTCTCACATGTATGTAGCTCTGGGAATGGCCCTGTGCTTTTCAGACATGGGAAGGGAAGGTGATGAAGACTTGTCTCACGTCAAACAAGATGCGAAGGAGTCGGTGAGGTGTAGCAGTAACAACTGAGATCGACACTCCATATCACCTTCCATGTGTGTAAGATCGTTGCAGCATTGGGCACATCGCAAAGAATGGTACTAGCATGTTTGTATGACGGTAATGTCGCTGCAAAGCATCGTGCTGCCCTCCCTGCACTCGCTCGGCAGAAGCTACAGTCTGACGGGGAGGTCGTTTGCCCGTTGCGCGCATTCTCGGGGATGGGTTGGGGCCCGGCACTGGTCTAGGTGCCGTTGGGTTGTCCGGAAGGGGACGCAGCAGAGAGCGGGAATGGCAGTGGCAGGGATGTTGGGGGAGGCTGTCAAGGCGGTCTGGAGGGAGGTGTGTGCTGCACAGGGCCCCTCACAGCGCGTGTTAGTTGCTTTCAGCTTGGCGATCACTGTGCTGAGGGAGGTGGGGGGTATGCTCACGCTTCTACCGTACGGAATTTATGCGAAATATCTCTATGAATCCTTCGAACCTTTTCATTCTTCGTACTCCTCGTCTACAGAGTCACAGATGGCTCCTGGCCAGCTCAAACCTTCTGGTATTCTGAACGGGGCGTCGATGCATGGGAGCAGAAGGCTGCAAATCTGGTCATCGTCACTCAGCAACAGAGTTTTGATTGCTCGGAATGTGCGCTATGGAAATGCGGAACGAAATTTGTAAGGGTCACCTGTTCATACCGGATTCAATTTGAAAAAGAGCTGCTGTTATTCGTTTTTATCATTGTGAGGTTACCCATTCCGCCCATATCATGGCTCTCAGTCACAGTGAATTTTAGTGGCATGGGCGAGAGCTTATTTCTGAAAAGGGCTTGTGTGGTCAGGGCGGATGTGTATGTGCCCAAGACGCAGGTAAGGGCAAGTGCCATGCCCGTTGTCATGTACGTTCACGGAGGCGTATGGTCTTCCGGAGAGAGGTGGCAATATTGTCCGTTAGCTGCCCACCTTGCCCAGCATGGTGTGGTGGTGGTGGTGGTGCAGTACAGCCTTTACCCGCAGGTTAGAGCAAGATCGCGTTCCTCAGGGTGGATGTTGCAAGAGACAGAATATCTGCTTCTTCATTACTGTATAGTTTCTGCAGAGTGAGGTGCATGTTGCTGCAGGGGTTTGTAATCTGGTGTTCTATTATGTTGCACACCGCAGGTGTTGGCTAAAATTCAAGTAAGCGAGGTATCACTGGCAATGACCTGGACAATGGACAATGCAGGGTATTATGGTGGTGACCCTAGTAAAGTTTATGTCATGGGTCATTCTTCAGGTATGCTTGCTAATACAGTGCATATTCTTTGTTTTTGTGCAATTGCGATGTGTTTGCCTGTCAATCTGGGGTGTGACATCGTATATTATTTCCAGGAGCCGGTGGATTGGCCCACTTCTATGTACTAAAGCCTGTTCACCATTAGCTTTCTGTAATGTGTGCAAGATCTTGGTGTTGCAATTTGTCAATGGCTTAGATAATTGAGGCAAATGTCCTGGGTTTGATGATGTAGAGTATGTGATCTGTTTGGTAATTGTTTAGGTGGACATATAGGCGCAATGATGCTTTGGGAGCGAGCAAACCGCAGATTAAATGAGGTCCGAGATCCTGTCTTGCAGGAACTAGATGTGCGACAACCTTATTGCTTTATTGGATTATCAGGGGTCTATGACATCAAGGAGCATTATAAGTTTGAAGTGAGCCGAGGTGTGGGGGCAATTTCCTGTATGAGACCAGCCATGGGTGGAGAAAGAGGCTTTGAGTCAATGTCCCCAACTTTACTCTTCAGCTCTCTCTCAGCACAAGGAACAGATTTTTCGGGTGTGGTTGAACACACAGCGGATAACTCCGCCAAGATGCAAGTCAAAGGTACTGACCTGGTTCCCACTTGCATGCTCTTCGCCAGTCGCAGAGACACGGTGGTTCCTCCTGCTTCAAGCTGTGCATTTCACAGCGTGCTGAAACAATTAGGGTGTGATTCGAGAGTTATCTTACACGATGATCTGAGGCACCATGAATTTGTCTTATGGTGCAATGGATGGGGTCAATTAAGACCCCATGTAGGCCCCTTCTTGAAAGATCTTGTGGGGCTTATCACCTATGACACATCACAGACTAGTTGCACCTCTTGTGAGCATCCGGATCCGTCAGTTTTAGAATGTAGTACGAGGTGAGAAAAAACTTGATATGCTGCGTTGCATACGTCAACAATCATACATCAATTGAAATTCATATTCTCATTTCTGAAGATGATGAGATGGTGAGAATGGGCATGTCAGGCTGGGGTTGCATCATTTGTGTGCAGTAAGCCTGAACAAAATGTGTCAGCCTCTCTTGCCCTTTTCGGCAGTGTGGCAAAGCCACAGCAGCATGTCAGTCTGCTTCTCAATAGTGTATGTGTGAGGCCCCAAGCCACCTCAACCAGAGATCTCCACATCTGTCCATGTCTCGGCTAATTGCAACATGGTGGTTTGTTGTTGCTGAACATTTGAAGTCGATCTGTCTTGTAGGTTTCATGGAAGGGCAGGGTGATGTATCAGGGAAATAATCCCTTGAATATAGGAGTCCACCATTGCATTGGTATTTTCATGTGGATAGACATAACAGTATGAGACCTGCTGGAGTTGCCACTGAAATCCAGCATGGAAACCGTCAATGGGAGATGTGTCCCTACAATACCCTCAACAAAATTGTTGAAGTATTTGAAAGAATGTAACTAGAAATTTTGAAACAGAGACCCAGTGACAGTACAAAAAATGGGATAGTAACAAAGTTTTTGAATATATTTAAATATGACCACCAGTATGCACAACTTGGTGATGTCAATCTACCAATCTCAAATCTGCTGCAGTCTTTTGCGGTTATAATAATAGAATTGAACTCAATCTAATAGTTTACTTGTGCCGCCGGAAGGTATTCTGAACGTCTTTCCACTTTTTAACAACCTGCCCTACTCAGCCATCCCGATGGTCACAAGGACTTAAGTCAAGGCATCAAGGAAACTGGTAAACAAGTTATCACGAGCACAATCTCCCACTAATCTACTCCATGTCAGCTGCTCAAATCCATCATAAACAGACCACTAGCTTTACCCACATGAGTTGGATGCATGGCATATAAACATGGGGAGGATGTGACTTCCTCTTGTTTGCAAACACTTTATAGCTATTTGGGGGAGGTCGGGGAACAACAGTCAGTTGATTTCAGCAAGTATGAGATCATGAGGGGCAGTAGCAAAGACCCCCGGACATCCAGTACAAAATTGTTACATGTCCATCAGCAGTCCAGTTCCCCTCTGCTCTCATGAAAGCCATCTTTGCCATTCCTCCAGTTATTATTGAAGTCGTCGACTCCACGATACTCCATAAAGCAGTACTTCCTATCAGCTCTGTTATCATTTCCAACCAGTAATTCCCTCACAGAGTCTTAGGTGTAAGAAGAACGGATGCATTATCACGGCAGTCCAGGTGGCTGCTTGTAAGGGGCCTTAATTTTGTGAAGCAAGTAGAACCCTTAAATCCAACATGAGATCACCCACAGTCCTATCTGGATCTTCGTAGCAACAAAGTAAAACCAGGATATTTAGAAGACTGTAAAGGTGAACACCACCTGAAACCTATCATCCAAAAAAAACGCCTTGCGATTGGTGGAGGAAAGACAGCAAAACCCGTTGGACCTCCTTTCCTCTTCATATCCTGCACCCTCCAGACAGCTCCAAGCTAATGAGTCGAGAGTGCTGCTGCTCTCAGCACCCCCCCACCTTGGTCCAAGACTAATTGGTTAGCAAAGTGTCCCAAGGACTCCCTGTTGAAACTGCAGAGGGAGGCTGTCATTGGGGCTCTCGTCTAGGAGTCACTCTGGAAATATAGACGAATTAGATGACCCCGCTGAGAAGGGTGAGAGTTGGTCATATCGCAGGGTTAAAAGTTTGGTTCAGGCATAAAGCGAGTATGAAACTTCAGCAATGATGTCTACTGCCAAAGAAACTGCCACTACTATAAGGTGGACCTGCTAGCCCAGACAAAACTACTCCTTTTCCAATTGCCTTTTGCAAGGTTTTCTCTCCAGATCTCCAATAGGGTGGCAATGCAACCTGCACAAGGCGCTTGACAATCCGCCGGCCAATGCCTTGTCTTTGGTACTCAGGATCAACTGCCACATCACATATTGTTGCCTGCCACATGTTGCAAAACGTGACACAGGAAGAACTGGCTTTCAAGTTAAGTAGACAGCAGCCATAATGCATGACTAATCATTAGGCACCCAGTCCACCAAAGCTGACAGAGCTTAGCCTCTAGCTGTTGAGACCTCCCTCTTGACATCTTCCGTCCTGAGCTTGCTATCCTTATGTGCACAACAAACAAACCAACAGAAAAGAGGAATTTTGTCAAAGATACATACAATAAATGCTCCATCAGACACAGCACGCCCTACACCTGCATCACATGAAACCAAAGTAAGCTTTGAAATCTGCGTGTCAAAACTTGTCATCGGGCCACATAGGAAATGAGGTAATGACAGTAATTTGTTGGCCCAATAGCACTTCACGACTTGCACAGTACCAAGATACATATTCTAGTCTTTGTTAAAGAAGTTAAGGATGCAATCGGCTCATGGTGGCCTTGTCGAAACGACTTCACGCTTGGATGGCTGGAAACACTCACAGAGAGGGGTTCTTTGTCACCTTAACTTATTCCCATCAGTTGGGGTGATCCCAAGGTACATAGTACATGGAGTGTGATGCCTACTCAACAGCAACATTGCAATATTTCTCATGCAGTTCAAATCATAGCATGAATCAGTGAAACTGGCATCTTACAGAACTACGTTTCAGTGAGAGAACATACCCACGATCTTTGTGGGAGGCGTTGATCCCATGGTTGTGTTTTCTAGCTCTTCCAGGACAACCACAAACTGCAGCATTCGAGCTGCTGCCCAAGATTAGCAACGGCGTAAAACAGGCACTTTTACTTCCATCTCAGCAAATGTGACACCCCCTTTGTTCCCATATCAACTAGATCTCGGATCAAACTCTTTGAATGAGAAACACAGTGCCAAGTAAAGGCCAAACAGGAGCTCAGACTTTGAAAAAGCAGGGTAGGTACCCATGAATGCCACTCTTACCATCCAGGCCTTGCAGCAAAAACCCACCAGAAAATGTGTAGGACCACAGTGAAAATCCCACCCCCGACACCATGCACATCCCAATCGACAGGGCCCAAAGTGCAAGTAGCCCATTGTTTTACCGCAAAGCTGTGACGGAGAGCTTTGACGATCTTCCTTGGGGCCCTGGAGACCTTCAATGTTTTGGCCCAAAGATCACTGAGCTGGATGCACCCAACAACGCCAAAATCAGTGACATATATGGAAGCTAAGTCAATGTGAAAAGGAGCTCACCTACAGAATTTCCCCTCTATTGACTAACACTGAGCTGTTTGAAACCTAGGTTGGAGCAATGTACTTTGTAATTTTCCAGAGGGTTATTGACAATCTGAGTCTCGGTGTGCTCCACAAACAGTCCATGATAAAGACTCAACTACAACTACTGTGTGTTCAAAATAGGTGGATTGGTTGACAGTTGATTGTTTATGGTTGCCCAGAGAAAGCAAATGCTTTCGATCCCCTGCAGGTTTGTTTAGGTTTGAATTGTTGGCGTAATGACCTCCAAATACTTGAACCCACCTGGGCGGGATCAACATCAGACAAATCAGAGCTGTAGATGAGAGGTCGTGGCAGTAGGATAGGCCATAATGCCCTTGGCGGTCGTGGTAATTGTGCTGATGCATGAACACTGCCACCTCTGTGCTTTCTTGGGTACCACCATACCTGCAAGCAAAAGATGAAGTGAATTGGCAAGATTCGATAGGGGTTTTTAGCACCTGGGAAGTGAAAATTGTCAGAACGTGCAATACGTGGCACATGTTCCAGTAAGGGTTACTCAAATTCATTCCTCCACACTTGGTTTGGCGGGTTTGGCCTTATTCGAGATTCGAGAAGCAAGAGCAGGAAAAGGACCACATTGACCGAACTCCATAAAAAGCCCACCTGTTTGCTGTGATGTACTGAGGAAAGAAAAGAAAGTAGTCCACCCGCGGGAGGCCCAGATAGAGAGAGACTCACGGAGAGAGAGAGAGGCAGAGGTTGAGGGGTGCAGCGGAGCAGAGGCCAGATGGGTGGAGACAGAGCTTGCAAATTACACCAGGTAACTTCTGATGGAGCCACTTGAAATGTGCAGCAGGAAGCTGGTGGGGGTTGAAGGTGCCGATGGCAAAGGTTTGCCGGGGCGACAGGCAGCATGATGGGCGATGCAGGCCTCCAATAGCTCTGCACCATTCTTGCCCGTCCCCTTCCTCTAGACCCAGTCTCCCTTCACTTTTGCACACCTTCAAACAAACGCCACCAAAAAGTTACACAACATTCTCCACAGAAGAAACGAGCTCGACTCACATCGGCCATCACTCACAGTTCCGATTGACAATTGCCATCCCCATACAAAACCGGAATCTTCACTTCCGATTCAGACAATGCAGGGTCGGATATCACACATTCTAAGATTGTTCTTGGAGACATTACTTCTGCTGGCTCTGCAAGATATCCCACAATCTGGGACCCCGCATGCATCTCAGTTCCATACTTTCTGTCATACTGACCCCGAGGAAGAATCCAGTGAGCCTGTACACACACTCAGAAGGAATTTGATGGGAATTTGATGGGGTGATCACTACATTTACAAAGGGAATTTTCCATAAGTGGAGGAGTGACTAGAAAAGACAACAACAGTTTCTTAGGGGGGGAAATTTTGGTTTTCTTATACTTTCACCTTTTTTTCCAGGGATCCAATATGTAGAGCAGTTTCATTCGGCCCAGTTAATTCTAGAGTGGTCCAGGAATTTGCGTGGTTCCGGAGTTAAAAGAGGGGGCCAATGTATTAACCAGTGTTGTGCGGGTCCAGGTTTTGAAGGCGGGTACCCGGCGGGTTAGGATCCGGGTTACCCGGACCCGGCTATCACAAAAAACCCTTACCCTGACCCAGGTTCATATTAGAAATGAACCCGGAACCGGACCCGGACCCGCCTGCTGGGTCCAGAACCGGTTAAACCCGCTACCCACGGGCCAATGTAGCGGGTCAGGGTCCGGGTTTTAAATTTAGATGGGGCATGCGGAGTCCACCTTAGATCTGGTAGGTTTTGTCATATGTGTGGAGGGGACGAGCACAGCAATAGGCCACTGCAGCAGCCAGCCCCACCACGTTGTAAACCACTGGTAATGGCCACATACCACCTCAAAAGCGGTTGTGGGTTCAATCCACGGCGTGGTGTCACAAAGTTGTGCCCTATGGGACCATAATTTACACCTCCCAAAGGAGGCGTCTTATATTATTATTAGGCCAGATCCCACACATCCATGCTATAGTGATCTATCCTTCAGGCGTATTACTATTCTTAACATGTTTAAAGAATTGATATTGAAAAATAGAAATTGGAACTCAAACTTTTATTTTAATTCTTGTGTTAAATGAGCAATACATATTCATGGTATATTTTGAAGGAATGTCTCTTAAAATAAAATTCATTATTAGGATTTAAAGTTTTTTTCAGCCAAAAATAATTTTATCCCTAATTAATCTTATTTTTCTAATTTATTTAATCAATTAAATAGGACCCGGATCCGAACCGTGAACCCACTAATATTTCCCAACAACTACCTCGACCCTAACCCGAGTCCGTGTTGACAAACCCGGACCCGAACCGCTGTTGTCCCCCTCCCAAGGGCAGGTTCTTACGCGTTACGGACCCGGATTTTCCAAATTTCAAAAACCCGGATCCGAACCCGGACTTGGCTCAAAAAAAAAAAACCCGGACCCCGCGGGTTCCTTAAAAAGGCGGAACCCGCACAACACTAGTATTAAGGCCAGTGACAGAATGAAATGAAGGGGCCAAAAATTAAGGATTGACTTTCTAGGGTGGGCTTTCTAGATAGTTCTCGTTCTAGCTAACTTTCTAGATAGTTCTAGTTCTAGTTGACTTTCTACATAGTTCTAGGTTCTAGATACTGTTCCGTCCGGTGAGAAGCAACCGACTAGTTGCTTGTAACTTGTGTCTTCAACATGCCGGCACAGGGCACTAGTAGCGTGTCTCACTAGTGGTTTGAGAGCCAGAGCCAGCGTGAGTAGTTGTTTGCTATGTTGGGGGTCGGGCCAGGTATGGCAGGTAGGATTAAAGTGGCTGCAAGAGGGAAAGACAAGGCGGCGGAGGGTGCAGAGAAGTTCATAGAGGCAAGTGTTACTATCGATCCCCTTTATTCCACTTGATTTAGTGACACTCACCATGCATTTTAGTGACTGGTGGCTTCCTGTATAGCAACCTGCGGTAGGTTGACTCTCGGTTCTCATTTCTGCAACTCTTGCATTACCCACTTTTCAAACTTTCTATACTTTATTAATAAAGTTTGACGCTCGACCATCCAACAATTAAAAGAAATCTCAAATATGCGGTTGCAGATAAGTTACTTATTCTAGAGGTTTTTTTTTTTGATTTTTTTTCTCGTAGCTCATAAGTTGTAGTGCCATTTGTGCAAAGATGGGCAGCCCAATAGTTCACTTACAAAAAGTTTTTGAAAGGGAACCAAGCCCAGTGCTAGTTTTACTTTTTTAAAGCCCAATGCTAGTAACAATGGAAATTCCATTTACATCATTGGAAATTCGCAAGGATGAGGTTTTTTTTTAGAGCTGAGATTCAATGGGTTACAAAAACTAAGCCTCGGGCCACGGCCTTGTGGTGGTTATTTTTTCCACCCTATAATCTATTGGGCTTCGCCTTTTTTTAATTTTAATAAATATTATTTTTTAATAAATAATAATTATTTAAATTTAATAATAATAATTTATATTTATATTTATTTTATTTTATTATATATATATATATATATATTGAGGTCATTGAAGAACAATATCATAGTCTTCAAATCCTCTGTCCAAGATTCCACTCTAAAGCACAAACATTCCCTTTCCAAAAGAGGGTGGTTAGAAACTCACAGAGTACCATGTGGAAATCGGATCCGCCATATGTAAAAGTGGTTGAGCACCAGACCCTGCCCCTTGCATGTCTAACCACAGTTGTTTTAAGGGCAGTTTGGATGGTCCAGAGTTTCAAAATGAGTATGTATTTACTTACTAGGTTAAGAAAATATATATATTTTATTGGCTCCTCCATAAGTGCTGTTCTACTGATGTACCCTTCCCACTTATCTATGAAGTCCATACCTTCACCAGCTAATACCCATATGCAGTAGACAGATATTTATGTCTACTGCCACCCTTACATCCGGGCCTCTCGTTCATCCGGAACGTGACCTGGCCTATGCGAAATGCTCTAATTCTAGTATACGGTATTCAGTTCTTTCAGTTCTATCACTAATATGATATATATATGTGAAGCGTAAATTATGGTGTCTCTTGACCTCGAAGGGCTAGGGCTACTGCTGCTGGTACGAAGGTGGACACATTTGTGTCACCAATTGGTGGATTGAACCCACAACCACTTCCGAGGTGGTACGTGCCCATTACGGCTACAACTTGGTTGCCGTCTATCACTTTGTGGCGCTAGAGGAGGTAGCCGAGTGTATGTTGGGAATTAGTTTGAGCCTTGCCTATGCATAACCTAGGTGATCTTAGATCCAAAATGTCCAATTTATGCTTCCTTCCACAATCAAGTTGTAGCCTTGTATTAATAGACATATATCCACCTCAGAAGTGGTTGTGGGGTCAATCCAAAGATTACTAACACAAGGGTCCAACTTCCTACGGGAAGTAGTAGCCATTCGTCATATGTGTGTGTATGTGTGCGCGCGCGTTCTTTCTAGGTTCGTGTGAGAGGACGGCGTTAGGCTGTGAGCCTCTAAGCCTACACTCGCGCTTTGATGGCGTGGCATGAGCCTAGGCTCATGCTTGACCACTTGGCTGAATTTTTGGCCTATGCCACATCGTCGACTAGTAAGGGTGTCTATTTCTGTGGACATGGCTCCTTGTTACCGTGGAATAACCTTGGAACAATGTGGAGAATATAGAACGACGCCGAATTCTGGCATACTAATTGAAGTTGATATTGGCCTTGTACACTCAATACAATCCGAATGGCAGCAAAGATTTAAAATGTGTCAAACATTTAAGCAATTTCTTCAAGCTACGAATAGAGCATATTTTGTGTCCACTATCCACATCCGCTGCAAAAGAATATCAACCTTTGTGTAGGACAATGTGACCTTGTGAGAATTATCGTCTTATTTGGGGTCACAAAATACCCTAATTAAAAACAAATGTTTGTATGAGATATGTTTTCATGTTTTGTCAAGATTACCGAATAGCATAGATAAAATTTGGACAGTTACAAGTAGAATATTTGTCATTGTGATGTCATATGCCTTGTTCTATAGAACAGATCCTGAGGTGACAATAGTATATACATGTTTGTAACATGAAGAAGGAACATCCATGAAACAAGTCACTCTTGCAATGAAGAGAGAGAGAGAGAAAGAAGACTCTGACCGAAGCCGGCGCAACTAAAAGCCATTCCATCTTGCGGCTACTGCCCCTTTTCAAGGCTGGGCTCTATCCCGCAATGAAAATTATTGTACACTCTACTTTGAAAGTTTGTGGTTTTTATTTTTCCTTCCAAAATGTACATCAGGCGCGACAGCCTACAGCCTATAGTATTTGTCTTATAATCCTTTTATTTTGGAGGAGAAAGGATAATATGATAGGCTTGACGTAACCAAAGAAATTGCATGCATTGATGCATCCATTGTTGTCAGCAAACCCAAATCTTTCATATCGTATTTCCTTTCGTCTTTCTATTACTTTTCAACATCGTCTTTGCTGTCTGTTGTACTATTGAGCTCTCTGACTTGTTGCAGCATAGACGATATGAGAGGTTTGGGATTGCTACAAAACAAATGTACGCACACTTATTTACCAATATATGTATATATATAATTTTTGGACTGAAAAACAAGTGTGCGTTGTTGCAGCAACCTCAAACCATGCAACTTTTCCAGCAATCCCAAACGTTTTCTATCGTCTCAGTTGCATGTTGTTATATGCATGATCTCTCTACCTATCCCTATCATTTTGTGCATAATTCTTCTGACTTTGTTAAACTGTGGTTTGGCGAACTAGCAACAAGCAAGAGTCTTGTTTGAATGGTATGAAGAGCTATCATTCTAGATATTGTAAACGGTTGGTAATTCTTGACATCATCCCGATGAATGTTGCATCTATTTAATACTTTTGACGAGCAATACTAACGTTGAGTGTTTTTTTTGGGGGAACTGCTTCGTTTCAAATTTTGAGGTTTTTGTCATCAATATTCAGTCCATCAACATACACTGTCGTCCGGTTTTTGCAAATTATTTGAACGCATTTGGGACTAACTGAAGTCAGATTTAGGACTAGCACTATAGGCAAAGTGTCAAATTCAACTCAGTTGAAGAGCCTACTGGAGCCTTATACCGTTCTATATATTACACACGCCGCTAAAATAATGATGGGCTTTTGTAAGTACACAAGTAGAATAATCTTCAAGTGTTATTGTGTTTATGGCAACTTATCGCCCTCCGATTGTCAAAACAATGGGGGTTCTTGTAATGTTCAATGACGGTTGTATTTGTGTTCTCCACACCATTCAAGAGCTAGTTTCCACAGCAATAGGTGTTCTCCAACGGTAATAGGTCCATATGTTTTGGAAAATTGTACGTTCACGGGCTTACAGACTAACATTGTCAGGCTCACGATCTAGCACGCCCCAGTGTGGGGTGATATCATTTATTCCTTCATAGGTTGGTGTGGAGTCAATTTTTTACACTTAAAAAAAGTTATTTGTTTTTTACGACTCGGAAACGACTCACTTTGAGTCAACACAGACAAGAACGACTCTCCAACTCTAAGTTGTAAAAGATTAGTTACAACAAACAGCCCAGTGGTATCGGCCCAGGGAGTTCACTCCTTATAAAACTTTATTACCATCTGCGAACAAAGGGTATATAGTTGGGGGGTATTATTTGGTTTTTTTTTTTTTTTTTTTTTTCGGTACCCTTGCATTACATAATTTTGTAATGCCTCTCATTTTTTAATAATTGCGACTTGAATGCACCTATGGCCCCGCGAGTACGGTCCATGGGGTGAGCTCATGAACCCACCCCCCTTTCACCAGGTCTAGATTCTGAATTTTTTCTAAGTCCTAGTTCTTTAACGGCGGCGGACCTTCTAGCGGACTGGCCAGACCCTCAACAGACCGACTCCAACTGGCAAGCGGATTGACAAGCGGATTGGGGAGCGGACTGACCAGCAGACTGGCGGCAAGTGGACTAACCGGCGGACTGGCAATTGGCGAGCGGACTCACCATCAAATTGGCGATTGACGAGCAGACTGACCAACGGACTCAACAGACTCCAACTGGCGAGCGCCTAACTCCAACCTTCAGACCCTCCTCAAACAAAATATATATTTATAATTAACACACATTACCGCCACAATATCACCTACCAGGATTTGAACAGCAGACCTCATGTTCATCACAAATTACTCTTTACCACCACACTAGTCGATGCTTTCTGCAAACCCTTGAAATAATTAATTACTAGGGCTTCGCGTTGCTCCGCACTACTAGCGACGAATTCTGAGAACTACGTTCAATTGGCACAAAAAGGGGCGGGTCATCCCCATGGTGTTACATACATACATCCCGTATTTTATTTTTTTTGGCCTATTGGAGGATGCCGGTTGGCTTGGAGTCTTCCCTTGTTTGATGAGAGATAGGGCCTACCCGAAGATGTTGGGAGGGCCGCACGCTAAATGAAGTTTTCTAAAAATCTCATGAAATGTTTTGGAGCAAATCCGCCACCTCATGGGCTATAAATGATCTTGAAGAAAGAGTGAAAATTATTGTCATATGCAAAAGTGAGTGGGATCCATCCGAACCTGGTAAACAATGAAGGATTAACTGGATAAGTACTTTAATATTTGACCAATATAAACCATTTATTTTATTTTCACTTATTTTATTTTACTCCACAAAATGTTTTATGCTAAATACACTCAGAGTTATTTTCAAAACACTTAGCCGGTCCATACTACTGAGGCCTTGTGGTGACCTTTGACACTCAATGCTTTTGGAGTTTTACATCAATATGCAACTGGTGCAAGTGGGCATTCTCTCTCAGGACATAGATGAAGGATATTCAAAAGCAGCTTGCACTAAGCAAACTACAATGCTTGCTGGTCAAGCATGTGTAGTGGTCTTTTATTTTCTACTGTCCACCAATGCATTGGAAGCTTAAAATTACCATACAATGCAGTGCTATGTCTTTGGATTTCAAGCACTTTGCCACACAATGTCCAACATGGAACCAGTTCCACAACGGGGGAGAAAGAGCCGCCCCCTGGCTGAAAGAAACCTTTATTTGCTTGATGGGGATGGTGGAAGGTAGGGGACTAGGCCCATAGATTAAAGCACAGTCGCCGGACCAGAGGATTAACGGAATACTATATTTTTTTCTGTTGATACTATTCTCTCTCATTATATTATATAGAGGGTGCAGCCACAAGTAAAAAGCTCAGAATTTTGTTTTGCTATCCACTTTTTTCCAAACGTAAACATGATTTAGAGAAAGTTGTGCTAGCTCCCTGCATAGGCGTCGACTCACTCTGGAGGTTTAATATTTTGCTAGGTCTGCTAGATGTCAGATGTGGCTTTGTTATCACTTACTGATATTGACTTCAGCTTGTCATTGATGATAGGTGGAGGAGAAATTCAGAAAGGATGCATTGTTGAACTTGCTTGAGGAGGCCATAAAGTTGAATATCTTCTCAAACTTTTTCTTATCCTGCCACCTGGCTCAAAGTCCTATTTTTGACATCACCTCTAGTTTGTGCAGGAAAACAGTCACAGAACAAAGAAAGAATTGGACATGGAGAAGCAGCTTGGAGAGGCAAAGCAACTGCTGCAAAGGTTTGAGTGCTAACAAATTAATTAAAAAAATTATTTGCCTTTGATAAAGTTGTCAAAGACTTTTCGGTCATTTGCATCAAGAACATATGTGTTTGACTTGACATTGTACTTTAAACATGCTAACGCGATAATGGAATCCAAATCAACCATCATGTTATCCGTCAAATCGTACGTATAGACCCCTCCTCGAATTTTTTGGTACCATGCTAACCCAATCTCCATATGAGAAGGACACTCCAATAAATCAACAGAATCCCTACATTCTACAAACCGCTTATTGATTTTCTTCCGCATTCTTTGAACCCTGCCCAAATACCAAGTGTCTTTGGTTGCTTCTCTGCAGGTTTTCCCTGGTCTACCTTCTTGTTTGTAGTTTGGATCGCAATCTCCCCATCAACAAAAAATACAGCACAATCCGAACCCAATCCCAAGCTCGTGGCTTTGTTGCTGATAGTTGGTTTGTTTTCTCGGCAAAACAACATCGATGCACTTCTTACTCGTGTCAATCTATCATTGGATAGAGTAGGGTTGCCATTGAGTTGGCTAACCAAAGTGCTTTTGAATAACGTCTTCCCGTCTACTTTGACAAATGGATGTAGCACGTTGGATGTAGCCAACGTGCTGCACAATCTACCAGATCTCTGCTGAAGTGCATGCTCATGTGCATGGTCTTCATTTCCACCATCGCCAGCAAAGGGTGTATCAGGGTCCATCCTCATCTTGGTAGACACTGGTGCCGGGTCCTCGCCTGGTCTGTCCTCATGCAAGATCGTAGAACCACTGGAAGATAGAGGTCTTTTCAATCCTTGGTCCCCATCATTTTGGTCTGAAATCTTAATGTGTACAGTATTCCCTTTCAGAACCATCCTCTCTTCTTGCTTGGCTGAAAGGACACTACCCCCCATGGAAAGGAAATGAAATTTTGCAGAGACAAGCTCATCACCTATAATTTTTGCTCGGATGCATTTGTATGTGACACCTTGCATAGTGAACACAGAACCAAGCCTGTTTGGTGATGCATCTCCTCCAGCAAGCAGGACTTTTACTTCCAACTCTTCTTCCATGATGAGTTCACCTGCAAAATGCAATGAAAACATTTCAAATCAGACCTTGATAGACCAATAACAAAGCACCCGGGTTGAAAGGTTCCAAAGTCCTGTTTTATACAACCCTATAGGCTGTCCAAGTAGGAACTACGTTCATAAGAGGATGAAATGTATACAGAAGCAAGTACCTGATTGATGAGTTTGATGTTGTTAATTTTTGCTGCTGCTATTGACCAAATGCTGCTACTTCCACTGCTGGTAGCCCTCTTGGGTGATCCTGAACCCACAGTCCATCCTTGCATCAGCGGCTAGCCCTCCCTCCACACTAACATATTTAAATACAAAGTTTTGTCAAACTCCCTACGATGTTGCATGAAGAAAGCTCACCTTGTTGACAATATTGTTCCACCGCTGTGGATCAAATTTATAGAACTCCTGCCAGCGCTGTTCCTTGCTCCAAATCTGGCCCTCTTGGATGATTTTGCACCCACGATCCTCTCCCTGCATCAACAGCTACCCCTCCCTCCACACTAACAATGCGTACATCATGCCTCTGCAGCTACTACTGTGGCTTCCAGTTGACCATCTACCCATCCAGGTTTCTTGTAGCTATCATTCCACATGGAATCATAAGTAATCTGGAGCTTGGAATCCGCCATCTGGAAATCTAGGGACGACTCTGATAATAGGGAAAAACAGGCTGAAATGTGTTGAAGAAGGTACCTTCATTAGCAGTCCTTTGTTCTATCTATTATCTTTTTTTAGGTACTGTCATGCTACCACCTCGGCAGCAACTTGCAAAGTCACTCCAGAGCACCGCAGATCCACCCAACGAGCTAACTTATAGAATTCAATACATATGCTTCAGGGCTGAGTCTGATGAGAGGGAAAAACAGGCTGAAACAGGTCAACCAGAAGGTGCCCTCAGGCTGAAATACGTTGAAGAAGGTACCTTTCATCAGCAGTGCCTTGCTTTATCAATTGCGCTGTTGCCGCTGCTGTTTCCAGTTGACCATCCACCCACATTGTCCCACCATTGACTGGGGTCAGAAAAGTGTCTCATTCCAAAGCTTCTCTTCATCTCTGTGGTGCTATTGTAGGGTGACTTCAATGCCCAAGTGGGCAAAGGGCTCCATCAGGACGATATCATTGGGTCTTCTGGTGAGGACAAGCTGAATTCTAATGGCAGACGGTTAATTAACTGTCTGGAAGAGCTTCAGCTTTTGACCTTGATTAACAAGACAAGAGGTGACCAAGTGCAGTGGACTCGTGAGAAATCCCAAACTGGGGAACGTTCCATTGTGGACTATATCATAATGGACAAAAATTTGTTCCCCCGGTGTGCCAATGTGTTGATCGACAGAACTGATATTGGTACCTCTGACCACTTTCTGGACTGAGATCAAAAGGTGTTTTCCCAAGGCCAGAGTAGAAGAGATTCTCAAGGACCTGGACCTGGATCCGCAAGTCTTGACCCTGCTGGATAAATCAGACTTAGAGGCTGTAGTGTCCAAAGCCATGTCTATTGCCATGAGATTGTCTGATGAAAATGAAGTTAGGCATAAAACTTCCCTGAACTTGTTTCTAGTCAGTGACATGGGGGAGGACATCTTGGATGACCTCAAGGGTCCACCCACTCTCGGCACTAGACTGAAATTTAAACTCAGGGAAGGAAGCCTACCTTTGAACATGAAACAGAAGCAGAGAGGAAAGGGGGAGTGCACTCTCCCAAGTGAACCTGCATCATTCAGTTGGCAAGACCGTGTCTGAAAAATTGATCCATTTGAAGACACCACGGTGCAGCTGAGCACAGCCTGACATGACAACAATTAAACATCATACTGAGACAAGAGAAGCAGTCAAGGACACAGTCATGCATATGGCAGCAAGTGATCACCCTTCAAACATGATTGAAAACATACATGAGGTCAAAGGCAATAAGAAATCAGCGAAGGGTACTGCAGCTAACAGTTGGAGTGTCTTTAAAGACAAGGGGAAGAGAAAGAAACACTTCACTGGCAATGAGGGGAGGATGTGGAAACGCCAAGAGGATGGCACAAATGATAGAAATAACAGGGCTGGGCAAAGGATCCTGCAGGAAGAAGAAAGGGTATGTCAGCATGGAAAGGACGTGCGGCTCATTCCAATAGAAAGGGGAACATTCGTGCAGTTAAGTACAACAACCAATTGCCCTTCAATTATGGCTGGAATTTTCCAAAAGGCGAGGGATGATAAGGATGAGATTGTACTCATAAGACGTTGTTTGCCGTAGCCTTGTGGCCATTGACCCCGCGCCCAGTTTCAGTGGGAACAAAAGGAACAGGGCTGACGTTGGTAGTAAGACTTACCATCGTATAAGGAATTAATCCGGGTTTTCCAGATATCCTCTAGAAAACCCTTCACACAAGCATCAATCTGTTGTGTGTGATTTGCCCAAAAACTAGGCCTCAGGAGGGCCTGGGCTTTTGGCTCAGCCTCGAGACTTTCAAAGTTGGTAAACAGGGGTACATGCACAATTCCCTTGATAGAATTGAAGAGAGCCTCTCTTTGGTGAGAGAACCCGGACAGCATATCAGAAAATGAATACTGTCTTCAGATTGCCCACACAACGGACAATTGCACTCTCCCTTTCCTCTCTGCTTTTGTTTGCTGTTCAAAGGTAGGCTTCCTGCCCTGAGTTTAAATTTCAGTCTAGTGCCGAGAGTGGGTAGACCCTTGAGGTCATCCAAGATGTCCACCCCCATGTCACTGACTGGAAACAAGTTCAGGGAAGTTCTCTGCCTAACTTCATTTTCATCAGACAATCTCATGGCAACAGACATGGCCTCAGACACTACAGCCTCTAAGGCAGATTTATCCAGCAGGGTCAAGACTTGCGGATCCAGGTCCAGGTCCTTGAGAATCTTTTCTACTCTCTTCTGCCAGGACTTAGCCTGTTTGACAGGGCGGTCCTGTTTCCAAGATATAGAGTCAATCAACTTAGGATATCTGGTGTTGGGCATATGTTGCAGCTGACCCCACCATCTGACCTTGAATTCATCTCGTCGGGAGCTTAAGGATGGAATACCAAACTCACCCCGAACAGCCACATTGGCTATTTTGGAGCATGCTGACATACACTCACTACAACAAATTGCGGCTTTTACGTCTCTGTGTTATGACTGCAAATGCAGTCATGGAAGCCATTTACGACTTCCTGACTCTGCAGACGTAAAGACCTAGTCAGTTGTGACATGGCAGATATGACTCTCCAGGCTGGCTGTCACGTGGCGCCAGAGCAGCTGTGGGGGTAGTCATACACGCTGGCATTACTGAATGACTGAACGGGTCCATGTCAGCCGCTGTGTAATAGAGACACATGCTCTCTACAGAACACGCCACGTGTCAGACTGCGACGCCATCCGACTGCAGAGGAGGGAATCAGACGTCAGCATGTGTCGCATCGTGATTTTGACACGTGGTTCCTCATGTCAATTGACACGCGTCGCTGTTGGGGGTTGTAGATTTACTTTATTGTTATTATAATTACTAAAATAATTATTATAATTATTTGTTATTATAATTATTATTACTGACCAACATGGGACAGTGGCACATTATTAAATAACGAATTTTTGAAATTATATTCTTAGATAAAATATTTATTCGCTCAGATACCAAAACACACCCTTACGGGGAAGGAGAGTTTGCCTTAGTGCCTGTGCTGAATTGCATCTGCTACTATTACCTGTTTATGGATACTTTTTTATTGTCACTTTGGCAGTATCATATCAAAGTCACTCCAAACTATCTACCATCTACCCATGCAGGTTTCTTGTAGCTATCCTTCCACAGGGAATCATCAGTAATCTGGAACTTGAAATCCGGCTTTCTTGGATGATCTGGACCCACACTCTATCCCTGCTCCTTCAGCTATCCATGCCTCTGCATAGATCATGCATATATCCTTGCATTGCTGTTAGCAGCTGACAATGACAGCCTACATTTGTTCCAGCAAACACCCAACTCAACTTACCACACAAGTTCATATTCTCAATTGCATCTGTTACTCTCTGTAATCCAACAGGCATTTACCTTTTTGCCTCAGTTGTCCCACCATTGACTGGGGTCAGAAAAGTATTCATTCCACAGCTTCCCCTCATCTCCGTTAACTGTTTTTCGATACTTTCCTGTTGTCACATTGGCAATATCATGTCAAAGTCACTCCAAACTAGATTCACTCAACCAGCTAACTTGCAGACATTGAAATTTAGGGCCGGTTCTGATAAGAGGGAAAAACAGGGTGAAATGTGTTGAAGAAGGTGCCTTTATTAGTAGTGCTTGATTTTATCAATTGTGCCGCTACTCCTGCGGCTTCCAGTTCACCATCTACCCATGCAGGTTTCTTATAGCTAAATCCACAGGTAATCATAGGTAATCATGTGCTTGAAATCTGGCCCTCTTGGATGAATCTGGACCCATACTCTATCCCTGCTCTTTCAGCTATCACTGCTTCTGCACAAATCATGCATACTTCCTTGCCTTGCAGCTGATAATGACAGCCTACATTTGTTCTAGGAAACACCCAACTTAGCTTATCACACTAGTTCCTATGCTGAATTGCATCTGCCCTCTATAATCTAACAGGCATTAACCTTTTTCCCTCGGTTGTCCCACCATTCCACAACTTCTCCTCGTCTCTGTGACCTGTTTCTGGATACTTTCCTGTTGTCACATTGGCATAATGTCAAAGTTCAGATCGACATCTAGTACAATTCCACCACGAACCTCTTTGCTATTTTGCAGGGCTGCCAGGCTTGCACACATGTTGCAAATGTAACAAACGCGATGTGGTTGCACTGCAGTATCCCTTCCCACACCACTTGCTCATAGACCTCTCCAAAGGGCCTCCATCCCGTGCCGTTGTTGTGCATATCCTGGGATCATCATCCTCCATGCACCCCAATTTGGCATACAAGTCCACAAGGGCATAGTTCAGAACAACATTTGTTTAATTCCAGCTTGGACGATCAACATCACAAACCCCGTCTTCACTCATTGCCTACTCTAGGTAAGTGCAATTATGGGCTAGGCTGGTACCACATCTCATTCAGCCATATTATCAAAACAACCATGTATCCTTGTAGTTGTACCCTGCAACCTTGGCATACATGTCCACTACGGCAACGTTCAAAATCACATCAAATACAATACCAGCTTTGATAATATCACCGTGGACCTCTGTACCCTTTTTCAGGGCTGCCAGGCGTGCATTTGACATACATATCCACCAAGGCAGTGTTTAGAGTGACATCTAGTGGTACAATTCCAGATTTGATAATGGACCTTTGCGTCCTTTCCAGGGCTACCAGGCTCGCATTTGACATACATGTACACCAGGGGAATGTTCAGAATGACATCAGGTACAATTCCACCTTTGATGATGTCACCATGAACCTCTTGGCCCTTTCCCAGGGCTGCTAGGCTCGCATATGCATATTAACAAACACAAATGAACATGACCTGGTTTGGCTTCATCCTTTCCCACATCATTTGTTCTTAGGTTTCCAAAGCCTTACTCCCACATCTATGCTACACACACCTTACAATCATGGCAGTCCACAACACCACATCTCATTTAGCCATGTTGTCGAACTCTCCCTTTGCATCAGGCTTGCTGCACCCACATTTGGCATACATGTCCACTAGGGCAGTGGTCAGAATGACAACTAGTACAGTTTCAACTTTGACAATGGCACATGGCCAAGAGATATCCCAATATCCCGCTACCAATGGGTTCAATGCATACTCTTGTCACATTGGCAGTATCATGTCAAAGTCACTCCAACTAGATTCACTCAACCAGCTAACTTGCAGAATTGAACATGAAAATTTAGGGCCGATTCTGATAAGAGGGGAAAATAGGGTGAAATGTGTTTCAGAAGGTGTCTTCATTAGCAGTGCTTGATTGTATCAATTGTGCTGATGCTGCTGCAGCTTCCAATTGACCATCTACCCATGCAGGTTTCTTGTATCTATCTTTCCACAGGGAATCATAGATAATCCGGAGCTTGAAATCTGGCCCTCTTCCACACTCTATCCCTGCTCCTTCAGCTATCTATGCCTCTGCACAAAATCATGCATACAACAATCATTCCAGCAAACACCCCCAACCCTACTTATCAATGAGCAACGAGCTAACTTACATAATTCAATATGCATCTCAAGGCCGAGTCTGATGAGAGGGCAAAACAGGCTGAAATAGGTCGAAGAAGAACCCATAGAGGATTTGACCGACCATCAACCCAAAAGGACCTCTTGTGTGTGCTGCTTGTGTCTTGTAGTCAGGTAATGTCGGTTTGGTCTGTGAGAACCAGCACGGTGCAGATGAGCAGGCAGAGATTGAAACACGGCCTGCTAAGACCAAGCTGACTCTCCCAAGAACCTTGAAACATCAGGAAGAATACCAAATCATGGTACTAACAGGAGCCAACAGCCCACATTTGCAGGATGGACAAACTTCTTCACATCGTACATTAAGAAAAAGCCACACCTTGCGATTGCGGTTGTCCCACCATCGTGAAGGATCTTTTAGAAACTCATGCCAGCTCTGCTCCGTGCTGTAAAATCAGGGCCGAGCGGGTAGAGATTGAAACACGGCCTACTAAGACGAAGCTGACTCTCCCAAGAACGGCGGGCTCCCAGCCGAAACCTCCTCGCACACATACCGTAGCGTTTCTAGGGTTGCTTGCTCCAAATGCGAAGGTTGATCCAACTGCGGGCCTCCCATGCATGTTTGCCCTCTCTCCCGCTCGCTCGCTCTAAGTCCCAACCCTCTCTCTCTCTCCCTCCCGCTCGCTCTAAGTCTGTTCACGCTACCGTGATGGGCAACTTTTTAAGTTTTTTAACCTTTTTGTAAACCCTAAAAGCCCCTCTTTGATTTTTTTTCTTTTTTTTCTTTTCTTAAAGGAAACCACATGTCCTTGAGGAGGGGAGAAATTTCACCCGCCTTCATTAATGGGCCATAAGACGTATAGGACGATCAACGCCCAGACATACTGTCACGAACAATCCCACACACGGGATAAGGCAGCGGGTTTGAACCCCAAACCACCAGGGCGACACACTGTGCACTTACCAGCCGATGTGTTTTTTTTTTTTTTTTTTTAAATTGCATTTTGTTTTTTTTTAAATTGATTCTAGTGGTCAGAGTCTCCGTTTTTTCAAAATATAAATACTCATATATTATATGTATAACCAGAAAAGCATGTGTTGACATGTGCAGTCACGTAGTGATTCATCCATGTGATGATCTGGCAGAATGCATTAGAGTGAGAGTCATGAAGTCATATGTCTTTCTAGCAATATACACACGTCATTCTAGTGTAGCCATGACCGTGACTGGTAGTCATATCTGCCATGCCAATATTCGTGGTCAAACATGTTTGACCTGTGTTCCGCAGAGTCCGGAGCCATGCAGTCGCATATACGCCTTCCCCAGACCTGCATTATGACTTCAAAAGCATTTTATGACTGCAAATGGCATTTCTGCCACAAATCTGTCATGACTGCGCACCCATGGGAGTCGTAAAAGCCGCAATCTGTTGTAGTGACTCCTTAAGCACCCCCACTTGAATGGATTCTAGAGACTTAGCCTGGTTGGAGTTATCAACCCATATAGCAGATCCGTACTCCAAGGCAGGTCTAATAACGCGACAAAGCATGGTTTTCTTAACCTCAGAGATGACCCCTCTGCAATGGAAAAATTTAGTGAGCCCCAGAGCTTTGCCCTTGCCAGTTTGAACAACTTTCCGGATATGTGCATCCCAATTACAATTGGAGGAAAACTCAACGCCCAGGTAAGTGTAGGAAGGGAGGACCGGGATCTCTTGGCTACCCCACTGCCACTTAAGATCACTTCCTCCCTCTCCTCTGTCGTTGAATGCTACCACTGCACATTTGCTGACATTAGCCTCTAGCCCCCAAAGATCAAAGTATCTCTTCGCGCAATTAATCAACTCCTGAGTGTGATGCCACGGTAGTTCCCCGGTTCTTCTCTGTCACCCTTCTTGTATAGACTGACAATGACCCCCTGTCGCCAGCGAAAGGGGATCATTTCAGTCTTCCAGATAAGGTTAAAGAGGAGAACTAGGGCCTCTATCATGGGATCGCCACCGTGCTTGATAAGCTCGTTGACAATACCATCAGGTCCACCAGCTTTATATCCATTTAAATGTTCAATTGCTTCCACAATCTCAGAAGAACTAATGGGAGCGTTATAAGCCATTGAAATATACTCTAGTTCATCAGGGCTGTTTTGAATCATAGGAACAATTTTTCCAACTGTGTCCCTCCATTCAGCAGAAGAGCCCTCACTGTTAGACCTAGAAGTTCTGCCAAGGATACTGTAGTGATTTTCAAAGGTTTTGACAATGTCAACCGATGAAGTCACCACTGCACCTTTAGTAGTCTTCAGCGCTTGTACTTGCTGACCGTTTTTAGGCTTGTACAAACGTTGAAGGGCCAACCATAATTTCTTGTCATTACCACCATGGTGGTTTGAGTTTATTTCACTGTATAACTTATCCCAGTATAATTTCTTCTGAGACCTAACAAGCTGATTGATATCTTTCCGGAGCTGATAGTACCTCGCCCACAATTCTCTGTTGGTTTTCAAATTGCAGCACTCTTTATAGAGGGCTCGTCCTCACCAAAAGGCCCAATGATATCGTCCTGATGGAGCCCTTTGCCCACCCGGGCATTGAAGTCACCCAATAGCACTACCTGACCTTTGGCAAGGAACGAAGCACAGTCCAGCTTTACATCTTCAAAGGCTTTGTCTGCGTCAGCACTAAGGGTCCCCTCTGTGGGCATGTAAACACAACCCACAAAGAGGTCCTTCGTACTCATGCCGCCCTTCAGATTCAGTTTTAGCCAGATACTATGTTCGTACCTCAAACCCTTGTTGATAATTTCACAATTATCAAACAAGAAATCACGGACAAAGAATCCAACCCCTTTTTGACCGCGTTTGGCAGAGGCTGCCTTGAGAGTACACATCCTACCTGCCCATTTATAACCATTGACATCTCCAACCAGTTTATCCGAAGTTTCCCATGTTTCTTGCCCAGCACAGATATGAATATCATTAGTCCGAAGGACTTGTCCCACTTCGAGTTGTTTCCTTTGGTTAGTAAGCCCTGAGAAGTTGAAAGTGGCCAGCCGCAAGCCAGCCCTTTGCATGTGAATTGTTTGTCCTCTAGGTAGCTTGGGATTGCTCCTGGACGCCCAACCGTTCTGCAAAGGGGGGACAGTTACCCCATGTGTAGATTTTGCTCGTCTTGTGTAAACTCTTGAGTACCAAATCCTTCAGATTCGGGACGTTCAGGTTCTGTACACTTAGGGGCATCTTGTCCCTCTGGCTGTTTGGATTCAATAAGGATGAGAATAGGCCTGATACAGTGAGTACAACCATTGTGTCACGCCAATCATTATTAGGAAAGAAAATAGGCCTAATGTGCTCATTACCTCTGATGACTGGGAATCTTGATGCCCATGTCCTCCTGTCATTGTTGCACAACAATCCACCACCACACCCGCATATCATCACCGATCAGCCCAGGCCTGCCCCACATTCCCGCGCACTTACTTCATCCCCTTCGATTCCTGCCCTCTACATACATCACAACCTCAAACCTTCTCCCAAGTCAGTGCCCTCACCACATTCTGGTGCCCTCACCACATTGTCCTACCATGCCCTGTGGAGAGGAGGGGAGAGGAGAGGAGGAAAAAGAGAAAGCCCGCGGAAGGGAAGGCGAACGCGGGAGAGGAGGAGAAAGAAAAGAGAAAGCCGCGGGAGGTCAGGGGAGAAAGATCGTGGAGCGAAAAAAAAAAAAAAACAAACATACAAAACGACGATTCCACGATTCAATCCCGGGATGCATCGCGGCGGAATCGCCATTCTTACCACTACACTATCCCTAAAAACTCAACAACCCCTTCCTGTAAAATTATATTTAAGGTGTTTTAAACCCCCCTCTGTATGTATAATGTTGTACATGGGGGGGTTTAAAATACCCCCTCCTGTGCACGCACGTGGCTGGTACATTTAATGAGGAGTGCACCCCCCGGGGATTTCACCCTGTTTTTCCCTCTTATCAGAATTGGCCCTAAATTTTCATGTTGAATTCTGATACTTTTCTGACCCCAGGCAATGGCGGGACAATCGAGGCAAAAAGGTGAATGCTTGTTGGATTACAAAGAGTAGCAGATGCAATTGACCATATGAACTAGTGTGATAAGTTGAGTTAGGTGTTTCCTAGAACAAATCTAGGCTGTCATTGTCAGGTGCTAGCAGTAAGGCAAGGATGCAGTATGCATGATTTGTGCAGAGGCATGGATAGCTGAAGGAGCAGGGATAGAGTGCGGGTCCAGGTTCATCCAAGAGGGCTGGACTTCAAGCTCCAGATTACCTATGATTCCATGAACCCCGAACAGCCACATTGGCTGTTTTGGAGCATGCGGACATCCACTCCTTAAGCACCCCCACTTGGAAGGATTCTGCAGACCTAGCCTCGTTGGAGTTATCAACCCATATAGCAAATGCGTACTCCAAGGCAAGTCCAATGACGCGACAAAGCAAGGTTTTCTTGACCTCAAAGTTAATCCCTCAGTACGAGAACAATTTAGTGAGACTCAGCGTTTTGCCCTTCCTGTTTGAACAACTTTATGGATATGTGCATCCCAGTTTCAGTTTGAGGAGAACTCAACGCCCAGAAAACATGAACACAAGTAGGGGTAGAACTCACCTCATGCGCAGCGGGTTTGTGCCGTTTGTGCACCTTTTGGAGAGACTCTGCAGATGGAGATGCAGTTTCCGCCGAACTGTCCTCCACGTCATCGTCATCGCCCATGCTATACTCGCTTGTGTCAGAATCTGAACTCGAAGACCGCCCACCGTGCCGCCTTCCCTCTCGCACCGAGGCCATCTTTTGCGGATTCAGTCGAGCCAGGCAGGGGCTCCTTTGCACCGCGGGGCTGGAATGTGCGGAAGTGGGAGGAGGTGATGCTACCTTGGCGGTCGAGCGCTTCTTACTAGGCGTGGACATAGACCATGACAAAGATGAAGACGAGCGAGGACATAGACCATGACCAAGAGAAAGACGAGCGAGGAAGACCAAGACATGCAAAGGAGGAAAGAAGGACAAGGAGGGGAGTGTGATCACACACCCCCCCGATCTGTAGTGAAGATCCGGCCGTTGTTGATTTCAAATAGGAACACGTGTCGTGCATCTGACACTATGGCCTTTTCGACTTTGAGACGTTTCAAAATAACCACTTACAATCCTCCAGACAACTAGATGTAGTGATTCACACAACTGACATGGATCCGTTAACTTTATTTCGTTCAAAATTAGGCGAAGGAAACACACTGCAATGATGCCGTGTATGGCTCCGCTTTACATGCATTCTTGGAGAAAATGCGCATGATGTGTGAGAAGTGAACATAGTGCTCTGCCAAATGATTCAGCAAAAACAAACTCAACTGTAGTGGTTCTCCCATCGCAGAGAAGGGTCCATTCGACACCCATCGCACCATGCCAGGTTGAGGTCCTCACACACACACCTGCACACCGAGAATTTGCGAACCCACATCAGCTGGGAGAACATGGAAATTACCCCGTGGATCACATGCAAGCATGAATGAGAAATGGAAGGAGAATTGCATGGGAGATTTTGGTGTACCTGCGCGACATGCAACTCTGTCTACATACTCCATAAGTCACTGTCCCAAGACCCAAGTGGACAGGGGAGGCCGGTGAGTCTGTACCACAAATGGTAATCATACAACAGAGGGTACTGCTGCCCAACGTGCAAAAGCCGCCGGCTGCAGGATGCTAGGCATGCGAACTTCGGCACAGCACGCCTCCTCTGCACCCCACTCCGTCCCAACCAGTGCAAAACAATCGTGCATGCATTGACTGTCGTCTGGCTTTCTCTCCAGGCATTTAAGGGTCTGCGATCTGCTACACGTAAGTGTCTTTGAAGGCGACGATCAAAGGATCCGGTCACTTGCAGCTGCCGTCTCAAGGGCAACATTGCAAGAATCACAATTAAGTAGGAAAGATGGTGGAAGAAGCTGCAAACTGCAAATGAGTGAAATGGCAGGGCGATGCTCCATTCTTAACATGCTCCCCTTCCCGCCATGGTGATAGAGCCACACAAATGGACTCCCTTCCCGCCACGGTGCAATTTCAAGGCAACGGAACGAGATTGACCGCCGAAACTTGATTTGGAGATCGCGGCCGAATCCGTGATGGAATTCGACCTTCCAATACATTATTCCTCAATCCGTCTCGCTCTTCCGCTGAGGGTGGCATTGGGCGAACTACCCCCTACTACAAACTTTTGATCGTAATGTGATTTTGAGAGACGAATCGATGCAGCCGGAAATTGTGCAGACGATGACCGCCGATGAGTGGAGTTCACTCATTATGGCCTAAGACAAGTGGCGCAAGTTCTGGCCTTGTAGTCGGGTTGTTCACACTTCAATGCACACATTTCATACACATTCAACCATATGCCCAAGATCACAACGTTCTGAATCGTGAAAATTGAAATTCCATGTACGTCCTCCGATTCCTCACACACACACGAACTGTAGAGACAGGTGGTTTTCCAGGATATCGTTGTTTTAGTCGATTTTGGTCATTTCTCTCAGTGTCTTGTTGAAAAGATTCTAAATATGATGGGAAGCATCTTGATGGCTTTTAAATGGGAGTATAACTTTCCATCATGTTCTGGAATCTACCAGTTGGTATAAAATGTCAACTGTCTTCTCTGCCAAAGGATGTGCGGCTGAACCTTTCAAATTGAGATTGCAGGAGGAGGGAATTGACGGTAGTGAAATGGGAGTGGCAGAGCCAAATTGAGGAGTCTCTGCAAAGGAGAATCCGGCCCCCTGCAACGGCGTGCACAAACTGCATTGAAGAGGCTCCCCAACAAAAATGAGTTCCCCTCGCCCATGCGAAGGACTTCCAATTAATCACCCCTGTAGACAGAACACCCGAGATGACAGGTTGTGGGAAAGAGAAGTGGCACGTGCCCGAGCCCTTGGGCTTTCAAGGATGCCATGCCCATGTGAACGTTGTTTGGGCACTACAAGTAGATCTGAGGACGGTGTGCGCACACATCTCCTTCACCACAAAAGACAAGAAGCATTTCGGGTGTGGATTGGAGATGGACCTGCAGACGAAGACGATGAGGAGTGGGCACAATTGGACAATGCACACCCCCGGGGGGGCATCCCTTTCAGCTGCATACGGATTGGAATTTTCTGGGGCTTGGAGCGGTGCTCACACAGGTGGATGATGAGGGAAGAGAGTTCGTAGTGGCTTACGCTAGCCGCTCGAACAACGCTGCAGAGGCTAAGTACAGCTCATATGAGGGAGAGTGCTTAGCTGCAGTGTGGGCCATGGCACACTTCAAGTGCTATCTATACGGCAATCTTTTAACCCTTGTCACGGATCACCAGCCACTCAAGTGGTTGATGGAGTCAGACAAGCTTACGGGGAAGCTTGCACGGTGGGCACTTATACTCCAGGAGTATGACTTTCAGGTTGTGCATCGACCGGGTTTGGTCAATCGGGATGCGAATGGATTGAGTCGCAATCCGTGCATGAGCCAGCAGGATGACACTGGAGCTCGGTGGCATGGTGAGACGGACGAGGAGATGGTGCCAAGATGGCACGCATCTGCATTTTTGTGTATCTTGGCATCGGGAGGTCAGATTGGACCTACAACATGGATGACTATAGACGGAGTGTCTGAGGATCCTGAGGCTAGTGATGAACTAGGTGGTGCCAGAGATATACATGAGGATTCGGCTGTGTTGGACTACCTCCGCACGGGAGACACGGCAGCCATTGTGACTGCCAGGGAGAGGGATCGGATCCTGCAACGAGCCAAGAGGTTCAAGTGGGAGGGGATACACCTACTTCGAGTGTGGGAGGATGGTCGGGTGAGGATTGTGCCTCACCCCACACAGCGTGCATGGTTAGTGTGGCATGCCCATGAGGAGTTGGGGCATTTTGGAGTGCGACGCACTCACAGTTTACTGCAGGGGCAGTATTGGTGGCGTGGTATGCATACAGAGGTGCAACAGTTCGTGGCTAGGTGCATGGTGTGTGACAGGGTGCGTGCTTCATTCAACGCCCCTACACCACAGTTGCATCCTTTACCAATCATGGGATTGGGCTACAGGTGGAGTCTTGACTTCGCAGGACCGTTGCCACTGACTATGCGCCACCACAGATATGTGTTGGTGATGGTGGAGCATTTCTCCAAGTGGATTGAGTTGGTTCCATTGCCTGACAAGGCTAGTGAGGGGGCTGCGTATGCATCCTTGGATCGTGTGCTTAGCCGATTTGGTGCTCCAGCTGAGGTACTCACGGACCAAGGGAGAGAGTTTTTGGGGGAGTTTCAGGCTTTGTGTGATAAAGCCTTGATAGACCACCGCACCACTTCTCGGGATCATCCTGAGGCCGATGGCTTAGCAGAGAGAGTTGTTCAGACGGTGAAGAGGGGTTTGCGCAAGTATGGCTTGCAGAAGGGATACCTAGGAGATTGGGATCTTCAGGTTCCTTGGTTAGCCATGGGCTACAGGTTCAGCAAACAAGCATCACTTGCCTCCTTCTCACCATATTTCCTTCTCTTTGGCCGAGAGCCGGATTTGCCTGCAGCCATTCGTAGGGACACTGCTCAAGTCCTTAACCTTGACGACCCGGACGTGTGGGTACGTGTATGTGATCAGCGTGCAGAGTTGTTCAAGAAAGTCATGCCCATGGCTTTTGAGAACCTTGCCATTGCACAACACCGTGATACGTTGAGATATGCCACTATACGTGGTGGAGGATATCGTCCTGGGGTTCGGAGGTTTAGCCCTGGTGACTATGTTTATTTGCAGCAGACTGCTCCTACGACTCTGGATGTTACTGCAGGGCGTGTTATTCTGAGGGTTCGAGAGGTGTTGCCCTCAGGGGTCCTGATCTTGGAGGGTCGGGATGGCATGACTTGGGAGGACCATGTGCGTAATTGTGCGCCATGTCACCTTCCCAATGTTGATGGTAGAGTTGACCCAAACTTTGCAGTGGTACCTGCAGGTTTGAGGTGCATGCTCTGTGGGTCTGCCAAAGGGGCAGCCACCATGCTGGTGTGTGATCGATGCTCAAGGGGTTGGCATATGGGATGCTTGACACCACCTCTTGAGAAGGTTCCTGACGGAGATTGGTTGTGTCCACACTGCTTGGGATAGTGGCAGTGGACATGACTGGAGGCAGCTAACAAGACATGGGAGGCCAAGCTCATAGGAGTCAATACATGAGATCCCAAGCTCAAGTTCACAGGTTGCAAGACGGCGACTAACGATGGGGCAACTCTTGCACCCGGCCTCTTGATCTATCGAGTTTGAGTGTAGTAGGGATAGTGGTGGAGGACTTAGTGAGGCTATGGTCACTATCACATCTTGTGGCTACCTGGACTTAGAGGGACCTAAGCACCAGCTAGGGGGGCGATTGTGTGGACTAGTGACTGCCATAGTGGGCAGCATAGTGGCAGCCTAGTAACTGACTAGTTGTAGCCTAGTGGTTGGACTAGTGGCTGGACTAGTGATATACTAGTGTGTGGTGTGCACATGTGTTGTGTGGTTTTTGGACAGCGATGTAGTTGTGTAGCGATATGTATGCGCACGACAGCTGTCAAGTTATTTTACCACTAGTGTGAAACTAGCTAGGAAATAGCTAGCTTTTACATATTGACATTTGGGATTGGCCCAAGTGTCAATCCAGGGGTCAAGGCAGATTTAGGCCCTGGAGTGGTTATCTTCACGGCAAGCGCGGAAGGCTCATCTTTCTCGAGTTGAGCCTCACCGCGCCTAGCTATGGCGCCGTAGTGTGGATTCCCCATGGCGTGGGGTGCACTTGGCTTGACTTGTATTTGAGTGATGAGGTTATATATGCCTGAGTTTATGCTTCAGCTTTGTGAGCTCGCATGAGCTTGTGCTTGTATTCTTCTTCTTTATCATTGTGTGGACTAATGACTGCCATAGTGGGCAGCATAGTGGCAGCCTAGTGACTGACTAGTTGTAGCCTAGTGGTTGGACTAGTGGCTGGACTAGTGGTATACTAGTGTGTGGTGTGCACATGTGTTGTGTGGTTTTTGGATAGCGATGTAGTTGTGTAGCGATATGTATGCGCACGACAAGGTGTCCATGCAAACATTGCATCTTTCTTCAGAAGTTTGCTCAATGGTGCTGCTATCTGTGCATACCGTCTGACAAATCTTCTGTAATAGCTGGTTTGTCCAAGGAATCTCCTTAGACTCTTAACATTCACTGGTGGTGGAGAGGCTTTAATGGCCTCTGTTTTCCTGGGATCCACAAGAAGTCCCCTCTTACACACAATGTGTCCCAGAAACACCCCTGAGTTCACACAGAAAGTACACTTCTCTGGATTCAGGCCCAGACCTCCCATCCTGCATTTGGCCAGACATAACTCCAATTTATGCAAGTGCTCATTCTTAGAGCTGTACGCACTGAAATCATCCAAGAACACCTGCATGAAATCATCCAGATACTCATGAAAAGATTCACTTATCACTCTCTGAAAGGTTGCTGGTGCATTACAAAGTCCAAAGGGCATGACTTTGTATGCATAAGCACCCCAGTCTATGATGAAAGCTGTCTTTCCTTGGTCTTCTTCTACCACTTGCACTTGATTATAACCACTAAAGCCATCCATGAATGAGTACATCGCATGGCCTGCCACAGTGTCCAATACTGCTTCTGTGAATGGCAAAGGGAAAGGATCTTTATTCGTACAAGCATTCAGCTTCTTATAGTTCACACAAACTCTTAGTTTATCATTCTTCTTGGGAACTATCACAATGGGTGACAACCAAGTTGTATACTCTATTGGGTATATAAACTTAGCCTCAGCCAACTTCTTGATCTCTTCTCCAACCTTCTGTGCATAGTTGGGATTCATTCTGTACTTTGCCTGCTTGATTGGTACTGATCCTGGTTCCAGTTCAATCTTATGCTGACAGATCTCAGGTGGTATCCCTTTTAGATCCTCGTAGTTCCAAGCAAATACATCTCTGTATTTGATGAACAAACTCTTAGCTTCTTCAAAGAATTCTGGCTCCAAATCAGCTCCTACCTTCACCATCCTTGGTTCCTCTTTAGTTCCCACATTCACTTCCCTCACATGCTCATCAGCTGTGATTGTCCAACCAGTCACCACTTCATCCTGTAAACTCACAGTGGCTGGTTCCTCTAGGATTTCCATTTCTCCTTCTCTTTCTTCATAGAAATGTGATGGGTAACTGTTGGTTTCCTCTTCAGTTGGTGTTGCTGACACTACACCACAGCAGATACCTCTTAAACAACTTAGGCCTTCCAGCCGCATCTCTGCAACCTGCTCCCACTCTGGGTGTGCAGCAAACATGGTAGCTTCCTGCTCCTCATCCAGTCCTCCTCTCCAGTTATACTCTCTGACCCCTCGAGGTCTTCTCATAGCAGGTAATGTACTAGATGTCTTTGTGGTAATTTGTATCTCGTGCATCCCATTATGCACGGTTAGTAACTGAGAATTCCAGTCATGGAATACCCTGGCCTGTTTCAGCCACGGACGTCCCAATAATAAGGAGTAAGCCTCCATGACTTCATCCATCTTCAACACAGTTACTGTGATCATAAAGATCATCTTTTGTATCTGTATCTTAACTCCTCTTATCAATCCCAATGGCTGTACACTCCTTTGATTTGCCATTGTTACTGTAAATGGGGCTGGTTTCATGTTACTTAGACCAAGCTTCTTTCTTAATTGGTCTGTCATGATATTTACTCCAGAGCCTCCATCTATCAGTACATCAGTTAGTTCTGTGCTTCCAATTCTCAATTGGATTACTGGCATAGAATCATCAAAGTCCATGACTGTTTCTCGCCCTTCCGGCTTCACATTATAACTGGTTACCTTGCTGTTCAGGTCTGTGTTTCCTGTCTCCTGGGCAATTCGATGGATCGCTTGATACAGCCTGTGTCTACAATAAGGTGCCACAGCCAATAGCTGTCCAATGGTAATCTCTGCTTTGGTTTGGCATATTACTTCAGCCAAAGTCCCTTCATTACTTTGCATGTCTGCAGCTTCTTTCTTCCTTTCATCCTCACTCATTTCTTCTTCTCCATCAGAATCAGAGGAATCTGCCACAGGAATATCAGTACTCTTTTGCATTTCCCTTATGGTGTCTGCCACTTCCTTGTGCAGTTCCTTCTCATCTCTCCAAGCCTCATCATCTTTAGGCATATCACTGCCACCTTCATTATCATCATCTTCCTCAACTACTGGAGGTATTAGTTTGGCTTTGCTTCTTGTTACTATCATTGTACTTACTTCTGGTACAACACATGGCCTAACCATGTGAGCTGCCACCACTGGGCCCTCATTCACAGGAGCTCTCATCTCATTCTGGTGTCTAATCTAGAATGAACAGGCTGCCTTGCGATGTCCTGGCTGATTACAATAGTAACACAGTTCTTCACCATTGGGTCCTCGCCCTTGGTCTGCTCTTGGATTATTTCTGTAATCCTGATTCTCGGGCTGGTAATTCCCCCTTGGAATACCCTGATAGTTGCCTCTGAAATTTCCTTGGTAATTCCCTCTTGAATTACCCCTCCCTTCCATGCCATTGTTATAACCACCAGACCTACCATAGTGGTCCTGATCATTGTTTCTTCTTGGCTGGGGCTGCACCTGATGCACCCTTACTTGCCTAGGTTCTCTTGCAGTTGTCCTTCTGTTGTAGTAACAATTCTCAGTAGAATGGTTATCCATTTTACAGATAGTACAGTGTTTCTCCTTCATGTGGCATTCAGTGGTGGTATGGCTTTCATTCTGGCACTTTGCACACCATACACCCTTCCTCCAATGTGTTGCAGCCTCTGTGGCATACTTCTTCAAGATTTCTTCTAATCTTTTCTCATAGTTATCCCTTTTCAACTTCTCCGTTCTCTTACTCTTCCTTTTTAGTTCTTGCTCTTCTTCTTCATCTGACTCATCCTCAGAGTCCTCATCATCCCTTTTCTCTCTCCTGAGCATTCCCAATTGCTCAATTCTGTTTGCAGTTTCAAATGCCTCCTCCACTGTATTATGGGGTAACATATCCACTTTCTTTTGCAACTTTGGTCTTAGTCCACTCACAAACCAAGTCTTCTGTAAACCTGGTGCTGGTACAGCAGCCAGCTTTTTCATCATCAATTCCATCTTTTCCATATACTCCTCAACAGTTTCATGCTTCTTTTGCTTTAACTGTTGTAAACTTCCATACACTTCATCCTCAGTTTTACTTGTCCTGAACCTATTTCGGAATGCTGTATTCAAGCCATTCCAGGTTAGGAAATGATTATCAGGGAATCTTGCATACCATTCACTTGCTTTCTTGATAAGTGAACAAGGAAACAATCTCATCTTGGCATCATCGCCATTCTCATTGTTCACTATACACATGTGCTCAAATTGGCTAGTGTGTACATCGGGATCCCCTTTTCCTGAATATATTGGAAAAGGTGGTTTTGCCCGTGTTGGTTGTAACGCCATCTGTGGCCCTACCTTCTACCCACTGACAGGTGCTGGCACCCTTGCTGGTGCTGGTCCTTCAGGACCTGTTGTTGTAGTGGTGGATCTTCCACCAAGTGGTGGCCCTTGAGCACTTTTTGCTACTGGCCCCACGATATTCACAGTATTCCCAGCTCTAGTTGCATTACTTCCTACACTCCCTGTCCCCCCAGAGCCAGATCCAGGCAGCCCGCCTGATCCCCCTGAGCCGACACCGTCGTTGGCCTGTGATCCAAGTGCTCCACTTGATCCAGGTCCAATAGGTTGGGATGTCCTGGTTGTAGTCTCAACCTCAGCTGTTGGGTCTACTTCTTCATACTCTTCCTCTTCCAATTTCCTCTCTCTATTTTCATCCTCCAACTTCTGCCCTTGGGTTTCTTCTTCACTCATGTAACTCAACTGCAATGGTGTTGGAGAGTCTGAACTCTCCGTTGGCTCTGCCACATCCTCTCCTCCTTCTTCAGCCTCCACTTCAGAAGCTGGAGTTCCTGCTTTTGGTGTTCCATGCCAACTCTTATCAAAGATTTCTGTCAAATCTTTTATCCAGGGATGTACCTCAGATCTTTCACCTCGTGATTGATCTTCTTCCCGTACCAATTCCCTTAATCTTTCTTGCAAAGAAAAAGAAGGAGTGGCATCCAACTCTAGTTTTTCCGGTATGGGTGATGTACTCCCTGATCTTACTGGTGTGAGAGGTCCAGATGATTCCCCTATGTCTATTCCTCTCTCCCAAAGATATGGATAATTAGCTTTCAGATAGCTTTCTCTTTTTGCTGAATATCTCTGGAGTCTAGCTTATCTTTCATCACTCATGTCCCATGTCTTTCATTTCTTTTAATGTGGCAATAACCAAAACTCTCTTCTGTAATATCTCTCGTATATGCCTGGGTTTCTTTCAAGCTTCAATGCACCCTTGGCTATACTAGAAGTCTCCGTTACCATATAACCATATGGCAAACAAGTCTGGAAAGCTGTTCTTAGTGTGAGTTTGATCCACAAAATATCCTTTGGAATCCAATTCTTTACTAGTACAAGCTCTTCATGCATATGAGTATAAACATTCACCTTTCTTTCCTCCCAGCCTTCAAACTCTACTCGCTTAATGGATAGCAATGCTATCACATAAACCAGTGTTGGTAACCAACGTGCTCTTCCTCTACAGGCCACCTGATAAATCTTTATCACTCCTTTCTCCAGACCCCACTCAGGGTCAGCATCATGCACTCTCTTAAGAATGTTTTCTTTACAACCGTCTGGCAATTCCAAGAACCTCTGAAAGAATCGTTTGGACAATCTTTCCTTCTCAGTTTCACAAGGAATTTGATTCACATCAAATTCTTTAATTCTCCATCCACCATGATCCCACCAGATGCCTGTCACATCTGGTTGTTCATGACCCAGTTCCCCAATATGGTCGCCAAATGTCGCGCGACTTTTACTCACCCATCCCTTCGCTATCCGAGGCGGGAACTCCAAGATAGAAGAGTTGGAAATCTCTAAGCACTCAGCCCGCTCAGAACAATCAGTCATGACCTACAGCTAGTGTATCATGGGGGTGTTTCCTATTTATTTTCCTTTCCGCATTGATGTTAGCTAGTTACCTTACTGTTGGTATTTAAGTATTAGTTTGCTTCAGCAATCTATCGGATTCCATCAACTCATCCATTCATTCCACAGCTTCACTCAGATCTCTCTACACAGTGTGAGTATGAAGTATGTATCAGATTAATATCTATCAAGTATCAGGCTGAAGCCATGGTATCTCTATTCTGCTCTACATTACAACTCTACTTCTTGCATTCAGCAAGTATCAACAGATCGTTCTCCTCCTACTCCGTGTTCTCCCTCTTTCTGCTCAGAGATGCGCTCTCCGCTTCATTTCCAAGTTCTGATTTCCCCCGAAGTCATCCACAACTCCTTCCCGAAGTGATTCCCCAAGAAGTGATCCTTTTCCAGTCCTCGCTCCTGGCTTTATCTTCCTACCTGTAGTTTTAACCGTTTCCCTCACTAACCGTCATCCGTGAACTAATATGTTCCATTCGCAGATGTTGTTCCCCACAGTCGTTCCCTGTCCTGCTATCCGTTCCCTATGGTCGTGACAGCTGTGTCAAGCTGTGACTGGCTGTGTGAAACTGTGATGGGCTGTGACTGGCTGTGCGACTGTGACGGGCTGTGACGGGCTGTGTCGGGCTGTGATTGGCTGTGCGACTGTGTTGGGCTGTGTCGGGCTGTGTCGGGCTGTGACTGGCTGTGTGGCTGTGACGGGTTGAGTTTGGCTGTGATTGGCTGTGACGATTGTGTCTGGCTGTGGCGGCTGTGACGGGCTGTGTAACCCCCCCCCTAAAGTGCGCTGTTGTCACCCCTAAGGCTCCTGTTGGTCTCAGTCTGTGCAAAAATTAAGGGTACCCCACAGATCCCGTAAAAGTGCCTAAGTCCCAGACAGTCCTCTAACAGGTGTCACTTAGATGGTCTGGCCCACCATGTCACCAGCAACATTGGTCTCTTCAATGTGATTGGGGGCTAAGAGGCCCGATACACTTGCAATATCATCGTTGCAAATGCTCACATCACAAACAGCCTTGCGTGACCTGGGGTTTTTTTCCAGCACCACGTTCCATCTCGGTTCATTCACACACTTAGAGAAAAAAACTTGCTCGACCTGTGATGGGAGCACAAAAGGCTGTTCAAGTGGAGGCAACAAGTGGGAGAAATTCACCAATGTGAAGCCAGAGTCATCCTGCTTCATTGACATAGGCTGAGAGCCCGCACGTCGTGCACGTACCCATGAATACAATAGCACCGTGGTGTGTGTGGAGCCATAATCCAATTCTAAAATCTCCTTTATGACACCTACATACCGTACGCTTTCCACCACCTGCTCACCTGAAATGCAAGTACAATCATGCTGGAAAACAATAGAGACCCCCGAGTCATATGTCACAAAGGGGCTGTTGAGTCCATCTGAAGTAACCCTGAAGTGGTTTCCATAAGCCGACATGCTCTTGTATGATGTTGCGATTAATGATGGGGGTTTGGACATGTCCAACAATTCCTTGCAGGCTGGATCAGTAGCATGGTTGGCAACACTTGACACATGCTGGCGGACTGCTTTTACCAGCCATTCTGCAAAGTGAGGGAGAGCACGGATCCTGTTCTGGTTAGCAGCATTTTCAGTCTCCAACCTGGATTTCTCCACCTCATAGGACTTGCCAACACACGCACAACCACATCAATTTATCTAGTTCAATCCCTACAGCCGATGGAAGAACTACTGCACACACACCTATACAAAGCATACCCATGCATAGCAGGTACCAGAAACTGTGACATGCACTCACGTTGGCCACTTACCCCAACATAATGCTCAAACTGGGATGGTTGTGAATGACGTAGTCGTGGATAAGCTGCAACAATTCGAGGGTCAACCTCCGTGGTCGACCAACTCCTTCCAACACCCAACCCGACACTGATTCCTCCTCTCCTGCATCCCACACTCTCCGCCTAGTAGCATCAACAGAAGACAAGTACTCTGTACAAAATCCCAATGCCTCATCAAACACGTAGCCCTCCGCCATACTGCCCTCAGGCTTCGCCAAGTTTCGCACATACCCTTTAAAATCCTTCATTGCTCTCTCCACCGGGTACATCCACCGAGAAGCTACAGGTCCACACAAATCCAGCTCATCCACCAAGTGGATAAGTAAATGTGTCATAACATCAAAAAATGAGGGTGGGAACTCTTTCTCCAGAAGACAAAGAGTCACTGCCACCTCCTTCTTCAATTCCTCATGCTCGGTGGGATCAATGAATTTTGCACAAAGCTTGCGAAACACACGAGACACTCTTAGTATGGCATTGCGAACCCCAGGCGCCATCAACCCACGTAGAGCAAGTGGGAGGATCTGTTGCATGAGCACGTGATAATCATGTCACTTCAATTGGCTCAACTTTTGTTTGACCACATGCTTTTTGAAAGCAGAGGCATAGCCAGTGGGTACTTTCAGATTCGTGATAATCTCCAGGAACACCCGTTGCTCTGGTTTGGTGAGCACATATGGCGCATCAGGCATTACCAATGTATCCACTCTAGTGGGATGGCGTCGTAACCAAAGAGGCTTTCGAATGCCCTGCTCGCGGCGAACTTTCATCGTGTCATTTTCGCCGAAAAGAGTCTTGATTATGTTCTCCGTCACGTTCTTCTCGCAATGCATGGTATCAAAAGTGTGGCGGATGATAAGATGCTGCACCATGTGGTCTAACAAATTAGGCACATTGCAATGCAGTCATGAATGATGTTAACAGAGCATAGGTTCAGTAAACAAACAATCATGCACAATGAAAACCAATGCACTGTTATGTTCCCAAAACACAGGTGTGGTAATCGCACCTCCCAGTAAGGCAAGTCAAACAGAATGGACAATCGTTTTACGCCATGGAGCTTGGAGGGATCGTTCTGTGCGCCTACAGTCCCACCATCATCAATCCATTGTTTGTAATGTCGTGCACGCTCCTTGATTTCGGTGGCTGTCACTGTATGTGGAGCGGGTCTTATGTCTCGCGCCCCATTAAAAAGTCTGGATCTTCTATAGGCATGATTGTGGGGAAGATAGCGTCGATGCCCCTGGAATATCAATTTCTTGCAAGCTGGGGAATATCTGGAATCGACTTGAGGTCCACATGCTAGACAAGCAGAGTACCCTTGGTGAACCTGACCTGATAACAAGCCATAGGCGGGGAAGTCATGTATGGACCACATGAGGACCGCACGCATGGTAAAAGCCCGCTCTCCTTCAATGGCTGCCACATCCATGGCTACAACTCCCACCCACAATGTCGCTAGCTCCTCCACTAGTGGTTGCAGGTAAACATCCACATTTTCACTTGTCACAGATTCCTTTCCAGGAATGAGGAGTGTTAACATGACAAAAAAAATCTTCGTTACCAACCATGGAGGTAGATTATAATTGAGCACCATAATGGGCCAGGTGGACCAAGAAGCGGATTTTGTGCCATAAGGATTGACCCCATCCAGTGCTAATCCAAGACGCAGATTTCTTGGATCTGAAGCAAAATCCGGCCATGTGTTGTCAATATGGCACCAAGCCTTACTGTCTGCAGCATGCCGGACCATGCCATCTGCACTTCTATGATTGTTGTGCCACTTCATGAGCTCAGCGAGCGTCTTAGCTCGGAACATCCGTTTCAATCTAGGTATGAGAGGAAAGTATCGCAGCACCTTCTTGGGCACCTTCCCACGGCCGTCCATGTATCGAGGACTGTGGCACTTGGGGCAATTTGCAGCCTTTTCGAGGTCTCCACGAAACAATACACATCCACGCTCACAGGCATGGATCTGTTTGTATCCTAGACCCATCATGGCGATCATATTTTTGGCCTCATACTGCGATTTGGGCAAGGTGTTCTGTTTGGGCAAAATCTCCAGCCTCAACAATGAAAATAACTCATCCACAAATGTGTTGGTACATCTGTGAGTGGCGCAAGAATTGAGCAACATCAATGTGGCGGTCAATCGGCTATGAACGCTCCCATCGTATAAGGGGATTTGGGACTCTTGCATGAGTTTTTCATGGTGAAGATCATTTGGCGCGCCTGCTTCTTTTCCGCCCATATTTTCCCCATCAAGCATTTTAGAGGGATTTGCGCCATTCTCAACAGCCTCATCATGGTCCAAGTGAAGAGCATTTGGGGTAGGTGTGGGATTCTCCCGGAGGGTATCTGATATTTCAAATGCATCTTGCACAGCACGGGCAATCTGGCCCCGTAGCCCATTGTCGTCTTGTCCCTCCAAATTGACGTCGTTTGCAACACTCTCTACACTACATTCAGCCTCCACTTCAGAGTCGGATGTAATGTAGCCCTGTGAACGCAAATGAAATCAGAAATTGGGATACGATGAACAGGCTTTTTTCAAAACTCCCAGACTCTGAAATTTCATTTAAACACTGTCATGTAAGCAAACACTTTGTAGAATTGCACTAGTTCAATACAGGTGAATGCTGCAAGTCTCCCCCGCACTTGCGAATCAGGAGACGAAATTGGTCGGCCACAGACTTCATTTCGAAGCAGCTTGTGGAGCTCAGACACAAAGACAAATGAAAACTACTCTCATATAATACGGCAAAGTAGGAACACAGTTTTCATCGAAAAACAAAACAAACATACCCTCTGTGATAGAGGGAGACATCCCCACATACAGACAGCTATCTGCACATACCGACAAAGTGAAAGCTCTCAACAAATATGCCCAAGTGGGCAGTGCGTTGAAGGCATGACACATGGCAGCAAACTGCCAAAAGCCCAAAATGCGGCCAACCTTCACACATGGCAGTCAACAGCGACCATGTAGTCATGACCCTAACTACATGACTCCAGTACAACCAATGGAAGAACACCACGTAGTTGAAATGGAGGTTTACTATTTCATGAGCGCATGAGCCCATGAGCCTATGAGCCTATGAGCTCATGAGCGGACATCCGCGGAATTGGAATTTTCCTGCCTTTATTGACGGTGTTATGTCCTCTTACCTCGGTAATAGGGTCTGTTTCTCCTGGTCCAGGATGCGGAATGAGGAATTTCGGCGCCGTTATTCCCAAGAGCAGTGTGCTAAAATGGTGTTTTGAAGACATCCACCGGGGTATTTCGGCACCGAAATTACCTCTTAAAATGTGATATAGTGCGGTATTTAATGGCGCAGAACGGGCAATTTCGGCGCCGAAATACCCAAGTGGAATGTGGTGAAGTGCCTTGTGCTGAAGGCTTCCATCGCAATATTTTGGTGCAGTAATTCATCCGTGGAATTTTTGAGGCCCATATAACGAAGGCGCAAACTGGGCTATTTCGGCGCCAAATTTCCCAATAGGAATGTTAGAAACGGCAGGGTTTTCATGGCTTCAAGTTCCCGGGTCGATGGTGTGCATAAATTACTTGTAGGGTTCTTCACTGAAGTTTGCGTCTCTTCTGCTTTTATTATAGATTTTGGTTGGTGGAAGAAATGTAGGGAATGGACAAGCAGTCTGAACACAATGATTTTTCAAATCGTCAATATATTCATTAAGTGTTTCAGAACTGTACAACAAAAGGATCCAAATGAGACTTTGCTATGGTGAGGATCCGCTATCACTGTCCGATGCATCCCCGCCCTCATGCAAGGATGGCTGCCTTCCACCTGCCTCCGAACCTGCACTGCCGCTACCGCTGTTACTCTGAGAAGCCCTCCCCTCAAAAATACCATCCTCACCAGCCGGAACTGTCCACCTGGGTGCGGAAGTGTCCTCGACATTCCCCTCGCTCTCGGACGCGGATTCTATTACGAACTTCCCTACTCTGCCTTTCACAATTCTATGTTTGGCCTCACGCCTCATTATAATTCTCTGCTCATTCCCGTATGTCAATTGCTCTAACCGAGTAGGCCTATCCTCCCTCCTGATGGCTTCTTTGGCAGCCGTGTCTGCATAGGCTGGTAGAAAAAAGGGCTTCTGGGGACTCGCGAGAAACGATTTTCTGGCAAAGAATGGCCGATGCGATTCTGTCTCCTCCTCTGCAACAGGGTCCGATTCGAGCAAGTCTCCCAGCTTCTCCTCGTCGGACGACTCTGCAAGGCTGAGTGTACGCACAAACATAGAATGAAGTACATTAGAGAATTCAAACAGGGAATCATCGGCAGGTTGCATGGTCCCTACAACCGAAACCAATACACTTACTATGGTGCAACTCACTCGAAGACAGGCATTGGGGGAAGTGGCTTCGGGCGCCCCTGCATCGAACGAATTTCCCGGACTTCCTCCTCTTCATCTTCCTCCTCTCCTTCCACGTCCTCTTCTGCGTGTTTGGGATCCTCAGTCGGAGGCAGACGCTGAAGGCCCGCCAAATTGTAATCGTACAAGGCCGTATCCCCCTCAAATGAGAACACAAATCGGTTCGACATCCTTCCCGCCCACATACAGGCACCTGCGAATTCATACGACAACCACAGCCAAACTCAAGAATGAGTCGCTTCCTCGCACAAGCAAACATACAGAAACGGAAATGGTGTCAATTTCGGTGCCGCATTCAATTAACGTTCTCACCTGTATTTGCAGTGACGTCAAGGACCCTGCCTTCAACATCCGTACACGTTTCCATGAGCGTCTGGATGAATGCAGGACTCCTGGTCCTGCCATACCTCCATGGCTTGCCCGACAAATCACAAAGAATGTCCTTCTCTCCCACATGGTTGAACAGGACGTTATACTCCAGTGGATCAACTGTGGAATCAACAAGTCTTCCTGCTTCACGTAATTTGAATTTCGAATGTTCCTTCACGAAGCAAAATGCCTGAAAGATAAGAGTCTGCAGAGAAGGAAATGAAAACGTCAGAGGTGGCCTACATGTACAGGGGCAATTTTGGCCCAGAAATTGACATAGCAGAGGAGAACCACAGCATACCTTCTGGCCATCGTTGAGAAGCTGCGTGTTGATGCAAGTCCAGATCTTTTTCAGGATGGGTGCTGCACTTCTCCCCGTCCATACTTTGATATCATTCTCAGTGACTTCTCCATCGGCTGCTAGCACAACAACACAGCCAACGTCGTCCAACATGTTGGCTGCGAACCCGAATGTGTGGCTCCAGTATCGTTCGTCGTACTTGTTCCACCAGGGAACTGAGCCCAGCCCCAGTATCTCCTGCCCATCCGGGATATCCACAAGGATCATGTCGATGGAGGCTTTCACCGCCCTGCCCCCGACTGTGCTCTTTTTGCCGTGGCTCATCGCCACAAAATACTCCATCATCTTTGTGTAGCCAGGAGTGTCCTCCATATCATTGCCAGTGGCCTTCCTCTTCCCCTTCCCCTGGTGGGCCTCGATCGCCTTCCTCAAACTCGTTATCTCCAGCCTTCTGGTCAGAGCAGTTAGGAAATTTTCATTAACACACTCCACAATTGTGGGTGTTTTGAGGACTTCCCTGCCCGCAATCTGCACCGCACGGTAGGGTCTGCCAGGTGCATCCTCGTATAGTGATCTCTTCGCAGCCGACCCCCCGGAGCGCTGGCCCTTGTGAATTTTCGGACGAGGTGTGGCCCCCTGGGTGTTTTCCTGCTGGAAATCGTCGTCCGAATCCTCCTCATCTGGCTGACTGTTTTGCTGCTTCTTCTTCTTGGGTGTGGGGGTCTTCGTCTCTTGCCCCTGTTTGCGCGTTCTTTTCTTCCTGTCCTTGGGCTGCTCAGCTGCCTGCTTCTCCATCTGCTCCTTCGCCAACGCTGCCGCCTTGGCTGACTTTCTCAGTGCTTTCTGCTTGGCTGCCTCCTCTGCTTTCAGTCTTTCCGCGTCCTCTGGTTGGGGATCCGATTGCGCCTTCATAGCCCTGGCATTCGCTTCCTTCTTCAAGTTAACCTCCGAGAGGTCAACGGTCCCACTTAGGAGATCCACATACCAGGGGCAGTTTACCAAATGCTCGGCATGCCACTCCTTCGCCATTACTTCTGTGTACATCGTTCCACGACCTCCAGGTGTCCTCCACGCCAGGAAGAATGGTGGAACCCTTTGAATGGCTCCGGACGGAATGAGTGCAAAGTTTATGTACCTGCAATCACGAGGCAGTTCAACAAAAATCATTCTACCGATGCATCATGCAAGTGGAAGTTGTCAATGCACAAGGTATTTCGGCACCGAAATACGGAGTGGACCGTGCCCCAATTACCCAGAACTCACATCTTGCAGAGGTATATTTCGGCGCCGCAATATCCATCGCTGCTTAACCAAATCATCTAAACTGCAAATAGGGGGATGCATTGTCAGCAGATTACCTGAACAGGACACGCATTGCCGCTTTGTCGGCACCCTCCTGCTCTTCGATGTATACGCTGCGTCTTGCCTTTGCAATTTCTCTGAAAAAGAGGTTTGCGAAGCGCCCTCGCCACGACTGCACGTAGTTCTCCATTGTCTCAGGCTTCGTCCAGTCGATCTGTAACTTGAAAGTGGTGGTGTTGCAGTCCAATTGCTCCTGGGCGTGGGTCAGTACCTGCATCATGGCAGGTTTCCAAAACATTCATGATTTTGAAATTGCGACGATGTCCAACACAGAATAGGAGAAAATTATACCTGATGCCACCAAGTCATGACATTGAGCCAGTCGTTCATTTTGTCGTCTGTTGGCTCGATGGGAAAGTGGTACAGCAGCTTCGTGTTTGTATGGCCGTTCCAGATTCGCAGCCACCTCGTCTGCAGCCACCTCACATCGGTCAGACAAGAGCTCCAACATAAGAATCGCGAGAAGTCACAAAACAAGAATAAACACATGCTTACCTTCTCCGCCGGCTCAACACAGGACACTGCATGTGATGAAGTTTCTCCATGGACATTTCCGGTTTCATGGGTCTGGAGTAATGCAGTCCTATCTCCGCCAGGAACTCGGCACCAAGACCAGGGTCAGCGATTGCAACTTGCTTAACAAGTTTGGACCTGTACTTGGTCCGGGATTGCTTCCCTGCCTGCACAATATGACTCTCTATCGACGCGTCCGCCTTGTTGGGGGCATCATTCTCAAAGAACTGCCTTTTGGCATAGGCCAAGTCATCCCTGATGTTCGTCTGCATTCCCATACCCAGCAGATACAGTCAGGCCACGGATCCCTGCAACAAATAACATTAAATTGATACTGAAATTTGAGATGAACCTCACCGAATAGAGGATCTCCACCATGGCGTCCAGTGTTGGTCGGTACCAGGTGCGATCTGCTTTCGCTAGGGACTTCCTGTACAGCTCGGGATCGAGGGACTTTTGGAAGTCCGTCAGCGGAGCTGTCCCCACTTCTTGCACTCTGTAGAGCGTATGTGCCAGATGAGTTTCCACGAAGGCCCTCTCTGTTACCCTGCCATGGAGAAAAAAACAACATGAAAATATGATTTCGGCACAGCAATCCAATTTCCAATTCATAGAGTGCATGACAGTGGTGAACATTGCCTATTTCGGCGCCGCAATAGGCAGTACACAAGGATGTAATTGTATACTTACAGATTTATATCCGCCATGGCACCCTTCAACAGTCCTCTGTCCCTGACGTCCACCTTCACGACAATGCAGTCCACCATGTAATGCCAACTGATATCTTGCGGATGCATTTCAGCAATGTACTCTGTCCAGGCAAGCATCCTGTGGTTCCCGTCCCAAACGAAGAACATCTTCCCTTCCATGTGTGCGAATGTGGGATTAGTCTTCAGATAGGCTTCAAACTCGGCATTAACAGTGTGCCAGTGGGGGCCCCAATTCTGAAGCTCCTCTGCAGTGGGGCCCCTTGTGACACCCTGGTCATTCTCAATGGAAACGTAGAATGCTGCCGACCCCCGTCTGTACCCTTCTCTGAAGTTGTGCTTCAGTCGATCGATATCCCCTGGCAGTGCTTGCCTTACAACTGGAAGGCTTACCATGCGACACAAAGGAACTTTAAGGTTCTCGGGATACACCATGGAGCCCAAAACGCGGCCTATGTTGCTATGAGTCTCTGCCAGCAACCTGTTTGCTGCTATGTTCATGTCTCGTGCGCTCATGAGCATACCCGCCACCAGTTTCTTACTTGTATCACCTCTGTCACTTCCCTCACCCCTCTCACCAGCCTGTGTACTATCCTGGAGGTTTTGCTCCTCCGCAAGATCCAGCAGGTTCTGATCGTCGCCAAGTCGTACCACGTTATCGTCCTCTCCTTCTGTCAGTTGAATGGGCCGCCCTTCTGCAGATCCGACTCCCACATCTCCAGCGGCCTCCACCGCATCTGTGTTTTCTGAAATTGACTGCAAACCCAATACCTCCGCTTCCAGTCTCCCTAGGGGTTTTACTGGCGAAGCCATGGGCTCCTTCTGCTTTCTCGGCTTCCGAACTCTAGGTGGGCTTTTCGGAGGCGATATCTGAGGTGTTGAATGAGGACTCGTCTGCCTCGATGCACTTCCACCTTGTGAGCGCAGCACCCGGGCAGGAGTATCCAAAGTTGACTGTGTTGCCTCGCCCCCCTGCGATCCCTCCCCAGCTCCCATGTCAAACAAACAGGAAAACATGAGACACTGCACGCCAAAACAAAGGTGTCAAAGGAATATTGCGTATGGAGTGCTTCACATCCGCGAAGCACGAATCTCTCACTGGTGGGCGATCCGAGTCTCCGGATAACGACGTCTGCATTTCATGCATGAGACGGAGCTTAAGTCGTGTCGTCGGCGGCTTCCCAAAATCCCGCGTCCTCCTCTTTGCCGGAGTTGCCTGACCTTCCACAAACTCTATGCTACCACTATGCCGCATAAGGAGAGGAAACGCAGGAGAACGTCACTGCAGAAGGGCAAGGAGCGAGAGAGCGAAGCGGTGGAACATGCAACCACTATGCACGAGCAGATGCGTAAGCAGCCACGTCTCCCGAAGCGTTGCCACCGTCCACCACTTTCTGCCGTATGGGTGATGAAGAGATTGTGACCCCTGACACGTTCGCACGGATGAAGTCGACTGGAACACGACGCGTGCCAGTTCCAGCCACCAGTGTATGACGGTTTATCCGAATTGCGGCACCGAAATACGTTCCGTTCACCGGATGCGGTTCCCGGAGCAGCCGGCATTGAATGAAATATCCGCACATCATGAAACCCAACCGCCATGAAAATCGCCTGCATATGACATTCAACAGTCAGGTCGGTACGTTTCATCAGCGGACGGATGAATTTCGGCGCCGAAATTCATCCTATTCAAGTGCTTTCATACACAAACTTACAAATTTCGGCGCCGCAATTCATCGCTTTCCAAGTCCTCATTCGTCATGAGCAAACCTGTCGGTGGGATATCGGAGCCGGAATTAATTCCGGGACAACGGAAACGGCTGCACTTCGGCACATTTCATCCATATTTCGGCGCCGAAATTCATCGCTTCGCAAGTCCTCATTCGTCATGAGCAAACCTGTCGGTGGGATATCGGAGCCGGAATCAATTCCGGGACAACGGAAACGGCTGCACTTCGGCACATTCCATCCATATTTCGGCGCCGCAATTCTTACGAATATGTCCGTCCGCGCGTAGACGAGGTGAAATCATCCATATTTCGGCGCCGAAATTCATCCAGAGCGAAGATTAAATCGGCACGATGCTATGCTTTGCCGCCATCATTGCCCCTGACGGATGCTGTCCATGACTGTTGGACTTGCCATTTCTGGACATTTAACTATAATTTCGGCGCCGAAATTATACTTTATGTGCGGCAACGTCCCGTGCGAAAAAAACCACTTCATGGATACTGTCGGTTTCAAATGAAAAAAAAACGGCTAAAATGCAATTAATTTTGACAGAAGTGGTTTAATATGCCGATTTCTCCATTAAATGCAGAATATTCCTGTTATATTCGTCGGAACGGGGTATTTCCAACGATTTACGGAAAATTATCATCCAAAACCAAAAAGTAAGTGCCGGGTTTGGACGAATTTCGGCGCCGAAATTCATCCGTCGCATAGAAAATGTAATATTAGAGTTACTCATTGCGGACAGTAAGGATGAATTTCGGCGCCGAAATTGATCCATTTCAAAGAAAAATAAATATTGGAGGGAAAATTCATGAAAATTCATCCAATGCGAAGGAAAATAAAAAATATCTCCTGGACTTGGAATGAATTTCGGCGCCGAAATTCAATGCTCGCGAAGGAAAAAAAAAATCGGGAGGATTTAGGTTTAATTTCGGCGCCGAAATTCATTGCTCTCGAAGAAAAAGGGAAATTAAAAGGGAGTACTTGGATGAGATTCGGCGCCAAAGTTCATCTGTCGCAAAGAAAAATAAAAACAGAAAGGACTTCCGATGAATTCTGGCACCGAAATCCATACGCAGGGCAGCAGAATTAGGGTCGGAAAAGGAGATGAAGAATGAATTTCGGCGCCGAAATACATCCATTCTGCCGAATCAGGATTACTGTCATTCGGAAGTCGGCACCGATATCCGGACACGTGGTCAATCACGACTGTAATCAGGAACACATTTATCCGTATTTTGGCATCTAAATTCAACCCATATGTGCAGATACAATTTAATGAAGAAGAAGTTCATCCGAATTTCGGCACCGAAATCCATCCGTTGGGTGCTTGGTCAGTTTTATGAGGTAAACAAATTACGATTTCTGTTGCCAGAATTCATCCCTTGGCTTCCAAAGCTGTTACATGACAGAGATGTTCATCCAGATTTCGGTGCCGAAATTCATGGGAAGGCCTGATTTATTGTACCCCAAGTGGTTGTACATTACAATTCAGGCACCAAATATCCGATGTGAACTTGCTGTTTTCGTCCGTTTTTTTAACGTACGTTACACACCTTCATCTTTACGTGCACTGATCACCCATCATGTTGGATACGGAATCCTCCAGAAAATCATTTGTGTTATTAGGTAGGACACACTCTTCTCATTGCAGGACTTCGCTGCGGAGCGTACCGAGAGGTCCCGTCTTCAAAATGGACTCCCGTGTTTGGGTCAACGTGTACTTCCATCCTGATTCTCTGAAAGCTAAAATACCCTGCGACCAAGGATTTGCGATTGTCACTGAGCAGTACTTGTGTGTGAAGTTCGGGCTCCGCCCTGGAACGGTGTTTTTGGAAGAGGAGACGAAGGATGCTTATGGAAATTTTCTGGAAAGTGCCGTCATTCTGCATGCAGATTTCGGAAAAGGCAAAGAGTGGCGGCTCCCAGCTTCTGAATCCATCCGGTACAGTGCCATTGGTGAAATCGTGCCTAAAGAGTTCCCACGCTGGAACTTGGTTGATCCTCCTTCCACAAGAGGGTCTGGGGTGCAAGATGTGAAGGATGTGGGCACCTCTTCACAAGCAGAGAAGCCCAAACATGTGAAAAGGGAAATCCAGGAAAACAGGGAAACAGTCGTCCAGGACTTATCCAGTGACGATGAAGACTGTATGGTCCTTCCATCGTATGTTTCGAAGTCGTCCGTCACTAGGAGTGTTCAGCATACACCGTCCGACTCAACTTCCATCCGCTCAGCAATCGACATATTGCGGAGGATGAAGACAACGGGTTCCCGCTCCAGTGACCTTCTTAGGCTTGATTACGACAAAACTCCAATCCATTCTGTGGAAACTTTGCCTGATGTTGTGGATGGGAATGCTATCTACGAGTTCCCTCCAGTGCCGGCAGGCGCAGGCCCAGACGGCATGCTCGCAGGAATGAACAGGAAACATGACGGCCACCCTTGGTGTGTCACCAAAACTTCATCGTCCAACCTGGGTGATGGAGTTCGAGTGAGATATGTATTGTGTGCTGGGCATCTTAAATGTTTCTCGAGCACATGTTACCATTACACTAGCAAAGGCACCAGGAATGAGACTGACTGGATTGGCAATTCGTCGACCCCATTTTGGCCTCAAGGTAGAGTTCCTGCAGGGACGTTCAAGTGTGCCCATTGCAACGCAGCCCCTACGTGCATGGCAGTGTGCAACGCCAAGCAGTACTACGTCGGGACCGTCGGCCCAGCGTGCACCAGAGCATGCATTCACATCGGAAAGCATGAGCACCCCCTCGCCAGAGGCAATTGCAGAGTCGCTTTTCAACAAGCCCAGGATATTATCAAGGAGGAGGTGAGGTTGAGGCCGGGTGCAAAACCAAAGCAGATACAGCTCGCATCGGCACATAGGATTGCAATTGGCAGAATAATGTCGGAGGACGGAAGCACAAGAGAGAAGCTGGGCGAGGGGGACATGAAGGACCTGCTGGAAGCTGTCTCCCATGTGTGCAGCCCCAATGTCAGGAACCACATTGTCAGCTGCAAGAAACGAATCGGAAGAGGATCAGACATGCACTCCATCTTGGAAGTGAAACGCACATGCGGCTACGACTTCATCCAAGGCAGCTTCTTTCCTGGTCAAGGCTCGGAGATGGACAGGTGCTTCATATTTAAGATGTCAACGTGCGGACCGGGGAGCGGCGTCGATTTGGTGAAGCGGATGACCAGTGGAGACCTCTCAAATTGTTGGGTCATGTTTGACCACATCCGGCGAATTACCAACCACGATTGGGTGACAATGGGGGCACATGTATACGACCCACATTGCAGAAAGTTGATGACCATTGCTATCTGCGAAATGAAGGGAAAGACACAGATTCGGAGTTGCATATGTGGCGCGGCATTAATGAGCAAATGGCGAGAGCCAAGTTGCCCCCTCCCGATTTTAGGGGCTTCATGGCTGACAATGCCCAGGCAAACTGGGCTGCAGTTAGGAGGGTATATGGGGACGACCCAAAGACTCCAATGGAAGGAAAGGAGAGATCTTGCGGGTTCCACTTCATGCAGAGTTTGACGCAAAACACGAAAAGGTTCGTGGCGTCACGCCACCGGCAGGATCATATCAGTATGTGCCTAGCGTGGAAAAATGCGAATTCCATCGACGAGGCGGAGACCGAGTTTGCAACCATACGCGCCTGGTGGGTGTCTTCATGGGCAGTGGATGTGAAAGATCAGCCAGAACTGCAAACGTGGCTTGCGTGGTGGCATTATAGATTCCGCCAGTTTGGAGACTACATGAGACAGGTAACACATTTCTGTACTTGACAATTGTTCTGTTTTGTGCTTGGACATTCTCCACAATCAGTGACATATCTAATTTCCTTCAACAGGACATGAGCTTGGAGGATGACACGGATATGCCGACGACGAACATGGCCGAATCGGTGCACTCTTCCTGGCGTGCTTCCTCTGCAGCACATCTCGTTGACATGTTGACAGCAACAACAGAAGATATTGTGAGGGCCATCATGCAACAATCTCATTACTACCAGTTTCTGGAGGAAAGCAATGGGGTATCGGACCAGACAGGCAGGAGATGCTGATGAGGGCGGCGCATCGTTCGACCGATCCCAAAAAATGGACTGCTGCATTGCGGGAAACTATAAGGTCAACGCCGTTACACAGTCGGGGGAACTGCCTGGAGGGCGATGTCCGCAGCCGGCCGGTGAAGAGAAGAATTGAGGACATGCCCGGAGGGGATGGGGATTCATGGAGATCAGATATGAACATCCGCACTCAACCTCGGGGCGCAACGATGTTGCGTCCCACGCCTCCACGAAGCAGGACTCGTACCCCCTCTCCTGCAGCATCCATGGAATCGCTGCCAGACTCGGGACAACATGCCGAGGATGGGCATGCTGCTCCTGTTTTCGTTACCCAATACAACATTCCAATCGTGGAGCGAGATGTGTCGGCCTCGCAGTGGAGAATTGCACGGACCCGTCCGACATTTCGTGGCAAATGTTGTGCTGTTCGTGTCGACACCAACCAGAGATGCAATGAGATGATTCGGAGGAGCCCGCAGGGCGGTGTGCCTGCCCCTTGCTTCACAGGGAGATTTGTGTGCGCAAAGTTTGTGGAGGCCACACTGAAGGAGTTTTGGTTCTGCAGGCACGACATCATGTCGTGTGTGTTCGGCAAGCCCAAGTATGGTGTACAAGGCATGCCTGAACCACCGGCAGTCTGGCCTGTGGCAAGTGGTACAGATCTTACCCTGGAGGAGGCAGACGCTCTAGGAAGTGCAGGGTTTCGACTGGTGGAGAGGACAGACGTTCCACGAAATCCAATTCCCAATCGTCATCCTCCTCCCACGAGAAGCTCTTCGCCCCGCATACCGGTGGGTGACCCCGCAGCTTGGCCCACCCATCGGTGGGGTAAACTGAAAAGACGGCGGCCACCAACAAAGGCGAACGACACCAGGATGGCCAACGCTCTTGCAATGCCCTGCATAGTGCAAGGTTGCAGGGATGTTCCTCACCCCGGGATGGGGCGCATATTTCAGTTGTCAACAGCCGGGTCTGCTGCGCGCAGTGTCGTGTATGCAATCACGGTTTCACAGTACCCAGCTTGTAACTGTGAGGACTTCCTTGTTATGGAATCGAGGAATGCAGCATACGTCCCCTGCAAACACCTTTATTACATTTTTATGAAGCGCATGAGTTGCATATCCGCAGTGGACGTCTTCATCCATGCTCCAACACTGAGTTTCAACGAGCTGCACAAGGCCCTACGGCAGGATACTGGTCGGACTGCTTGACATTCCACATTCGGGAAGGAGTTAGTGGCAATTATATTACATTCATCTTCTTGCACCCTATTTTTTTGTGAGGAATTATACACTTGGTGGTGCCGCATCGCCATGGCTACATGTGAATTTCGTCCACCTTTATGAGAAGACTCCAATTTGCTACAAATACATTGTTACTGTTCTGCAAATGTGATGCCTTTACAAGATTGCTAGTTCTGTGTCCCAGTGGGAAGGGTCCTACTGCACATTCCAGCATTTGCATACTGCACCTTGTGCAAACAGCAATCCATACGACAAAGGACACGTCCCAGCATACTGGCAGTGAATTGCAAATAACATTAACAGAAGATTATCGAAGCCTGTATATTCCCCATATGGCACAGGGAAGCTGCTTGATTTCTGAATGAAAATGTATGTGCCATGAGTGTCAGCAAGTTGAAACATGTCTACTCTAGCATGCAAGACCTATGGTCCCCTCGCCCAAGAAGAAGGAACTCGAACTGGCCTCTCAAGGACCTCCTGAGTGACCGGGTGCCTATATTTGAACAAAATGTCAGTGGTTTCTGTCGCCCAGTTGAAACTAACGAGGATGTCGTGTTTATCGATAGCGCCCCCTTGGTAGAAGGACATTTTCACAGTGGGCCCTGTGTTCCCCTCCTCCTCATCCTCATAACTGAAGAGAATGTCCCCACTTTCCGAGCCAGTCCGTCCACGCGTAAAGTTTTCACCTATGCACTCATCATACGTCCACTCGCAACAATTCCAGCGATACAGCAACGCTGTGCGTGATCTGTTCGGCTCCCACACATGCGGAAAGTCCAGGTCCATGATGCGTAGGAACCACCTGCTCCCCAGCCGGGGTCCAGGAGAGTCGTGCAATCCTGGAAGAAACTCCATTGCTCTCAGCTGGACAAGTCGAGGATCGTCCCTGTAAACATCCAGGAAGACAATGATGTCGTCTGCTTTCGGGAAAATGACTCCCGTCTGGCGTCGATAGATGTGATTCGGGCACGACATGGCCTCACGACACAACACGAACTCAAAGCAGGGAGGAGATGGGCACAACAGAGAAGAGTGAAGAGCAAAATGAGAGCAAGGCCTCCCTCACCGTAAGGCGGGTATTTGCTCTCCGACGCCCAATTTCGGCGCCGTTATTACATGGAGTGCGGAAGCTTCAGCCGAGAATTTTGTTTCCGCAGGTCAATTTCGGCGCCGTTATTGGTTGCAATCCCCAGCCTTCAGCCGGGTATTTGGTTTCCGGACCCAATTTCGGCGCCGTTATCGGCTGCTCTCCGGTGGCTTCAGCCGAGTATTTGGTTTCCGGGGCCCATTTCGGCGCCGTTATCGCCTGCATTCCGGAGGATGCAGCCGGGTATTTGGTTGGCAGAGCCCAATTACTTTCACCGTTGTTGGCTTCACTCCCGAGCCTTCAGCGCGCTATTTCTTTTCCTGTGCCCAATTACGGCCTCGTTATAACCAACCATCCTGCACTTCTGCAATAGTACTATCCACGGTTATAGGTCGCCATTGCGTTTTCGGAGTCTGCAAACCCGGATCCTAATTCCGCTTGCGTCTCTGCCTCTGGGATAATTTCGGTGCCGTTATTGCCCAGAATTCTGTTATTCTATGACCTGGCCTGGCGGTCCATGAGCCTGGGCTCCAAGTCATGAGCGTACACTGGTACTCATGAGCGGAGTACTTCCAGCATGAGCGCGGAAATCTTCGATTTTTGATTATTTTATAGTTTTTGGCCCGAAAAAAATCTGCCGAAATTTGAAGTGTGTTACTTTGCGGCTCATGGGTTAGCCATGCCCGCTCATGAGCTCATGAGCTCACCGCTCATGAGCTCATGGAATAGCAACCCCCGTTGAGATGTCCATGATCCGCGGTCATGAAGTCATGGACATGACTACTCTCACGCACTACCAACTACATGACTCCATCACTATGACTCCATGACTCCAATACATCCAACGGAAGAACGACACGTAGTTCGGACTCCGGTCACTCCCACGACTGTCCAAAATGCGGACATGCGCGGGCGTGCTGTAAACATGTCAGAGTGCGTGCATCGTGCAAGGCGTACCGGGACTGTACACTGTCGAAGGTTTGGGTCCCTCCCATACTTTGTTAGGTGCTTTTTGGCCATCGGTAGAAACTGCAGGATCCCTCCATGGCATATTCTGCAGTTGCACAATATTTTGCGGTGCCCTTGTGCAATGGCATGCGCCTCCTCTAGTCGCCACAGTTTCTCATCTTTCCTGCGCACACGGAGTCGTTGAGCTGTCAGCCGAAACCCCGCTCTCATTGTATACATCGTACTTACACAGGGGGTGTGCAAGGGTCTTTGCAGCTGATGTCAGACTGTCATGGTCAGGCCCTCCCCGTGCGGTCCCCTGACTGCGTATGAGAAGCTAAGGGAGACCTGCATTGCTCGCAACAAAGAGGTTGAGGCGGAGTTGTTTGGTTCGCACCCACTGTGAGTATACTGAGAGGCGGCTCACCCTAGTGTTGTGGCCGCTATCTCGCAGGAGAGCATTCCACCTCAACCGAAGTGCTCAACTGACCCGAATACTTTAGTTTGGGGTTGTCAGACATCGCATTGCAGGGGCTTGTCATTAGGGGTTTTTTTTTTTAAATGTGAGAGGTTTACTGTTTAGCCTGAAATTGCCCGCATTCTTGTCTTTAGGGTCTACGAGTTTTTCTAGATTCCCAGTGTTGGGATTGCATTGCTAGGTACACAGAATGATGGTTGTGAGGCGTCGCCTGTCTCCACACTATCATGGCGCACCATGAAGAGAGCGGGATTGGTTAATTTCTTCATGGGGCGAGGCTTGCAGGCTTGTTGCTCTGAAACCAAAGCGTGCTTGCCGTCGACCTCCACTATCCACGGGACCACCCAGACGCAGTGGAAGGCTAGAAACAATGGCCGACGAGGCACGGCAGTACGTAGACGAAGACGAGGAGGAGGATTTGTTGTGTGTCCCTGCAGGCGAGCACACTGGCGATTCCAGCAAAGATGTCCTTCGCCACCCAGCTCCTGCACCCTCGCTTCCCCAGAAACGCCCGTCGCCGGCAAAATCACCATCTGTAAGCACCTGCTCACTATGACGCCACATCTTCAGCATTCCTATGCATTGACATGCTGAGCATACCCATGAAGGAAGCATGCAAATGTATAGAACGTGTCTGAGACTTTCTTAGCATTCCAGGATGTAAATGCACTTCCCACACAGAAGAGGTTGAAAGGTGGAAGCCACAGAAAATCTGGCAGTGGACGTGGCACAACTTTGAATGCAATCACATTTGCAAAGTTCTCACTTTGGGAATTTCACATTGGGGAGATGGCATTGCTGGAGAAATTTGCATATAGCAAGGAAGGGATGCCCGAGCATATAGGCAGTGAAACCCCACAATGGGATAGGAAATCAAGCCCTTTCGCTATATCTTCATCGTGTACACAGTTTGGGTTTAAGTCAAAGGCTCTTACTAAGAGGTTGATACACAGTGATGTTTCTGTTTACAACTAAAATGCAATGTCCATTCAAATGAGTCCATCTACCCACTGATGCTTCTTGTATGCACGCTTTGATACAAGCATGCCAATGGTTTGTGAGGTCTCCCCACTAGGTAGGCTTTGGAATTGGCCATGTAGATTTAGCTCAGCCCCCACTTTCCAAGTTGGGTAAACAAAAGTGTGGGGCACCTGATGAGTCTGAGGGGATGAGGACCTGCTCATAGTAGGATGAGTACAATCAAAGCATTAAAATGGCAAGTGCACGGCGTTAATTTTTTTTTAAGTTGCCATGATTTCATTTGAATGCTTTGATTGACTTTAATGTTTGAATTGGTTTTTATTCTGTGCAGGCCAGGAAGAGGCGAGCTTCCATCGAAGGCGCTGCAGCTGTGGTGGGCAGTCCATCGGGACGGGGGTTGTTCAAACAAGTCAACCCTGCTACAAACAAGTCCCCAGGCACAGCACGACCACCTCCACGACCTATTCCACAGTACCCTCCGTACACACATTACCCACATGCCTACCCCACCCCCGATCAGTATGGCGCTGCGGACCCTTACAACCCGCACATCCAATACAAGCCCCCTCTAGGTGGTTACCCGCAGCAGCCATATGCCCATTCTCCTCCACCTATTCCCCCTTACCTCCCAGACCCACATGCTTACCCGGCATCTACACGTCCACCATACGAACCTTTTGGGCCATACAGTGGGCGATAGGCCCGCCCCCCATTCCCCATGGCAACCCCCAGCTGCCCCACCACCTGAGGAGGCAAAGGAAGACATCCCTATGACCAAGAAGGAGCGAGCTAATGCTTTGAGGCGGGCGAACAGGCGAGCCAGGGCAGAGGCAATCCGAAACCATGATGCGCGAGAGGAAGATGGACTCCCCCCTCAAGTGCTTCCGGTTGACAAAGCTGGAGAGCCCATTGGACCAGCATGCAATACCTGGCATGCAGCCCTCAAAGGCCAGATATGGCGTTTGTGTGACATGTCAATGCATATTGCAGCGCAGGATGAATGTGTCATTGAAGAAATATATAGGATTCTAAACTCTACATTTGCGTACACACCACGTGGTCTTGACTATGAGCACATGAGGAAGACACTTGGCATTGCCTTGAAAACCCAAAGACACGAGATCCATGCAGTGTACAAGGCAGGCGAGGGGAGGCCTACGCATCTGAAGGAAGCTCATTGGGACAGGCTGGTATCGTATTGGCAGACAGCAGGATTCAGCGCAAAAAGTGCCCTCATGAAGGTTGCAAATTCATCAATCAAGAAGCCTTCAAAAACAGGACGTGGTGGGAAGGCATCTGTTGAGGCTCGGCTTGTAAGTTCACACACCAGTCTTTTTGCCCTCTTTGCCTTGGCTGATTGTTGTTTATAATGTCAAACAGGCTAAGTCCTGGCAGAAGAGAGTAGAAAAGATTCTCAAGGACCTGGACCTGGATCCGCAAGTCTTGACCCTGCTGGATAAATCTGACTTAGAGGCTGTAGTGTCCTCAGCCATGTCTGTTGCCATGAGATTGTCTGATGAAAATGAAGTTAGGCAGAGAACTTCCTTGAACTTGTTTCCAGTCAGTGACATGGGGGTGGACATCTTGGATGACCTCAAGGGTCTACCCACTCTCGGCACTAGACTGAAATTTAAACTCAAGGCAGGAGGCCTATCTTTGAACAGCAAACAGAAGCAGAGAGGAAAGGGAGAGTGCAATTGTCCGTTGTGTGGGCAATCTGAAGACAGTGTTCATTTTCTGATACACTGTCCGGGGTTCTCTCACCAAAGAGACGCTCTCTTCAATTCAATCAAGGGAATTGTGCATGTACCCCTGTTTACCAACTTTGAAAGTCTCGAGGCTGAGCCAAAAGCCGCGGCCCTCCTGAGGCCTAGTTTTTGGGCAAATCACACACAGCAAATTGATGCTTGTGTGAAGGGTTTTCTAGAGGATATCTGGAAAACCCGGATTAATTCTTTATATGAAGGTAAGTCTTACTACCAACGTCAGCCCCTGACAGAGGTAGGTTCTGTTCCTTTTGTTCCCGCTCAAACTGGGCGCGGGGTCAATGGCCACAAGGCTACGGCAAACAACGTCTTATGAGTACAATCTATAATGGGGTGTCCATTTCCCCCATTTTACACCATGTTAGGAGGGAAGTACAAAGTGCCACCAGGCTTTGTCATTGAATTCTCCAAATTATGTGGAGTGCAATCAGGGTTTTCTTGAAGGGGTGCTGCCTGTGGAGTGAACTAAAGTGTTCATTCACCTTGTCGCAAAGTGCTTGTAGGCTTTTCTTTAAGGGGGGAGGCAGGTTTCTTGAATTACGCTTCATTTCCCGAGTGCTACTAGCCTTTTCTATTGCGGAGACCCTACCCAGCGCATCTTTAAGGGTGGAGGTGTGTCCAAGAGTCACTTCAATAGCGAATCAAATGGACTGTTTTTTGTGGAAGGAGTTTTTTGTGAGTGCTACGTAGTAGTCATCTGTAAAATTGGGCGAGGTTGCAATCGTCAAGTACAATGGTAATGTTTCTTACTTGGTCCTGGCAAGTGGTCAGTAATACAGTTTGCCAGACTTCTTGAAGGAGATAGAGACCCAATTTTGCAATTTTGTTATGCCTTGGTTACATTTCTGTATTTCTTCCAATTGGGTCTCGCCATGGTCAGAATAGTGGTGCAACTTCATGTAAGTTGTCCCTCATGTTCATCAAGAAAGGCAAGTAGAATCGTATGAAAGTTATATTCGGGGAGTGCGAGGTCTATGTGACGACATGATTTTCACCAGTTGCTGCTTAGACATATTGTGTTGATGTCGTTGCCTGAGAGTTGCTCTCATTCTCTGATTTCAGATTATGTCTACTGGCAGAGTTGTGAAGTTGCATGAAATTGTTGCTTTCTGAGTTCTGGAGGCGCAATAATTTGTATTAAGCCATTCCCCAAATGAATGAAACTCATTATTAAGATTAATTTGCACTTGATTGTTTCAACCATGACTTGATGGTGAGGAAACTGGCCTGCACTCATGCTTGGGGAATTTCCAATCGGGTTTGACATCCAAAGTGGGCTTTAATTTGGACTGTTTGTATGTAATCAGCTAGGTGAGGTTGGGTTTTTTGGAATGATGGAATTGTGACTTGTTAGTGTGTAGTGGGTGGGGTCCTCATTTTACATACCAATCTATAAGTGTGGATAGAGGAGGGTCTGATCAGAGTTGTCGTGCAATGATGATGTCAGGGCAGTATTTGAAACTGCAATAGTGAGTGTGAGTGTGAGTGTTAACATGACTTTTTGTGGTCATTAACATACGGTAGTGTTGTGCTGGTGATTACTCTTCTGCATTAGCTGCATTTGTCACTCAGCTCTCTATATTACTGCAGACATAGTGACTACGTTAGTGGGCGCGGGGATACCAAAATTGGTTGTATCCCAACAGTATGTCTGACAAACCTCTGTTCAATCACTGTTGTCCCAGAATGGTATGTCGCTCGTCATGGCTGACCATGCTAGCATACTGAGCTGGTACATGACAAATGCAAGGCACAGGAGCGAGGCCGAAGTCCATCGTTGCATGAAATCCAGGAAGGTTCAGTAAGCAGAACATTGACCAGCGAGCAGATGGTGAGATCCACGTGATCATTCTTTCTCCCATTTTTTGTCGATTATTTTGTTCTAGGCATTTTCCCTACCAGCGGCATGATGTTCTCATGTTGTTCATGGACTTGCGTGGACCTGGCAGGAGGGGACCTCTGGGTATTCAGCAATTGCTCGCAAAGTGGAGGATATGGAAAGAGCACAGGGTGCACAACACAAAGATACAATGGATTTGAAGGCTACAATATCGCATGTGATGATGTACAAGAAGGCCACGGCTGAGAAATTTGGGATCAACATTTCCTCACCTGCCTTAATGGGCTCGTCTGTAGCAAACAGCTCGTGCATCGCTGGCCCTTCAGCCTCGAGACGTCTGGAGGACAGGTTTGACTTGCCTGGCATGTCACCAGGTAACGTCACTCCAGTTGATGCATTTGAGGATGATGTGCAGGTGGAGCATGTTGGCCCAAGTGGAGGGGAGGACACCCCTACCAAGGAACTTACGCGTCCTCGTGCAGTTCTGTCACACTGTGCGGTAGTGGAGGCGCCTGCAGAACTCCGGCCTACTGCTGTTGCGGTGGGGACATTTGAGACAACCCTGGACATTGACCTTGTTTCCCCGCGGGCAGATATTACCTAGCAATCCACGGTTGTCACTTCCACTCCCAACCTTCAATTCATGAAGGGGAATGTCATGCACACAACAGTGGAGAAGGGCAAGCATTTTTTCATCCTAGATATTAATGGCTTGCTGTGTGAGTGCATCCATGTCGGGAGCGATAATGCGTTTGTGGTTCCAAATGGCCTTGAGCACAAATTATGTGGTAGCAAGATGGTCGTTGTAAGGCCTGGTTGCAAAGCTTTTTTGGACAAGTGTTTTGAACACTTTGAAGTGGCAGCATGGTCTTGTATGCAACCACGTGACTTCCTACCCATAGTGGACTGGCTTTTCCATGGGCACGGTGACCTTGCATTCAAGTGGGATGGGGGATATTGTGAGCAGTCCACTGACATGGATGGGAGCCTGCCCATGAAACCACGGGTTTTGAAGAACCTATCTACAGTGTGGCGGGGCAACTGTGACTGGAATCCTGAAACCACTCTTCTTGTTGACGACACACCGCACAAGGGGTCGAACAATCCAGCATACAACGCAATTTTCCCACTGCCTTGGAGAAGTCGTTCTGTAGAGGTGCACAATGATAATTTTCTTCTGACCAGCTTATGACCCTTCTTGGAGGGGGCAGCTAAGGCTCCGAGCATTCTAGAATATCTCAAAGGGCAACCCACATTTGGGCAACAAGCTATCAGCCCTCGAGCCATTCAGCCTCGCCAAGTAACATACTTTGTAGTGTGGTACACACTGCCAGACATTAGAGGCATTTTTGTGTGACTCCCTTGTGCCATTGCCAGCCTCATTTGTGCTTAAGTTGTGGCAGTAATCAATGTTGTGATAGAGTTTGTCAAATTACTGTCGCAATGTGAATTGTAGGCATTGACAGTTTGGGTGCATCTTATTGTGTTAGTGTAATTTGAGTTCCCAGTGTAGATAATATACATTTTTGGTGCTTGTTGGTTGGTTGTAGGTGCTTGGGCACAAACGAGGCCCCCCAAGTCAAAGGGCAGCACACCTTCACCCTTTCAGGAAGCCGACACCACTGATCCCTGATTCGCAGAATGGGGTAAGTCTATGCATCTGCTATTCTCCCCTTCCCTGACTTGGATAGACAAATTGTTATTAGCTCATTGTAGACCTTGTAGACACAATACGTTTCACGATCCGTGTTCCATAATTCTCATGCAATCTGCCATGTTTGGGGTGGGATGGCAGTTCGTGGTGGGAGACCATGTCAAGCTCATAGACACTGTTTCGCGATCAACAGCCGGATCTGGCCGCATTGCTGGTCTCCAAGGGATGGAGGTGAGTGAAGGGTACCCTATCGTGCCAGAAGGCTATGTGGCCATCCACATTGATGATGTCTGCATTCCCAATGCCCCTCTACCATATCACAACAAATCCATGAAGCCTCATCACACTGAGTTGGGAGACACTGTAGGTTACATTACTGTGTGGAGTGACAAACTAGTGAAGACCTTGCAGACAAAGAGATGAGGCAGGTTGGCTAGCATTGTGGATTTCATGGGGATTTCCACCTCTGCCTCATCCGGATTTGGCAACTATGGTAACTTATAGTAGTGACAGATTCTCTGAATTGACTGTCCAATTTTGATAGCAATCACATGTTGGATTTCCTCATGCATGTTGTTGCAAACTTATGTCTCATTAATGAGCAATGTGGTGGTAGGTGGTATGTCCCCATTGCACTTGGTTATGTTGCTGCTGGGAGAATGTGGTTGATAATGGTGATGTTGATGGTGATGTTGCTGCTGTTTGTGCTCTTTCAGAATTACGTCTGTGCCATTCTGTGCCTAAAGTCTTGTTGTATACATGATTGTGATGTTGTACGGCATATGCACGTGGCACCCTATTGGCTGCCTCTGTGGCATATCCACGTGTCCATCCAGAGTCATAACCATGAGTACCGAACCCAATATGATACGTGTATGAGCATATTACATTCCGACACGTGACCCCCTAAGGTCCCCGCGCAGTTGGTCCTATGACTCCATATGCAAAACGTCCAGTCAAATGTATGTCTACGAAGCAGCACGTGAGGTTTAGAGGATCGTGCACGTGGCACCACCTGGGACTACAACGTCCTCATGGAATCCCCTATTCATGGAATATACCGTACTGTGCCACTCGTAGGTATGACAGGCAAGAATCCACCGCAGCTCCCGAAAGTCCAGCACGTGGGCACACATGAACGTGGCACGTGGTGTCCCCAGATGCTGCCACGTGTTGACCCCAAATTTCCCCCCATCAAGACATACATGTGACTGCGAAGCCCCGTCACCCACAGTGACACGTGGCAATGATATGTCGCACCACGCGTTTATTCTATGACGCGACACGTGCTATCGTTTAATTCCCTCGTCCGCTGTCATAGCTGGCAGTCAGGGATGGCGTCACAGTCTGACACGTGGCATGTTCTGTAGCCACCACGTGTCTATCTTACACTGCGGCTGACATGGACTACACTGTCCGTTCAATCATTCAGTAATGCCAGCGTGTATGACTACCCCCACAGCTGCTCTGGCGCCACGTCACAGCCAGCCTGGAGAGTCATATTTGCCATGTCACAACTGATTAGGGCTTTACGTCTTCAAAGTCATGAAGTCGTAAATGGCTTCCATGACTGCATTTGCAGTCATAACACAGAGACGTAAAAGCCGCAATTTGTTGTAGTGATGTGTGGTGGATCTATCTTTTAGCAAGAATTCGGATAGTTTGGTGGAAGTTCCTTGTTGTGTTTCTGCTCTTCTCTTTTCTAGGCCCCCGAGTTTGTTGTGATTCAGCTGCCGCACTCCGGTGTGACTATTGGCTTGAGCCTCAAGGCCTGATTTAGCTGTCCATGAGTAGTAACAAATGAGGTGAAGGTATCCCTGGAGATCATAGGTGCAGGTACTCCAGACCACCTTCTATAAAACCCATTGTCTACCTCTTATGTGCAGTGCAGTCATGGACGCTACTCCAGCGATGCCAATGAGGGCGTTTTGGAACTTTTAGCGTCAAGGACTAAGTTCATCCGATTGTCTCTCAAGCTCATTATGATGTTACCCCTAACCTTCTGATCTTTTCTATCCCTTAAAGCTTGACCAATTGCAACATCAGGTATTACATGTGACCCATCAATCAATCCCCATAGGTCTTTGTCTAGAAGAATCATTTCTATTCTAAACTTTCAGGACTGGTAGTTGGTTCCATTGAACCGATCTTCTACTCTTATATCAAATTCTTGAAGGTACATAGCCCATCTAGCAAGTCTGCCATGAAGTTCCTTTGGCTTAACAAGGGCCTTAAGTGGAAGATGATCAGTCTCTACCACAAACCGACTACCATGCAAATATTGCCTGAAAATGCTTCACACCAAATACTAAGGCCAGACCCTTCTTGTCAGTTATAGAATAGTTTCTTTCATAACGATCAAGACTGCAAGATGCATAAGCTATTATATGCTCATTGCCTTCTACAACTTGACATAAGATTGCAGAGATGGCCACATCTGATGCGTTAGTCTGAAGTAAGAAACGTAATTCAAAGTTGGGAAACATCAGGATGGGAGCTGAACACAAAGTCTTGTGAAGGGTGTCAAAGGCAGCCCGCTGGCAGCGTAGCTACGGCGTGAGCCCAGCCCCGTGAGCCTGGGAGCTGAGCTCACGTTCAAGCTTTGAAGCGTGAGCTGAGCTCACGCTTCAGGGAAGCGTGAGCGGCATGAATCTGCTGGAGAAGCAGGTCCTATAGGCGAGGATTGCAGGAAGAGGGCCTATTACCGTGGACAAAACAAAGGAGGCCACCATGCACCATGTCTGCAATGCGTGCCAAAAAAGAGGAATATGTAAACATGTCAGATTTGAGCTCAGAATGATTGACACAGTTTATTTCAATTCACAGAGAGACGCTTACAATGAATCGCAAGTGCATTTGCCCTCACAAGTGAACGAAATGTATATGTTTGTCATAAAATGAAAAGTCTTCACACGGCAACCTGGAAACCAGCATGGGAAGCGGGCATGGCTCGTATGTGTTCAAAGAGAAGTTGGCGGAGCTCTACGCGAGGTGTCCCGCTGCAGAAGGGTGATGACTTCTCCGTAGCCTAGTGTGGCTTGGTGAATGAATTGGTCTCTCTTACCGTCGCAACACATAATTACAAGGTATATGTAATATTGATGCTTGCAGGGGACCCACTTCCCTCTCATGCCGAGAGCGCCCTCACGCATCGTTACAAAATCCGGACAAGTGCACGATGGGAAATTCCCAATGGTAACTTGATATTCTTTGGCATGAAGAACTGAGCCAATTGACAGCACTGTGTAAATCCGTCCATACCCCGGGGAAGGGACTTCGGTGATACGAGCCACCGTAGCCTGCAAAATTCTAGCCGATTCCATCTTGCATTCGTGATCTGCACCCGAAGCAACACGGCGCACTGTTTTTCCATCTCTTTTTGTTGGGTGGGAGTTGGCACCGGGTGGAGGCATTGTCGGAGCATGTGGCACATCTGTGCCGACAGTGCATAAGGGCACCACCCGGGACCGTGCAAGACAAAACCCTCCCTCCTCCAGCATGCTTATCTCGGTTGAGGACAGCGATGTCCCAATTTGCACAGGCCAAATTGCGGGGGGAGGGGGCTTCATTATCACGGAAGGACGAACTGTTCCCTTCACGCATCGTGCCATATCGTCTGGGCAGAACCAAAACTTGTGCTCTTTTGACTCCCCACTATGATAAGGTCGGAACAACCCTGTGAATGTTGGAGCTGGAGTCCCCCTGGAGCCTTTGCATATTTTTGATTTGCATTTCTTGAAAGAGGGGGTCCGAATTGCCATGCAAGCCACTCTAGATCCTGGTGGGGTGCGTTCTATATGCCAGTCACTATCAATGCAATCAGATTCCTGCACCATGGCCACCACCTCCTCCAATGGGATTTCCGCTGCTATGCTTGCATGTTCCGCACCTGCTCCACAGGAGGAGGACCCACCTGGGAAGGGGCCGGCACAGGACTTAGTCTGCACTGGAGACACCTTTGGCACAGAGAAATTGACCCTGTCTGGCCTATGGGAATCTCCATCTGACCCTGGAAGAGTGTTTAATTTCCTTTTGCATGATCCAAATCTTTCCTCGCCTTCCAAATGGGGGAGCCTGGATTGCAGAGGGGAACCTTCAGTGCACCTGTTTAGAGCTCTGGCCATCTTTGACGGGTCTCCGGACCTACTCGCAGCCCTTAGCATCAACAAAGTCGAATCGGGGCCCTTCCCTCCACCCCGTCCCATCAGAAAATTGCGGTACCTGGTTTGTTGTGTAAGTGCCCGCACCATGTCATCAGCAGTGGCCACATACAAGTCACGACCTGCTTTGGTAGACTGTTGCATCCAGGCGTTGTGAACAGTCTCTGCCAAATTACACGATGGCATGTCGGCCAAGTCCTCCAAGGACATGTCCTGCAGGAGGCATTGCATGGAAATGTGAGGAAGGAAAAGAAATGGTAGAGGTTATTCAAGTGACAATCGAACAACCCCAAATGAACAGGCACGATGCAAAGTGCAATTTGTGTTTAAGGAAAACTTGTGAGGCTTACCGTCGTCATGAAAGCTCCCCACTGTCTGTACCTGAAGTGCCAGAAAACCAACCAGTCCTCCAACTCCTTCAGGTGGATACCTGTAGCAGCACCAGCGGAGAACCACCAAGCCCGGATTGCCTGGTAAGTGCTCTCTGCTTCTCCCATTGAGGTGGCATTCTTGTACTTCAGACAGAGCCTTCTATGCTCCAACTGAAGGTCAGGGCGAATGCAGCGCTTTGTATGACGTGCCAGAGATTGACTCCAATGGAAGAGGCATGTGCGCTCCCTATTTTCCATGGGGACCTTAGGATCCCCAGAACCAAACACGCGCCGCACTGCATTGAAATTTGCCTGTGCACTATCAGCCATGAAGCCCGCAAAGTTTGTGTTCTGTATTCCATTGCGCTGCATGACGGTCAGGAGGGACTTCCACATGAGCATCTGGGATTCAGTGTCCTCCGACTGCATATCACAAATTGCTATGGAGAGCACACGCTGGTACGCTGGATCATACACATGGCACGCCATGGTTGTCCAACCCTTCACCCGTTTGCAGTGATCAAACATTAACCAACATTTAGCCAAATCTCCTCCAGGTTGCATTCGGCGGACAATGCTCACACCACTGCCTTGGCCCACAGCGGACATCTTGAACAAATACACTTTGGACGAGCCCTGGCCAGGGAACATACTGTTTTGAATGAATTCATAGCGACTCCTCCGTTTGAGGTCCATAATGTTGTCCATGAATCCAGCAGTGCCTGTGCCCATTCTGAGTGCATTCACCTGGTTTCGAATATTGGGAGAGCTCAACACGGAGAAATGGTCCATGACTGCCTCAAGGGAATCTGCATCCAGCATTGGCTGTGTCGAATCCCCTTCACCCAGTATGTGTTTTTCCAGGAATGCCTTGCTAGCTGCAAGCGCTATAGCAGAAGGTGTTGCAGAAGGGGCATTATGGAACTCTTGCTTCAGTAGATTTCTAGCGATGTCCACGCTATCCCTGCAACTCCCTTTGGACACAGGATGCTCGTGTGCACCCATATGAATGCAGGCACGAGTCATTGTCTTGCATCGATGTGCCACCTGATACATACGAGCGTGGCAAACAGAAACACAGGACGGGGAAAGTTTGCAGAACCTGCACACAAAAGTATTGGTATTGGGAGGTGCAAGCCCTGGGGTGAAAGGATTCAGGGGCACACCTTCCCACTCACTTTCGTTTGGCTGAGCGCTGTTTCTCAGCCGAGGGCAAGAAATATTCAGGCACTTGCAATGCCCAACGCAAACCGACCTCCGAAATTTCAAGCCAATGTCGTTATGGATGTTCGAAGTTTTTGTCCTGCACCAAGGATGTCCGTCATGTTTCTTGTCCATGCCCTGCAGAAGCCCAGCCAGTCCACTGGAAGACGTGGGAGGGTTGAGCTCAAACAAGATGTCCCCATCAAACTGAGCTGGCACGTATTGAACACGTTGCACTGGAAGGGACTCCCAATCAACAAAACGTAGCTCGCTCTTGCACCCAGGCACACCTGCGAGGGCTTTCAATTTTGGAATGACACTTGTTATCTCGCGCAATTCGTCATCATCCAATAAGGGAGTTTGCACTGGCGGAGGAATCTCAGAAACATCCTCCGAGGACGAGTCCGAAAGAGTAACGAAGGTAGTGGATGTGCTCACCTCTTGTTTCACAGGAACTGTGCCCTTCTGTTGCACGACCGATGCTGCAGTGCCAGGGGTAACGACTGATCCTGCTGATTGTCTTCTCTCTTTTCCAAGGACACGGTATGTTCCTGGAAGGACTCTCCACTTCCTTCCACACTCGCCAACCAAGGGTTTCTCCAAGTGCCCAGAATCCAAATTCCCATCCTCGTCATACACCTCTTTCTGAACAAGCAGAGAACCCAACTCCAGCGGGAACACTGTAACCAGCTCATCCTCATGAACAACTGCATACCCATCGTCGTCTGCAGTGGCAGTCAGTGGAAGAGTACCTGCATTGGAATGGAATCGAGCGAGTGCATCTCGCTCCCTCGACATGTTTTCCAGCACTGAACGAAACTGCCGATGCAGAACGGAATCCCCGAACTGAGAGCCCGTAATTATCGAAAGTGGAAATACCACCAGCAAACTGAGGTCAACAAGGGTAGCACCAAACCCAAGGCTGCCGGCGATGCATGCCAAGGATGTAGGGATGACGTGCACATTCACCTCCCACCAACCAGAAAAACGGTTTTGAAAGACCAGAGCCACAAGAAGCCGTACTGTTTTTGGATGGAAAACAAACCCTGAAATTGACATGAAACCATCCATTATGAAATGACGGCAACAACCCTGGAGAGCAGTAAACAGGAAGATCCGATTGTAATGAGATTGTGTTGCGCCAGAATAGCACAGAACAAACACCGACACTTCAAGAGATACCTCGCACGAATGTGTGCAACACATGGTCATATCCGACACAATCCTTTATACCGAATGACCCCATGGGGACGGTCACGGCATAAAAAAAACCACAGGGCATGCAGCACAACACACGTGGATGCATATGTGAAGCATAACAATTATTGCGAATCTGGAAGAACTGCTCGGAATTGAAAAAGCACTACATTTCTACGGCGCATTCGAATTTGAAAGAAGGCAAGGAGGCCGCCATGTATTGGCAGGCGGCGAAGCACATCTGACATATATCGCAAATGCATGCAACGGATATTCTTTTTCTTCGGCGCTTTATTAGCTGGGTAATACAAAGACGACAAAATGGATGAATTCCGTTCGCACACAATATCAACACCCGCATCCAAATACGGTTGACAACGTCCATTTTTATTTTTGTTACATGCGATACCAGAACTTGTTGCAAACGTCAAACTGGAGAGCTCCAGGGGCATCGTGGGGAGCCCTTGTTTCCAGCGGAGGAGAAAGAGAAGGAAGTCATTATACTTCACGAGTTCTAGAAACAGGAATAGAGCTAGATATAGAATGAGGATGGAAAGAGTGGAGGAAGAGGAAAAGGAGGAAGAAGAGGGAATACAGGAAAGTGTGGCGATGGAGGAGCAGGAATCTGGAGAAGAACAACAACCCACCATAGTTCCAGGAACAGGCGAGGAGGACACTGCGTCTGAGGGAGAGACAGACGACATGGAGGAAGATGTTGACACTGGCCTCACGAACGATCTGACCACGGGAAAGAGGAAGGGGGAGAGGCTCACCTACATAGTCGGCGAAGAGAGCAGCCCCAAGCGGAAAGCGTCCCCGGCAACTGGGGAGTCTTCTCGAGTAGCTACGAAAAAGGTAAAATCCACACGACCCATATTTGTGAAGAATTCGGCTTTGAATGGCAGGTATTTGTGAAAGAAAGAACCATTGGTCTTGCAAAATTTGGTCTTGATGTCTGTTATGTGAGGGTGAAACGAACCCTTCACTGCCAGCCCAGACAGTGTGCGGCAACGCACACTGTTTGAGCTGAGCATTTCAATGTTTCTGGGTGCAAAATTTGGACTTCAGGGGCACCTGTGTGAGTGTGAAAAGAACCCTTCACTGCCAGCCCAGACAGTGTGCGGCAACGCACACTGTTTGAGCTGAGCATTTCAATGTTTATGGGTGCAAAATTGGACTTCAGGGGCACCTGTGTGAGTGTGAAATGAACCCTTCACTGCCAGCTCAGACAGTGTGCGGCAACGCACACTGTTTGAGCTGAGCATTTCAATGTTTCTGGGTGAAATATTTGGACTTCAGGGGCACCTGTGTGAGTGTGAAAAGAACCCTTCACTGCCAGCCAGACAGTGTGCGGCAACGCACACTGTTTGAGCTGAGCATTTCAATGTTTCTGGGTGCAAAATTTGGACTTCATGGGCACCTGTGTGAGTGTGAAATGAACCCTTCACTGCCAGCTCAGACAGTGTGCGGCAACGCACACTGTTTGAGCTGAGCATTTCAATGTTTCTGGGTGAAAATTTGGACTTCAGGGGCACCTGTGTGAGTGTGAAAAGAACCCTTCACTGCCAGCTCAGACAGTGTGCGGCAACGCACACTGTTTGAGCTGAGCATTTCAATGTTTCTGGATGCAAAAATTGGACTTCAGGGGCACCTGTGTGAGTGTGAAATGAACCCTTCACTGCCAGCTCAGACAGTGTGCGGCAACGCACACTGTTTGAGCTGAGCATTTCAATGTTTCTGGGTGAAATATTTGGACTTCAGGGGCACCTGTGTGAGTGTGAAATGAACCCTTCACTGCCAGCTCAGACAGTGTGCGGCAACGCACACTGTTTGAGCTGAGCATTTCAATGTTTCTGGATGCAAAATTTGGACTTCAGGGGCACCTGTGTGAGTGTGAAATGAACCCTTCACTGCCAGCTCAGACAGTGTGCGGCAACGCACACTGTTTGAGCTGAGCATTTCAATGTTTCTGGGTGAAATATTTGGACTTCAGGGGCACCTGTGTGAGTGTGAAAAGAACCCTTCACTGCCAGCCCAGACAGTGTGCGGCAACGCACACTGTTTGAGCTGAGCATTTCAATGTTTCTGGATGCAAATTTGGACTTCAGGGGCACCTGTGTGAGTGTGAAATGAACCCTTCACTGCCAGCTCAGACAGTGTGCGGCAACGCACACTGTTTGAGCTGAGCATTTCAATGTTTCTGGGTGAAATATTTGGACTTCAGGGGCACCTGTGTGAGTGTGAAAAGAACCCTTCACTGCCAGCCAGACAGTGTGCGGCAACGCACACTGTTTGAGCTGAGCATTTCAATGTTTCTGGGTGCAAAATTTGGACTTCAGGGGCACCTGTGTGAGTGTGAAATGAACCCTTCACTGCCAGCTCAGACAGTGTGCGGCAACGCACACTGTTTGAGCTGAGCATTTCAATGTTTCTGGGTGAAATATTTGGACTTCAGGGGCACCTGTGTGAGTGTGAAATGAACCCTTCACTGCCAGCTCAGACAGTGTGCGGCAACGCACACTGTTTGAGCTGAGCATTTCAATGTTTCTGGGTGAAATATTTGGACTTCAGGGGCACCTGTGTGAGTGTGAAATGAACCCTTCACTGCCAGCTCAGACAGTGTGCGGCAACGCACACTGTTTGAGCTGAGCATTTCAATGTTTCTGGGTGAAATATTTGGACTTCAGGGGCACCTGTGTGAGTGTGAAAAGAACCCTTCACTGCCAGCCCAGACAGTGTGCGGCAACGCACACTGTTTGAGCTGAGCATTTCAATGTTTCTGGATGCAAAATTGGACTTCAGGGGCACCTGTGTGAGTGTGAAATGAACCCTTCACTGCCAGCTCAGACAGTGTGCGGCAACGCACACTGTTTGAGCTGAGCATTTCAATGTTTCTGGGTGAAATATTTGGACTTCAGGGGCACCTGTGTGAGTGTGAAAAGAACCCTTCACTGCCAGCCCAGACAGTGTGCGGCAACGCACACTGTTTGAGCTGAGCATTTCAATGTTTCTGGGTGCAAAATTTGGACTTCAGGGGCACCTGTGTGAGTGTGAAATGAACCCTTCACTGCCAGCTCAGACAGTGTGCGGCAACGCACACTGTTTGAGCTGAGCATTTCAATGTTTCTGGGTGAAATATTTGGACTTCAGGGGCACCTGTGTGAGTGTGAAAAGAACCCTTCACTGCCAGCTCAGACAGTGTGCGGCAACGCACACTGTTTGAGCTGAGCATTTCAATGTTTCTGGATGCAAAAATTGGACTTCAGGGGCACCTGTGTGAGTGTGAAATGAACCCTTCACTGCCAGCTCAGACAGTGTGCGGCAACGCACACTGTTTGAGCTGAGCATTTCAATGTTTCTGGGTGAAATATTTGGACTTCAGGGGCACCTGTGTGAGTGTGAAATGAACCCTTCACTGCCAGCTCAGACAGTGTGCGGCAACGCACACTGTTTGAGCTGAGCATTTCAATGTTTCTGGATGCAAAATTTGGACTTCAGGGGCACCTGTGTGAGTGTGAAATGAACCCTTCACTGCCAGCTCAGACAGTGTGCGGCAACGCACACTGTTTGAGCTGAGCATTTCAATGTTTCTGGGTGAAATATTTGGACTTCAGGGGCACCTGTGTGAGTGTGAAAAGAACCCTTCACTGCCAGCCCAGACAGTGTGCGGCAACGCACACTGTTTGAGCTGAGCATTTCAATGTTTCTGGATGCAAAATTTGGACTTCAGGGGCACCTGTGTGAGTGTGAAATGAACCCTTCACTGCCAGCTCAGACAGTGTGCGGCAACGCACACTGTTTGAGCTGAGCATTTCAATGTTTCTGGGTGAAATATTTGGACTTCAGGGGCACCTGTGTGAGTGTGAAAAGAACCCTTCACTGCCAGCCCAGACAGTGTGCGGCAACGCACACTGTTTGAGCTGAGCATTTCAATGTTTCTGGGTGCAAAATTTGGACTTCAGGGGCACCTGTGTGAGTGTGAAATGAACCCTTCACTGCCAGCTCAGACAGTGTGCGGCAACGCACACTGTTTGAGCTGAGCATTTCAATGTTTCTGGGTGAAATATTTGGACTTCAGGGGCACCTGTGTGAGTGTGAAATGAACCCTTCACTGCCAGCTCAGACAGTGTGCGGCAACGCACACTGTTTGAGCTGAGCATTTCAATGTTTCTGGGTGAAATATTTGGACTTCAGGGGCACCTGTGTGAGTGTGAAATGAACCCTTCACTGCCAGCTCAGACAGTGTGCGGCAACGCACACTGTTTGAGCTGAGCATTTCAATGTTTCTGGGTGAAATATTTGGACTTCAGGGGCACCTGTGTGAGTGTGAAAAGAACCCTTCACTGCCAGCCCAGACAGTGTGCGGCAACGCACACTGTTTGAGCTGAGCATTTCAATGTTTCTGGATGCAAAATTGGACTTCAGGGGCACCTGTGTGAGTGTGAAATGAACCCTTCACTGCCAGCTCAGACAGTGTGCGGCAACGCACACTGTTTGAGCTGAGCATTTCAATGTTTCTGGGTGAAATATTTGGACTTCAGGGGCACCTGTGTGAGTGTGAAAAGAACCCTTCACTGCCAGCCCAGACAGTGTGCGGCAACGCACACTGTTTGAGCTGAGCATTTCAATGTTTCTGGGTGCAAAATTTGGACTTCATGGGCACCTGTGTGAGGTGAAATGAACCCTTCACTGCCAGCTCAGACAGTGTGCGGCAACGCACACTGTTTGAGCTGAGCATTTCAATGTTTCTGGGTGAAATATTTGGACTTCAGGGGCACCTGTGTGAGTGTGAAAAGAACCCTTCACTGCCAGCTCAGACAGTGTGCGGCAACGCACACTGTTTGAGCTGAGCATTTCAATGTTTCTGGATGCAAAAATTGGACTTCAGGGGCACCTGTGTGAGTGTGAAATGAACCCTTCACTGCCAGCTCAGACAGTGTGCGGCAACGCACACTGTTTGAGCTGAGCATTTCAATGTTTCTGGGTGAAATATTTGGACTTCAGGGGCACCTGTGTGAGTGTGAAATGAACCCTTCACTGCCAGCTCAGACAGTGTGCGGCAACGCACACTGTTTGAGCTGAGCATTTCAATGTTTCTGGGTGAAATATTTGGACTTCAGGGGCACCTGTGTGAGTGTGAAAAGAACCCTTCACTGCCAGCCCAGACAGTGTGCGGCAACGCACACTGTTTGAGCTGAGCATTTCAATGTTTCTGGATGCAAAATTTGGACTTCAGGGGCACCTGTGTGAGTGTGAAATGAACCCTTCACTGCCAGCTCAGACAGTGTGCGGCAACGCACACTGTTTGAGCTGAGCATTTCAATGTTTCTGGGTGAAATATTTGGACTTCAGGGGCACCTGTGTGAGTGTGAAATGAACCCTTCACTGCCAGCCCAGACAGTGTGCGGCAACGCACACTGTTTGAGCTGAGCATTTCAATGTTTCTGGGTGCAAAATTTGGACTTCAGGGGCACCTGTGTGAGTGTGAAATGAACCCTTCACTGCCAGCTCAGACAGTGTGCGGCAACGCACACTGTTTGAGCTGAGCATTTCAATGTTTCTGGGTGAAATATTTGGACTTCAGGGGCACCTGTGTGAGTGTGAAATGAACCCTTCACTGCCAGCTCAGACAGTGTGCGGCAACGCACACTGTTTGAGCTGAGCATTTCAATGTTTCTGGGTGCAAAATTTGGACTTCATGGGCACCCGTGTGAGGGTGAAATGAACCCTTCACTGCCAGCCCAGACAGTGTGCGGCAACGCACACTGTTTGAGCTGAGCATTTCAATGTTTCTGGGTGCAAAATTTGGACTTCATGGGCACATTTTTGAGTATAAAATGAACCCTTCACTGTCAGCTCAAACAGTCTGCGGAACCGCACACTGTGTAGGCAGAACATATGAATATGGAAGGGCGCAACTTTCGGCCCTCATGGGCAGATATTTGAGCAGAACTTTTCAATGTTCTTTCCCTGTGTAAATCGGGAACATAGTGCATGTCCGTGAGGATCAATGAACACTTATCTGGCAGCTCAAAGAACACTTCCCTTTTTATCCCACTTTTTCATGCATCGGTCGACGTTTCATTCCTCTCTTATAAGAATTTGAGTGAACAACCTTGCAGGGGAAAATGCAAAGTGTGGCGGATGAGGTCCCTCAGGGTCAGGGGAAGGAGACCAAAGATGATGTTGACGATGAGTTTTATGAAAGCAAAGCCGCTGAGATGCTGGGGGGTCAAAAGGTGAACTCTCAGCTTGTGGTTCAAAGTATGCTTGCTCCTGGTGGGAGGTTGAAGATTCCCCTGTGTAGGTTGGTTTCCATGCCCGTCGTTCGTCCACCCCTTGTCAAAGACATTCTCAAGCTGGAGGCCGAGTTTGTTCATGGGTATTTGGATGGATCCGCGGTCTTTTACGTTTCTACTAGGGATTCAAGAGGTAACGAGCTCCTTGTTGATGAGTCAATCGTCGACTCCTGGGACCCCATTTGGAGACAGGTGAACGAATCCTTCGAACTTCTTCTCTCCAGAAAACCTTCCACCCAGGTATTCTCGGGGAAGATGTTTCACGTTTGGGATGGCAACCACCGGTTGCTTGCATGGATGGCTGTCATTGGGAGGCTGCACTCACAGGAGGAAGAGTGGCATTACTCTGTTCGATCGATGGTGCTTGATTGTGACGACAACATGATGGGTCTTCTGACGGCAATGAATGATGTGAACAGGTTGGTTTCTCATTGTACACGTTGCACTTCTGGTTCCGTTCTTCCTTGATTGAAGTCCTTGAATTACATTCTGAAATTCAGATATCATTCTGCAGAGGGACGGAGACATCGCATGTCAAAACGAGTCTGGTTCACACACTGTATAGGATACAAAGGATCGGGCAGATGCCCTTGACCAACTTCAAGACCATCCTTTCGGCAGAGATGTATAAGAAATGCGAAAGCTCCAAGACTTCGGAAACATGGTACTCGTTGACCCGTGAGGCTTTCATGGAGTACATGTACACGGTGAGATACATCTTCCTTCATCTGGCCTTTCCATATTCCTGCTTCCACATGTTTGTTTCTCTCTGTCTCCCTTGACCTTGGATTGATGCAACTCTCTTGCATTCCCTTGCAGCAAGACATTGCAGATGCAGGGGAGCGTGGCAAACTGGAATACTACAGCTCTACCCCTGAGGAGAGAAGGACAGCAAAGGGAGTTGAAAGTCACATCCAGAAGGAGATGAACGCTACAAGAAGGACAATAATGAGTGCTTTTGTGAAGCAGTTGAGAATGGCCGACCCATCATTCGGGCCGCAGTTTCTGCTGGAGATAAAAAACCATTATAACAAGCCAGGCAAGCCGGAGATGGCCCAGGAGAAGTTGCACAGGTTGTCTACCGCCGTCGTGTCTTCTGAACAGAAGGTGAAGTGGCTGCAGATATGGAACTCCGATCCCACAGTTAGGGATACCCACATGTTCCCAAGGCCAGAGAAGGAGAAGAAGACCCAGCGTGTCGTTCCTGTCAGTGACAATGTGCTGGACAACTGGCTTCACAAGGCCACTTACTGGAGCCAGGTGTGATGTCCTCTCGTATCTCACTTTCTTTTCTCTTTTCCTGTCCTTCTCTTCCCATTGCCTCTTACATTCGCTGTGACTGTTTTTGGGTTCATTCTTCCATTTCAATTTTTTTGCAGTTGGAAGAAAGGGCCCGATCGGTTCTGCATACTCAGCTGGCTGACTATGGCATCACTATGACAGCTCCGAAGGTCTCCTTCGAAGCATACATGAGGAAATGGAGAGCCACAGTGTGGCACTCTGGTTTCTTTAGAGAGTTCAGCAAGGAGGGTGGCATCAGTCGAACAAATGAGCTTGACCAGCAGGAAAAAGGAGAGGAAGCCTGGAAACGATGCCTTTACAGGTGCACACCCTTGCACTCTTTGCTTGTGTTGTGGTTGCAATGTGTTGTGTGGCATACTGTTTAAGGGGGTCTTCCTGGTGTGTTGAAAAAGCTGGGACACAATATGTGCATTGGATAATGAGGCTGTGTCTGTTCGTGCAGGTACATTAAGTTTGTTCTCCTGGAAGAGAATTGCTTGGACAAACATCCAGATTTCGTGGACCTTTGGCTTGTCCCTGCTGGCAACCAGACCATGTTCACTGCTGGGATCTTGCATGACTGGGGTCCGGACCATCTTTCTTCTTGTGGTTGGTATTTGGATTGCCCTCCTTCAGAGACCCCAGCTGTAGAGTTGTCTTTGAGGAGAGAGAATGACCGTATTGCAGCCACTGCCGCAGCAGCGGACCTCGACATTCATGAGCGTAATCTGAGGACTCTTGCAGAGAAGGAGCCTCCCGCTCAGGATACCCCGGGTAGAGGAAGAAAGGCAAAGGGAAAAGATGTTGCTGGTGTTGTGGGGACGGGAAGGGGTAGAGGGAAGGTGGCACAAGGGCAGGGAAGTGTTGCAGCTATTGGCCCTGTGGAGCATGTCCAGCAGACTCCACCGCATGGTAGGGGATCCGGGAGAAAAAACAAGGGTGTGGTTGATCCCAAGGACCCGTACCATGCAGTGGAACATCCCACGAGGGTCATTCGTCCAACCAGGTTGGAGATTGCCAACGTCGGGTTCCTTGCCATGATGGAGTCGAAGAAATCTGATTACAAGGGCGAGCCATCACCAGTGTGGGAGAGGATTGTCGAGTTCCTCAGCACGGTGCGTGTTCTCTTTGGGTTCTGTGGCTTCTGCTCTCTTTGTCTGCTGTGGGCATGGATCGTTTATAAACTTGTCAGAATTCCATTGTATTTTTGTTTGCAGGCTAAAATGACCAAATCGTGGGTGAACGGGAAGGAGAAGCCATATGCAGCGGAACTCATCATCTTGGACATCCCTGATGGGTTGGCAGTCCCGGATATCCCACCATCGGGTGCTTGTCCGGGTTGGAATGCATTTGATGAGCGCTACTGGCGGTGGGTTTTTTCCTTTTGCAACTTCTTCCTTTCCGATGCAGGTGTTTTGGTTCTCATCCAGTCCATCGATGTTCGGTGTCGCCGTGCCCTTGCCAGCTATTTGAAAGCCTCGGGCATGAGAGTCCTGAAGACATGGAATTGTGTGAACAGCATGTACCTTACGAAGGGGGATCGTCCGGGAGAGATGGTGAGTTTCCCTTCTTCTTCCTCTTCTTTTTTGTTCTGGGATTGTGTTGTGTAGGTCGCTCAAACTCATATGTAGGGGCCCGATTTTATTTTGGTTCTTAGTTCCTTCTGGATGTCATGTTCGCAGACTCGTCTGTTTGAAGCTGTTTGTCTCGTCCGGGTGCATCCACCAACGACTCCGGCCGGCATTACGGAGTTTGCCATCACTCACGGGGGCAAGTTCATAGATGACAGGACAGATCCTCCCACGGATGACATGCATCACAACTACGTCGACAGCAACGTGTGCTTGCGAAGGGGGAATGGGGTTCCTTGGAGAGGGGCGAGGGAGAGGAGCCCGGCTTTCATTCAAACGATTGTGGAGTGCTGCACCTACACAGACGCCAGAGTTCTGGATTTGTCGATGGGCACAGGTTCGTCCCTTCAACATTCACATTTCATGAGGTTTGATTGAGCTTGCACTTTCAGCACTTTCCACCGTTCCGAATGTGTCTTCAATGTCTGCTTACTTCATTCTATTCCACTGCAGGTGCTTCGTACCACGCTTGCAAGGCCAGTGCGCGACATGTCTTTGGGATTGAAGGGGATGCTGAGATTTACAAGAACCTCCTGATGGGTTTGGGTGGACACACTTCTCAGGTCCTTCCGAAGCCCCGTCCCGCTGATACTGGTACAGAGGAGACTTCTGACAAGGAGCTGGACTCCGACTTTGCCTGTGAGTAAGTTGAACCTGTGCATGCTTGCATTGTTGTTTCATTATCGAGAATCGCTGTTCTTGAGGCAAAGTGCAAATGGGAGACATCCTCTTCGTTGGACTTGTGCATTGCATCATTGTGTTAAAAATGGAATTTTGTGGACATGTGTAGGAGTCCGCGTGCTTCCACTTGCCCTCCTGGGCTATCACACCTATTTGGACTTGTTTTCAGTCCTCCTCGGTCTTGTGTGCTACCTGTCTATGCGGAGGCACTCGCAGCAAGCATGTCCGTTCATGGCACTCAGAGTCCACCTTGCGATGGCCTTCGTAGAACACGTGGTGTTGGGGCCAGAATCTTTGTAGATGACATAGCACAGGAGGTGGACATTGATTGTGATGACTGCGACACTTGATATGAAGTATTCTTTTGGTTTAATTCTGGGACAAATTTGAAATGGGATGGTTGTGTGTCCTTATTGTCCTCTTTGCAATGTGTGCATGGAATTCACATTCATGGTTCCAAACTATTGTTGGAGATGGGGGTTGCATGGACTGCCCGGATTGTTCCTTCAATATATTTGTTGTTTTGTGGACCTCACAGACTTGAGTACATTGCAAAAACAAACAAACCACTTTGTTCTCAATTCTCAATTCTCCCCACATCAACCCGCGGAAATAGGTGACACCACTCGGAAATAGGTGACATCCGCGGAAATAGGCACTGTTTGCATGCTGACGTGGCGTGAGCCTGTGCTGGGCTCACGCTTTCCTGGGCTCACAGGCTCACGCCTCCAGGCTCACGGAATAGCACCCCCCGCCTGCTGGGAGAAGGTCCATTCAAACCTAACATCTTTGCACAATACCTTGGTTCGAGGGTGAGCAAGCTTGGCAAAGTTCTCAATGAAGCGCCTATAATAAGAAGTCAGACCCAGGAAGAATTTGATACAATGTTTCCCTGGGAATATGAAAGCCCCAAACAGACTCAAACTTTGAAGGATCAGGAAACAAACCATCCTTGGAGAGGATATGACCAAGAAAGTGTAGCTCAGGCATGAATAGTTCACACTTCTTTGGCTTCACTTTGAGGCTTGCAATACGCAATTTGCTCAACATACGCTGCAGGTAAGTCAAGTGGGCATCAAAACTGGCTGAATACACATTGATATCATCCACATAAATTAAGGCACATTCCCAGCGAAGATTTTCCAAGACAATGTCCATGAGGCGTTGGAAGATGGAGGTGGCATTGCAAAAATCAAAGGGCATGGTCTCATATTGGTATTTGCCCATGCGACACACAAACGAGGTCTTTTCCTTGGCTGCTTTAGTGAGAGGAACTTGCCAAAAACTAGATGCAAAATCAAGAGAGGAGAAAATTGTAGCACCATGCAATTGATCCAAGGTCTCATTGATCCTAGGCAGAGGGTAGGCATCATTTTTAGTGATGTCATTCAGTTTCCTGAAGTCAACACAAAAGCGGGTGGTGCTATCTTTCTTTCCAACCAGGACAAAATTCTATTTTTAACTAATTCTGGACTTTTGTTTGGTCCAGAAATAATACAAGATATATGAATAATTTTAATCTATAATAGAAATAAAGAGATATATGTATAATTATTTGACTATTTGTGCACTGTATAACAACGAATTATATAATCCTCCACACATTCTACGCAAAAATACAAGTATGCATTGTGGTCTTAGATGAACATCCACTGCCAAGTTGACGTTCATTAAAAGGAATGGGAGGATGCAATGAATCAAACAATGATGAGAGCTCCGATATCCAAATTGACATACACAAACAAACATGGAACAATGGCAGAACCAATGAAACAATGATGATATGTGATGAAGAGGACAACATGGAAAAACGAGTCTGTCGGGACCTGATTGACGATTTGAAACATTCATATTTTATTTGAGATTATATCATTCAAGGCGATGGACCAACAGAAAAATGAACATCAACTGTCAATCCGTTCATGGACATAATGCCATACAAGCCATAGATTCTAAAGCCATAGAACCATTATGGCTTATACTAACTCCTTAATAATACTGAGCCTCCTCCCAAACGGCTCGCAGTCAAGGCATGCGTCCGAAGACGCCTCCGGTTACCACAGCCACTTGCAACGGTCTCCGCACCAGAGGACACGGAGATACTTTCAGGAAGGTGAAACCGGCTGACATTAACATCTGAAATGTTACTCCCAACTCTACTTGATGCCCTTGAAGCCTGCCGGCACGCCCACCATTATTCCAAATCACGCAGCTCTTGTTCCTCTTTTAGAATTCGTTCCTTGAATGTAACTGAGGACAAACGATTGAAATGACAAATGTTAGGCCCAAAGTGAAAGTTTTGCATATGGATTTGTTGAGGTAAGAGTGCAAATGCAAATGCAAAAGCAATTTTGGAAAATCAAATTCTGAACAAACAACAGAACAATGGGATCCACGTGCCTACCAAGGTAATCAGGTTCTTTTTGTTGTGGGATCCAAACACGAGGATCAATATATCTTCCATACCAGGCCCAACAGGCATGGTCCTGACCAATAGGCTTATGAGAACACTTTGCCCGGTTCTCGCTAATGTAATCAACGACTGTTGAAGCTCTAGCCATCTCCGATATATATGGCCACACTGCTTTTGTCATATCATTCCGGTCATGCAAGCCGTTTGGTGAAGGCTTGAATGAGAAATGGAAGAATCCAGTATTTTGTGGGTTTCGCAGGCCTTTTGATGGCTCATCATCTACAAGAAGCATTTGCCCCTGCATAGCAAACAGTCTACCAGGGTACCTGACAATAACACTTCGAATATCCTTCACGAGATATTTCATCCCGGGCCTGATATAACCGGTGGTATCATTACAATCCTCAGCAGACCATATGATGCAAAAAAATTTTGCTATTTTTGTGGGGACGAAGCTCTCCAACATCCTATAAAGAACACCTTTATCAGCACATGATCAAATGGCCACGTGAAAATGCTTCAATGCAAGGTCCACAAACTCTAAGACTCCAGGACGAGGTACCACAAACGGTCTATCAGGAACTTGAAGTGTCACATTCCTGAAACGAAATTTCTCCTTAAACACTTCACTGCCGATTGGGGGTGGCCGGTAGCAGAGGAGTCCGTTGACACTCAAAAATAACAACATCCGTTTCCTCTTCCCCGCTGTTGCATGTAAAGGATGAGAGACAAAGTTATCATGAACAGGTTAATCACACACTGACATTAGTGTTGCTGCCATGAAACTACCCATGACCCAGAATGATTGAGTGTACGGAAGATCAAGACGATTGTAGAGAAAATGGCAAAATCCTACACAATGTTGTGGGCTTGGAATGTTTGAAGAGGAGGGTTAATATTGCTAAAAAGAGGAACGTCGACTGCCAAGTGGAGGTTCAAGAAAGTACCTTGTACGGAGGGGAATTGATAAAGGTATCGTGCTGCATCCCCGCCTGCTGAGAAAAGATGGAGTTAATTAGTGCATAATCAAACGAACAGAAAAGAGAAGAAAGTGAAAAAATGATATCGAATAACACCGATGTCGCCTTATTGGAAGTCTCACTGGCGGGCTTTGCATCCCAACGGATATGTTTTGACGAGACCCCGGTATGTCCGAGGTCTAACGAAGGACTTCTCTCCGGTGGAACCGATTTGTAGAAGAGATGGAAATGGTTTGGGGGCCCTATTCCGCTTCCTCGGTGCAGAACATTGCGCCAACACTACAGGGTTGGGAAGCCGAGAAGTTGCAATTGAAGTTTCGTCCTCGTCCTCGTCCTCGTCCTCGTCCAAAGGGTTGCGGAGAAGCCGACCGGAATGGAAATTGTCCCTTTAGCACTCCACATCCTGAATGGAATTCACATGTAACGAAGGGTTACCTCGGAACAGATTTCCAATGAAGACGTCGTTTGACAGGAAGGTCACAATCCGCAGATTTTCTGGCCTGGAGTAAAACAAGAACATCAGACCCAATACTAAGGAAAACAAAAGGATGAGTTAGAATTAAGATATAAGTAATTTTACCTGACTCCTTTTGATTTGGGCTGTCCAACCTTCGTGCTGGGGAGAGGAGGGAAGAGATGTCACAGTGTGACGCGGAGCCTTAGCCTCAGCCGCATCCTTAATGGTTGACATTCTCGAAGTACATATAAGACCCTTGACACTTAAACGGGAGGGTGAGGAGGACTGTAGATTGAGGTTTACAAAATCCCCTGCAGATTTGTCAGGTTGGCTTCCACATTTGACATTCCATCCTAAACAATCATGCAACGGAACATCCATCTCAGGAATGGACTGAAGAGGATGGTCGTGCGATTGAAATGAAGCCAAGTGCCTGGATGATTCTTCACCGTCGTTGACAGAAAATCTCAACAGTAGTGTGAATGTTGTCCCTCTGTCGACGAATTTCTGATATGGAGGATTCCAATGGAGGTCCCGACAAGAAGTTGGCATCAGCAACATCTCCATGAACCTGCAGAAATGAACTTACATGGTCAATGTACAGACACGGGATAACCTCCACTGCACAGTGGAGGTTGTTGGATTTGAAAAAGCCCCTGAGACGAGTTTCGGAGAAGACATGTATCCCAGAGGATCGGGATGGTATAGGGTGGAGAAACGCATAGATGAGACAAGGAGATAGCAAACAATTCCATGTCAATTCACATTGAAACAGAAATCACAGTAGACAACAATTTTTATAGAAAAACAATACAACCTACAGAAAAACCAATCAAAAATATACATTGAATCACAGACGTGGTTGATCAATAAAATCTTTATTTTGAAGCATCATATCGGAGATTCCCGTAATTAGAATCATCAACTTAATCAAAGAGAGGCTTAAACTTGGGATCGGTGGAAACAATCTGACAAGGCTTAAGTCCTATCCTCTTTTCCCTGAGATAACTGGAAACGGTCCGAGATTTCTTCATTTCAAGCAAATATTTCTAGAGAACCTTCTAGAGATAGCAAGAGTCTGTCTCAACGGATTCAAACGATTTTAGAATCAGATAGGATTCAGGCGGGTTCAACACACACTTAATAGCAGAATTGTCAATGAGTAGAGTGTTACTCTTGTTGTACTGACCACCAAATCTTTGCCAAACCGTCATCAATGGCTTCAAGAACAGACTCGGAGGGTCGTATCTTGATATAAATTGAGGGTGGACAGAAGCAGGACAAGAGATACACTTCTTGAGACATAACGAATGCCGGTTGAGGAAGTCCCCGAAGCATAAAATCCAAGACAGGCTGCAAGTTCTTGTACATCATGCAGCTCCATATACCTAGACGGAAATGTTTGTTCAACTCTGTCTACATCTCACGATATTTTTCCCGCCTATATACAAATCGAAATCCAACTAGAGCTGGTATCCTGTAGTCTGTCTCGGACATTCGGGGGACATTGTAGCTCTTCTGGTGCTTCAAGACTTTGCACAAAACTCTATTCAGGTCAAAAATTATCAAGCGCAATCATTTCGCAACTGGAGAAACTAGTGCTGCAATCTGTGAGAAATTCATATAACCACTTAGGTGGTAATTAAAAAAAGGATAGGATTGACATTGGGAGCAACGTCCACTGGACAGTCGAGGTTCAAGAAAATCTAGAGCAGCCATCTATGTTTCCATCTGTTCCAAGGAAGCGTAAGGAAATTTTTGTTTTCTAAGATAAACCTGCCACTGCAAATCCCATAGCAAGAGGCATTTGACCTTTGGGTCATTGTACGGTCGACATCCTATGGGTTTTTCCACGTTGAATATATCTGCGTCTTTTCCGGATAACCGCAACTCTTCCAGGTGCGGTTTGAGTTCATCCAGAAGAAACCTGTCCTTGTATGGGTCGACGAGCGCTTTATATTTTGGAAGGAAGATACCGAGCGACCCTAAACCCTTACCTTGGCCTTAATCCGTACCCTAAGCTTAAGCCTGACACTTACTACCTTAAACCATTACTCTTACCATATACCAAAACCCAGGTTAGTGTACTACCCTACTTACACTCCAAACCAAGTTATTGTACTACCATGTGTGAGTCTTCCATATTTGTTTGTCCCTTTCTACCCTAAATCCAAACCCTAAACCCTTACCCTTCCCTTTACCCTTCCCTTAATAATCCTTACCCTAAGCTTAAGCGTGACCCTTAGCACCCTAAACCATTACTTTTACCATATATCAAAAACCTTAGTGTAGTACCCTACTTAAACTCCAAACCTTATTGTACTACCATGTTATCTCTTGTAAAATTTGTATCATTCTCTTAATGATTTCTTTAATTTTGTTGGATAACGTATGATAGAATGATTACATGGATATCAAATTCCCCTTACATTTTTATATTCTACAGAGGTTCAGAGTCGTCCATATTTGTTTCCCTCTTTCTGTCCTAAACCCTTTGAAACCCTAAACCATTCTCCGAGTCACCACAAACTTGGACCTTATTGCACTTAATATATCTAGTTACACCCCAAACCTTATTTTACTACCCTAGTAGGACCTCATCTTCCTAATGTTTCAAGCTATTTTAATATTTTACTGCCCTTCTCACACCCAAAACATCATTCCAATGGCATTGTCTATGAATATTGTGCTTGTCAACATGAAGATTCAATCAAAATTAATATCAACTTATATCAGTATGGTAGAGTACTATGAGTCTATCCCATGTTCGATTCGACACATTTGTTTATCGTGATTACATAATGTAATATTACATCATTCGACTTCCCAGTGGACATTCAATGAATTGTTCAGTTACACTGCAACTTCACAAGCACTTCAATGTCAAATGGACATCTTATATGTTACATTTTGAAGCAAGTATGACATTACTTGTAATTTCACAAAGTTCAATCACTCATTACTATCCAAGATATTATTAACATTTGAATTAATTTTACTTCAAATATATATTTAGTTTGGTCCGGATTTAAGCCAAAAGTCCAGAATTAGTTAATATAGTGTTACAATTGGACTAGCAAAGGAGAAACTGATGGCTTAATCACACCAGCATCAAGCATTTTCTGGACTTCCTCTTGGACTATAACACGTTCTTTGACACTCTCTCGATAAGCAAATTGTTTGATAGGAGGGCCTTCTGTAACAATGTCATGTTGAAGGATGGGAGTGCATCCTAAATCAGTGGACCCCAAGCTGAAGACATCTAGATTTTTGCAATAAGCATCTCAACTCTCTTTCTTTGCCCTGAGGAGAGGGTGGTACCCAACTTGATTTCAGATAGCACTTTGGTGAGGGCTTTCTTACCTCCAGGACTTAGATCAGGGACAGATGATGGTGCAATTGCAGCAAATGCAAAAACAACATCCAATGGGCCATGTTGTATGCCTATGGCCTCAAGTCCAAAGCCAGCTTGTACCTCTTGTATTTCAGCAATGGGTAAAGCAGTTATGCGAGCTAGGACCTGCCCTTTCTTAATGGTCACAGGGAAGCGCTCAGGATTAGCAATTATAATCTTGACTTCTTGTCTATATCCCCTATCTATAACATTTGTGGCGACAAGGCAATGTTTGAAGGCAGTCAGTCTCCTCCAGCCTTCAACTTCCAAAAAGTGAGCAGCTGGACAGAGGAAGGTCAGGCTAGATCTAACCACTTTCTGGGTCATGGCAAGGATGGTTATGTTGAGCGGTGCATGAATTAGGGTAGAATTCCTTGGAACAACTATGGGCATCCCTGTTTTACCACCAATACTAGGAACATGTCATTGATATAAGAATTGAAGATCATGCTGAAACTTGTAAAAATCATTCCAATTGAGGGTGGAGTGAGAGTTTTGTTGTACCTCTTTGACCATGGCCTGGACTCTGGATAGATTGGCTATAGCAGACCTAGCCTTGAGTTTCACTGCTTTCAAGGGAACCACGATCTCATGTCCCTCACCATTGCTAAAGCGAATGGAATAGTCTGCCAGGCTGATGGTGGCACCAACTCCAGTTATCCAGTCAAGGCCTAGCAAGAATTCTTCCCCAATTGTAACTATGCAGGTCACCACCACCTCTTTCTTGTGAATCCTGATGGGCACAGTGAATAATCCCAGAGGCTCATATCTCGACCCATCAGCAATCAGAACCTCAATTCCTGAAGCAGGGCATAGCTTAAAGACCAAGGACTTTTAGTACATTCAGATGGATGGCAGATACGATGCATCATGTATCAATCATGCGGGGAAAGCTTAGCTCATGGATGTGGCACTAAGCCATAAGGGGACTGATCTGCTGGTCAGCAACCCTTCTACTGAGATGACAATGCAAGGCCTTGAAGTTAGTAAATAAAACAACTTGAACAGGTATGAGAGAAGTAGGGTTGGTAAATGATTGACCTCTTGCCCCCTTCCCAAGAGGTCTCTCTAGTTTAAAGAAGGGGAAGAACCACCAGCAGCTTTCGTGTTCTTGATCAACTTTGGTAATCCTGCCCTATCTGGACAATGCTTAGTCCAGTGCTGAAAAGATCTGTAGATGTAACATGCAGCACGATTACCTTCATATGCCTGCCCAGTTTGGGTGCGACCCCTATTATTGCCATTTGTTGGCTCTTGTGCCTGACGAGGCTGCCAACGCTGTTGGTGGGCTTGCATTGCAGCAAATTCAGTGGCTACAAACTCACTAAGACTGCCTACTATGTTGGCCAATCCTTGCAGGGTGAAGTCATCTGTCTTACAATGCATAGCAGGAGGAACATAAGGCACGGGTGTTGCAGCCATGCCAAGCTCGAAGCCCATTGGAGCTTGAAACTTGGCATGATATTGTGTTGATTTGTTGTTAGCCGAGTCTGCCATCTTAAGGTTAATTTTTGCTAACATGGTTTTGTCATTGATAATATGACGACGCTGAGCCCGATTTTGAATAGAAGGGGGCAAGCCAAGGAGAAAATACCTTTTGACCATGTGATCTCTCTCTGCTGGGTCAATGATGTTCTCAACAGCAACAGACTTGATGTCCATGTAAAATTGTCGTGCATGGATTCTCCAGGCTGGTAAGTCTTGGAAGAGAGCTTAACAAAGCAGTCTAGAGGTTTTTCAGGAGGCTTGAACAAGGTCTCACTAGAAGAAAAACGCAGAATAACCACTTTGGTAACCACTCATTTTGAGTGGAAAAAGACACCCAACCTCTCTGGCCCCAAAGTGGTCTAGAACCAATGGATCTTGACTCAACAGTGGATTAAAGACATGACGTGCCCGAAGTGGTTAAAGACAGTGGTTACGATCACTTGCCTCCGAGTCTAGCTGTTTGCTTACGTATCACAGTGGTAAACTAACCACTTATGACGTGTCACAGTGGTAAACCAACCACTTCACAACATACCACTTCCACCGTATGTGACGTGGAAGAAGCAAATCCGTCGATCATACTTAGCAATCGACGGACACGTGTCCATATTCACACGGACATGTGGCCGAATCCAGTTAGACGATTATGGACTCCATTATCTGGACACGTGGCCATATTACAAATGTGGTTATAATAGAATTGATGTAGTGGGTTTGGTTGTGTGCTAAAACCACTTACTGAGTGGTTCCACCAGTATCAATGTAGTGGTTAGGTTGTGTGCAAACCACAGACTGAGTAGTTCTACCAGTATTGATGTAGTGGTTAGGTTGTGTGCTAAAACCACTGACTGAGTCATCTAGTGTGTCCCACCAAGTAGGAACCATGTATCTGAATTATTACTACCAGAGTCGTATATAAGTGATTGGGACTACATCTGGAGGAGTACAACAAGACTTGCCTATTTTCACAGTCCTACATATACCACTAACAGAATGGTGTGTAAGTGATTCAATATACATTTCCATATAATTCTCCTACAATTCCCATACATTCCAATTGAATCTACAAATCCAAATATTCTTGAAGATTCACCATTCAAAAAACAGAATAGAATCCAAGACAATAAGCGTTGGAACACAGTCAACAAAATCCAACCATAATAAAGGGTGACATACTACATCTGCACTACGTCTCCGCAAGCATGCTAAAAGCCATGAACTACTTGTCATGGTGCAGCTGTGGCTCTCTTCACTTTTGAGTCCAGGGCATCCATGCACTGCACATTATCCGCTATCCCAGCAGATAGTGCCGATGCATCACCACTCTCATAGAGTCTAGCTGTTAGTTTGAATACAGCAGCTAGCCGAATCCCTGGCATTGCAATGGTCATTGCAGAAAAAACAATGGAGCTTGGCAAATAGCCGTAGCCGCCCCCAACAATGTATTGGCTGCATTTTACTCGAGACAAATTTCACCCCAAGTGACAGGGTACAGAGAGGAGAAACCTGAAGGAACATACGAGGCAGCCTTGCCCTTCGTCAACCTGTCCAGGGCAGTTGATGCAAACTGGAATTTGGGAGAGTGGATAACCAGACCCAGATATTGGTATGATTTGACAAAGAAAGAAAGAAACTTTATCATGTCCAAACAGGGCAACAAGGGAGCATTGGACACAGTAAAACAAAAAATGGTAGAGAGAGACATCTTCTGTACCAACTATTTCCATTAAGACTCAACCTACTCCCTGCACGTCAAGGCATCACATACATGCACGTCCTCTGCGGTGTTGTCTTGCAGTCAATTACCAAAACCTGTAGTACCTTTTTGCACAAATATCGTAAATATGGGTGGCATGGGTTGGTCAAAAGAACCCCACAATATTCACCTCCAGCTTTTGCTAGGACTTCCCTTCTGTGCCGTCTTTAATCTTGCGTTAAGGCCCGACTATGGAGTCGTCCCAAGTATTGACCTGGATAATGGCATAAGAGTTCATCAGTGCATTTCAAATGAACACTTCAATTGCTAAATGTTTTCCTTCCAAGTAAAGACACAAGCAAAAGACGTCTTGGGTACATTATAAACGCTCACTGCCAGGTGCAGTGACCATTTTTAGGTGATTTTTCTGGGCCTGACCTGGGTTGGAGCATGTGAGAAAGCTTATGGTACTCTAACCTTGAATACCTGGAATACCTGGATGACACTCGAGGTGCTGCTTCTGCCAGAATTGACGAGACAAATGTTTGACAATGCAGACGATGTATCCAGTCAATGACAATGTTATTCAGGGAATCCATAGCAACAATCTTTGTGGACATGGAAATGCAGACATAATAGCTTAGTTGTCAACCTACTCAGAGCTCTAGAAGTCAGTCCAGTTTTATGGACAACGATGCAAGCAACAGAACGTGGTTGTCCTTGCAGATGTTGACAGAATATTTAGAGCATGATAAGTTTCTTCTCTAAGATGTTTTTGTATTGCAACACCCTCCTAGTGCGGATGGTGGGCTTTTGCCCCACCAGGTTAGATGTGACTTGAGATAGCACTCATCCCATTAGAGGTAATTGAGTGCTGTTTAATTTAGGCTTCTCATATTAGTACTAAACGAATGAAGTCCCGACTTGCATGCTGGCATTGACATCATACTGAAAGCATGAGGTGGTTCCAGCAGCGCTCTAATTCAACCCAGATGTGACTGGTTGCACTGCAAGTTGAGAAAATGACATAAGAGATCAACCAAGAGGACCTCAATTTTCGGACAACTCCAATCTTACAGATTGGACTCCTGTGAGAAGGTTGGGGCCCTTACCATTGTTTTGACAGCTTATGTTTCCTGCTTGAATGGCAGTTATCATCACCAATAATCTCCACAGGAACAGACTCCATTCTTGAAGTGATGAAAGCAGCTGGCATCCCTAGCAACAATTACTCGCTGAACTATCTTGGAGATGAACTTGTAGCGGTGTGGCAATCACCACATACCCGGAGATTTTTTATTATGCGGATAGGTGTCCCAGGGGGCATGTTGATGAGACCAAAAGCAATGGCCAGCTTTTCACTGTGCTGGCAGAGAACCTGTTCCTTTCTATCCTCATCCACATCACGTAACTCCTTGGGTTACATTTATCAATCGCCTTATGCGCATGTAAGCCTCCCTCAAACTCTCAGTAGGCTTGCGCTGGAACTCTTGCAAGTTCCTAATTTCTCCGTCCTTATCCCTGGTAGTTTCTCCTCAACTCCTCGAAGAACTCCACAACTGGGTTAAAGGCAGGCATGGGTGCAGGTGCTGCAGCAGGAGCTTGAGTGGATTTCCCACCTCCATCTTTACTTGTCCCACTACTAGTGCTTGCAGATGGGGATGTTGGTGTAGCTGTTGGTTTCGCCGCTGCCCTTGTGCCTCTAGTAATGGAGACATAGTCAGGTGACCAATATTGTCGCCATTCCTCAATCTCCACCTCATTTCCCCGCCTAAACTCATGATAGTCATCCATAGGCGGCCCCTCAAGGTGCTGATACAGCCCCTTCTATGCCATAAACGGCGTAAACAGTTGTGGATTACGCATCTGCTGCAAATCACACCAACTATCAAACTCCTGTATGAAATCATCAAGCTCGATGGTGCCCACAGCTCCAGAGTACCGTCGTGGCCCCTTAGTAGCTCCATACATTTCTTCCATCGCATCCCACAACAATGGCACGGAAATGGCTTGCATCCTCGGCGAGAATCCTCCTGACTCCAAGTCTGAACCTTCCTCAGAAGACACTGAAGGTGAAGGTGGCCTAAACCGCACACCTCGTCTGGTATACCCATTAGTATCGCTGGTGCTCGTACCGACACTCTCCTCAGCAACTGGTGGCACCTCCGTGATGAAAACTCACAACCACACATGTTGTAAACCTGTTTCTAATCCCCATTTCCACAAGGTAACCGAGTAGAGAACCTGTTGCAGCTACTGGTTCAAACAGGAATATTAGGTTTCTAACGTAGACCTGTACTTGCACCTGCATCCACCGCAAACACTCCTATGGTCTGCTGGTCATCAGCCTAGCCTCACCATAAGAGAACAATGATGGTCTGACTGGTCATCACCCCAGCCTCACCACCGACAACACGCTCTAGGATTGACCGGTGATCAAATCCGGACCAACCTTCTATGAAAACAAGCGCCCACACAAAACTGACATGGCGCACAGTCAAGCATGTAGGTGTGGAGGGGATCCAAACACAAGAAAATCAAAACAGTAACTCCCCCACACCAAAAACACCCCACAGTGTCGCTCCTGCAAGACACCCCAGCCCAAAACCCGGACGAACTCTTGCCTCCACCTACGGAGAGGTTTTGGCCTACAGAGAGGGTGGAAGACTACAAGGAAGAGAGACTAAAGCAATTTTTATCACAACATGCTCTCATCTCACTACCCTATCTCCACACTCTCTTGCTTAAGCAACAGACAAGACCTTTCAAGGATCTCTCAAATAACTCTCTAAGAGCCCTCAAGATGTCTCACAAACAATCTCACTAGGACTCCCAAAGCTTGGACAAATGGTACACCAACGCCCCAAGAGCCTGCCAAATCTTGGCCCTCAAGGACCCCAAATAGTCCTTCAACAAGTCGCCAAAGACTCCTCAAGCTTGCCAAATATCGGCCTCCAAGGACCCCAAACAGCCCTCCAAACAGCCTTCCAAAGGCTCCAAAAACTGCCAAATATTGGCCTTCAAAGACCCCAAATGGTCCTCCACATAGCCCTCCAAAGGCTCCATAAACTTGCCAAAACTTGGCCTTCAAGGACGGCAAATAGTCCTTCAAATAGTCATCCAAATACCTCTTCAAAAGCTCTTCAAAGTGCCTTCCAAAAGCTCCTCAAAGGACCCCAAAGATCCCCCAAACAATTCTTCAAAAGGCCCTTGAAAATCCTCCAAAAGCCCTGAAAAATCTTTATATGTCACTATGTTCCCAGCCTATAGTGACCGTTCCCACACCTTGGTGACCGTTCCTACACTACAGTGACAGTTCCCAAACTACGGTGACGGTTCCCATATTTTGGTGACTGTTCCCATGAACCTAGGGTTTCATGTACATCTCGTGTTAGGGCTTGTACATCCCATGCTAGGGTTTGTGCATTCCAAGCTAGGGTTTGGGCTTCCTTGAGCTTCATGCTTGCTCTCCTCAAGCATCCATGACTTTTATGAGATACCAAGGCAAACTACCTTGATTTTCTTCACCTCAAGCCACAACCAAGCTTGATTCCATCTCACCTAGTAATGCATTTGCCACACAACAAGCTTCACTTCTCTTTGGAGCTCAAGAATCAAGCTTTTTACCTCATTTGACAAGCAACCAAGTCTTGCACTCATTCATGTGCTCTTCTTTGGCCATCCACACACATACTCCATTCTTGGCTTCTATGTGTTGCTTCTCCAAACATCAATACATCTCCATCTCATGCAAAGAGGAAGATTTAAGTCCCTTCACTTGCTAGCTCAAGAGTCGTGCTCTCCTCAAGCTTAAGGTTGAAGCCCCAACTCAAACATGTGCTCTACAAGTGCTTTTCTTTTCACCTAAGTGGAAACCAACCCTTTTCATTTCTTCTTGCTCTCCAAGGCTTGAAAATAGAAGCCTCAATGGGCTGACAACGTGCTCCACATAAGCATCACCTCATACACAAATGAATGAACTTGTTCCCTTCACCTTCTAGCTCTCCTCAAGCTTGAAGTTGGAAGCCGCACTTGGAAAGCATGCTCCACACATGCGCCACTTGCTTGGTCAACCACTTGCTTCACCAAGAGCAATCCAAGAACTCATAGAACTAGCAAAAGCACTCCCTTCTAGCGCCTTAGTTTGCTTGTTTGTCAACCAAATGAAACCCCACCTAGCTTCATTTCACCATGGATAAAACAACCACTTCTTAGCTTCTCTTGAGCTACTCAATGCTTCTCAAGCTATCCTTGTTGTACTCCTTCTATGGTGTTTCTAACCCAAGCATGTGCCGCTCTTTGGCTTCTCTTTCACACCATGAACAACTGGAGCTTGCTCTTGAAACCCTAGTGTCTATGTTCTCCACACACAAGACGCTTCTCTTGTGATGCAAGAGCTCTTTTCCAAACTCTCAAACCCTTGGTGCACAATAATGCTTCTACAAACCCTCAATGCATTCTTTTCACCATAGAAGCCTGACAAATGATTGTCACAACACTTGGGATACAAGAGATGACGCTCCTTCTTCTCAAACTTTCAAACCTTTTGCTTCCACACACACAAAACTTTCTCCCTGCAATACTTGCAAAGTTTTGTAACTCAAGAGCCTCTCTCCTTGAGCTCTCCACCTCCTTGATGCAATGCAAACACACTCTCCCTTGCAACACCTTGCAAGCCTTGTGAGATACTTGAGCTTTCCTAGCTCTCTCACTCCTTGGTGTACACCAACACAAGTGCAAAACTATCCTTACACTCCGCACTCATAAGCATAAGGTGATCTTCTTGTAGTGATAATGAAAGTGAACATAATGGAAACCCTCCACTCATGAATCACTCAATCACATAAACTAAGTCAAGCCAAGGGCACCCTTGCTAAGGGAATCCACCCTACAAAGCCCTCACCACACTCCCTCTCAAATACCTAGAGCTATGGAGGTGAGAGAGGCTCATGGAGGCTCAACTACAAGAAGATGAGCCTCCTCCATCCTCAGGGGGAAAACCTATCCCCATATCCCAAGTGAGGCTCGACACCTTACTTGGCATGTGAGACCAAATGAAGTCCCAACACACAAATATAAATAGAAATATCTAAAATATCCTAGTTAACTAGAAGTAGGCAATTCTAGATAACCATGACTAAAACCAAGAGAGTGGTTCTCCTTTGGCAAATGCCACTTCAATGGAGCCCCACACATCACTTGTCGGGAGCCCCAGCTTCCATGCCATTGCCGGTGTCATAAAGGAGTGCGACGCTCCTGTGTCCACCAACAACAATATGTTAGTTCCGGAAATTATCCCATTCACAAACATTAACTGACTCCTTTTTCGCAAGGCGCCAGTTTCCTGATACAACTCATAAGAGTAGTTGCCTACCTTGCAAGTCTTGACGACCACCGCCTCCACCAAGCGATTGATGGAATCTTCGGACAGCTCCGTGGCCGCCCGAGTCATGTTCAATTGTCGGGGTTTCACGCACTTCTTGGCCATGTGCCCGGGCTCCCCCGCAATTAAAACACACTCCATCGAAGGTTGCATTCTATCCACCATAAGCCGTTGCACCTGATTTTCCTTTCGAAGCACCGGGTGCCACCTTGATGTGTGAAGGCCCTCCCTTCAATTTTCATGTGTCATTGTCGCTGCGTGGCCTATCCCACTTCTTTTCCGGTCGGAATGAGTCACCCTCCCGCGGGTCTTCTTGTGGTTCAACTCCGTACGGCCTTGTCTTTCGCTTCTAGGGACAGCCGAGAAACATTCAGCCCTTTCAATTGCCTTGTTCAAAGTCTTAGGTGGCTTCTCCTCCAACTTCCGCCTAGCCCATGGAGCCAGTCCCGCCACAAAGTTGAAGACCATTTCTGGTTCCGCCATATCCGTGACTTTGAGCAACAGTACATTGAAAGCATGAACATATCCCCGAATGTCATCCATTTGTTTCAAATTCCTCATCTTGTCTCGGACGAGCAAAGACGATTTGTGTCGCACACCTCAGTTCGGTAAACTCCCCTTCAAGTCATAGTTACTCGCTTTGATGCGCGCGCCTGACTCCCAACCTGGCCGCGGGCCAACTTGGAGTTTCGGCTGCTCACGGGGACATAACGGTCCCCTTCCGCTTCCCTCTAAACCCTCCACCTATTTGGGACTAGGAGAATTCCCTTTGGTAGATGGCAGTCCGGAACAGCTCCCCACTCTTTGGTCGCTTTCCGGCTCGCTCGCTTCCTCACTAGTTTTTGGTCACCAACGGGCTTGCACCGTTCTCGGGGTTACTACTCCCTTATATATACTTCTGGTAGCTGTCCGCGGGGGTTCATAACCAGCCATGCCATTTTATGGCGAACCACCACGAAAACCTCGACTCCCGGTGGTGAGTCGCGGTGAGTCTTGGCCCCTCACCGCCCCAATGGACCGTGATGAGTCCCAAGACTCCCCACGACTCCCACCTCGAGGTCTCCACCCCATGGTGAGTCCTATGCACCCCCACTAAGTCCACTAAGCTACCACCACCCCTTGTGGAGCCACCTCCACCGCAACCCGGTGTGTGGGGCTCCACCTAGTGAGCGCCTCCGCCTCCTTGAGTGCCTTGGGCACTCAAGGGTGCTTCAGCCCCCCATACCTATCGCTGCCGCTGCCCCCACCACAGGGGCAGCCCCTCATGTGTCCCGACCCCTGCCTCAAGGCAAAGGGCCGCGACACACACCCCTACCAACAGGGAGTCGATGTCCTCATCGACTTGTCCATTTGTAGAAACGAACATCCAAGTTGTGGCGTCCCACATCAAGGAGTTTGTTTCCGTACCATGGCGTCCCATGGCAAAGAACCAAACCCCACACTTGACTCCACTCTCCACTAGCTAGTTCGGCCGACTTCCTCCAAGTCCCGGCCAAGGGTGGAGCCTCTCCAGCTCCTCCCAGTGCACTCTTCTTGGCCTACTTCAAGGCCAAGGAACGATCCTCCCCGAGGATCGAATCGCCTTACTGCAACAACATTGCTTGCGATCGCTCATGATGCCGCTTTTGGCATCACCTTGAGCAAGGGTTCACCTGGAACCCTCTTTGACTAGGAAGATAACCTTGAACCACCGTGCGCCCCAATCACTACAATTGGGTCCGCCTTGGAATGCTGGCCTGAGGTACGGGAACACGCCGAAGCCGCACTACGACTTCGTCCCGAGGCTACACGATTATAGTACGTGAACGGAAGCACGTAGCTTCCGCGTTAGCCCGCACTACAAGGCAACCCCCTCGGTAGCGCAGTTATAGTACGCGCACGCGCCAGGTGCGCACTAGCACTTGAACTCCCAAATTAAGGCGCAAGTTCCTTGCCCCTTGGATGGGAGTCACCCGATTTCGGCGCTGCGCAAAAACACGATTAACCCAATTTACCTCTCCCACTTTTGTAAAGCTAGCATGCATTCTACACACCAGCCAACCACACCATGCATCACCATTCCAAACACAATAGGACGCACAATATTTGGAACCCATTCCTTTATCACAAATTTTTTACAATACAAGTTTTTGCAATCGGATTCCTGAGCTAGCTAAACCGGGCTAAGCATGCATTTCCTCCCCCACGCTCCAAGGTTGATGTCCCATCAACGCTTCTTCCGCTTTGAGGTCGCCCTTCGAACGCTGCAACTGCCTCGGATGCGTTTCCCATTTCTGAGGCACGCACCCAAGATGCCTCCACAAGATGATAGCCCTTCCATTTGACGAGATACTCCGTTTCTCGGTTCTTGAACCTCCTCGACTTAAGTATTGCCTCCACCTCGTACTCGGGTTCATTTTCATGATCCAACAGCATAGGTGCGGACGCAACACTTGCTGCCGATTCGGACGTGCTTCATCTTTGAAGTAAGGCTTCAAAAGGGAGACATGGAATACTGGTGCACCTTGCTGTTTGCTGGCAGCTCCAACTCATACATCCTCATTCATAACCCTCCGAATGCGAAAGGACCCGCATACGGAGGTACGAATTCGGACTCATTTCCGGAGGTAGTCGAAAAATTCTTGATGTTCAACCAGACCTCTGTGCCTGCCTCAAACTTCACTTCCCTTCTTCCGCCTTACGATTAGCCTTCCTCATATACCGTTTCCTAGCTTGCGGCTAATGTTATGCGAGCTTCTTCGAAAACAGACTTCGCGTTCTTTCACCCTACTTCAGCCGCTACTGCAGCCGTCCTCACGTCCTGGGCGGCCCAACTTGTCGGCACAAGAGGTGCTTTTCCATAGACCAACACAAAGGGGAAACTCCCGTCGCGGAGTGTTCGTGTTATTATAACACAGAACTCTGCCGGTCTAAGTGTTCCATCCAGTCTGATTGGTCTGCCGACACGTAATTCCGCAAGAATTGCTTCACTACGGAATTCACTCTTTCCGTTTGGCCATCCGTCGTAGGTCGGAAGGCGGTGCTCATCTTCAGCCTCGTCCCCATCTTCTCCAAAGTGCTCTCAGAATTTACTCGTAAACTTTGGATCGCTGGCTCCGAGACAATATCCTTCGGGACTCCATGATGCTTTAAGACGTGGGCGAAGTAAAGTCCCCTGTCTCCTGCGCGTTTGCGTCTCCTTGGTGGGGATTGAATGGGCCATTTTACTGAACCTATCTACCACCACCATGATTGCATCGAATCCTTTTGACAGCGGCATAGCAGTCATGAAAATCATCGAGACGCTTTCCCAAAGTCCCCTCTGGAATCGGCAAGGGTTGTAACAGCCCCGCTGCTTTTTGTACTCGCTCCGGTTTTGTTGGCATGGTGCGCATGTCTTGACATACTCCTCTGCCTCCTCCTCAGTTTGGGCCAGAAAATATTCTTTCTTCAAGAGTGCCGCAGTGCGCTTGGCTCCACCGTGGCCCGCAAGCGGGCTATCATGGCATTCTCTCAAGAGACTATCCCTGATCCCTCCCTTTGGCACATAGAGACGTTTTTGCTTATACCGGAAGCAGTCCGTTTTGCAAGTGGAACTGCGATTTAACCCCCATTCTCAAGTCTGCTCACGCACTTTGCCAGCTCATCCTTCCGGCAAGCCTTCCGGATCTTCCTTTGGAGCGCCGTCTCCCCTTGTACACCAACAAGAGCTGCTGCTTTCTACTTAAAGCATCGGCCACCACATTGTCCCGTCCCGGTTTGTACTGGATATCCACGTCGAACACTGCCAAAGTATCTTGCCACCTAAGTTGTTTCGGGGACAACTTGGGCTGCGTGGCAAAATACTTCACCGTGACATTGTCCGTGAACACCTTCACTGGGTTGGAACCAACATAGTGGCGCCAGAGTTCAAGGCAATGCACCACCGCCTTCATCTCTTTTTCGTGCGTCGGCCACCGTCGCTCCACTTCATTCAGTTTCTTACTTTCGTAAGCCACTGGACGTCCATCTTGCATAAGTACACCCCCAATTGCGAAGTCCGATGCATCTGTATGAATCTCAAACGGACGATCGAACTCCGGGATTTTCAAGACTGGAGCTTCCGTCATCCGCTGCTTCAATTCAGCAAAAGCTTGGCCACAAAATGTGTTCCATACCCAGACTTTGGATTTACACAGAAGGTCCGACAGCGGCCCCGCGATCTTGGCGAAATTTCTCACATACTTCCGGTAATAGGAGGCGAGTCCTAGGAAGGATCGCACTCCCGGGACCGAAGTCGGAGGCTCCCAGTCCAAGATCGCCCTCACCTTTCTATCGTCCATTTTGATCCCATCCTGTGTAATCACATGCCCCAAGAACTCCACTTTTGTGACCCCGAATTCGCACTTTGAAGCTTTGGCATACAGCTTCCCTTCTCGCAATTTTTGGAACACCCTTTTGAGGTGCTCCAGGTGCTCCTCCTTTGTTTTCGAGTACACCAAGATGTCGTCGATGTACACGATCACAAAGTCATCCAACCACTCCTGGAAAAGGCTGTTCATCAGCGTGCTAAATGTCGCTGGTGCATTGGTGAGCCCAAAAGGCATCACCAAGAACTCATATGAACCATACCTTGTCCTGCACGCGGTCTTCTCCTCATCTCCTTCTGCCACCCGAATTTGGTGATAGCCGGAGCGCAAGTCGATCCGGCTGAAATACTTCGCTCCTGCCAACCGATCGAAGAGGTCGTCGATCCTTGGCAAAGGGTACCGGTTTTTGATAGTCACCTTATTCAGAGCCCTGTAATCGACACACATCCGCAGCGTCCCATCCTTCTTGTCTGCAAATAGCACCGGGGCTCCGTAAGGTGACTTACTCGGCCGGATGTACCCCTTTGACATTAGATCTTTGAGCTGAGTCTTCAGCTCGACCAACTCTTTGTGGCTCAACCGGTAGGGCGCCTTGGCAGGCGGTTCCGATCCCGGTATCACCTCAATTTTGTGGTCAACTCCTCTTCGCGGTGGCAAGCCGCTTGGTAAATCCTCCGGCATCACATCCTGGTATTTCTCCAAAATCCCCTTGATCCAATCTGGGCTCGGCTCCCCATCGCCTTCTCCTTTCACTTCTCTAATGTAAAGCAAAAACTGGGACTCGTGTGTCTCCTCCACGGCCCACTCCTTTGCTGATAGAAGGTTTATTCGCCCTCCCACGGATTTGGGCGTTTCCGACACTCGTAAAACCTCGCCACCATTCCCACATGTCAGCGTGACTACTCTCTTGCGGCCATCTATGACCGCTCCGGATTTGCTCAAAAAGGTCATCCCAAAATGAGATCCACTCCATCGATCTCGCAGATAGTGAAGTTCTCACGTCCCTCCCAACTCCCCAGTTGAAGAGGAACATCAAACGCCAACCTTGTCGCCAACTGAGGTTCTCCTTTGGCAGAGCGCACCTCAATAGAGGCCCCCACGTCACTTGTCGGGAGTCCCAACTTTCGCGCCGCCGCCGGCGTCATGAAGGAGTGCGACGCTCCTGTGTCCACCAACAACGACACATTAGTTCCGGATATTATCCCATCCACGAACAATAATTGACTCCCTTTTCGCAGGGCGCCAGTTTCCTGATACAACTCACAAGAATAGTTGCCTACCTTGCAAGTCCTGGCGACTACCGCTTCCACCAAGCGACTGATGGTATCTTCTGACAGCTCCGTGGTCGCCCGAGTCATGTTCAATTGCCGGGGCTTCGTGCACTTCTTGGCCATGTGCCCGGGCTCCCCGCAATTGAAACACACTCCATCAAAGGTCGCCTTCTGTCCGCCATAAGCCGCTCCACCCGCTTTTCCTTTCGGAGCACCGGGTGCCGCCTTGACGTACGAAGGCCCTCCCTTCGATTTCCACATGCCATTATCGCCGCGTGGCCTATCCCACTTCTTTTCCGGTCGGAAGGAGTCACCTTCCCGCCGGGTCTTCTTGTGGTTCAGCTCCGTACGGCCTTGTCTTTCACCCCTAGGGACATCCGAGAAACATTCAGCCCTCTCAATTGCCTCGTTCAAAGTCTTGGGTGGCTTCTCCTCCAACTTCCGCCTGGCCCATGGGGCCAGTCCCGCCACAAAGTTGAAGACCATTTCTGGTTCTGCCATGTCCGCGACTTCGAGCAACAGCACATTGAAAGCCTGGACGTACCCCCGAATGTCATCTGTTTGCTTCAAATTCCTCATCTTGTCCCGGGCAAGCCAGGACGCGTTGAGGGGCACAAACTGTCTCTTCATCAATTCCTTGAACCCACTCCAGTTCAAGGTTTCCGGGTTTGGGCCTCGGTCGTGAAGGCGTTTCTGCCACCATTGTTGAGCATAGCCCCTCAAATAGGTGGGAGCCACTTCCACCCGATCCTCGTCACTCAACTTGGCCGCCCGGAAGTACTGCTCTAGCTCCAGGAGCCAGGTGTTGAGTGCCTTCCGGTTTCGAACGCCCTCGAAGGTGCCGGGTTCCTTAGGCTTCACCTTAAACTTTGCCTTAGTGGAAGTGGCATTAGCCGCCTTCAACACGTCTTTCAACGTCCCGCCAAACTGCGCCAACAACCCTTCCCAAAAGGCTGCCGGCATGGGAGGCATCTCTTGGTTTGTCGGAGCTCTCAAGGATTCCTCGGGCTCCGACTCCTCGGATTCCTCCGCTCCTGAGCGGCCTCGTTTTCGGAAACATTCATCGCTTCCTCAAACGGCCGCCTCGGTGACACGTCGCCCCCATCGGGCTCACCGGGATCATCTTCTTTTGGGCCGTTCCGCTTTCGCTTCGGCTTGCCCGACCCCATGATGAGGCCAATCCCAAGGACGATCGCGTACTGAACTCTAAGCTCTGATACCAAGTGTCGCACACCTCAGTTCGGTAAACTCCCCTTCAAGTCATAGTTACTCGCTTTGATGCGCGCGCCTGACTCCCAACCTGGCCGCCGGGCCAACTTGGAGTTTCGGCTGCTCACGGGGACATAACGGTCCCCTTCCGCTTCCCTCTAAACCCTCCACCTATTTGGGACTAGGAGAATTCCCTTTGGTAGATGGCAGTCCGGAACAGCTCCCCACTCTTTGGTCGCTTTCCGGCTCGCTCGCTTCCTCACTAGTTTTTGGTCACCAACGGGCTTGCACCGTTCTCGGGGTTACTACTCCCTATATATACTTCTGTAGCTGTCCGCGGGGGTTTCATAACCAGCCATGCCATTTTATGGCGAACCACCACGAAAACCCTCGACTCCCGGTGGTGAGTCGCGGTGAGTCTTGGCCCACTCACCGCGGCCCCAATGGACCGTGATGAGTCCCAAGACTCCCCACGACTCCCACCTCGAGGTCTCCACCCCATGGTGAGTCCTATGCCACCCCCACTAAGTCCCACTAAGCTACCACCACCCCTTGTGGAGCCACCTCCACCGCAACCCGGTGTGTGGGGCTCCACCTAGTGAGCGCCTCCGCCTCCTTGAGTGCCTTGGGCACTCAAGGGTGCTTCAGCCCCCCCATACCTATTGCTGCCGCTGCCCCCACCACAGGGGCAGCCCCTCATGTGTCCCGACCCCCTGCCCTCAAGGCAAAGGGCCGCGACACGTTGAGAGGCATAAACTGTATTTTCATAAGTTCCTTGAACCCACTCCAGCTCAAGGTTTTTGTGTTTGGACCTTGGTCATGAAGGTGTTTCTACCACCATTGTTGAGCATAGCCCCTCAAATAGGTGGGAGCCACTTCCACCCGATCCTTGTCACTCAACTTGGCCGCCCTGAAGTACTACTCTAGCTTCAAGAGCCATGTATTGAGTGCCTTCCGATTTCGGACAGCCTCGAAGGTGCCGGGTTCCTTAGGCTTCACCTTAAACTTTGCCTTAGTGGAAGTGGCATTAGCCGCCCTCAACACGTCTTTCAATGTCCCGCCAAATTGCGCCAACAACCCTTCCCAAAAGGCTGCTGGCATGGGAGACATCTGTTGGTCTGCCGAAGCCTCCGGGAAGTCCTCGGGCTCCGACTCCCCAGATTCCTTTCGTTCTTGAGCGGCCTCTCTTTCAAAAGCATGAATCACTTCCTCAAATTGCCGCTTTGGTGACACGTCGCCTCCACTAGGCTCACGAGGATCATCATCTTTCGGGCCATTCCACTTTCGCTTTGGCTTGCCCATGATGAGGTCGATCTCAAGGACGATCGAGTACTGAGCTCTAAGCTCTGATACCAAGTGTCACGCACCTCACATCGGTAAGATCCCCTTCAAGTCATAGTTACTCGCTTTGATGCGCGCGCCTAACTCCCAAACTGGCCGCCGGACCAACTCGGAGCTTCGGCTGTTCACCGGGACATAATGGTCCCCTTTTGCTCCTCCAAAAGACCCTCCACCAATTTGGGCCTAGTGGAAATTCCCTTTGGTAGATGGTAGTCCGGAATAGCTTCCCTCTCTTTGGTCACTTTCCGGCTCGCTCGCTCGCTCATTCACTAGTTTTTGGTCACCAACGGGCTTGCACCATTCTCGGGGTTACTACTCCCTATATATACTTCTGTGACTGTCCGCGTGGGTTTCACAAACAACCCTGCCATTTGATGGCGAACCACCACGAAGACTCTCGATTCGTGATGAGTCGCAGTGAGGTTTGGCCCACCCACCACAGCCCCATTGGACCGTGATGAGTCCCAAGACTCCCCACGACTCCTACCACAAGATCTCCGCCCCATGGTGAGTCCTATGCCACCCCCACTAAGACCCACTAAGCTACCACTACCCCTCGTGGAACCACCCCCACCACAACCCGGTGTGCGGGGCTCCACCTAGTGAGTGTCTTGGGCACTCAAGGGTATTTCAGCCCCCGTACCTATTGTTGCCACTGCCCCCACCACAGGGGCAGCCCCCCTTGTGTCCCGACCCCCCTGCCCTCAAGGCAAAGGGCCGTGACAGGAAGCATTGCAGGGTTGCAAGGGGTTGCATTGATGGGTTGCCATGGGGTTTTTGTTCTTGTTGTTTTGGTTGGGAGTCCATGATGACACGGCACAGTGCGGAAGGGGTTTTTGGGCTGTGGTTGGGTGGTTGCAGATTTTTGGGGGTCTCCAGGAGGTTGCTGCAGTGGGGGTTTGTTGCCTTGTTGGAGGGGGTTCTCTGGCTGCTTGGGCAGGGGGGGGGACTGTCTGCACATACGGGCAGATCAAGGGGTTCAAATCCCCCTCAATTTTGGTTTTGGATGGTAATGACGAGAGAGTGAGAGAGAGCTTCAAAGAGGGCGAGATAGAGAGACATTGTCATGCTGCAGGGAAGTGAGGCAGTTGGCCGGCCGGTTGGGTAGTCGCCGTGGTGACGGGCAACTCAGGGGCTTGTTTCGGTTTTGCTTTTTGCCCTACGCGGGCCCTGTGATTTTGCCTAACGTGGCCCGAAACTAAGTCGCCGGAGAAGTCACCGGACCAGCACCTAAATGCCTGAATTGGCACTGGCCTGAAAATTGCCAAAATACCCCATCCACCTTGCAATTTCTGTCTGAATCCCCAAAAACATTGTGGAGGCCCTTTGTCTTGGGGACAAGCATCTACTGACCGCAGGAATCAGTATTCAAACAATTTTGCTTGCCCTTGCACTGCATTGGGGTAAGTAGAGTAAGTGGGATCCGATTTCACCCCCCCAAACTCACATACAAAGCAGCCCCCCCATATTTTTGGCATTTTGGTCTGCGATTTTGGGAAATGACATGTTGGTTGCCCCTTATCCGGATTGCAATTTTCTGAGGACCTTCATATAGTAGGTAGGGATGAAATGGAACGGTTCATCCAGCTGGATGTAAGGGGGTAGGAAGTTACAGCTCAGCAATGGAGGGTATGGCCCACTTTTTGGGAAAACTCCCAAAAGTTAGCTCGTCCTTTAGGGGTTAACATCACGGTTTCATGAAAAAACTTCTAGTTAGTGCATATTTGTTCCAGCGTTCATAATGTATTTTGTCTTTAATTAAAACATATACCCTTCCTCCTGGCTACTTATCTTACTTCCCTCCCTGAAATAGGCGCCAACTTTGGCACCTTCATTGGCTCACTGAACGTGTTTGAGCCGTTCAGGACAACATCATGAGTGTGGACAATGATGTGGCAAACTTTGATTTCACCAAAGGTGGAGAGGTCCCTAAGTTTGTGGTCCTCATGCCGGATCAAGCTACCTACCCTCGACAATTCTTTCATCGTTGTAGCGATCAGAGAGGAGCTAATCTCTGCAACCTGCTTCATCTGTAACGGAGAAGGTCACTTGCGTTCCAATCGCCCTAAACGCAACATATAAAGCTAAACTCCCATGCTCTTATCCTCTGCGGGTTAAATCATGCACATGGAAATGTAAGCTGTAGAACCTTGCTAAGCCGACAAGGGAGGATCTATCACAGATCACACACAAGCTAAGCCAATCACTATACATGGCAGAATATCAAAGCTGTTTCATCCAGAAGCACTCACACATCCACTGCACCAGGTTGATCATCAAAAACATCCTACCTCAGCCTGATGAACTCTTGATTTAACTAATCATGAGAGACTAATCTAGAGATCCAGATGCATCATTCTCATTGGGCATGCAGATTACAAGACCTCACATCAGCTAGCTCAGTTTCCAGGTTGGCTTATCTCATGACTGTTAGTGTATGACAATCATATAACCAAAGATAGTCACTGTCATTATTAATATCCAACTACCTCTACTTTTCATCCAAGGGACTCACAGGAGAGCATATGCACCACCATGGAATATGGAGCTCTACATATGTAAAGCTTGCCCCCGCTAGGAAAGTGAGCTCTTGCGAGCTAACCGAAATAACGAACTACCAAAGCTAAGCAATCCACACCATGCCTAATACTAGCATCCGGCGTGAGGGGGATGAAAAAACCCTCAACGAAAAAACCTTGCGCCTGCAAAGTGGGCTAACGACAAAACTTGCTAAGAAAAAACCCCAATCACTTTACAACAGTGATGCAGAAATTAACACGAGCTAAAGCTTGTGCTATGGGCTTCCACCTCTTCTAACACTAGGTAGTTGTAGCCTATGATGGACAAAAAATGTTGTCACAACATTGTTTTTTTGGGACCTTGATTAGTTGTAAATTATGATACTCCCAAATGGAAATGTTAATAGTAAAAAAAGACTAAGCTATGAAGGCTCAACTACATATATTTCCCCTCTTCCAAGTCAAAAAAGCAAATGGTTAGAAATTATGGACTTTTGAACAAGTCCATAAGGATTTGTTATAGTCCATATAAAGGTCGTTATGGATTTTTTTTTTAAAGCATGATTCATAGAAAATTAGAAAAATGGACTTGACCTTTTGAGGGATAAAGAATCTAGAATGACAAAAATATTAAGTAAAATAAACTTTATGTACTATTTGGAGTCTTCAAAATAACTATTTTCGTAAAGTCCTCTACATATATAATTCTATTGTGATATGAAACTATCGCAATTTGAAAATAAAGTCTTTAATGGTCAATAATAGATGGTTGAGATCGTAAATTGAAGCGAATCCAATGGTTGAGGATTCGTCACATCCCCCTTTATGTACTTTTAGGGACTCATGGTGTCTCATTTTGGTCCACCGTAGGCTGCAACTACCCACCAGATGATGATGGTATGAAGTTGACCATTTTTGGCACACACGCAAAAGAGATGGCCACAACTTAGACCACCAAAAAAACAAACAATCCGTGCACTCAAACACACACAAAGGTTAGCATGTCGTCGTGCCTTCCACATTTAAGCAGATAAGATCGAAGACCAATTTGCTGTGAACCAGGGAGTGACCCACATGCACTGGGTGAGCTCTGTGTGGCGTGGAATGATGTTGGGGAAGCAACAAGAATTTTCTCCCACGAAGCTTTTCAGTGATGAGATAAGGGCTCTCAATGCGCTTCGAAGTTTTGGAAATATTTTCCCCAAGTTGCAAACGCACACACGCATTTTGGGGCCCATCAAGAATTCTTCCGAGTAGTGAACTTTCTTATTGTAGTTACGAGCCTGCACAGCCTGCGCCCAAACAATGTTAGCCCTGGCCTTATTTTCAAAGAAAAGCCGTTTGGAAAGCATATCATCCACAAATTGCTGCCAATCAGTGGGCTCTACAATGGGAGTGAGCAACTACGTCCTTTATCGTCCCCATGATTGCTGAAGGAGAACAATGAGGCGCCGCTAACGACAGTTGAATCGATGAGGAACTTGGTGACATGCTTGGAGTCATGAGGGGCGTGCTTGCCGTGGTTCCATTGGCCGTGGTTCCAAGGCAAGTCACATATCACCCTCAATGGTAGAAAGGGAAGAAACTCCGATGGAATAGCATGTGATATCCAAAGTTGGGGTGACCTGTCGGTGTCAATTTGATGAGTTGTTGGAGGGAATTTAGCTGAGTAATCGATATCCCACTCTACTTCTCCAGGGCCAACTCATGCCGCCAAGTCCAACTGATGCGTGGTAATCAACTCAATTACCAATGCTGAAGATGTTGTCCATTTCCCATAGAATCTGGGTGGGTGAATTAGTTTGATGCTATGCATTGGATGTGGCATTATGTCCATCGTCAACCTCTGATTATCTACTCCATACCCAAAGAGCCATTCTAGGAAAACTACTCGGTAAATATCCGGATTCCGGTCGGGTGTAAAGATCCCGGGGTAGGATGACAGCTGTTTGAAGGGAACTGTCGTTTCATTGCCCTCTGTATCCACTCTTGGAAATGCGGGGTCTATTCCTTCATCTGTTATTGTTCGACACAAAGGGCAACAATCCAAATAAGCAATTTGCCAAGCCAAGTGCAGCTCTATGGAGGAAGTCAGATGAAGGTGCCCAAGAAAAGGTGGCTGGCAGCAGCCTGACCAATGCGTATTGAGTTAAAAAAAACGAGGAAAATACGACGTCGTGCCATTCGACAAATCAATATGGCCACCTCTATGGAGATTTCCCCGGACCTGGTGCCAAAAATCAATTGATAAAGACCTTGAACCCGAGCTTCAAATGACATATGCCACCGTTCGACCGACTGAAAGAAATATATCATGCTGCATTTTCCATGACAATTGTTAGATCACGATATTTATAATATTCACACTTGTGCAATAATTTTCCTAGGCTCCCTACGACCTTACAACAACAACTATGGCTCAACCCTATCAAAACATGCACATAAATTCAAAAGAAAATTAGGTTCAGGTGTACCGTTTCAAACATTTACAACCCATGTTAGTGCAAAAATACTCCAACAACTAACCAACCGTTAGTAGCAACTTATCAAACTCCCGGCATACGCACCATAAATATGACCAGCCCCGCCGCGCGCAATCGCGAAGGGAAAGGCTAAACGTCAATCCAGGGCCTGGAGTCCGGCGACGAGGTGGGTTAGGCTCAAAAACCGCCCACCCCTGAAATGTGTCGCTGGTCTTTACAAAGGGTCAACGGTTGACGGAGGGTATCCACCCACTCTCTAAAACTACCAGCAAGCGCAGGGCCAACTCCCACGCTCGTAGGGCAAATCATTTGTGTGTCATATGGAAACTACTCCTAACTAATTGCATTCCAAGACTACAGGCTACCCTAGAGGTCGCATTCTTGGGATAGTCACTCCATATATAGTTTAGGGAATCATGTGTGATTTAAAGGTATTTTCTATGGGGGTTATTTTTTTTTTCCTTTTTTTCCTCCACCCTATAATTATTTAATTTTAAATTGGGGCCCCGCCCCGAAAGGGGGCAATAGCCATAAGGCAAAGTGGCTCTTAGTTATGCCGGCTTTGGCCGGAGTCTTCGCTATACACAATTATCTGGCATGCTATTTTTTTTTGTATTTGACTGTAATCATCAAATATTTGACACCGTATAATAACATTAAAAAAAATTAAATATCTCTTAGAGTGCAAAATATTTTCTTGCTCAATGCTCTAATGCATCTATCAAACAAATGAGGAAAACTGTTGCATATTTCCAACAACACAATGAGGTCAGCAACTGGAGTAACAAAACTCTTGCATCGGAGAAGAAGACAAAATGAGAAGAAAATAAAGCAATCCTAAACCAAAACGTATGCTCCATAAACCAAGTCCTCTCATCCAAGCCGTGTCCAAGTCTCGTCATCCAAATCCAACTAGTCATTTATGAAGTCTCAATACAGTGTCTCTTGCCATTGTGGCACCCCTATACTAATTCTAAAAAATATATAATTGGAGCATATATTCATAACCCTATTTTTGATTTAAATACGGTATCCACATATAAGGACAACCAATTTCATTTCTAAGAATATTGTAACTTTTATTTTCAAAGAATATATGTCACCCTATACTTTTTGCACATCGTTTGGTAAGAAGTGGCTTCCCCAGGGTCGCATTTGGGCCTCGACATAGGAGACGCACTTGGATATATAGAAGATTGTTGTTGGACTTATACTTGACACTTAGGCCAACGGCGCAGGCTACCCTAGTCGGTGTACTTCATCCAAGCACGATAACGATGGTTGTCATTATAAAAATAATCCTTCTATGATGATATCCATTCCTCAATGGTGGAAAACTGTCAAAATGCACGTTAACACACGCATTGCTTTCAAATTAAAAGGAATTGTCGTTGTGCATTGATGGAAGACCCGTTTTATCTTTTTCACCACAACCCAATACATTGTTTACCACATTATAATATAAATAATATTATTTTCATCAATGCACTCGCTTTCATCCATCCAAAAAATCGATGCGTTCCATGTTCATCCATGAAACAGTTTGGCGCTTAATGGATTGAACCCATGATCACCCTGGTTATGCATAACTGCGTACTGGATTCCATCCATCAGAAACTCGTTGCGTTCCACATTCATCTATCAAACGATTTTGGCACTTGGAGGAGTGAACGGTTTACCCTGCTTGCACACAAAGACGGGCCACCTGCATAACGGCTTTCATCCATCCAAAACATCGACGCATTCCATGTTCATTTATGGAAGGGGTTTGACGCATGGAGGATTGAACCCAGGATCACCCTTCGTTATGTCTGCATAATGGATTTCATCCATCCGTAGAATCGATGCCTTCGACGGATGAAAAGAATTTGGCGCCGGACGTGCATCGCCACGTGTGTCGCAGACAGCGATGCGTGACGGAGACATGTGTGGCCCCCGCTCGCGAGAGACTCTCTGCACTCCTTAAGTTAATTCATTTGAGCTTGTGTAACTCATGTGTTTGAGCTTGTGCATGTGTCTGAGAGCTTTGTGAGACAGCGTGCACTATAACCATACAGAACTTTTCGTCGTGCATAATGTTCATGTGACCGAGCATAGTGGTTGAATGTCGAACTTGAAGTTTAGATCAGCTCTTACATAGCAGCAGGCGCCACGAAGCATCCCTGGTTTTCTACTCGACCGGTTTCCTTCTTTCTCTTCCAATCTTATGAACTGGACTCATAGTTTTTGGTGATGAGTTTTCTGACTTCAACTAGCCGTTAATCGATTTGTCCTTTCCCGACCTAGTCCTTAGAAAGATGCCTCTAGTGATCGCCGTTGTTGCTTAGTTCCTGTGGCAACGATAGAGTGTGCACAGCAGGTCGCTGAGATCTGGATCGAAGCACAAGCTGATCAAGGAGGTCGTACGGGTCGTTCATGGCGGTGCTACAATCTACTTAGTACTTGGTCCGCAAATAAGTACACATGGTACTAGTAAAGCAGTGCGTCGGTGACGAATGCCACAAAGATAAGGTCCAATCTGTATTTATAAGCAAAGTCTAAAGGTTGCAGATAAATGTGCTTATCGGTACTGCTGTTCGTGAAGTGATCCAGGCGCAGTAAGATTGCCTTGACACCGTCCACCATTGGCAAACCGGGGACAAGGACACTTGGACTTCAAAAGAGGTGATCTAATGAAGCCCTATTACACTTTTTCTGACAAGGGCCCACATTCTTGAGTCCCAGAATTAGCTAGCTTCATCCTTCTACTTCCATTAATTTCCATGGACTATGTTGTGAAGATCGTTAAGCTTGCATCAAGGAGTCTGTATCGTTGCCAATTATAGTATGCATTGTGACAGCCGGATTTGTACACGTGAAGTGAAGAGATGGTGCCACCGCGGATTTATCTGGTTTCCATAGGTCTACTGCGATGCCAGCTTGTGAGGATCTGGGAACTGACATTTTCTCTAGGTTAGAAATTTCAAGGAATAGTCTCAGGGTTACAGTGGATTGGGGCGGAAGAGCTGACCAATTGAGTTCCAGTTGGAAATGCCAAATTGATACCAGATTTGAGATGAACTTTTGAGTCTAGATTTATACTAGTCTGAAATGTGCATTCGTGGAATATGCAAATACTTGGGATTGACAGGTACGTAGTACAAATTTGACTAAACTCCAATACTTGTTAGGCTGGAATGTTCACTGGTATACACACTAACTAGTGAGTCCAATGGAAAATAGGGAAATTTCTAGGTGAAAATGCTTTCAGCTGAGATGTGATTTATCATAGCAGGTTTATGGTCTGTTGATTTAATGTTGCAAATCCCGCAAATCCAGGCAAATCCAGGCAAATCCAGGCATTTTTAAACGGGTCTTTTGTTTTTTGAAATTTGAATTTCGGAGTCACGACCATCCCCTGACCGCAGGGAAGGAAATCTCTCCATGTCGATGTCCGAAGGGCCTACACGGTCCACTATCTCAAGCCGCTGCAAGTCTCTCAGAGGGTCATGACTCTTCTGGGGCGACTTGAGAAATAGACCTCCCATGGTTCTTGCAGCAGGGAGTTGTTCTGCAAGACCCTGCAGGCGATATTGCCATTCTGGTAGGTGGCCCTCATTGTCGTCCGTGATATATTCAGGATTCAAGAATAGACAATCTGTATCGTAACGAAGCAACCTCCCTTTGAAGGCAAATGGGAAGAACGATTGGGTGGCAGTCACCACCCAGTTTTCATCATCTATTTTCTCGACCTTCATTTGCAAGCCCAGCGTCGGAGTATTAGGCACAGCTCCAGCTGCAATTTCCACCGTCTCGATTCCCCCACGGCTAGCAGTTCTTTTGTCATATCGGATGACGATTTCCTTGGCGTACAAAATTTCAGTTACCAACCACAAGTCTCGTCCACTGTGGCAGTTTAGAAACGAGTGACAACATTTCAGAGCGTCATCCCGTGATTAATGCAGGAACCTCAAATTCCAAATCTCTAGAGAGCCCCAAGGCTGCTTTGAAAAAAAATTCGATCATGAGAATAGAGAGAAAAGACTGAAGCAGGTCGAAGCAGCCGGGGAAGCCAACCTGCTTCCCCTTGCAGGCGGTGGCCCCTGTCCGAGGCTATGAGCCTCACGAGAGCCTCACAAGGCCGGCTAGCTGTGAATTCATTCGTAGTTAAAACCGGTTAAAACCCATAAATTAGTATTAGCCACAGGCAGGCCACAGGCGGCTGGGTCCAGCTCAAGCCATAATAGCTAAGTGATAGCTCTTCCAACTGTATTAACATGACTTTGCTGAAATTTCTTGTATTCTCGTCTCAGTGTATACCCGAGTGTATACCCTAAAATCTCTCGTGAACCAAACATTGACAGTACGGGAGATAATTGGGTGTTTGAGCTCTCTGAACCTTACAAGTCTACACTTTCAGTACAGCGCTCTCAAGTGTGAGTGTAGCTTCTGATGATACATGTGCGAGGGGTCCATTCTCTAAGACGAATCTGGCAGTCGTCAAGTATGTAACTTACCTATTCTATTTCATCCCATATGCCCTGAGGCGTTTTTGAGATCACATGTTAAACTCCACTTGACTCAACTTAGTACCTGTTTCCAGCAGTACCACAGGGTCGAGGCCATTCAAGCTCCACCAGCTTTGCAATGTCGGGCGACCACCTTCCGTCAACAAACACGCCTTGGAGATTACCCCAGAATAGCTTATGGGACTTCACATGTCGGATATTGCACTTCAAAAACTCGGCAGTATGATCGAAATGAAGATTGCCATCCAAAAAGCCAGCTCCCAGAATAGTGTTCAGAAAAGATTTTCCATTATTAAGGGACACAATGATATCTTGTAGCTTTTGACTCTGCAGATACTTGCCGTACGCACTGGCATCGGAATCTATTTGCATATCTGCACCCAATTCACCCAGCGCTCATGCATGGTATCACTCCTACTCCCTTGAGATAGAAAAAGAATCTATCTAACCTTTGCAGACTGGGTCACCAGCTCAATCCTCCGAAGTTCTATGATCATCGTATATGTAGCTCAAGAGATCAAGACCCGAGCTGGAAGAGTCCGGGCGAAGCCGACCATCATATGTACATACAATTGAACGGTGATGTAATTCTCTTCTTTTCGGATCCACTAGTCTGCACGGAGACCATTCATGAAGAGTGTGTGGCAACCAGCACTTACCACGTACTACTCACTATATTTAATTACTCGACTTAACGCGTGATACCATCTGCTAATGTGAAGAGCTATGGGGTCACATCACATATAAATTTATGCAGTTGCACGATAGTCTACAACAATTCATATCCGGTAAGCCTCACAAGTTGAATGCACACACATTTCAACCAACAAGCTGTGGAGCTGTAGTTCGAGCCACCGTCATTTAACACTTGTGAATAATTGAAGTTCCACTTGAGATCAGACGTGTTGTAGATTATGAAAAGCTCTATTTCCGTCGCTGTTTCTGAGTACCTTTAGTTTCTCGCCGCAATCTCTTGAGACCACCTTGGATCTTCCGTAATTTTTTGTTCCAGTGTTCATCGTATGGTCTTCTTAATCCAAGATTAAGCATGGAGCCTACCCGAGAAATAACTGGATGAGACCATATCTCTCCTTTCTTTTCTGTTTTGATCAAGATGTCTAGCAGCCTCATGTCAGAGCTCCATGGGTCCACAGCCAGCGCACCGTGCTCTCTGAATAGATACCTCTGCCATGCTTCACCATGGTCTTCCCAAGCCACAACTTCCATCACCCGCCCTGCTTCAAGGGACTCAATTCTGGACAGACCACCAAAGAGAAGTTATACGGAGGAGTTCTAAGGGAAGTCTCAGGGCAGCGTAGAAGTCGAAGGAGAGAGACGTTGGAGAGATCAGGGATGCCGAACGCACACGAGAGCAAAACGGTAACGCAGACTGAAGGCGGGAACTCGGGAACTCGGGAACGCGGCCACTGTCCACCCCATGTCTTCGGGACATGACCGCGCTGGATACATGGAACTGGGAACATGATCACACCGTTTAACTAACAAGTCCACGGCTCAAATCCTTGCACAACGATTATGACCGTCAATATTGCGGATACGCCACGTGTCCACAAACAAAACAGTCAATGGGTTTCCACGTGTTGATTTGGCAAAGCCTGGACGGTTTGACCTAGTGTTTTAGTTTTTTTCCAAAATCGCCAGAGGGGCCACGTGTAATTTTACCATGCGCGCACGCGGCCAGAATAACGAGGTGGCAGGGCGATATAACAGGTGGCACGTTTGAACAGGTTCACGTAGGCAAAATTAGTCTACTGCTATTCAACTAGTCTCTAATTCCTTTGTGTATATATACATATGACGCCAGCCCAAGCTGAGTCGCGGAAAAGTCCTTTGGATAAGTAGCTGACCCATTTTCCAGGTCGAAATTGATATTCCATTGTCTCTGCATCGAATGAAGTATTCTCGTAATGCTGCAACGTGATCCTTCGCGTCTCCATTGCCAAGGAAAAAAAACGCTGGTTTGACTGGACCGGACCACTTATTAGCGGACTGCATTTATTCGGTAATAGTATGTAGGTTGGGTATATATGCAGTTCTTTAAGTCTATTATAGCTTGACCCAATGGTGACCCCTTTTTTAGCCATGGGCGTCCGCAGTCAGAATCGACTATCTACTGACTATTACGCAATGGAATGGGCCGGGCGGAATGATGACATTGTACCCATGATTTTTCGCCGAAAAGCACATACACTGTAAATAGGGGTGGTGGTGTGGGGAATCATATAAGGACGATAGCAACTGGATATATATATCCCATAACGTTAGCCGGCAATTGACTGTTTCTTCCTTGGTCCTGTTACCAGTGTTGGTCAGTTATCAGGACCCACCCGGTTAATTACAGGTTATTTGCCGGGTAAGGGTAACTATAGCCGGAAGGTATGAGCATAAAATAGAACCGTGGACAGTGAACACTGCCGGTACTAGACAACTCAAATACCCCGTGAAACACCCTGAAAAGCATCTCAAGACAAAACCGACCCGGATATCTTTTAAGTGGATGGAAACGGGTATAGTAGCCTGGTTTGAAATGGCCAGATTCCTTCTACCTGCCTTTTCGGCATTGGATGAATAGACGTTGGATGATGACCGTTGAAAAAGGGCTTGGATGAAACAGCTTGAAACAATCTATTTTTAAACTAAGTATTGTCCTATGTTAACAGCTAGTTTATCTCTAAAATAGAATGAGGTGGCGTCCTATCTGGACAGACACCCGGATGGCATCCAAGTGACAATCAGGGCTTACCACTTGGTTAGATAAGATTGTGGGCCTTCGTTTATAAAAGAGATCAACACGACGCTTAAGGCGGCGGTGTACGCTTGGTGTGAAACCCTACTGTACATGTGTGGGAGTTTTGGATGAAAGGGATATGAGTGAGGGTGTGCTGTTAAGCTGTGTGAGTGATTCTGACTCCTCTCTGTTGGATCCTGCCTGTCTCGCTAGCCTGCTTTACCGAGCATACATCCCCCTTATAGCTCAATACCCCTAGAAGAAGGAATAACGGGGTGGGCGAGAATCTTGGTGGAGATTGGGGGCAGGATTGCATTAATCATTAGCTGCACATTCTTCCTTGTACGTCAGGTAGTTGTATGCTGACACTGTTACCATGGCGGCGCTCTATTATTTCAGTTCTCGTTCGTGTTTTTGCTTGCTCCTGGCTTTCACGGTAGCTGCTTACACTTCTGCAACCTGCGACAATGGCCTCGTCTTCTGCTCCTTCAACTGATGTTGCACTCAAGGAATACAAGGCAACTCTTGCTGGTCATTTGAGTCGATTTTCGCCAGCATTGTGCGTGCTTCGGTTGATCCTAGCCTGGTGGTTGAAGTTGATTATCCGCCCTTGGTACCCCGGTTGAACGCCCTGAATTAGTCCTCGACACACCTTCTGATCACTGGGTGGCTCAATTTGAGCTGACCGCTGCGTTGGAGGGTCTGAAGCCCACCCATACCCCGCAAGAAGAAGCGGAGTAGCGGCAGAAGTGTATCCAAGCCTTTGAAGGGGCCTGAGCGGCCAAGGCCCTGCAGCGACTCTTTGCTACGGAGATAGCCCGCAAGCTTCCATTACCTGAGGCCAAAGACAAGCTCTTGAAGGGTTGCCGGCTGTCGTGGGCTGAATTGGTATTCCGCAATTCACCGTCGCTGGGGAGGTTGCTGGCGAGTGTGAGACCTTTCTTCCGCCCAACTTACCTAGTGCGCATCGTCTGTGGGAGCTGGTGAAAGGTGGCAGTTCACTTGTCTTGGCCAACTTGTGGCCTACCTGGAAACCTGACTACAATGTGGACATCACTTGGGATGACCATGTCGCAGGCATTCCCGTCTCTCGCTTTCCTCATACTGTGCATGATATTTTGATTGTCCCTGCTCTTGTGTTTAGACAGGAACGATTGGGTTACTACTTTCCTGGCTTTCATGTTACTGATTATCCAGTGCATACACTGTTTGCCAAGGAAAAGCTTATCCGCTCCATTGTTCGCATGGCTTTTTGGCTCAAAGTGGACGAAGAACTGTGGCACTTTCTGGGTGAAGGTGTTTACATGCTTCACAAACACAGGTTCATAAGTGGCTATTGTATCAAGGACTGGGAGTCCAAATTGCGTCCTGCACGATCCTCCAGTAGAACGTAACCACTTTGTTTTTTTTAGCACGACCAACTATAATGCCTCTCACTACTCGGTCTGGCAAGGAGCCCTAGAATGTGCTAGATGAGTTGCATGATGTGGATCTTGCTGATGATGTGAAAGATGATGGTGACGCTCTTCCTGATCTTATGTTTGAAACCTTGTCTCTTGAGGAGCCACGGCCAGGTGATAATACTAGGCCATAGCATCACAAATGTCCTGAATATTTAGGTTAGGCACATTACCAGAGGCTTGGAGGGACCCCTTGGGTTGGCTGTCTAGTTGTCCAGCTCTTATGTAGCTCTTTTTGGATAAACAAGTAGGTTCGCCTTCAGTTACCACGCTCAAGGAGGTTCATCGTGCTCACAAAAGGCCTTATCCTGACTATGAGGTAGGCCAAGACTTTGACAAGTTCAATTTTTTTGAGATGAGTGTCAAATGCCAGCTTCTATGATTACTGATTCCTTTTGTTTTTGTCTCAAAGGTGAGGCACGTGACCTTTTTTAAGCTAGTATCAGGATCAGGGTGAGTTGCAATGGGGAGTGGCCAAGCAGTTGGCGCTTCAGTTGTTTCGTGCAGACATGCCCATCAATGACACCATGCCCGATCGTCCTTATCAACCTGGTGAGAGTATCTGGAAATACTATACTGACTTGAAAACCATGGTGGTCAAGGCCATTCCGGTACCTTCTGAACGCACTGCCATCCTTGAAACCTACTTCATTACCAGATTGCCTGCCTCTGATCAAGTCTACCTACAAAAACATCCTCATCGTAATGAGAGGCATATGGTAGAGATGATGGATGAGCGCATGCGGTTTAAGAATGCTAAACTCCGCAAAGGTTGTCAGCCTATTGTTCATTCTGCTCATCAGCATGCTTCCGACTGTTCTCATGGGGTTGCCATGGTTAAGGGTAGCTCTACAGAGGCCTCTCCCACATTGCTGGAGGAAGTTAAAAACCTACAACAAGAACTGCATACTCAGCTACAGGCTGTGAGGGCAGAAGGATCCTAGAGGGCTACACTTGCCACGCCTCCTCCTGCTGACTCTTATCGTGGCCACACTCAGACTGGCCCACGGTATGAGGTTCAGGGTAAACGTGTGGCTTTCATTTCTGGGTCACTTGAACACTAGACCCGCTTCTGTACTTATGCCGCTCTTGTCCTTGGTATGATTGCAAAACACAAACGTATTCAACGTGAACAGAGAGGCAAACAGCCTTCAAACGAACCCGATCGCTTGTGAAGAGGCCAAGCGGTCAGTCTCCCACACACCTTGCGACGGATGACTCCATTGTTTATGTAATGTTGTCCAATGAATTCAAGATGATGCATTGTGAAGCCAATAGAAAGCTTAGGAAGAAGAGAGTGCACCCTCTCATGACTCAATGTCACATAGGGCACCTCTCTTTTTCATGTGTTGTTGACACAGGTTGTACCATGTCTGCTGTTCCATTGTCCGTGGTTCGACTACTCGGTCTCAAGCTCACTCCAGCCAAGGGTCTGCAAGTGACCATTGCAGATGGCACACGTTATGAACCCCTAGGTCTGGTCACCATCCCCATTAAGGTCAGTTGCAAGTCGGTCACACTAACTTGTATCATCACCATTGGTGAACAGTTGTTGTTACGCTTGGATTGGATGTGTGCTGCAGGGGCAAAAATTGATGTGGAGGAAAACGTCATGTGGTTTGCCAGTGGCAACTCCTCCCCCCCACAAGGTGCAGCTCAACTCTGTCTCTTTGCCTGCTGGTTGTGCCACTACATATCTCTCCCACATGCGAACCCTTGTTGTTGAAACAAAGTGGCAGGTGGGTGAGCAATACAACTGGACACGCTACTTTAACTTTGCCAAGACGGCTCCCTTCACCTTGTATTAATGGCAGCCACCTTTGCATGGTAAGAAGAGTGGCCCTCCCATTCCAATCCCGGGTAACACCACTCTCCTTCGCATCCTGCTGACTTTGTTATCCCTACCTCCTCCCAAAAGATAGTTTTTCTTGGCCTCACCTTTCTTTGTCCACAAGGTCATTATCTTGAAGTCGAAGGATGGAAACGTTTGATGCTCTGTAAACATTGTTTGATTGCATCTGGGGTGTTGGATCGAGGCTTTCGAGGGGAGCTCAGACTTCTTGTTGCCAACCCATAACGCATACCTATCACCATCCGTAAGGGTCAGGTCCTTGCTCGACTCACTGCCACCCCATTGATAGATTTAGGAGAGGTGCAACATGCTTTGACTTTTGCTGACATTGGTCTGTCTGATGATCCTGTAGATCAATTGCATCTCCTAGCACAATCTGTCGCTGCACCCCCGGTCAGTCCTCTCACTCCTGCGCAATCTGCTCATCTTGATCAAGTCCTGACTAATATCAAAATTGGCTCTGTTCTCACTGACAATGAGAAGTCTCGTTTATATCGTATTATTCGTGACAATCTTGATGTTTTCAGTGCTGGTTCTCATGATTTGGGACATTCAAGGTTCATCATCATGACATTATCACTGAAGGTAGGAGACGGGAAGAGAGGCCCGACAGATGAGTGCTGGTCTTACACTTTTGGAGGAGGGCTTGGTGAAGTTGGTCTTCCATGGTTGCAGCTTCCATAGCCAGCCCTTGGGTTAGTGTGAGCCTATCGGAGTGTCCGCCTCAATGATCTCTAGGGAAAGGCTGTCAGCTCAACTGAATGACAAGGGTGACTTCTTGAAGATACAACCAAAGATAATGAAGCACAAAAACAAATTTCCCTATGGAGAGGATTTAGTGTCAAAACCAGAACTAGAAGAAGAAAAGGACAGCTCAATCACAGAAGAGAGAGTGATATCATACCTAGAATATAACCACAGTGATAGTACAACACTCTAAACCAACTTCAACCAGCAGAAAAGGAGAGCAAATCCCATTCAGACATTAGATCAGGTGGAAGAAGAGGAACAGTGGCAAACAAGGCAAGTAAATCGGACTGGTCAGGAGAAGAAGAAGGCAAGGGTGAAGCAGCTGATGGTAAGCAGTGGGCAAGGTCATCTAAAGTAACATAAGGGTCAGAGGACTTAGTCTCAGCGCGTGTGAGAGCATCAGCATTGTTGTTGGCTTTGCCCTTCTTATACTCAATGTCGTATTCAAACATTTGAAGAGTAAGTGACCACCGAGCCAAGCGTCCCAAGAGTGCTCGTGGGGTTTTGAGAGCCTTCAATGGAAGATGATCAGTCTGAATAACAAAGGGGCAACCATGGAGATACTGCCGAAAAAATTTAACCCCAAAAATGACTGCCAGGCCCTCTTTATCAGTGATATTGTAGTTCTTTTCATGTTTGTCAAGCCGCCTGGAAGCATAGGCCACCACATGTTCCCTGCCAGGTCAGAGGCATCAGTCTGAAGAATAAAGTGTAGGGAAAAATCAGGAAAGACCATAATGGGTGCACTGATGAGGGCAATTTTGAGTTTATCAAAAGCAGTGATTTGGGACTTGCCCCAAAGAAAGCGAACATCTTTGCATTACAACTGATTAAGCGCAACGACAATGTGAGTAAAGTGTTTAATGAAACGACGATAGTAAGAGGCTAACCCAAGAAAAGCACGAACACAATTTTTATCACGTGGTGTAGGATAATCCTAAACAGCCTGAATTTTGGCAGGGTCGGGACTAATGCCTTGGGCTGAGAGAAGGTGGCCAAGAAAATGAAGCTCCGTCATGCATATGTCACATTTCTTAGCTTTCAACCAATTCAAATTTCAAATTTCAACCAATTCCGGTGACTGAGATGTTTGCCCGAGTTGGTCTTGATCTTGTTGGACCCTTCAGAACTACGACTAAGGGCAATAGCTACATTGGTGTGGCTACTGATTACCTGTCTAAGTGGGTTGAGATCCGACCGTTGGTTGCTAAGGACAGTGATGAGGTGGTTCAATTCTTCTTTGATGAAATCCTGCTACGCCATGGCTGTCCTCTTGAAATTTTAACTGATCAGGGTACGGAGTTTTGTAATCAGCTCATGGAGGTTGTGTGCTTTCAAGCATCGCTTGACTACTCCCTACAACCCCCAGTGCAACGGGCTTACAGAGAGGTTTAACAAAACCATGTGCCAGTTGTTAGAAAAAAATGGGGCTCTCACTGAAGACTGGGATGTTACTCTACCCATTCTCATATTTGCCTATAGGACCTCAGTGCATGCCAACTCTCGCTTTTCCTCTTTTGAATTACTGTATGGCTGCAAGGCTCGCACCACTCTTCATATGCTTCAAACTCAGGTTGAGGAGACCATCATATGGGAAGACTTTCTTACTCACCTCACTTCTCATCGTTTACGTTTATTAGATACTGCTAATGTCGCGCACCTCAATTCGGTAAGCTCCCCTTCAAGTCATTGTTACTCGCTTTGATGCGCGCGCCTAACTCCCAATCTGGCCGCTCGAGCCAACTTGGAGCTTCGGCTGCTCACCGGGACATAACGGTCCCCCTTTGTTCTCCCGAAAGACCCTCCACCGATTTCGGCCTAGTGGAAATTCCCTTTGGTAGTTGGCAGTCCGGAATAGCTCCCCACTCTTTGGTTGCTTTCCGGCTCGCTCGCTTACTCACTAGTTTTTGGTCACTAACGGGCTTACCGTTCTCGGGGTTACTACTCCCTATATATACTTCTGTGACTGTCCGCGGGGGTTTCACAAACAACACTGCCATTTTATGGCGAACCACCATGAAGACCCTCGACTCCCGGTGATGAGTCGCGGTGAGTCTTGGCCCACCCACCACGGCCCCATTGGACCGTGATGAGTCCCAAGACTCCCCACGACTCCCACCACGAGGTCTCCGCCCTATGGTGAGTCCTATGCTACCCCCACTAAGTCCCGCTAAGCTACCACCACCCCTTGTGGAGCCACCCCCACCGCAACCCGGTGTGCGGGCTCCACCTAGTGAGCGCCTCCGCCTCCTTGAGTGCCCAAGGCACTCAAGGGTGCTTCAGCCCCCCGTACCTATCGCTGCCACTGCCCCCACCACAGGGGCAGCCCCTCTTGTGTCCCGACCCCCCTGCCCTAAAGACAAAGGGTCGCGATAGCTAAGCACAACATTCAGGTTTCTCAAGTTGCTCAGGCTAGAAATTATAACCGTAGGGTTGTTTACTCTGAAATTTTTCTCTAGGCCAGATTGTTTGTGTTCGATTGCAGCCTGGCAAACAGGTTACCAAATCCAAGCTGCGGATCGATGGGCCTTATCTAATTCATGTAATTTTGTCTGGTCGGCAGTACCGTCTTCTTCCTCAGCATCCTTCTACGGCGGAGATTGCAGGGACTGTTCATGTTTCTCAATAGGTCCCTTCTAAGCTGCAATTTGATTTGACCTGCATCAACGTGGAGAATCGCCATGTGGTTTTAACTCCGAAGAAGCGTGCTCGGCTTGATTCTGATTCAGTTGCTACCTAGACTTCCTCATGACACTGTCTTTATTCAGCTGCTCCCTACATATGATCTCTCTCAGTTTTCTTTCTCGTTCTTCGGGCACACCTCACAAGATAGGGTTTTTCCACAACAAAGTTTTGTCCTTCGCTAAAATTGCAGAGCCAGGTTTTCCTTGTTGCGATTTTTTCATCCTATCTTGGTGTGACTTTAAGTGATCCTGCTCCCTGTCTTGAGCATAGTGTTTATTTAGCTAGCTCACCGGTGCTCACTTCTCTGTGTGCCAGGAGGCTTTATATATGTAATGGCCAGATTCCTTCTACCTGCCTTTTCGGCATTGGATGAACAGACGTTGGATGATGACCGTTGAAAAAGGGCTTGGATGAAACAACTAGAAACAATTTATTTTTAAACTAAGTATTGTCCTATATTAACAGCTAGTTATCTCTAAAATAGAATGAGTTGGCGTCCTATCTGGACAGACACCCGGATGGCATCCAAGTGACCAATCAGGGCTTACCACTTGGTTAGATAAGATTGTGGGCCTTCGTTTATAAAAGAGATCAACACGACGCTTAAGGCGGCGGTGTACGATTGGTGTGAAACCCTACTGTACCTGTGTGGGAGTTTTGGATGAAAGGGATGTGAGTGAGGGTGTGCTGTTAAGCTGTGTGAGTGATTCTGACTCCTCTCCGTTGGATCCTGCCTATCTCGCTAGCCTGCTTTACCGAGCATACATCCCCCTTCTAGCTCAATACCCCTAGAGGAAGAGGAATAAGGGGGTGGGCCGAGAATCTGGCTTTACAAGTGTCGTGGCAAATAGTAGTTTTCTTTTGATGTCCTATTTTCACTATGTACATTGAAGTTGAAATGGCACATTGAACCTGGCGATAGGCTTTGCAGGCCTAGGTTCTGCAGCCTACCTAGGGTACTTCAATTATATCCGATGGTAGGCAGGTTATATTTAGTTTATAACAAAGACCTGACTTGAAATATCACCGCATGTTATATTTAGGTTATAACAAAGACCGGACTTGAAATATCACCGCAGGTTATGATTTGTTCATGAATCGCAAATAACCTGACCAAAAATATTGTTCAAATTTTCATAACCTTAACCTGCAAATTTACCTTCATTCAGTGTGCATACTTCACCTGGAACCGGAGGTTATTACTGCATGAGTCAACTTGTATAACCTGAACCTCATGAGCTTTGAAAAGAATGAGAACCGACCAACACTGGAAAATACTATACGACATTTCGGGTTGACCGATAAAAGTCTGGCCCTCGGCTAACAACGCAGAAAGAAAGAACCGGCAACTACACTACCGCCAAACAGGCGAGCGACGGCCCGGCCGGTGCCCTCTCGCACACACGTGTGCCGGGTTTGGGCGCATTCGATATGGGATAAATGGCTAACGAACTTTCTGATGAAACCCCTCCGATAATCAGCATGTGAAAAAATGAAGCCTCGTCGCTTGCCCCGTTATGTCGTGTGGGTAGGGCTTTTAATTCCTGCAGTCGAACCGACCGTCAATTAATTACTGACACTTAGGAATCAGATGATGAGACTCCAGCTATTGAAGGTGAGGTAATACAGAACGTCGGATCGTCGATCCTCTATTATCGGACGGCGTTCAGGAGGGTTTGACAGTCCTCGGCGCTGTGGCAAACTACAGCCCACGACCACGTCGCGACCGCCGACTTCCTTAAAACGCGCTTTGACTGGACCAAGTGCGATCGTGGCGCTGTGCCTTCCTACTTCAATCGTGACAGCGTCTCCATCTCTCCATCTCTCCATGTCTGCAGCAGCCATTACTTCGCACTCTTCCCATGCTCTAAAACACACGGCTCGTTTCTCATACACGCATTGAAGACTGATTCTTTGCAGCACACTGGAGGACGTAAGCTGAGAAGGCGCACACACGATATACACTGGGAGGCGGGTTCTAATCTGCTTGGGAGCTCTTGTCTGTCTGTATGTCTGTCTCCTCTCTAGTTTCCTAGTTCGTTACAAACAGCCCACTGTAGCTTGTCTTTGCAGGACCCAGCTCTGCTTCTGCATGACTAGGTCTGCAATTACTTTGGGGGCGATACAGCCGGCCTCTCAAAGTCTGGTGGAAGAGCAAATGAAGGAGCTGGAGAGAGTGTGTGTGCCCTCGTTCTTTACGTGCCCCATTTCCTTCGATATGATGAAGGATCCCGTGACATTGAGCACGGGCATGACTTACGACCGTTCGAGCATTGAACAGTGGCTGGACGATGGCCACAACACCTGTCCTGCTACCAATCAGGTGTTGCCCAACCAAGAGCTTATCCCTAATCATACTCTTCGAAGGCTCATCCAGGATTGGTGCGTCGCGAATAAGGCGTATGGTGTGGAGCGAATTCCAACACCGAAGCAGCCAATTCAGCCAGAGCAAGTGAGGCGGTTGCTAGAGGGTGTTAGCCATAGGCATCTGCGCTACCGGTCGCTAAAGCAATTGCGGAGCTTCGCGAAGGAGAGCGAGAAGAACAGAAAGCACATTGTTACAGCGCCACAGGCAGTACCTATCCTAGCTGCTACCTTCAATTCTCTCGGCTTACAATTGGGAAACGAATCAGGGAACGTGGAATTGTTGGAATCTTTTGAGGATGCTTTGGGCATAATCGTTCTTCTGAATCTGAATGAAAGTGAAAAACTTAGACTTGCTCGACCAAGATCGCTGGCTTCTCTCTGCTGGCTGCTATCTTCTGGAAGCCTGGATGCAAAAGTCAATGCAGCTGAATTGCTTGAGAGCTTAGCTGTAGTCGATAGTACTTTGAAGACAGCCGTCGGATCCACACCTGGAGCCATACAAGGGCTTGTGAATCTTCTGAGGGAGAATCACTATCCTAGAGCTGTGCATGCCAGCTTAAAGTGCCTGTTGTCACTTTGTTCTCCGAGGTCGAATCGCCTAATTACTATTGAGGCAGATGCCGTTGCTGCTTTGGTAGAATTGCTTCCCAACACCGAGAGAGGGAACAGTGAGCGCTCCCTTTCTCTGTTAGAGATTCTCGCGAGCTGTGCAGAAGGCCGGGAAGCAATATCCAAACACGCTCTAGCCATCCCCGTTATCGTGAAATGCATGGTGGGAATTTCGGTGATAGCTACAGAACACGCAGTGGGAGCCTTGTGGGCTGTTCTATCGTTCTCCTCAAACAGAGGTGTGCTGTACTCGGCTCTGCAGGCAGGCGTTGTCGGCAAGCTGCTAATGCTAGTACAGAGTGATTGTAGTCAGCGTGCGAAGCACAAAGGTCGTGATGTATTGAAGCTGCTGAACGAAGCGTGGGCGGATTGTCCCTGTCGGCCGCCCAGAAGTTCTCCAGGACTTCCGATGCATGCTGTCGCCATTCTATAACATCTTCACGACATCATTCTGGACATCCCAACAGCACCAGCTCCTTTCCGAACCCAGTGTCCAATTCGAACACTCGTCATCGGTTTCTCGTGTGGACCCACCACCCAAATTCCCTACACTCCAGCTAGGCCGGTACATTGCCAGCAGGTTCTGCAAGATCTAGATACAATTGCTAGGAATCACCAATCAGTAGGCGCTCCTGGTGAGTGCATGCCACTGCTAGACATTTCATCAACTCTTGTACATAGAGCGTCAAAATTTCTCGGGGCCAGCCCTGAAGATGCCATGCAAGTTTGTGTCTACCTATATTCTTTACATTCGAAAGAATACATGTAGACACCAACTACTGTCGCTGGTCACACCTTGCCCCCGATCATGTAACATGCTCATACTTCCATCCATTTATTCCTGCAGGGTATGCAGGCATTCATTGTAGCCAAAGAAACATCTGATTAACTTCATATCAGGCTGTGTTATCAAACTCCAAGGAACAAATTGTTCACTGGCCTTCCGAGAAACTCTGAGACTCCGAAACAGTTTCGTTACTTAACTTGTATGGTTCATCTAAGTCACAAAGAGTCAGAACTGTAAAATTCCATCCAGGTTAAAAAATGGACCTAATTTCAGAATACAAAAGAAAGTCAGCACACTATGGAGCTCAAAATTTTGAACAAAGACCCACTTGGAGATCAACCCCTTGAATGTCATTAACTACCACCACTCTCTCTATCCAGAAACCTGTGTTGCATTTCATACATGGTCCATGCCAACATCACACCACACACAGGATTTGTATTGCGTGCAAGATGCCTCCGGCCCTTGCCGGGCTTGTCTGAAATCAAGTTTGGAGTGCATGTGTAAAAGTTACTCATTTTGGAAAGAGTCTGGTGGGTGTTAGTGTCTGCAAGGTTTGTTTTGACTAGGGTGGAACTGCTGGCACATGGTTTTCGAATGACGTGAGTAGCTGTGTAGCAGCCACAGTTATGCCAATTCCAGGTTGCCAATGTATAAACAACATGTAGAGAGTAACAGCCCTAAATCTGGTAAAATGTTTACAGAAGATCCAGACTACAGAGAAAAGGTGTGAGAAGGTACGATGTCAAATGCTTCCCAGAGGTGTCTGCTAGTAAGTTCGCCCCACAGTCATAGCAAAATAACCACTTACACATGTTGCTTGGCACAGCCCAGGAACATGACGCGATATCTCAATGTCGACTTAATATGTTTCTGATCACATATCCTTGGAGTATGCAAAAATAGGAAAATTATCTCGCAATTTGCATTCCCTAGTCTCGTAAGACGCATTGTTCCTATTTTGCAATCCAAAATCATCTGCAGACAAGGCTTGACAACCGCCCATACTTTACATAGAGGCATCAAAACACACACCAAAGGAAACATAAATATAAATATGCAAAGTGAGGGTAGCCAACCTTTCTGGCAGGCTCCTGCCTCCTCGGCAAATTTGGGTCAAAAGCCACCAAATGACCCGGCACTAAGCACCAGTGCACTGTCAATGTCAAATCCCATACTCCAAACATAAGCCTTCTTCCTGCTAACTGCCTCTGTGCCAGTGAATGGTGGCAGAAACTACGACTACAAAAGCCCTTCCTCCAATCCCCTCACATCCAGAGCATGGTGTCCTACTGCAGATTATGGGCAAACTCTAATATCATATCTCCCTTAAATATGACAGCAAATAGGCAATCACAGATTGTTTTACTAAAACCCTTTGATGAAGGTGCTGACCTCTCATAATAGTATCAACCACCACATCATCAGTGTCCCATTCATATGGGTTGACCCATTATCAAGGGAGTTTCTCTCAAAAGTAACATACCTTAGAGATCCTGCTGCTTGAGCAAGCGTTCCTCAAACATCATAACTCTCTGGCCACCCTCCCCACCTGCTCCATCGAAAACAAGAGTGGGGGCAAGAGCCACAAGGGTACAGGAGCAGACTATAGTGAGTTCACTCCGTGTCTTTCTCTCTGTCATCCACTAAGACATACACCCAGACAGATAAGAACGGTACCTTCAGTTTGTACCTCACAGCCTCTTCTGTGCTTATGTAACCACATTTCATTCTGGCAGTGAGTTACCATCATCGCAACCCTTCCTGCATTGTCTTATTGAGGGACATTGCAGGATGTTCATGCCTTCAATTAGCTGCAAGAACACAAGTTAAGGCATGCCTCTACTCTGGAGTATCGCGGTGAAAATGACTTCATCCGCAGCTTTTCAGTATGTATAGATTAGTTTCAAATATGTGACAGAAACAAAAACAAGTCAAGTTCAATTGAGAAATTCCTGAGTTCTCTAAAGAGAGTGACATGACAAGGAATAAACCCAAAATGGACTGCAACTCCTTCAACCGGCAAATAGTTTGGGGCATGAGGATTTAAAATTTGATGACATCATGTCATTTATGCGACCAGTTACATTCAGCGCAAGGCGAAATGCTTGCAAGAATGACTTATTTATATACAGTTAAACCACGGTTTCCCTGCATGAAAGAAACTCTCTTGGATCATACCACTGACATAATCAACCGGAGAAATCTTTGATCGTCCTCAAATCGCTGGCAAGTACAGTAGCTCATTTCTTCAACACATTGAAAAGGACAGCGCAGAGCATGCGAACGTCCAGCCAAACTGCTACCTAAGAGTGACATAGCGATTGGTACCATGCTTAGCCCAATGCTCTTTAAGGTCGACTGGGTGGCTCACATTCACTCCCTCCAGCAGGAGCTTTTCCAAAAGCTTCTCAAATGCTCCTGCACTCATCTTCCGGCCAGCTAACCGTGACCCTTTTTTCTTGGGATTCATTGGCAAGGGATACGTGGACATCATAGTTGTGCAGCATGCTGACTGCCACCCACCACTACCCCATCTGTAGCACTGCTGGTTCATGCCTGTGCAGGAGCAAAAGGGTATGGGTATGCAGAGCAACTTGCCATTCACAAATTCTGGCTCTCGTATTTGTCCCTCCTCTCGTCCCTCCTCTTCTTCCTCACAGTCCTCCCCTGGTAGCCCTTGCTGTTGCAACTGCCAATTTCGGGACTTTTTTGGGGGCTTACTGCTGGGAGAATAGGTTGTGGAGTATCCCAACTTTCTTTTGCCCAATAAACCTACCTGAGCCTCCTCCTTGTTAGGATTAGTTTGTGTCCTTCCTCCCGGAGAACTCGTGATGCCGGACTGGGATCCGTGAACTGACAGTGGTTCATATTCTTCTGCAAACGAGCAATTCTCTATGAGACCTACTCGTTCCAAAAGCGTCGGGCCAGCCACGGGGCCAGTTCGTCTCCCGCCTCTCCTGGGGACCATCTCCCGTCCAATCCTTGCCAGTGCAGCCACTGCTGCATCGCGCGCAGTTATTGCTAGATCTCGATCAACAACTGCGGCGTCCCGTTGCAAAAGCGCAGCATCCCGCTCAGCACATGCTGCCTCCTTCTCTGCCAACGCCGTACTCTTCTCCAACAGTGCTGCGTCGCGCTCAGCAATCACTGTGATGAGTTGGAATGCCGCATGCTCCGAGCTGAATTTGCTAGGCAAGTGTGTTATTCTTCCACCCACTTCCATATCATCTAAGGATGCGCCCTGCATCAACTCCCACGACTACTTGTCAGACGTGCCGTAGGTATGTACACCCTCACCATTACTGCTCAATGACAGTGCTGAAAATCACACGGAATAGTCATGGCCAGGGAAGAACCTGTGGCATTCTGTTTCTCTGGCACTAGCTGGATTGAACGAGTTACAGGAGCAAGGTGAGCAAGGAAGGTTGCCTAAATACATGCATAGGAGAATGAAAAGCTCCCAGGATTGTCCCTACCGAGTGTCCGAAATGAGAACTGTGTTAGAAATAGCCCACTTCTGTGCTCTTAACTTACAAAGTGCAGAAAACAAGCTTGTTCTTGCATGGTGTCAGTACACCCCGGTTCGGCAAGGAGGCATAGGACAGGAAGGGGGTCACTACCATCGCTGGAGGCACGCTCCGGTATGGCACCCACCATTAAACTGACATCTGAAACCTCCACATTCCGTCGAAAGGCTCTGACTGTAGCATCAACCTGATGCAAAAATCAGACCAGCATTTGGCCAACACTGGCAACACCCACTCTTACAGTCGGTTTCACACCCAGTTTTGAAGGTCGTGAGGTGGGATGTTGCTCAAAAGAGAAACATACACCACACCACACAACACCACCCAGCCTTTGATCGAAGACCTGACTCCCGCACCTCTCAAGTCTCAAAAACCTATGATGCACATTCAGAGGCGAGAATCGCACGAAACAAAATAGGCTTTCTACTCACAGTCATAAACACTGATGTCCGGCGCCCAGCTCCTCCAGATTATTCTTCACTCCTACAAGCACCCATCTACTCTCTTATGATCCCAAGCTCCCTGAGACCAATTAGCACAACGTGCACCAGAGACTGCCCCACCACAGTCCAGAGCCGCTATATGGAGGCAGTGGGTTGTGAAAAAAGGTAGGAGAAGCAGAGAGAACATAGTAGAGAGAGGAGAGACAGAGATGGGGAAGCAAACTAGAAAGAGAAGATTGTAGAGAGAGGGAGACGCAGCAGAAAGACAAAAATATAGATGCGCACCACAATCCAGTGTGAGAAAGCCAGAGTGTGCAGGGAAAGCGTGGTAGGTACGTGTGAACGTGTGAACTTCTTCTTACCCTCCCTCGCTATGCATCCCCCATGCATCTGCCAGGCCACCTCATGCCCTCTCAACGAGTTCATCCATCCCCGGGCCCCACAGCCACTAGAAAACCGGCCTTGGAGAGAGAGAAGGGAGAGAAGTGTGAGAGAGAGAGGGGGAGACAATACCCAAAACCCAAAACAGGGGAGGAGAGATGGCAACGCGCATTGTTGTGTTTCCAGTAGCAGGGAGGCGCTGGGCTTATAACGCACTGGCACCGAGTGGAACTGCTGGGAAGGCCAGTGAGGCTGACACCTTTGGCCAGCTTTGGCAGCGCTTGCTATCGTCGACGCAGTTCAGCGATCGCGCTGTGCTTCTGGAAAAAATTTCTTCAAATAAGGTGGCTGTTCATCCTCTTCTTACATGGGGGGGGGCGCCCAACGGGCTGGGTAGCTCCATTTGTGGCCATTGGCCATCTCACTCACTGAATGTGAGTGGTACAGTTGTAATCTGTTGATTTTCAACACAGCGTAGTCAGGAATGCGAGGGGCCTACATGGGTAACGAGGGATTGTGATCATAGGATCCCAATGCACATCAATTTTGCCTCCCTGTGCATCCAGACAACAATTATGTCAAGAATTCGCTGTTTTACTGAGATCTATAGTCCCTGGTTACTAAGTCGTTAGGTAGTTTGAATCAATAAGAGCGACATTGAGACATTTATGATCACGCAGTCCTTTCCGGAGATTGTTTCAAAATGAACAGTATGCTGTCAACCAGTCACAAGGTTGTAGCTTTCGGGTGTACCCACCTTGGAGATTAGGCATCCGTGGAATGGTTAAGACCAGGTTTTATGTAACTTGATGCTCTAAACGGCACCTGATCAGTGGGCAAGCATTCTTCGGCAATGAAGCAGTCCTGTAGTTTGTTCTTGCTTGCGACTCACCTTGAAGCATGATGGAGATCAGCACCTCCTCTGCAGTACCACCAGATCAAAAGCCCTTTATGCCTGCCGATGATTGCAGCGAATGGTTGAAAAGTTCTCAATACAGCTTATTCTGTTAGGGTTTTACCAGGAATTAGCAGCCAAAGAATGAAACAAAACGTGTTGTTAATCATATTGGTGGTGAATGCTTTTTAGGCAACCCTGCGCTCTTGACTCATTTGCTCATCAAGGAGAATCCTGAAAATTTGACAGAGTGCAGTGTGTTCTGGATAGTTTGAAGTGGACTACATCTTTCATGTGACCACAAAGTAAGGAATTTTTATGAAAGTTGCAACTCAATTGAGTCTGCAGATGCATGAGAAGTGGACAGCACTAGGAGCTGCACCCAGTGGAAGTGTTCGGCAACGAATACACAGGTCTGCGTTGTGTTTCTTCTTCTGTTTCTTCTCGGCACGTCCCAGTTTTGACACCTGCTGGTTGGTGGGCAGTGTAATCTGCTCCTGGATATTTCCAATGGTAGGTCCCAAGCAGCCACTACCACAGATAGCACATTTCGAGAAGACAATAAGCAATACTCTGAGCTTTCCATACTTAGTCCACTTTGTTCAGCATATCGGAAGGGACTATGAGGGGGTCGGCTGAAGGATTCCATGGTAGAAGTGATCAGTGAGAGACATTACATTATAGTGAAATGGCTGGAGGATGGGTTGGCCTAACTGTAGGTGTAGGCATGCAAGGTAGGATCACGGGGGGAGCTAACAACCTGCAGTGTGCAGTATTGGGCAGAAATTGCTAGCCCGCCTTCAGCCGTCAGAGCAGTTTTTGAAGTCCATTCAGAACGACACTTCCTCCGTTGAGCTTGTATTCCCCGAGAGGTGGGCTTCCTTTGTGGTTCAGGAAGTTCGTAGAAAGAACCTATCTGTTTTTGTTACTCTCAATGTCACATTGGTTGTAGATGGGCTGCATCCACTCCAGGAATGGATGTAATGCTTTGAGGCAATCCAGCCAAGAATGGAACTCCAAGTAGATGGCAAGGCATGGTACAAATGTTGATAAAGAATGGGATTCCTTCTTGCACTTGCCATCCAAGGCACTGAGATTCCTTGCAAAGAACTGACATTTGCTGCTTTGTATGTATGCTGTGTATGTGACCCAGTCTTAATCCGAGGTTGGTGCGGCGCAGGGTGCGCCATCTTGCCATCAGGTTGCTTCTGGATGTGAATTGTTATGTCCAATAAGGAAGTGCCAATATTCTTTAGGATCAGTTGTCAACAGGTTATGGACTGCCTACAGTGACAGTAATCCAGGGTTCTGAACTGTTGGCTCATGAGTGATCCACTCGATTGTGGTCAGGAGTCATAATTGAGTTAGCATTTCAGCATCCAAGTTGCAATGGATGATGCATGATGGAATGCAATGGTCATAACATGTTTACCTGATGAAGTACTGAAAAGTGCCGATTCCATGTGGCCTACTAGATATATTGCATGCTGGCAAACAAATGTAGGAGAAGTGAGTTTTCAATGGATGTGGAAAGTTGGTGTCACAACGATCTTCAATTTCACTGAAGTGTGAATGGTTTCTGTGTCTGATTTGGTACTGGTGGGCTTCATGCAGTGGGTCTGTGCTCCATCGAAAGTACATGTATGGGTCCATAGCATTGCTCCCCTTCAGTGCTTTATTATCGGTATGTCTTGTGACCCTGGTTTGTCATAGTAGGTACTGCTCAAAAGACAACCATGCGAAGTAAAAGGCCGGGCACCCGAGATCAGCATGGTAGGCAGCGGGTGGGTTCTTCCTTGCATTGATATTGATCAGTGATAATAAAATATGCTTATCAGAAACAAATTTTTCTCCTAAACTGTGCATTGTCTTCCACTTACAGAGGAACGTTAGGAAGTAGCTCATACGATTTGTTTGATTTTCCATATTCTTGTTGAATGACTTTGAGGTTGACTGCTATGGGCGGTGCAGATTCTCCCTCTACCAAATTTCATGCTATTTTGGAACTTGTTCCGGGCACATGCACATTGGCGTGCTTTACAGGTGATGAGTTGCATCATACAACTGACTATACAGCTGCTATTTCCAGGATATGCATTACATGAAACAGGGGGAATGAACTGGGGTGGGGAGCCCAAATAAAGATCATGTCATCGGACGGAATGTTATTATACTCTTGAATGTGCCAATCAGAATAACACTTCAAGCAAACTGCCGGATAAAGCACGTCCCTTGGAATTGGTGGTTGATGTTCTGGGTAGTAATCTCCATGTATTCACTGCTAGGTTGCCCCACTAACTCCATCCTGCACTGTTCCGCTCAGATCTGTTGGGTGGTTAGTATTTGTAGCTATAGACCTCATCGCCATATGATCAGCTGTACCATGGGGTGGAATGTGCTTGTGCTGGGCAGGGCAGCACGAGGCTCCAATTGCTGGTTACAGATTCTGAGGCTCGGGAGTTGATTACAGAACATGATTCTCAAGAGATTCACCAATCCAAACATGGGCATGACCACACTGGTGAAAAGGCCTCCTTAGAAAAAAGGAGTCAGACAGCCAGCCAAGTGCACCCTTGGGTGAGTTAAGCCCTTCTCCTGTTGTTGATAAGCCACTGCTATCAACTGGTCACTGAAGTATAAGGACAGGTGATTTGTCAAATGGTTAGATGAACAGTTTATGGACCCAGGGGCCTGTTTCTACCTTCACTGTCACCTTCTGTGTTTTTCCATCTATCAGCTGTGCAAGAAGCTCTGTGCACAAACTGGCAGACACTTTTATAGGCAGCAAATGTTGTGCATCCCTTGTGGAGCATGAGGGACCTTGTGGAGGTTTTGTCATGTCGCACTGCATTGGAAAGAACAATAGTTTGACTCTGTCAGCAATCAACTCTTGATATGTGAACTTCTATGTTGAGTCAAGTCTTCCTGTGTGCAGGTCCTTGTGCCTTCTGCAAAACTGGGTGAACTCGTGCGGTCTGCAAGGGTTGAGTCAGGGCCCATCTCTGATTCCGCAATCGCCGCCATTTCTCAAGAGTACCAGCTAGATTCCACTCAAATTTTGAACTGGAGAGACCACAAATAGTGACTAGCCTTTTCAACACATTCTCTAGCAGATAATGCCTCATTTTTGGTCACCTACATGGAAATTGTATAAACTTAGTGGCTAAGCTTGGCCTATCCTTTGGTCACATTATTGCCTGCAGTTTGTGCCCCAAATGGATAAACATGACTGGTACAATTTAGACTTGGCTAGAGACGGGAACAACAGAACTGGAGGTAAATGGGCCTGTGCTGGCGGGCGAGTCACTCTCGGTGGTGCGCGTTGGTTAGAATAAGGTTGTGATGAATTGAAAGTTGTGATGTAATGGAATGCTGATTTTGACCCTTCAATTGGCTGGTGGAGGCATGAAGCAAGTCCTGGTTAGCAATTCATATAAAATGCATGAGATCTCCTGCATGGCACAAACAACCACTTCATGGAACCCCTGTCCATTACCTGATTTGTTGAAAATTCAAATATGCAACTGAAGGTAGATACTGAAATACTCACCGAGAAATTTACCTACCTTCAGGTCCACAGGTAAATATCCAGCAGATCAGTAATTGCCGGTTGGTTTAGGGTCAGGGTCAGTCCAGTCTGATGGAAGGAGACTGGGGATTAAGGAATGGCTTCAACATCGAAGAGTAGATGCATCAAATTTCAGATCAAACAGAATGATTCCGTTGTATCGCTCACGTCCTCCACGCCTCGCGGATTCTGAAGGAGATCATCTTGACGAGACAGATTGTTGGCGACTGTCTTCCATGATATCACCAGCAGTGTCGTATATCATTGTCAGTCTGGAAATCTGTGTCGATGTGGATGTAAGAACGAAGACAACCCCAGGGAGCTAGGGCTTATTATTTTCAGGTGTCTTCTTGACAGTGACAGACGGTTGGGACTGCAATTGTTCGCGTGCATCTTGTGTGGCGAGTACTTTCCGGGTTACCCTGTACTGCTGAGCTGATGGGTGGCAGCATGGGTGATGATGTTCTACCGCACCCATTTGTGCTTCGACCGCTTGCAGCCTCCGATTTTCATAAGGGTACTGAGCCGGTGTCCTCGATTGGTACGAGAGAGAGACAGAGACAGAGATAGAGGAACAGAGAGAAAGCATGACCCGGTATCCAAGCAAAGCACGCAATTGCATTACGTGAGTAGTCTTTGTGTTGCATCAATAATCCCTCTTGCTACTTCATCGTTGTGGGGGGCCCCAACGTGATTTGATTGAGTGTGCCCCTGTGGATTTGTAGTGAGGGGTCTAGTGCAGCATATCTCGTCGAGTTTCAGCGTCAAAAGCGATTCTGATGTGACTGAGGTGGGGACAGGTTATCTGCAGCTACTGGAGCAGCTCACTGTTGTCGGGGAAGTTTCCGAAGATGCTTTTAAAAGTAGGTGTATTTCCTGTTTCTCCTTTCCTTTTGAATCTTTTGAATTGGCCTCTTCTCGGAATGCGGCTAAGTCAGGTTATTCTCTTGGACTCTGTCTCAGGACGGATGGAGCAGCTTGAGAAGCTTGAAGGCGATCACCATATCGCTGTCATTGAAGGTGATCTTATTCCTGTTCTTTAAGACGTGGGTATGAAGGCTTTTTGGTCAGTTTGGTGAAGCTGTTTGGATTCGGATGGTTGGATAACTATGTATATGTGGCTGTGTCTAGTGTCTACCTCTCTCTCAAAAATGTGTGTGTACATGCGTTGCTATCTCTCTAAAGCCCCTCAATTCGATTTCTTATTCTGATTCGGCAAGCTAATTGCTCTGATGCATGCAAGTTTGATTCTTCGTCTGATTGTGTTCTTGGGGTGACCAGTTGTCTTTATGAATTGAAGGAAGCTTGCTGCAAGGATTGGAATAAAGAGGTGCTTGAAAGGGGGCTGTAGCAGATGTGGAAGGGGGCCGAGTTGTAGCAACAGGGAGCATCTTGATCGAGCACAAGTTTATCCACAGCTGTGGTAAGGTAAATCTCCTTCATGTCCTGCTCTATCAGTCCATGTGGAGGTGAGGTTTCGAGTATAGGGCATCTGCAGGGTTACTGGTTCAGTGATCACAATATGTGTGTGTGTGTTTGTGAGAGAGAGCGATAGAAAAGAAAGAAATGAAACGAAATGAAATGAAAAATGAAATGGTACGTCCGTGGATTGTCTGAGAGTCAAGAAACAAACTAACAAAGAATGTAGTGACTAGACTTCACTCTTGGAAACTTATGGCCTACTCCACCACATTTTGCCTCCTGTGGAAAAAGGGGCAAGAGCAAAATGGGAGACAGTATGATTAAGGAAGGCTTGGTCTGCCATTGGAGTGACATTGTTGTGAAGGAATTTCTTTTTAGAGGGAAGTACTTGACAACTTCGGTAAGGCCAATGTGGGGCCATGTAAAGACTCCCTCACCATGGCTATGACCTTACGCATAGATTGGGTGGTATGGCATGTAGGTAGGGCACATTGAGGATGTGGTGGTGGATCACACTGTGCGAGGTCAGCACCTTGGTGAAAGGTGCATACACTCCTCTTCATGTACTCGCATTACTTGCTATTTTTGCAAATGAAGGTCAGTTGGATTTGTGACTGGATATGCACGTCATATATGTGAGGCATAGATGCAGTTGCGACCCTTGCATGCCAATCCTGTATGGTTTGTACATGGGTAGTCAATTGGATGGACTGAGTTGGGGAAAGAGGAGGATGGGTTGGGTCTTGTAGTTTTTCCTGCAACAACTAGAGGCTGGTAGTATAGATGGACATGGCGATTTAGGAACGGGGGATTGGATGTTGACATAGCATTGTGTTGTTGGTGCTTCTTGCAGGGTTGTTCGCTTCTTGACCAATTTTGCCAAAGAGGCAGGCTGCTACAAGGTCGGTTACCGTCACTGCGCATGCCTGTCGATACCCTGTGCGTTGCTTTGGTCTTCTTTTTTGGTTCCACGACTAAGGTGGGCTAGTGTCTTCTCCAGGTGATTCTGGATTCCGATGCACAAAACTCAGCCTTTTACGAAAAATGTGGTTATTCCAACAAGGGAGTGGAAATGGCCAAATATTTTTGAGGGTGGTTCCTGACCTACCTTATGTTGCACACTCCCAATAGTGTGCTGGAGGATGTTACTAGAGACAGGTCTCAAGTCGAACTTCATCGTTCGTCCAATGTCATCTTAAAGGCCAGACAGTGTGTCGTATAAATTTGAGCAAGATGCAACCGTTGCAGTTCTTCTCTGGCTATGGTGCTGGAGTAGCATACTGTGGGCAATTTGGCCTCTGGACCAGCAGAAAGTTGCACATGAGTCGCCATCAGAACAATTGTTTGGAATATGACAGTCCAAATGTATGGATAATGGATTGCAATTGTACGTCCAGGCTTTGCCACAGTAGACGCACATTCAATTGTCAAGGTTACCTACATGTTTAATCAGGTCTGCAGTTTGTCCAGTAAGATTTGACCCCTTGCAGACCCCTCATGAACACAAGTATGTGCACAATCCCAAAACAGTCAGAAGCATGGACACTCTAATGCTTGCACCAAGCCCACCTTGTTTGCACGTCTCTAAGGAAATTGTGGCAGTTACTAAATGCACTCAGCTGCTTAGTGCCCCTCAGCACCTTCAAGGGTGGGTGAAGAGCTTTCGAACCCCCCAAGATCAGGATGCCTCTTCCCCCTCTCTTGATGCATGCACACGGGATGATTGTGGCAGGGACCACCCTGGTTTCCATTTGAGAAAGTAGCCGGGTGTTGTACCTACAAGGGTGCTGATGGAAAACACAACAATCTGCAGATATGGAGTGTTAATGTAGAAAGAGTTCAGGGACAAACTTGTATGTGAAGGCTGAAAAGTATCCAGTACACTGTTTCGATCATGGGGGCGGGGCTGGTCAAAATTTCATTAGTGTGCACAGGCACGTGCAACAACCAAAGCTGGCAGTCAAGATTGGGGAAGCACTGACAAGGTTGGGTGCGAGGGTAGGTAGGTAGAGAATAGCGAAGATCTCATCGCTCACAGAACCACTCAGGCCTGAGAATCGGAAGAGCATGACAGGTCCGGATAGATTAGAAAAGGGCGGATGGAAGTCCATGGGGAATCCCAGTGGAGCAACAGCGTGCATGGGCGAGGAGGGAGACTGAAGAAGTTACAAGTGCGCGGAGGAGTAATGAGACCAGTTGCGTGCACGAGGAGAGAGACGTGACGTCCGTCGGGAGAAGGAGTGACGGCGTCGGAGGGGGCGAAGACTCGTTTGGTTTTCGTGTGGAATCGATCTAATTTAGTACATATGCGCCAGATTGGGGGTTTGCGACATCCGTTTGAGAGAGCCACCGTGGGGAAAGAGCATCGCGAGGAGAGACTTGGTAAGGAGCCCTGGAGCCGTTCTAGCAAGGGGACCCCCTGCACGCGGTCAGTGGTCGGGGTCAGTTATGGGCATCACAAATGCCAACATCACATCGGGCACACGTGATTACAGTAATTTGCATGTGGGTTTGTTTGCATAGGTTGTGAACCATCTCCAGGTGTATCCTGATTTGGTGGCTGACACGCAATTGAGTCAGGATTCCGTGTCTGAACAATGGGAGAGTTGGGGAGGAACAGCTGCTGGATGGATTGGATGGGGCTTGCGGAGATTGTGTGGCAGTGAGAGGGCACTTTCCTCACTTGAGCTTGGCAGTGCCAGCCATGGAAGGACAAAGTGAGAAGAAAGGGTTGCCGTTTCCAGTCACAGCTGCAGACTACAAGCTTCTGGAGGAAGTAGGACAGGGTGTGAGCGCCACCGTCTACAGGGCCCTGTGCTTGCCTCACAATGAAGTTGTTGCAATTAAAAGCTTGGATCTCGAAAAGTGCAACAGTAATTTGGTATGTATTGTGATATTCTTTTGGCCACATCCATTTAACATTGGTCTTCACCTCTGAGATTCAATTCTGAAATGGGTTCTTTATGAACTCTTTATATCTGCACTTTTAGCAGTGAAGTCACATCTTGATATCTGCTTAGGAAGGACTGAATGCATTCTTATTGTCTCATCTCGGGTCAGGAAAAGTACTCCATTGAGCTTGCTGAGTGTAAACTTGGACCTGCTGTTCTGGGGGCCATGACATTGACCAAGATAGATTGTAGTTATGGAGATAAGAGTTGCATCTTTTGCATTTGGTACATGGGTTTTAATTCACGATATCGGTAAGGTTTTCAGAGTACGCATTGCCTCTGTGGGGGCTTAGAAACAACTGTCTCAGCCATCAGCTTATCCTTGCTGGTTTCCAGACTCCACCAAGGCCTCTTATTGGCCTTTAAAGTTCCAACCCGGCCCTACTTGATGGAGCGGGTCATCTGGAATTTGCTGGAACCCACCTTGTTTCCTTGCTGGGAGCGAGGAAGTTCAAAGGGAGCAAGCTCTACAGTGATTTAGGGTTTAAGTGTATAGTCAACAAAAGGTTGCTCCCAACTATACTACTTTTAGGGTTATTCTGAATGTAAAATGGGGAAGCAACTTCAGCATGGTGAAGTGCACATGAAAATAAACTCAAGCAGCATCTTGACAATATGTTTGCCTTCTGTGACTTGTATTCCAGGCAAAAACCAGACGGTTGTAATGTCACTTGATTCTTGTTTGATTTTGCTGGGGAACCTTCAACCAGCATCTGACGATCTTGCCCTTATATGGGTTTGAAAGGGGAAGGCCTTTTCTGTCAATTTCTGTGTAGACAGGAATTTCAGTGGGTCAAAGAGGTTTGGTGGTGAAGTTGGTGAGTTGATTGGCTTCGGCACCTCCCTCAACAACTCAAGCCGCGAGCACCCAATTGCTGAACATTTACAATATGTAACACACAACCTAAATAATAAAGCCCAGCAAAGACAACATATGAATACTGAACAGTCAGGAACAGTACGGCTTTCAGGTGCACATTAGACTGACAGCCAGTCCCAAAGGCATGCTTGCCATAAGTAACTCATTATGAGGTTATTACATAGCAACAGAGTGCGGCTGCTGTGCAGAAGTAGGCCACCTCCTCTTAGATTGAATTTGCCTGACACCAAGCATGGGAACTGCCCTTGGTAGTCAGATTTGTCGTAAAGATGCTCAGAGTAGACTCCGCTAGCCTGTAGATCGTTCCCTTTTGAGCTCTATTTCCTGTGTCCTCATTAATTTTGGCCTTGATCTTCTGCATGACTTCTCTAGGAGGTCTGCCCTTGAGATATAGGAGGACTCGAAAATTGTGCCATCTTCTTTGGCAATGACTTGGCCTGTTTGAGAACTTGGTCTTAGTTTTTGAGGATCACATGATTGTATCGGTTTGGGGTTGTCCAGATGCTTGGAATTACCCTCCCATACAGTAGACCCTTACTCAAAAGCTGGTCTGACGGAGGCCCGAACAAAAGAGGTTCTCAAGGGCCCTAAATTGTTCCATCATTGTTGACACAGTATATGTTTTTGCAGGATGAGATACGAAGGGAGGCGAAGACGATGAGCTTGATTTCCCATCCTAACGTGGTGAAGGCATACTGCTCCTTTGTGGTGGATCAGAATCTGTGGGTTGTGATGCCATATATGGCTGGAGGGTCGTGTCTGCATATTATGAAGGCAGCTTATCCAGATGGCTTTGATGAGCCAGTGATTGCAACTGTGTTGAAGGAGTCCTTGAAGGCCCTTGAGTACCTCCATCGCCATGGCCACATCCACCGAGATGTGAAGGTACTTCTCTTATTCTGGGCTTCAATTATTGATGGGAGTGGTTGCTATTCTACCCCCGAACTGGTGCACCCAACAGCCTGCTGCAAGTATTCCAATAAATGAGTGTTTCAGGCAAATATTAAGGTAAGTACTCGGTGTGAACATTTTGTTTGTGGGAAGTTCACAGCTGTAGCTCAACCTGCTATTATCCTAAACCATCTTTCAATCTTTTATATTTGGGGCGTGTTTACCCCTTCACTGGGGATTGCCTCACCGGTGAGCCATTTTTTCTCAAGAATCTTCAGTGTTGAGAGAGGTGGGTGAGGAGCACTAAGAGATGATATAGACATCATGGGTGAAGGCCATGCACTCTTTGTAGTACCAGTTCTACTGTTAGTTTCTTCTGTATAGTCAGGTTTGAATTCTGTCCATGTGCATCCTCTGGATTGGGTTTGCTCGTTATTTTGATTTTCTATTTCAATGTGCAATGGATTGCTAGGCTGGAAACATTCTGATCGACTCAAATGGAGCTGTGAAACTGGGGGACTTCGGTGTCTCTGCATGCATGTTTGACACAGGTGATCGACAACGATCAAGGAATACTTTTGTTGGCACTCCTTGCTGGTATACATTATCACCTCATAATGTTCCAAGTTTGGGATTGACTTGCAATTTTCAGTGTCTAGAGGACATGCTTCTAGGGTATTAATTCGCACAGGAAAGGAAGCTTTGAGAATTTTACCTATGATTTCTAGATAGTAATTCCTTTATCTCTTAAATTCTGCAGGATGGCACCAGAGGTGATGGAGCAGCTTCATGGTTATGACTTCAAGTAAGTGGGTTTAGCTTGCCTACAGGTCATTCTGTGTCTCACCTGGCCGTAAGTATTCTAGCACCCCCCACATTCTTACGTCTACTGATAGCTATAAACCTTGTAGTGGAAGGCATCCAGGAGCAAGGTTTGGGCTTCTCATGGCTACTCATGCTTGTGCTACTTGCTCCTTGCCCGGGGATCAGGTCCTGCTCATCAAAGCAGAGTCTTTATTGTCTTTGCATTTGATTAGGAGATTCTGCCAACGCTGAGGCTCCCTAAAGACATTGCCCCTCCCCGACCTTAACCAATGTCTGCATTTGCATGTTGAGGTGTCTCTCAAAGAGGTGAGAACTTCTTTTCTATAGGAAGTGAGACATCCTGTATGGTTTTTGCAGAGCTGATATATGGTCTTTTGGAATAACTGCTTTGGAGCTTGCCCATGGCCATGCCCCCTTCTCGAAGTATCCTCCGATGAAGGTACCTCTAAATTGGACACTCTGGCGATACTTCAACCAACCATTCTTGTGGCCAATGCTGGTCGATTGTCAAACGCCTCATGGAAGAGAGGTTGCAGGGTCTTGTGGAAGTCCTCTCCCTCTCTCTTTCAGCCTCTCCCTTCCTGCCTTTCGTGATCATGTACTGACTCTGCTGTTGGATCCTGGCAACAGGTGTTGTTGATGACATTGCAGAATGCTCCTCCTGGACTGGATTATGAACGAGATAAAAGGTTTTCTAAGGTAGGCCATTCTGGAGGTTGCTCCTGAAATGCATGGCTGGAATATGAACTGTTTGGCACAGAGCACTTGCTGTGCTGTATTTGAGATGATCAGAGTCACTTGTAATCCACCCAATCTTCCACAATGAAGTTGCTTTCTTGCAGTTTGTGTACTTCACAAGAATGTCCTCTTGCCATGTGCAGGCTTTCAAGGAGATGATTGCTATGATGATTGCTGTGTCAAGGATCCATCCAAGCGTCCAAGTGCAGAGAAGCTCTTGAGGCACTCATTCTTCAAGCATGCTCGCCCAGTTGATTATGTTGCTCGGCATGTATTGGATGGCTTACCACCCCTAGGGGAACGTATAAAGAATCTCAAGGTTGGTACCATTACAGATATTTTACAGAAATGGTATCAGCGGGTGTAGCTGTAGGTACGTGCATTTTGTGCCTGGAGGCCCCCTAGCTCTGCAGGATGAGCTTCAGGAAAAGAAGAACCTTGAGTAAGATAGATATGACCAGACTTCCGCCGAGTGTAGGAGCTAGGCAGATTCAAACCAGCAGGGGTATGCCTTAAAACTTGCACTTCAGGAATTTTTTCCCAGAGTCTATGCCAACATCTCAAAATTTTATCACCTTTCCAGGATGCCTGGACCATGGATTGATGAGAGACACTCACCAACTCTATAGCACAATTCTCATACCATGGGTTCAAGCTGAATCAGTGTTTGTTGTTTGGTTTGTATCCATGTCTATTTTGTCCTTGCTTCTTTTTCTTCCTTGTTTCTTTTTTCTTGTCTCTGTTTTCCTTACTTTGCTGTTCGTTTCCGGTTTTCTCTTCTGAAAATCCCTCTAACCGTAGATCTGATTTTCTCAGCACTTCTCTTTTGGCTACCTAATTTTCAGTATGGAGATATCTCAATACTTACGAGGATATTGGCAGGATGATGAAATACACACGACAGAGACATCTGTGCAATTCTGAATAGTAGAGTTGCAATGTTTGAATCATTTGTTTATCTGCTAAAACCTCTTAATTAAGCTATGCGGATATTCTTTTTAGGTCAAGAGAAAAGAAGGTGAAGAGTCAGTGAAGTGAGCAGTTAGACTGAAGGTTAACAGTCCGCTGTCAAATTCCAGGCCTCTGTGGACATTGTAGATTTTCTTTCTGTCTCTCACTCTTTCTTCTAACAGCACTGGGACAATTCAGGGCGGGAGAACCAGGGTATGGATATTGGTAGATGGGACAAGCTGCATTGTACTAAATGCCTTTGGCCTGCTTGTGCTAAGCAAGACTGGCTGGAGATGGAGACTGAAAGAGATTTCTTCTTTCACTGTCCTCTCTAATCCAAAATTTGTAGCATTTATTATTGAAATGTATGGGGGCCCCACTTTTCTGTCTTGTTTTCTATTTTCCTTGTATCATAGGTTCAAAGCAGCCACTCCCTGACACAGTATCTACACGAGGCTCTCCACCTTAGAGATTCGCTTGAAATTGATTTGTATAGGGGTCCCACTTTTCTGTCTTGTTTTCCATTTTCCTTGTATCATAAGCTCTTTGAGCTACTCCTGGAGTTCCTTTCCCTTGCTCCTCCACGGAATGCTTGGGCTAGAGGTACAACACCATCACAGACTTTATTAGCTGAATTTGCTTGTGTGCCTCTTGAAATCAAGGCCATCATACTATCTTCCTATTCTAGCCCTACCCACCAGGCCCTCGCAACCTCTATGCAACTCAGAACAATTGTTTCAAGACCTCTTGGTATGCTCGGGTACACAACTTCATTGAATGCCCTGTCTGTCACTTCCCTAATGCCACAATATACGGAGGCTTTAGAATTGTCGTCCAGATGGCAATAGACACATCGGACGGGAGCTTATGGAACTTCACGTTGGGCGCAACTGTAAACCAGTCATTTTTCCAACAAAGCTGCAGTTCTATCAGGAGACACTCTTGGTCCTCTGTGATTATAGGGTCTTACAGCCCATTTACCTGTCTGCAGCAGTATTTCCCTCTCTTCTAAGGACATTGGGAAGGTTTATGGGTAGGCTCCCACAGTCTGCCTATAGAGACTGGTAAATGGGACAACCTGCAGTGCATTGACCGCTGGGGCACTTGCACATTGACAGGAGGCAAGTTGAAACTGAAGAACATTTCTTCTTTCACTGTCCATTCTACTATGATGGGGACATACTATTGTCTACTCTGAGATAGCCAATCCTTCACAGAGGTGTTGCACTACGAGTATCAGAAATGCGTTGGTAGCATATCAGCATGAGGCGTTCCTACTTTATCCTGTGGGCCCTTGGGACCCCTGTGGATGTATGGATATGGACTGAGAGACCATATGCATGTGACCGTGAACCAACCCACCTTCCATGAAGAGACTTGTTTAAGTTAGATATGACCAGACTTCAGCTGAGCTTGGGAGCTAGGCAGATTCAAGGCCAGTCAGGTAATGACTTGGGTTGATCATACAAACTCTTGCTTTGGGAAATATTTCCCAGGGTCCTGCATGCTCTATGGCTATGGACTAACATACGCATGTGACAGATCAAGGATGCTGCCCGGCTTGCTCAGAAGAAAATGCCCTATGGCGAGCAGGAAGAGAGATCCCAGGTGTGGCCAGTTGTGTCCTAGTGATCTCAGCAACTGGCATTAACAATGAATAGTGATTCCGCTATTATTTAGTTTTTCCATTGTGCTCTTCAGCTTGTTTCAATGAATACGTAGCAGACTGATCTCGCCAGTGCTCTGCTCTGTCAGTGTATCACTCTTGTTGAGCATGGAAATCTCTCTTATAGTAGTTTCTATCTGTTCATCATGCTTTTGTGCTTCCACAAGCTAACAACTTCTCAGTAAGGTACTTATTTATTGGAACATGGTTGCCGTAGCCTTGTGGCCATTGACCCCGCGCCCAGTTTGAGCGGAACACGAAGGGACAGAAACTACCTTTGTCAGGGGCTGATGCCGGTAGTATGACTTACCTGGGAACATGGTTGCATACAGAATGAGTACAAGAGAGGAGTCAGCAGCTGGAATTTCAATGTGGAGGATTTAAAGTCCCAGGCAGCTTTGGTGAGATTACAGTTCTTGTGGATGCGGTTGTTGATGTTCTTTTGACAGAGTGGAAATAGCCAAATACTGTTGCATAGAAATGGCACACTCTTCAGCAGTAAGTACCCAACATTGTATATTACGTTGAACATGCACGCACACGTTAGACTTCGGTGTTGCTAGTGCATTTGAATGATACGTATGTCCCACAAGGAAAAGCTTGACTATGTAAGAAAAGTTTTCTCAGATTCTCCAGGCTACAATATGCATTCAAAACAAACATCATAAAGGATACAAAAACCGGCGTGTCCGTGTGTTCTTATGTGGGAGTTCTGAAGGAACGAGCAACTCCACATGCACGCTATTATTTTCACACCATGTTCCCATTCACTTATACTAATATACTATCTGCTGGCAGATTCAAGATGATGATGACACACCTCCTCAAACTCTCAAAGATGATGACGAGATGTCAAAGCAACATGGCCTTGCAGGGAGCGATGACTCTGCTGATGCATCCCCCCAGTTTCTATCCCCATCCCCTCAACCCACCCTAAGTCGCGATTCATCATCTGATAGGTTTCAACTGCCGGGTGCCAGTCACTCCATAAAACCCGAGACAGCAAGTGATGTAAGTACTCTGAGACAACCCTGACTGTAGTCATCCATATAAAGCAATGGTGACTGGCAGGTAGTTTTGTGAGGTAAATTGCGACAGATTTTGTAGAAACTGACGAAGTTCCTCCCTTTTGCTATTGTTTTGGGTTGTGGGGGGCCTTCACAGGCTGGGGATCGTGCAACAAGGGCTCGATCAGGACCTGTGCCAAATCCTACTCAATCTAAGTCTGCGAATGGTCCAAAGTAAGACCTACGTGCACCCAACACAATGTAGGATTGCATGTTGACATCTGGTTGCAAGTTAATGTGGATCACATGTATGAGAATTTCTCTATTTGACCATCTATAGCGTTGTATTTTTTCATGACGGTCTGTTATTTCGCTACTACCTGGTTGCCTTTCCTCTGCAATGCTCCAGTCTAGTGGGAGGGCTTGTAGTTGCTTTGTCTTTCTACCATTGAACTAGCTTCTTGAACTAAAATATGTCAACACACATTTTTGGGCGTGGCAATCAAGGCAAGCTTATCCAGTGCATGCTGTAAGCAGGCATACTGAATTTTATGGAGGACACTGCCTTACAGTATTTTTACTATTGTCAACTTCATCATAGGTTCTTTCAAATGGTTTTGGAAGTGACAAAATATAACCTTATGTGCTGGATTGGACTCCTTTTCTCCTCGTATCTTTCTAGTCTGATCTTCAGTGTTGTGTTGATTGTGTCTGGGGACTACTAGCCTTATCCCCACTGTGCCTTGCAACTCAACGGCAAATGCCCCACTGGCATGCCACATCGAAGCTAGTCATTCACTAATCAGCACTAGACCTAGTCTGTTTGCCAACGACTGGCCGAGTTCATAAAGTGGTTTCCACTGAAGATTGTATGGAAGACTGATGTTGCTCAAAGTTGACCATTGCTGTGTTCTGCCTACCCATAGATCTGGACCAGCACCTGGAAGAAAAGAGCCGAAGCATATGTGAGTAACATAATCTGAGACCGATCTGGTATGGTCAAACTATCATTTTCTGGATTGTAGGGAAAGTCTGTGAGAATCGGTTCACAAGCATAGCCATTGGCTTTTCCGACCACAAATAGCTCTCCTTTTCATTGTCAATTGAAGACATGCTTCATGGTTGTCTTACACAGTTTCCTTTGCATAATTGACTTCAACTGGCAATTGCTACTGGTCAATGGCTGTGCAGAGGCCGATTCGATATATTTGACGACGACCTGGATAATGATAGCCCCAGTTGGCACGAATCTTCAAGAAATGAACAGCGGAGAGGGGAAGATCGAGATCCGGGAAGAAAAGAAAGGGAAGATAGAGAGCATTGGAAATATGAGGACAGGGAACGACGGGAGGACAGGGAACCGAGACGTGTTGAGGAGAGGGATCGAGATCGAGACCGTGGAGATCGAGATGAGCCTCGTCGTGGCTGTGGTCCTCTCGTACCGGAGCGTGTCGTCTCATCAGTCCGGGGTCGAGAGGAAGAGCGAGATCGCGACAGGTGAGGCTGCTTCCTTTTCTGAACTCATTGTTTGTGCATCCACCAAAACCCCAACCGTGCAGGGACTTCGTAATCGGAAAATACGAGATTGTTGTGAGCTCGTCCAATTATAAAGTGAACTCTGGCTTCAGGTCTAAGTCCTCATGTCTGGTTCTGATAAAGCTGCATATTTGTATTACCAAGTCTCTTTTCTTCTTTCCATTTTGTCCCATAAGCTCTATGAGCTTTCCGCGGACGTTATAAAGCATTTCATTTCTCTCGCCTAATGTTGCAGCCTTTAGCTTTGAGAACCAGAAGTGCTTTGCAACTTACCTACATGAGGCACTGCATCTTTGGGGGCCATTTGGAGTCTTCTAACGTGGTAATTATGCCTGTTGTGCTTTGTTTCATGGCATTTGGGGCCCATGGATTTTATGAAGCAGTTTTTATTTTCTATTTGACATATCCTTGTGACTTATTGTCCTGTGATTGATCAATCTGAAGGGACAAGGATCACCACCAAGGTTGCCGAGCATGTGAGGATTCTTCACGGTCTAACTATAGGGAACGAGCCTCAAGTGGGCCTTTGACAGCAAGTGGAGAGCGGGCCATGCTGGACCATCGACCTGCCAATGGAGTGCAAGGGGTTTCGAGACCTTCCTCTGGTATGTTATGCTCCCTTTTCTTCTACCAAAACAAATATGATCCTAGGCTGTCTGTTTGTGGCAGTTGGTTGTGAGGCCACTCATTTAAGCATCTCTACTTCAGGTATATGCAGCAAAGCTGGCAATGCCTTTGGGGTTTGCTTCATGGTTCGCTTGCCACTTGCAGATGTGACATGCTATAGTTCTACCCTTTGTGGCAGCTAGGAAATGGTTGGTGAAAAACTAGTCCTGAAATGGCTGCCCTCCCGTTTCGTTTTGGTGTCAGGATTCTGACATTTGCCTCTGCTAGCATTGTGTGGAAAAACTTTTAACATTTTAATGTAATTGTCACATGCAATTAGGTGAATCTACATTATTAATAACTAAGGAATACTGGACTTAGAGGCACCTGCGTCTCACCTGGTGGGTCTCATGTTATTGCTTCAACTGGAGACTGGAATAGCACGGAGGGTTCTCCATAAGTGCAAGTTATTCCAGCAGAGAACTCAGCAAATCCTGGCACACGTGGTAGACTTACGTCCCCAGTTGACCTTGTGTAGCTTATACAGCTCTACATTCAACCATGGTCTCTTTGCTCCAAAAGCCTTACCAGTATGATTCTAGGCGTGGTAATTGCTAGCAAATGACATGTTTCTTTCTTCAAATTTTGTAGCCTTCATGTCTGGTAACATCGGCTCTTTGGTTTTACCCAATTGTGGTGACAGGAAATAAGGAAGTTACAGAGGAGAAACTGAAGGGACCTGTTCAGAAGGGGCCCATAGTTCAGAGAGGTCGCTTTTCGGTCACTTCAGATGATATGGACTTGGAGGTAATGGAGCATGGCTTGTGTGTAGTGTCTGTGATTTTCTGGTGGAACTGATAGCAGTAGATGCCTGGTGTGGTGCAAAACTTGTCAGTCTTCTTATTTGGAAGGAAGAAGACAACATTCAGATTGAAGGAGCAGCAATGGCTACATGATTTGATGATGGGATAATTGCAAACCCCGAAAATCATACTCGTACAATCCATCAACCACCAGGGACTTAAAGCGGGGGAACTTGGTATCAAATAGCTCTAAAGGCCCTCCTAGATGCTACTTGAAGAGCACATTGCTGTTCCATTGTGGACCAGAAGGTAAGGGGTATGTGATAATGTCACTCAGTGACATTATACTCCTCAACCATCGCGATTGGTTGAAAGGTGTGCATTATACCTTGGCCATTCTTTAATGCAGCTGTTGACTGCACGCAACTGTAAGTTTTCTCAGCCTGAGAGCCAAGAGAAAATGAATGGAGCAGGTGGGCAGCACTATTCGTCTGCATTTTTATTCTGCAGACGTGATAATTCAGAAACGATTAAAATACTTTTCTCTTTTGTACAAAATGCTTGTGCATGTACTGGCCAGGCACTCCATGCATTCACATTTGAGGGACCCCTGATCAGCAGCAAGCAGTGCTTAAAGTACAAACCATTGACATGAAAGTGGTCTTTTAGTTCTCGTGCATTATGACATGTTTGTTCTTCTTTTGTTGTGCAACTATGGTTGTGTAGGACCCACCGCATATTAGCACACGACGAATTGCAAGCTCACAGGTTGGTTCTATTTTGCACTGCTACATTGTCTCCTTTTCTTCTGTGAAATGTCGGAGATGCAAGGTTGATTTCCGATCAGCCTTATGCAGCTGCTCCCTTACCTCTCAGTTGTTTTGGGACTGTCGACAAGTTCTCTTTCTCTTTGCAAGTGTGTAACTTGCAACGAGGGTGCGTGTCCTCCTGCTCCAACCTCGTGGCTGAAGCTACCTGACAATAGGACGGTTTGCTTGGGCTCATTCCAACTCTGGTGGCCATCGAGTTGTAGATGTGTGGGTTAACCATGAGGGGTTCCTGCAATGTTGACGAAAGGCAAGGCCGAGTACTCTCTATTTGTCTGCACTCCAGCAGCAGTTCTTTTTGTTTCTTATTCTGCTGTGGGAGTTACAGAGGGCAGTTGTGACATGAATTAGAGGTTACCTCAGGCTAGGGATAAACTCACACGTTGAGGGCCGGCGGGGAGGGGCTATGGGGGGTACTCATTTATGATGGCTGTGCACATATGTGCACTTTTGTTGCAGACACCTTCGATCCACAAGTCTGCCAGTGTCGGGGACTGGTCATCTGATCAAAGGCACCCAGTATGCTTTCAGCCCTTGGCTTCAGTGTGGTTGCTCTTTCACTAGTGCTCATGGATTATCATTCTCGTCCTTGTTAGAACAAGGCACTGGGGAATTTGTTTTCATGTCACCTCGGGTTCCCCGCTTGGTTATTGCTAGCAAGGAAAGACTTCAGGAACAAATCTCAATCAGATGTTGGGAGTTTCACGTGCAATCATGACAGCCGTGATCATAACATCATTCTGGGAATGTACGGACCCGGCTTTGCTGTTGTCCTACAGTTTGCAGAGTGTAGGAATCACATGCAGGGCTGTTAAGTACATGCTGGGAAGTCGTACTCTGCCATGAAGATTGGGTGTTCAAATCTCTTGTTAAAACCTTCCTAAACCCCAAGACCAAGTTTCCAATGTGTGTGTTGGACAGACATGATTTGGTTTGGTGTATGGCATGGATCTAATGCACATTGTGATGGGCGCAGGGACTTCAGCAGCAGCAGCAACCATCAGCAGCACCGCCATCGTCATCAAACCAAAGCAGCAGCACGAGTGTGCCTGTTGCTGCTATTATCCCTCATTTGCAAAACCTTCTCCTTCATTCTGCCGCTCAACAGGTAATTGAGGTCTTTCATACACTTTCAGGCTTTGGTTGTCTTTTGTGTGTAGAAGAAGATTCTTGTAGATATTGTGCGCTTTACCAGCAGAAGTCCAGGTTTGTTGGCTTGGCACAGACGTGGAGTTCCTTGACGTGCACCTTGGGTTCATTTTGAAGTATGGTAGCCAAATTTGAGGTTGGAGTTTAGGCATGTAGTCGATACCTACACCTATATAGCAATTTAAAATTGTGAGGGGATGTAGGATTTTAGTGATTTTTTGTCCTCATGTTTTTTTTCAACACATACGACTCTGCTCATGGTTCATGCCGCTCATGGCTCATGGCTCATGAACCACTAACTCGACTTCCCGGTAACTAGACTTGAGTTCACCACCTCGCTGTCCACAAGGACTCTCTCCATCTGTAGCAGCCTCAGAGGTCTCCACCCTGCAGAGCATGGTGCCAACCTTTCCATTGTGTAGCCCCTTTTGTGTCAAACTCAAGCCCAGCAATATCTTATTGCGAGAGGTGCAGAGACACCCTGCTTTTTCTAAAGCAGGAATGCAGTCACCTTGACTTTGGTACTTGAAGCTGATCTTGATTGTGACAGCTGTTGCTGCCCCTAGACAGAAAGTAACAGAAGGCTCGTTTCAAACCAAGGTTTCAGCTTTTATGGAGCTTGAATCCTCAAGTTCAGAAACATTGCATATGACTTTTAAACTTCTACAAAATGATAAGGCCGGTGATGTGTGCGGCATGGCAGGAGCTGGTAATTAGTCTTTTGAGTGGCATTTCTCCAACTGACGCCACTAATGGTGAGTTTTGCCCCTCTTTTCTTTTGAAGTGCCAAGGTTCTCTGAAAGAAACAAATAAAGAAAGTTCTATGTATTTGATTGTCATGGCGTCAGATCATGAATTGCTTACAACATATGGAAGATCTTGATGACTTCAGTAGTTCAGAAAGTTGTTGGTCTCGAAGTAAGGTTTTAGTAGCCCGCATGGCAATGATAGCAGAGGTGAGATAGACGAGGAAAAGGTGCATGGAGAAACCATCTGGTCAAAACCTCATAGGCACACATAGAAATGGGCAAGATGATTCTTTGACTTCACAGCACTTCTACAGACATTTGTCATGGACGGTGACCATGGCTCCTGATGGGTTAGTAGCAGGGTGCCCAACACCTTGACTTGAATCTGTTCCCGCTCATCTTGGACCCATAACTGAATGTGAGAATGCCTAGACTGGGCTGGTCTTGTCTTTCTACTCATCCTGATTCTCTGGATAGTACATGGTGTTTCCAGCTCAACGGTTGCATGTTGCTTCGAAGAATTTACGGAGCTCAAGTGTTAATTCTACCAGCGAATTTTCGGTGAGTCACTTCTAGAGTTCTGTGGAAGTAGGTTGGTGAACATATTGTACTCATAAGACGTTGTTTGCCGTAGCCTGGTTGGTGAACATAGAGAAGGTGTGTCAGGGGATTGGGGTCACTATTATTGTTGATAAGAGGTGAGTCTTTTAGAGTTGCTTGCATGGTCTTGTATATGGCTCATCGTCCTTATTGGATAGTCAAAAACTTTTCATGTCATTCATGGCTGGTTATCCTAATGGGATAGATAATCCATATCACAACAAGGGCTTATCCAGTAATAAGACCTACCTCTCGAAAGCAGATCAGTTCTGGCTACCTAAGACCTTCCAGATAGCCTTGAAAAAGGTTTCTACAATCAGCTCAGTTCCATTAGGAGCACAGCCCCTCTCGTTTCGATGGTATACAATAAAGAAATAGTGTTCGTCTTCGCTCATCATTTTTGTGTTTTGGGCCCAAAAAGGCTTTAAGTGCTAATGAAGCAATATAGCATGTCAGTTGCAAATGGTGAAACGTTCTAATCTAGTGTCAGCTGTGTGTTTGTTTGTTTTGAAAGTGTTAACAAGTTTTTTTAGTCAAAAGTGTGAAGACCCTTCACAGTCTGAATTTTTGCCTTCTCAGTCGGAGGTCTCATCAGATAGAGAGCGGGAGCTTCTTCAGCAAGTTACTGACTTGCAGGGCAGGTATTATCACGTATAATCAGCCAATCCTCTTGTAACTTCATCAGATACATTGGATAGTAGACAATGTGCACAAATCGTGCATCTTCCAGTTAGTTGAGCATAGGCGGTGTTCTAACCAATGTTTTGTGTATGATTCCTGAGTGGATTTAACAGGGTGGCAACTCTTATGGAGGAGCTTCAAATTGTCAAGAGGAGAAATGTTGGGGTGCGTTGGTTTTCCTCAATAGCTAGCACCATCATGCATTCATCAATAATCTAGTCTCTGTGAACATTGCCTCCCCTGACAGTTCCCTGGCTTCCCTAGGATGCGTAGATTGTTGAGTTCTCAATGATCAATGGGGTCGGAGAGGGTGACTAAAACTACATTCGTTTTTGTAGAGGTGCTCTTGAACTAATCCCAATTTTAATCTTAGCAAGTGCTGTCAGAATAGACAGAAGATGGAGAAAAGGTTCTGATGCTCATGTAAAGTTGAGTGATGTATTTGTGATTTCAGCTTGAACGCCAATTGAATGCCATCTACAACAAGGAGGAGGAGGAAAGAATACGCAAGGAGGAAGCGGCAAAGGAGGATGGATGATGGTTCTATCTATTGAGCAGTCTCTCATGTGTGGTCTTGTGTATAGGAGTTCCAGAATTGGAACGAAATGATATTGAGGATTCTCAGATAACATGTTTGGTAGGAAGGTCTTCCTCAACAGAGTAGTGAATCAAGTTATTCTTTATTTGACTAGGATGCACTAGGTCATTGAGATGGATGTGATTGACACTTCATGGTTCCCCCCACAAAGTAGCTCTTCCTGTTTCACATATTGGATCCAGCAGCAAATGTGTATACACAACAAATGGAGCTGCATAGCTTAGTCTATCAGAGAGTTCTGGGATTTCAGTTCAGGCAAAGTATAGGAGCCCTGGCTTAGCACTAGGGGTTTGGTAAAGTTCTACACACAGTCATCCCACTTAGAAAAGGGCGCTGCCACATTCTTGCATCACTGTAAAGCCAAGCTGGCATGTTTAAGGAGATTATTGCATTAAACCGCCTGGGTAGTGACTGGTGTTTTACTTGCACTTTCACTTTGTCAGACGACTCCCCACAGCTCTCTGCCGTTGTATGTCTGTTTTAGGCACTTGACAGACCCAGCAATTGTAGGGGAAACGAGGATTGTTCCATGTACCTTATGTCTTATGGATTCTCCATGTTACAAATTACTTGCATGAAGTAGTCGAGTATGTATCAGCATGCGAGGAAATTACTTCAACACCAAAAGGATGAAAGATGGATGTGACCAAAGAGTATGCAGACTGGTAAGGAACCTAATCACAAAAAGAAGTTTTGCCTGTACTCTAGACACCATCAACTCCATCAACACCATGCAGAAAATGGAACGTAGAGAAGGCACTAAAATCTGTTATTTTGATGATATTCAACCTTCACCAATGCTGTCTCTCCCACGGTATATCAGCCTTTCCACAACCTTCCACGAACTCCTCCACGTTTATGTAAGCAACTGCAACAAGTAATCAGAGTACAAAGCAAGCCTTTCTTAGCTGAGCCAACTACCTACTACAGCATTAACCTACCACCTTACCCTCCTACAGAGACTGCAGACTATTCAAGCTTGCTATTAAACACTCATGCACTCAGCTGCTTACATATTGTGGATGCTCCAAGTTGCAAGTCATAACAGAACTCCAAACTGGCTATGAAGAGCCAATTCTGCCCTCCTACTTTTACACTCCGTTCCTCTTACAAAATACGGTAGAAATTACAGTTTTAGCTACTTACACGTAGCAACAATTTCGATCTTCCCTATTCCAGAGAAACCGAAAGGAGAGTCAAGGGAACTAGGTATATATTGTTATCTTTTTCAGATTTCGCTCTCTTCTCGTGGTCAAGACGAAGAAAGATAACCGAGTTTAGAAACTCAAACGAAAGAGTCCATTTCTGGAGTTCACATTACTCCGAAGGGGTGTATCTCTTCCCCGCCCAGGCTGTCATGAGAATACTTCCAAGCAAAACACACAATTGACAGCAAGGAAACAAAAAATTAATCGTTCTCAAAATTGTATTGTACAACAGGAGCCTGCCTTACAAACGATTATCATCAATAACCATGACTCTACATTCCCAAATACTGTATTTACATCAATGAGACGGCCCAGGACTTAGCTTTTCAAAAGTCATCATCCTCGAAGTCGAAGTCCTCGCTCTCACTCTCACTATCACCCCCATTCTTCTTGTCGTCCTCACTGCTCGAGCTAAGTATGGTGTACTGAGGAACCGTGCGATTTGACCGTTTGGGACGCGCAACTGCTTCAGATTCAGGAAGCGGCTTTGCAAGCGCAGAAACAGTCTTCTTGTGGAAGGGAGACACCCGGATCTTTCGCACTTTTTTGTCAGGCGACTTCCTGTATGGGGAGTCCAGCTGCACTACAGAAGTACTTGCCTGCACTTTGTCACTTGCAGCCAGCTTCTGGATACGTTTCTTGGCAGGTTTCTTGCCCACGACTCCAGTGACTTCTTCAGTTGTCGTCGCACCTTGGGTTTGTTCTGAAAGTGAACAAAATAATGTCAGTATCTCGAAGTCACTAGAACGCAGCGACAGGAAATTCCAGGCACTCCCGCCCAAATATTCACAAGGACAGGGGAATAGTTTTGATACGCACTCTTTGGCGCTGGCTTGCTGACTGCATGAGCTTCAACCTCCACTGGGGTCTCGGCTGCAGGCTTCTTACTTTTGGTCTCCTTCTTGGGACCCTTGGCACCAGCTCGTTTGAAGACATGTGCCCCCTCCTTTGCTTCGTGCTTGGCCTCATACGCCTCAACCTTAGCCTCCTTCAACTCCTGGGCCTGTCCCATCCAGCAGCTCCCATCACCACTTCCATCCCTGAGGTGGACTGCCTTCCTGGCACTTCCCTCTCCCCCCCCCAACTCCCCTCTCTCTCTCTCTGGCAAACAAGTCTTATGAATACATTCTCTATCTCCATCAACCTGTTTCAGAACAAGAATCACCATACCTCCAGCTGTACAAGGAAGGCATCCAGGTCTCGCTCCCACAAAGATTTGGGGGTAGCTCGTTTGAGCTCCTCCACATCAGCTTCCATCTTGTCACGCTCGTTGCGAAGTTCCTCGACTTTCTCAAATGTGAGTGTTCCAATTGCCATTGACAGCAAGTACTCATAGTCAGCAGGCCGGACACCTCCTTTGCCTTTCTCCTCCTGATTACGAAAGGTCCACACCACAAACACCGATGGTTTCAATCTTTTGTACTATGAGGTACAGATGAACATGGTGCCAGAGAACCGAGTGAAAGCCCAACAATGCAAGTCCACACCAATGACAACACTGCAATCGATCACTTGTCAATTGCAAAACGTAGGAGTCCAGAATATGAGAAATTTTACCTCTTCTGCGGCATCCTCTCCCTCAGGCAGGGAGGCATCTGCGCCAACCACTGGAGGGTCCAAGGACTTCGAGTTCTTTGGGAATGGGGTGAATCCTTTGGCCTTTAGCTCCCCCAAAAGATCCGCACGCTTGCGGTTGCTCACAATAATCTCCCCCCGCACAACTCCCAAGATGAATCGCACCTTGTTATCCACTTTTAAGAGTTCATATTGCAGGTTCTGAAGCTGGATTGCCTGCATTCATTACATACCCAGCAGTAATCAGCATGAAAATTTTGCAAAGAGCACAGCGAAAAATATCAACTAGCCTTCCTAATATGCAGTTCTTCCAGGAATGTCTGAATACTTCACAGACCAGCCAGTAGTCCTCAATTGTACCTGCAGAAAGGTATGACTATCTAGCATTTACTATCTAGCATGTACTATCGAAAACACTACATGGCTACCATAATTTAGTTCAGGAACTTACTCGACACTCTCTTCCAACATCCCACAGGTTACAATATGCAGACTTGCTTTCATAAGTCAGTCATGTATCTTCAAACCAATAACCTCACAGAAAGGCAGAAAAGAAATCACCAGAAAGTACTGGAATCAGCAGAGTAGCTAAGAGTTAGAAAATGGTTTCCTATTCAAGGGGGAATGATACTGGTTTGGGTGTCAACAAGAGAGCTTTGCTGGCCCATACCTTTCTCCTGACATAGAGCTCCAAGCGAATGCCAAAAAACTCTTCCAAGACTGCAAGCTGGTTAAGTTGCAACCTCCAGGAAGACCAGAAAAAGTCAATTGTGAGAAGCCAGACCCAGACAACATAATCTCTCCACTAATCCAGCAAGGTTACCATCCTCAAAAGCAGAGTGCTATGCGATCCCACCCCCCCCCCCCCCCCCCCCCCCCCCCCCGGGACAGGTAACATAGAAAGGATACTTTGCTCAGGGGTCTCGTATTTCTTTATTTTGCCTGATGCATCAAATAGGTGCATGTTACTGGTGCTGATTGTTGTCGTCAACTTGAACCTTTTGATCAGGCCCTCTGCTTCTGCTATCGCCATGTTTTCTTCAGAAAGCAGAATCTCGAAGTGGACCTTTGTGTCTGTATTGTGCTCCCGGTAGTCCTGTCGTTCATAAATATTTTCAGAAAAGGTATACAAATATTGAATTGATGGAGTAAACAAATAACTTTTAAAAACTGATGTAACTGACTCATTCATCATTAATTGCTTTAAGCATAACTGGCCCATGTGCTTGTGAAGTAAATTGCAGGACCTCAAATGGATGTGGAACCTCATTACACACCTTGATAAAAGGCTCCTTGATCTTCTCAGTTGCTGTCATCATGGCCTCAAGAAACTCTTTGTAGTCCTGGGTCCACTTGCGCACTGGTAATTCTGATATCTTCAGAGTTGTTTCATCCACCTGTTCAATGATTCCGGTGATGGTGTAGGTTACACCAGTTTCCTTCGTGGCTGACCGCTCAATCATGCCCTGGTACAGTCACAAGCTTAGACTAGTAAAGCATCAGATAATACAATGGAAACCAGCCAGAAACCTTCAAGAAGTGACGTCTCTTCTACAGAGATCAGCAGAGCCTTAGGAGCATACTCATAGCTGCTAAAACAATCTCGAAGTTGGCAGCAACAACTGTTGTACCAACCTAATCGAAGCAAGTTATATCTCCACATCATGTACAAAGAATGTGGAGTATACCTTGAAACCCTTGTACCAAGGATCCATAGGCTCCATTGGCTCATCTTGGAGGAGGTGGCGTATGTTGGCCACAATGTCACGTGGATTGTAGTTAGGAACAAAGGAACTCCACCCTGTGCCAATGCCTTCACTTCCATTCACCAGCACCAAGGGGATGACTGGTGCATACCTGCAGTCTCCTCATCCACTCTCAGTCAGCCGGTGCTGGAATTGATAATATGCTACAGGTAGATCTATCTCAATGAAGGTTCATGTATTCTTGCTGGAGCAGTGCTGGATATGCAACCCAATGTTCAATGAATATGCATGCACACAGATTCATTATCAATCAGGTGCTGTCAGCAGATGATTCTAACACCAACCAAAGGCCTCTAGCGCAATAGCCAAAGTTGAGATGGCAAACCAGGCAGGCTCAATTGATTGACCATCCTCCTTCAAATAGTCCAGTAGCACATCATCAGCTTGTGGAAACAGCAGACGTGTGATTGGTTCCAGACATGTGAAGATGTACCGAGCACTGGCATGATTCTTTCCACCCTGCATGTGAGGCCAGAAACCATCCCCACTAATACGTGAGGGTTGAAGTTTTACATGGTGCCATATAAGATAGGACAACTATATTGTACACAAGACAATATCACTTGTGGGTATCCAACTCACTCCAAGGAGATGTATTTGGAGCTTTTTGCAGACCATGAAAAGTTCCCCATTGATTTCAGCACAAGATTATTAATTGGAACACAAAACCCACAGCAGCTGCTGAGAGGCTCTGAACATACCTGGTCTCGATTGCCGAATTGACCACCAGGAGCAAGCAGGTTGATGTTGTTACTGCCTACATAATTTTGAGCCATTCCAATGATGGTGCTGGCCAAACTCTGCTCCCCATGATGATAGGCAGAGTGCTCTGACACATACCCTGAGAATTGGGCCACCTGTGAACAAACACATCCTTTAACTGTGCACATACTTCAAATGTGCAGTAAAAACATAATGAACACCTTATTTTATCTGCCGGGGTAGGTGAAGGCACACCCAATTCAGCAACACTGAGAGCTCTCAAGTAATCATACTGCAGCTTTATGACAAACAGTCTGTTGAAAGGGAAACCTTCACCCCAATATAACACCAGCAACTTGGCAAGACCATGGGTGCAGGACAACCTTAGCCTCTTTCACAAAGTTGCGCTTGAAGCAGCAGAAAAGAATTTTGCGCTGGCCAGGCTTCAGCCCGTCTACCATGGATGGGATTGATCTTGATAAATCAGCCATAGAGAAGAGGATAAGTTCCTTGTTCACAAAATCACTGTACTTCACCACCTCTGCAGTTTGGTCCAGAAATGTCCCCGGCTGCCGCACACACAGAGACAATGGATGGTGAGCACTTCAATTCAACTTACAACAACACGACAATGAATCCACTATCACGAGACCCTGCCATTGCCATCTGCAAGCCCTCAAGTCATACTTAAATGAATACAATATGCACCTCATAGTGCCGCAGCCAGGTCTTGCGAGCTTCCACTTTCTTTTTGCTGAAGGCCATCTCAATTGCATCACCATCCACTTCACTCTCCCATTGGAAATCCTTTTTGTGTCTTGCCAATTCACGGAAGTATTCTTTGCCCTCTGCTGCAGTACTGGTACCCAGACCCTGCCAGTCACCGGGACAGCTCTCAGATACTTTTCACTGTGGAAATAACCACCCAAAAGCTCTAATGCACAGCATGGAAGGTAGTCTTCATTCAGCAGTCTCATCAGCTTCAGTAAGCCATGACATTTTGTTCCACGACTGAGGAAAAACACTTGGAGAAACTCTAATCAGTATTTGACCTGCAACACCTTCTCGCTGTTTACAGTGAAGAAGCATTGATGCCCCAGGAAAACTGCTCAACTGTACGATGAATACACCTCCTCCGATGGAATAGTGACAGCAGATTTGGAGGACGTCCTACAGCATGTGCAACGAGGAATTCATTGATATAACATGTTTGAAAAGTAACAGCTATAGTTTAGGGCCATATCAACATACCTTATAATACTTTATGGTCCACCCTTTTGTTTGACCTGCAAGTGACTCTTTCCAGGACTCATATTGAGGCATGGTATAGAAAGATAGCACTCCCTTGCTTTTGTGAGTTGCCTGCACCCATCAACGAGTTCAAATCAGCTTCGCCAAACAACAAGCAAAGAAAAACTGCCTGCACTGCAAGGAGGCCTATCTTAGCAGAAGATAGCAAGCTGCAAGAATATAAATCAATCAGTAATGAAGGCAGATGCATTTTGAGAACATGCATGAGGACAACACCTTGTGAAGCATCTCTTAAAAGGCAAGGATTTTCTGGACTTCCATGCTAATATGCCTCTTCCATGATAACCAGAAAGGAGAATAGAAAAGCATTTCTTCCTTAAGCAGGAGGCCCAACATGCCCAAGTATGACAAAGACCAGGCAAAGATGCAAGTACCTTGACGATGGGGGTGATGAATTCCACAAGAAAAGATGGAATCTTCAGAAGGGATGGCCAAAAGGAGTGTATAAAATTGATGAGCAAACCCTTGATATGGGAACCATCATGATCCTGCAAAAAGAATTCAATCCTATGCCAGTTGACAATCATGACAAATAACACACAAATCCCACTGTTGCTGGTGTGCATCTCAATAATATTCCTCTACAGAATGGGTGCCTTTTGATGCACGTATACTAGCCAATGTTTTAAAAGTTGTTAACAACAATGACAGAATGAGTTGCATCATCTTCCATGAACTAGGAACAAAAATTTCACTCATCATTTGCAGAAAGATAGAAACCTGGTCTGTCATTATCATTAGGTGGCCATAACGTAGAGATTTGATACTCTCATAGTCCTTGCCATGCTGGAGTCCAAGAATGCGCTTTATGTTGTTGATCTCCGCATTTTCCATGATCTGCTTGTGGCTGGCTTCACGTACATTCAGCAGCTTTCCCCGCAGTGGGAAGCAACCATACTTATTGCGCCCTACGACACTGATGCCGCTCATCTGAACACATCCACCCCAGCAATCAACTTGGAGATCTTCACATAATGTCCAAAATACAAAGGTAGCCACTTTGCCCAAAATGAATGGCAGATACGGTGTAGACCATACCGCACATGATGTGACTACTGTACTAGAAGACAAGGCTCAGATGTCCATGATGACTATGTGGACAAAGCAGGAGCACTCAAGTAGGCCAAGTTGTGCAATCTTTTGAGGAATGCAGGTAGAAATGAACACAATACTTTCCCTCAAGAACAACCTAGCACTTAAAAACTTATTCAACTGGAAAACTGTGCATCCTTGGTTTCGGAACCAGAAAACAAGTTTGAGTGAGCTGAAAAGTTTCAGATTCAATTCTCTCATAATTTTCACACCACTTAATTTCCAGAGTTGTTAAAGAATCCAAAAAATGAAGATTTTTCAATCTCAGCAGGACTCACAGCAAGAGCTTTGGCTGAATCGCCCTCAGTAAGAATCAAGGTGCACTCCTGCGAACTTTTACCACCAGCATCATTGGCATCATCTAGTTTTGGGATGCCTGTGAGTCGCTGCCTTTTAGTGCCATCATTCTTTTTCAACTCCTTGCTTTGCTTGAAGTCGGCCCACGTCAAGACGCTCTCCACCACTCCACACTTTGTCACTGCATGGTCCACCTTAAAAACTGAGACAGCTCTCTAACTGAAGGAGAACAGAAGCAAGATATCACAGAACTCATTGATCCAAAGGCCATTATGTGCAAGGGGCATGAGACTCTTACCTTTCTTCAGGAACTCCGGGGAGAGTTCACACTTGGACCCAAAACTCCCAGGACGACTGGTCAAGGTCTCCTTTGTTTGAGAGTCAAAGGTGGGATTGTCAATGAGAGCATTGACAAAGACCCACATGTGGTTTTTGATCTGAAAGGGCTTCACACCTGCAGTCTTGTTCTTCTTATTCACAACACTCATCACATGGCTCACAACCTGGTCGGTCACATACTGTACATGTGTTCCCCCCCTGATTGTGGCAATACTGTTACAAAAACTCACCTGGAAGCAAGTGCAGATACAAAAGCCATCAAAAACTTATTGTCGTTTCAAACTGCTTGATTGCTCCATTTAACCAAGGAAGTCAAATACACTGGAGCCACCCCTAGCTAGCTTACAAACAGTTGCATACACACTGAAACCTAGTGCTATTGATAGCGAGATTGCTTAGAACCCTTTGAGTTCTGTCAGAAGGACTACAAAGTTCACATGAGATACACCTGCACATCCTCCATTCTTTGTTAATTATAAGTCAACAAATTCTTTATGCGTGGTGCAGGCAAAACCACTATACCTGGTTAAATTGGCCATCGCTTAGACTTACACAAACCTCCCATCGATCACTGACTCGTTCATAGATTCTGCAACACAGGCCAGGAGTTCAAAATCAAGGTGGAGCAGCAGAAGATTTTCATCACCCCTTACCGTCCAAAAATCTCCACTACAATTCATAGCCCTTCTTTCCCAGAGCAATCTGTGACATCGATAAGCATCTAACAGGATCCCAACAGTGCCAGCCGAAGAATGTCGTCGCCTCTTCTCTTTTGTCCATGGCTTGAGAGTAGGCCTTGACAATCTTTTCAATGAGACTTACAGTCATACTTATCCAACATCAGACAAAAATTGTCTATCATGCATTGCACAATGTGAAATAGAAGTAAACCTGGGAAGTGGTTCCTCTCTGCCATTGTTGGCCACTGACAGATAAAGACCCACGTAGTCTTGGAAGGACTTAATAGGGAGACGCTGCCCGTTGAGTTCCACTTTCACAGATTTACCAAGGCAGCCGGCGATGTCCATGACACGCTTGCTCATTAGTGCCACCACATCATCCTCCAAGTGCATCATTCTGAACTTGGCAAGGTCTGGTTTGAATGTGACCTTCGTCCAGTTCTCATTGGCCCTACACTTGGTTATGACAGGCTCTGACTTGGTGCACATGTTGTCAGTGAAAACCTATTCACATCAATGGACCACAATCATGCACTTAGTTACAGTTAGATGTTGTAAAAAATGTTTCAAAAATGTGATGGACTGCCCATTTATGGGACTGACCTGCTTGTATCTTTTCTGTCGTTTCCCATCGGCAGTCTCAATGATGAATTCAGTAGAGAAGATGTTAGCAAGCTTCGCTCCGAATCCGTTCCGACCACCAGTTGTTTTCTTCTGCGAGTCATCATAATTACTACTGGTTAACAGGTGTCCAAAGATCATCTCAGGCACATAAACGCCCTCCTCCTTGTGAATGTCCACAGGCACGCCATCTCCATTGTTGTACACACTTATCGTATTCTGCTGCACATCGATGTCCACCTGCACAGAATTATTCCCTTCAGTAAGAATGCGTCACTCCAACCAATCAGCAAGCTACTGCAGCGCTGCACCTGGAATGTGACGTATGTGGCTGGGTTCCCTCTCGTGCTACAGGTTACAAAGAGATGTTTGCCCAGGTGATACATATGCGCTAGATGTTATGGACGTACTGCAACTCTACCAAGGGCGTCAGCCAAATCACGGTCCAATACAATTGTCCATGCGAAAACGGACCTTCACACAGTCCATGGAGGCGTCCCGCTGCTTGTTGTCAGCAGCATTGACAAGAATCTCATCAAAAATCTTGTAAAGGCCAGGGACATAAGTAACTGAACGAAACACCATGATGCCCTGCTCGTACACCCACAAGCTTTGAGTATGTTTCTCGATGCTCCCCACATACGTATCCGGCCGCAACAAAATGTGCTCGAGCTGAGTTTTCTTCTGGTATGTTTCCTCGATGGTCTTGCCACCGGCCTGAGCGACGATCTCATTGACATCGTTCGCGTCCACATTGAAACCGGAGCTTGATTGGAGGGGTAGCTTGGAGCTCGCCTTGCCCTTCGGAGCCTTTTCCGCTCCAGTCTTAGCTCTCGCCACCTGCAACATACCCCTATTACATCCCTTCGCAACACAAGCAACCACATCCGAAATGCAGAGAGCCACAGAAGGCTCCCGAAAGTTAAGACGACCGCACCTTCCTTTTCACAACCCCAACGTTCTCTTGATCCGCCATTGAGCCCTCCATTTCCGTCGACCACTGGAGGTACCAGGGCGGGTTGACAAACTGGGGGGATCACCGAGACCTCTTGAAGGGAAAAACACCCGACAGATGATCCTTCCACGCCGAATTGAGCCAAGAGGCGACAGGATCCTTCAATACAACTCAACACAGAGTGACATAATCTAGCCTAACACGACCCGGACACACGACAGACGATCCTTCCACACTGAACATAGCCAAGATGATCCTTCAACACAACTCAAAACAGAGAAACGCCAACATAGCCTTCACACCTAACTTAACACAACGCAGACACAAAGCGAGAAGGCCAAGAGAGAATGAGATCTACAAACGAGCTCCTCGAAACGCGTGCTACTTACAACTCGCTCTTGCACTGACTCTGCATATGTAGAGCTCCTCCGTCGCCATGGCGGTAGCTTCCAATTTCAAAATAAGCGGCCCCGATGCAGTCCTTCCCAACTACGGACGGCCACGATTGTGTCTTTCTCGTTGAGGGTCCGTGCCAAAACTTTGTGCCTGTTGGAGAGACGGACACCCTTCACTTTGGCGGGTGACCCCCGGTTGATTTTTTTTCTTTTTTCTTTCTGTTTTTTAAATAAACAGGGGATGGACTCGCAGTGTTTTTTTTCTGGAATTTGAAAAAAAACGCGAGTGGCTACAGGGTTTGGCAAAAAATAGCCATACATTCTGTTCATCCAGTGAAATTAGGACAGAATCATCCATTTCCGTACATAAATCCATTTATATCATCCATATTTGGCGAATTCATCCATAAGTTTTTTTCATTTGGAGAAATTTGGCGATTTCATCCATGAAAAAACAGGGAATTTGCGACAGAATATTTCTTTTTTTTCCTGAGGTCGAAATTTGGCGAAAATTCACCAGCAAAAAACACGCTGGGATGGAGGCCCTGGAAAATATAGAAGAAGCTGGTTTGGGATGACTTGACCGCGCCAAGCAAATCACTGCCTTAGACCATCCCCACCGGTGGCTCTGTATGTGGGTACATCAAGCTCAGGAGTTGGATTGCTCCCCACCGGTTGCACGGCAAACGTGGGTCCGGTTCGCATTGTAACGTGCACCGGTGGGGCATGGTTTTTGTGTCTTATCTCTCTGACACGGAACTTTGCCGCTTCCGTGGCTGATAGGGGGCCCTGTTGGGGATGCTCTTACTGGCAAAATGGATCCCGCGATCTTTCGTACACCGATCTAGGCCTTGGGGCTGCTTGGTCACGTCTCACATGGTCCAATCATTCCCCCGCAATTCCATTTCCTGGGCCCCTTGGTTGGTCCTACTAAAACTCAGTGCAGAGGATCTCAGGCATGGAATTCCATCTGGGAGGCTGCACAATTCAAGATCTTCTTTAAGCTTGTTGGTTGGGATCTTTCCGACGATCTGGAAGCTAGTGCCTCTCTGGCAACCTAGACTGCATGGCAGGGATTTATCCTCAGTTCATCGCCAGATGGTAGGCTTTCCTTTTCGAGCCATGGCTATTTGGATCATAACAAAGCTTATAGGATTCGAGTTCTTGATCGTGTCTCTGGCTCGTCTGACCCGCGTCCCCAACCTGGAACAGAGTCCATTTGGGCTCAGAAAGCCTCGTTTGTCTAGTTCCTAAGACTCCCACTGAGCAGGCTGCAGTTCGACCCTGGTGAATGGACTTGGATGGATGCTCCCTAATCCCCCTTTCTGGGCTACTTGGTTAGGACGGGTTATAAGCTATTGCTCAAGTAGGACAACTTCATTATTGCAAACTCCCTTCACATCCTTGATGCACCCACATTTTGCATACATGTCCATGAAGGTATTGTTCAGAATGACGTCGGGTACAATTCCAGCGCTTGATGATGTCACCATGAACCTCTTTGCCCTTTTCCACGGCTGCCAGGCTCGCACACGCATTGCATATACAAACGAACGTGATCAGATCTATGCGACCAGGTCTGGCTTTACCCCTTCCCGCATCATTTGCTCATAGGTCTCCAATGCCTCCATCCCGCATCCATGCTGGAGAATATCCCGCGATCATCACACTCCAAGACACGACATTTCGTTCAGCCATATTCTCAAACACTCCATTTGTATCCTCAATACTGCCACATTTGGCATACATGTCCACGAGGGTATTGTTCATAATGACATCGGGTACACTTCCAAATTTGACAATGGAACCATGGACATTTTACCCTTCTCCAGGGGTGCCAGGCTCACACACGCATTGCAAACACAAATGAACATGACCCGGTCTGGCTTCACCCCTTCCCGCATTATTTGCTCATACGTCTCCGAAGCTCTATACCACGCCCCCGTTGTGCATATCCTCCACTAGAAGCATTCGTGTCATTTACCACTGGGGTAACGACTCATTTTGAGTCGTAAAAGTCAAAAAACCGGGATCGACTGGAGTTACAAACGACTAGTTACAACAGACGTGGAAGTTGGGTCGGACATCCAATGATTGGAGTGGTAAAGGACACAGACGCGCGAACAACTGCTTAGCGATTATTGCGATTAATGCTGAAGAACCACGTGGCGTAACCAAGCGGGCCGCCCGTGCGTCTGACCTTTTGGACTGACTTTGACTTTTCCCTCCGGATGAGTGGACTGACTCACCGGAGCATGGTGACACATGGACGCAGACGTGGACGCGGAAGTGGACGATGATGTGGACGCGGACGTGGCGGCGCCACGACGAGCAGCACTGCTGCCACGTGGTAGTTGACCACATAACTTGCAGTGCTACATGCCCAGTGGCAATTGCGACTACGGAAGTCAGTGCAACCACTGCTTTAGTACTTTAAATGAAGTGCTCGAAATTACTTGAACAATCACTCATAGTGGTTCATGCTTTGAAGTTTTGGTGTTTGTAATGAGCCGACTAGTACATACGCATGTAATGCCATACAAGAGAACTAATCATGTCATTAGAAATGCGAAAACAATGAAAGACATGCCATGAAACAAAACAAAATGAAATGAAATGAAAATGGTACTTCATTACATCTGCGGAAAACTCAAAGAGCTTATGATACAAAATGAAAAAACCAAAGTAAAAAAGCAGCCCAAAGCTACTACTGCTCTGGGGATTGCCGAAGGGTCAAGGCCTCATGCAGGTAAGCTGCCAAGCAATTGTGATCCTCATAATGCAAGGCTCAGTGACAGATTGAGTCCCACGGAATAAATCATCTACCCATGCAGGTTTTTTGTAGCTATTGATCCACAGGGAATCATAGGTAATCTTGTGCTTGAAATCTAGACCCACACTCTCTTTGCTCCTTCAGCTACACATGCCTCTGCACAAATCATGCATTCATCCTTGCCTCGCTGCTAGTAGCTGACAATGACAGCCTAGATTTATTCTAGGAAACATCCAACTCAGCTTCTCACACTAGTTCCTATGCTGAATGCGTCTGCTAGTCTATGAAATATAACAAGCATTCACCTTTTTGCCTTGGTTGTCCCATCATTGACTGGGGCAGAATAGTATTCATTCCACAACTTCTCCTCATCTCTGTTACTTGTTTTTTGATATTTTCCTGTTGTCACATTGGTAGTATCATGTCAAAGTCACTACAAACTAGATTCATTCAACCACCTAACTTGCAGAATTCAACATGGAAATTTAGGGCCAATTCCGATTAGAGGGAAAAACAAGGTGAAATGTGTTGAATAAGATGCCTGCCCTCTTGGGTGAATCTGCACCCACACTCTATCCCTGCTCCTTCAACTATCTATGCCTCTGCACAAATCATGCATATATCATTGTCTTGCTGCTAGCAGCTGATGATGACAGCCTAGATTTGTTCTTACATCCCAACCCTATTTGGAAAAACAGGCTGAAATGTGTTGAGGAAGGTGCCTTCATTAGCAGCACCTCATTCTATCAATTGTGTTGCCGCTACTGTTTCCACTTGCAACAATTGACCATCTACTCCAGCTGATTTCTTTTAGCTATTGATCCCTCGGCCTGAACCTGAACATGAATCTGGACCTCTATCTCTGGTCCCTCAGCTATCCCTGCCCGTGTACAGATCATGAATACATCCCTCAGCCTTGCTGCTAGCAGCTGACAGTGACGGCATGAAGTTCTTCCAGAAAACACCCCAACCTAGGACATAACAGTAGTTCCAATTCTGAATTGCAACTGCTTCTCTCTGGAGTCGAACAAGCACTCACCTTTTTGTCTCCATTGTCCCCCCACTGACTGGGATCGGAAAGTGTTCATCCCAAAGCTTCTCTTCATCTTGTTATCTATTTTTGGGTACTTTCCTGCTGCCACATCAGCAGTAACTTGTCAAAGTCACTCCAAACCACCCCACATCCACCCAACAAGCTAACTTACAGCATTCAATATGTAAATTCAAGGCTGGGTCTGATGAGAGGGAAAAATAGGCTGAAATAGGTCGAAGAAGAAGGTGCCCTCACCACATTGTCCTCGACCTTGTGTCGTGACCCATGGAGGATTTCACTGACCATGCACCCAAGAGGACCTCTTGTGTGTGCGAGGTGTGTGTTGCTTCCACAGGGAATTGTAGGCAATCTGGAGCTTGAATTCCGGCCCTCTTAGATGAATCTGGACCCACACTGCTCCCTGCTCCTTCAACTATCCATGCCTCTGCACAAATCATGCATACATCCTTGCCTTGATGCTAGCAGCTGACAATAACACTCTAGAATTGTTCCAGCAAACACCCCAACCCTACTTATCACACTAGTTCCTATGCTGACTTGCGTCTGCTTCCAACAGGCATTCACCTTTTTGCCTGGATTGTTCCACCATTGGCTGGGGTCGGAACCGTATTCATTCCAGAGCTTCTCCACATCTCTATTATATGTTTTTTGATATTTTCCTGTCGACCACATTGGCAGCAACATGTCAAAATCACTCCAACACCACCATAGATCCACAAACGAGCTAACTTGTAGAATTCAACATGAAAATTTAGGAACGACTCTGATAGCAGGGGAAAACAGGGTGAAATATGTTGAAGAATGTACCTTCATTAGCAGTGGCCTTGTTCTATCAATTGTGATGTTGCCATTGTTGTTTCCAGTTGACCATCTACCCACTTGTAGCCGTTGTGCTATTGAAAAATGTGCCCCCCCCTTTCCCCATCATTTGATCATAGGTCTCCAAAGCCTCCATACCATGTCCCTGCAAGCATCGCGTTCCATGACACCACATTTGGTTCAGCCATAGTGTTGAAAACTCCCTTCGCATCCTTAATGCACCCACATTTGGCATAGACGTCCACCAGGGGAGTATTCAGGATGACATCTGGTACAATTCCAGCTTTGACGATGTCACCATGGACCTCTTTCCCCTTTTCCAGAGGTCCTAGGCTTGCACACGCATTGCAAACATGCGAAAGCGTGATGTGGTTGGGCTTCACCCCTTTGCGCAACATTTGCTCATAGGTCGCCAAAGCATTCCTACCACACCCATGTTTGGTAAATCCTGCCAACATTATATTCCACATGATCAAAGATCGCTGAGGCATTCTGTAGAAATCTTGGTGAGTATCCATGATGCTCCCGCACTTAACATACATGTTGACAAGGGTGTTGAGTAGAAAAACATTTGGCATGAATCCACTTTGGATAATGTGAGTGTGCACCTGATTCCAGCTTCCAGACCTAGAGCCTTTGTCAGTCTGCCTGCCTCACAAAGCATCTTCACATGCCCCGCGGAAAAGGCATTGTGACTCCCTCTCTTGATCCTCTTTCAGAAGCTGCAGTCATGGTTGAGGACGTGCCTAATTTTATCAACTGTGCCGCTGCAGCTATTGCCTTTAGTTGACCATCTACCCATTTAGGTTTCTTGTAGCTATTGATCCACATGGAATCACAGGTAATCTGGAGCTTGAAGTCCGGCCCTCTTGGATGAAGCTGGACCCACACTCTATCCCTTCTTCTTCAGCTATCCATGCCTCTGCACAAATCATGCATTCATCTTTGCCCTTGCTGCTAGCAGCTGACAATGACAACCTAGGAAACACCCAATCACACTAGTTCCTATGATGAGGGTATGGTTCAGACTGACATTTGGTACAATTCCAGCTCTGAAGATGTCGCCATGGACCTCTTTCCCCTTTTCCAGAGCTGCCAGGGCAGTGTTCAGAATGACATTTGGTACAATTCCAGCTTTGATGATATCCCCATGCACCTCTTTGCCCTTGTCCAGGGCTGCCAGGCTTGCACAAGCATTGCAAATGCACACAAAGTGGCCGGGCTTCACCCCCTCCCCCATCCTTGGATCATAGGTCTCCAAAGCCTCCATCCCACGTCCCTATTGTGCATACCCTACAAGCATCGCACTCAACACCACATCTCGTTTAGCCATAGTGTCGAAAACTCCCTTTGCATCCTCAATGCATCCACATTTGGCATACATGTCCAGGTCAGGGTAGTGTTCAGAATGACATCCGGTGCAATTCCAGCTTTGACCAATGTCACCATGGACCTCGTTCCCCTTTTCCAGGATTGCACATGCATTGCAAACACATACAAACACGATGTGGTTGGGCTTCACCCCTTCGCACATTTGCTCACAGGTCTCCAAAGCATTCGTACCACGCCCATGCTTGGTAATCATGCCAACATTATATTCCACGTGATTAAAGATCGTTGAGGCATTTTGTGTTGAACACTTGGTGATCATCCATGATGCTCCCCTTAACATACATGTTGACAAGGTTGTTGAGTAGAAAAACGTTTGGCGTGAATCCACTTTGGACAATGTGGGTGTGCACCTGCTTTCCAACTTCTAGGCCTTTCATCTTGATGCACTTATGCAAGAGACACACATACGTATCTACATCTGCTGAAATGCCTCTGTTTAAAATTTGTAGAGCCTCTTTCAGTCTGCCTGCCTCATAAAGCATCTTCACATGCCCATAAGTGTCAGAAGAGGCATTGTGGACTCCCTCTCTTGATCCTCTTCCAGAAGTTGTGGTCATGGTTGAGGTGCCTGATTTTATCAACTGTGCCGCTACAGCTGCCGCTTCCAGCTGACCATGTACCCATGGAGGTTTCTTGTAGCTATCCTTCCACAGGGATCCATAGGTAATCTGGAGCTTGAAATCCGACCCTCTTGGATGAATATGGACCCACACTCTATCCTGCTCATTCAGCTATCACTGCCTCTGCACAAATCATGCATACATCCTTGCCTTGTTGCCAATGCAATCATCGCACTCCACGACACCACATCTCGTTGAGCCATAGTCGAACACTACCTTCGCATCTTCAATGCTCCCGCATTCAGCATACATGTCCACCAGGGCGGTGTTCAGAATGACAAACCCTACAAGCTGGACCATGAACCTTCCATGTCACTTCCAGGTGGAGGCAGTACATATTAAAATATCTATTCCCCCAAGGCCACATTTTCTTTACTTGTTCTTGTGAAACACACGTCAGCAAATGTGGCCTCGAATCACGGGTGCAATCAATGTGCAGTGGTTCATGCAGTCGTTGAGTCGACTACATATTCACTATAATGAATAAATATCTTTATTCCATTAATCAAATTATGAATGAAAATTTCTAGTCGCATGTGCAGTAATTAAAACCACTTGGAACTTCCGTTTTTTCAAATTTTATGTATTTCCGTAATTATTTAAATATCCCGGATTTTTGCTACGACTCCGGAGTCGTTGACCCCACTTCTGCCCGCCGTCTGAAATGCCCCCGTGGGCCCACATTGTCCGTTTCGACTCTCCAGTAGTCCCGCTTACTGCCAGGTGGTTGGCGGACACCCAGTCGATTCGGAAAAGACACGAATGTTTCTAGTGCTCGCCCTTCCTGCATCATTTGCTCAAGAATGTCGTCCCGTTTGTGGTGTCGTACCCGTGCTGGGCGAGTGCCTGGGGGTGCGCGAAGGCGGCGCCTTGTCTCTCTAGCAGCGGGAAACACTGTTGTGAATGCAATGGCATCTTCCCTCCTCTGGCTTTTAATTTTAGCAATGGCATTTGTGCTGGGAAGTCTCTCTCCCTCCCTTCTATTGCCTTGCAAGTTTGCCTGCTTTGCTTCATTGCTCATGTGCTTTGTGGAGGCGACTTGTTGCGGGTGGTGATGGCGCATAACCCTCTTCCCCAATCGCTTAAGGTGCCTTTGGAGTTTAGGGATCCTTGTGTTCATTAGAAGCATTCGTGTCATTTACCACTGGGGTAACGACTCATTTTGAGTCGTAAAAGTCAAAAAAATGGGATCGACTGGAAGTTACAAACAACTAGTTACAACAGACGTGGTAGTTGGGTTGGACATCCAATGATTGGAGTGGTAAAGGACACAGACGCGCGAACAACTGCTCAGCGATTAATGCGATTAATGCTGAAGAACCACGTGGCGTAACCAGGCCGGCCGCCCGTGTGTCTGACCTTTTGGGCTGACTTTGACTTCTCCCTCCGGATGAGTGGACTGACTCACCCGGGGCGCGGTGACACATGGACGCGGACGTGGATGCGGACGTGGACGCCGATGTGGCGGCGCCGCGACGAGCGGCAATGCTGCCGCGTGGCCACGGGCCCAAGACGCCCCATCGCAGTCGGCCACATAACTTGGAGTGTTGCATGTCACGTGGCAATAGCGACTGGCGAAGTCGACCACACAACTGCCGGCAGACGAATCCACGGGGACCACGTGGAGAGTGTGTGGGTCGACGCGTGGCGTCGTCCCCATGCAATGGTAGTGAAGGGTACAACTGCTAGTGGAAAGACGCAGAGTGCTTGTGCCCTCTCGGGACTGCTTTGGCCAACTCCGCTGCCACTGTGCTAGTTGGTTGAAAGCACTGCAAACGAGCACTTGTAGTGGTTTGTGTGAGTTGTCTAAATGACCTGCATTCTAAGCTGAAAGTTTGGTTCTGATGCATTCTAGTGGTTTTAGTGGTTCACCCATATGCAGGGGGAATTGAGAAGCAATGATACTGGGCGAGACTCAGAACAAAGACCACGATGCATGCACAACATCACGCTAATGAACCAAATAGACGTAGTCCAGGGAGACCAAAGACCATCACACATACACATAGAAGGTGGACGGACACGACGACAAGTCAGGAAAATGTGATATTACATTCAAATAAGAGACCGTCACGGCACACCTGCGTATGAGCAAGACAAAATGCCAACATACATGGTTGCCGGACATCACATAAACTGTCATGGCCCAAATGTTCAAAACTGGTAACGTGAGTATCATACACACTTCTATGAGTATCAATACCACCCAACAGGGACTACAAACATGAAATCTCACTTGATACTTTCACCTTTCCTCATACTCTTCTCTGGCCACAGAGTCACCGTGCCTTTTACGTGCGCTAGTGTGGTCTTGGGGGGGGGGGCATCGTCCACATTTGGGCAAGGCAATGTAACACTTGGAAGCATGATCTCGTGGACTTTCACCTTGTACCACCCGGAACGAATGTCCTTGCAGTGGAACTTGTCAACCCCGGCTATTCCCACCACTTCCGCCTTTGCGGCGGCTGTCTTTGACCGCTTGTCATTGGGGTTTAGGAGAAACACAGGATCTGATATCTGCAGACACCAACATCAGGGTCCACTCAGCAACAAACATAGCAATGACAGGGTGAAAGTCAAGCGCAACTGGGCATGGAAACGATCTTGGTTGCCACGATACTGAATCAGCAGCAAATTCACGGTGTACCAACGTACCTTGAAGCGAGGCTCGTCGCTGAGGTGGCAACTGATGAAAGCTGCCCACGTACACGTCTTCAACTGCAGCAGCAAAAAGAGGTTTAGTCAAACGGATAAGAATAACATGAACTCTGGTGGCTGCAATGGTATAAACACACCTTCACGGAGCAAGCTAACAAACACCCTACTCAAACCCTGCACACTACAACTTCCTGGCAAAAATAACCCTACTAGAAACCAGGCAAAGCAAGGAGCCATGAATGCATGCCTGGGGAACCATGTCCTGCTGCGATGATGGTGCCGGGGACAGCCCACTCCTCTTGCTTACCTGCAATGAATACACATTGCAACACTTCAGGAAGTGTATCCATAAAGGAAACCAACCAAGTAAGTTTGCGGAGAGGGGCTGGGAACAACCATACCTTGGGCGCTGCCTCCTCATGCCGGGGGGCAGATCCGGAATGCTGGCGCCGTAGCACTATGGTCCTTGGCGCAGGTCCCACCTTCTTCACATTCGACCCCAGTGCCACTCCCTGTGGTCCCTGCAAAACAGATAGTGCCAGCCTTGCGTGAGAGGGCATCCGGGGGGAACAAAACAAACATCTCTTTTGGCTTCGATGTCATGTGGCAAACAGTAAGGTTAGTTTCACCTGCATGGGCGCAGAAGCACTTCCCCCAACGACCCCATCCTCTCCCACATTCAAGCTGCCAGTCGGGGTCAGCTTCCACGTGCTTGTGAAGACACGCACATCCTTGGAGCAAAACAAATCTTGGCAGTAGGGCCAGACTATTTCTAAAAGGTAGTCTGAATCGGGCCCCTCACTGACATTGCCAGTGACATCAAACGACAATGGATGGACCATGTTCAAAAGGGAGTTCCCCCTCCCCTGTGTGTGGTGAATCATCCACTAAGAGGGTGTTGGATTCGTTAAATCCAGAAAATTGCGACCACACCCTCGACAGTCTCTTCTGTAAGTTCTGTACGGCAGGCCCTTTTGTGGGGTGTGCCTCTGTCAAGGGGTCACACTCCTCTTGTGACCACACAAAGAGGGGAGAACCCTTGACCCCCTGCATCACCACTTTGAAGATGTCTGCAACATTCCCCTTGGAAGCACAGGACCATATCCCAATGTAGAAATACCGGAAGAGAAGGTTTAAAAACTCGCAGACCTGGGCCTTGGGAAAACATACTTGTTGGTGGTCAACACCCATGGCCAATGACGCCTCGGGTTGGGCTGAAAGTTAGGAATAGAGTGGCACAGGATCCCGTTCAGGTCTAGAACAATTAGTTTCGACTTTTCAATGAAAGGAGCTTCTGAAGGGGTTTCACGGGGTCTCACCTCAGTGGGTTGGGAGACAACAGTCACCCCGGAGGGCAAAGTTTCAGTCCCCCTGCAGCCTGGACCGGGCAAACTACCACCCTCTCCCCCTGCAGCCTGGACCGGGCAAACTACCACCCTCTCCCCCTACAGCTTCCCCTTTTCCCCCATCATCAGCAATGACCCCCCCATCGTCCATGTCATCCCCACCTACTTGCTGGACCTCTCCCTCTTCAACGAGTGGACCCTGCCCCCCACTGTGAATATCATCAACAACACGTTGGACCTCGGTCACATCCCTACCCACTACAATTACTTCATCTTTGTCAGGTACAAAGGTCGCAACAGGGGGGTCTTCTATAATGCCACCCGTCACACCCCCTTTTTGCCCCATCATAAGTTCCACTATCTTCTTCAGTTGTGCTTCCATTCCCCTCTCCCGCTCCGCGGAGAGAGCCGCAAGCCTCTCCAGGGCCCCGATGCGGGCTGCCATTGAGTTCCCCGCTCCCTACGCACACAAACACCCACCCGTACTGTTAAAAACCAGAAGAAGAGGCCGAATGTGCAGGATTTCAGGCATTCGGAGATGGCTGGGTTTGGCATAACACCCCTCGTGTACCATACGTGGGGGCCCCACATACCCACCAAATCTTAGTACAACAACAGATTCATGAATGGAAACCGGACTTCAAAACATACCTGGCTCAAAACAGACTCTGATGGGGTGCCAGTCGCAGCGTTCTTTTGCTCCGCCCCGAGCTCGGACAGTGACGGGCTCCGCGCTTTGCGTCTTTTCTTTATTTGCCCATCCACACACTGTCAGTACAAAATGCCAGGAGCATATGGACAAAGCACTACCCTGCATATCACATAACAACTAATTCTGCACAAGGAATAAAACCCACTCGTGGGTGTCTCTTCCATCACAACATGCCACAACGTAAGAGCAATGAGAAGGGGGTGTGGGAGATTACCAAACGGGCTGCTTGGCCTGCAACTCCTGCCCGGCCCCAACGCGAGGGGTTCGTGACACAAGCATGCGCTTGCTTCATCCCTTCGGCCTTTGCAAGTCCACGAGGGGACTCCCAGTAGGCAACAAGCTTATCCTAATAGGCGGGTTTAGTGTTCATTGGCCTCACACCAGTCTTCGCCCATTTATCTTTCAGTTTTGCTCTTTCTCCTTTCATTATCTTCCCACATTGCTTGACTATAAAATCACGATTGGCAGGGATAGGTGTGTACTCGTACATTCCATTTATGCCCTCTATTACTATTGACATGACACTCTGGGACTGCTGGTCAATGTCTTGTACGCTTGAGTCAAGGTAACGCAATGCCAGGCCACGCAAATCACGCTGCCAGTGTTCCTTACCTTCGCAGTCAACATTGATGACTCCATTTCCATGCACCTCCACCTTGTGGCGCTTTAGCCCTACAGCCACCCTTCCCTCTCCATCTCCTTCCCATTGTTTCATGGCATGGCGTTGTTCCTTCCTCAGCTCTGATGACCGTTTCCTGCCCCCATGCTCTGGAGCAGCACCGTCATACGTTCCGGGGGGTGACTGATGTGTGCCGGAGGGGGGAGGGCCATATGGAGATGTGGGAGGCCCCCATTGTGATGTGCCAGCATCAGGAAGCCAGCGCCACGACCCCGAAGCAGGGGGGGCTCCCCATGGTGCACTCTGTTGTGGAGCCCATCTGGCAGGGGGTGGGTGCCAAGGTTGGTGTTGGTTGGCATTGTATGGTGGCTGTGAGTGCTTTGTTGCAGCTTCACTCCCCTTCTGCTGCCAAAAACATCCCACACACAAGGTGCATCAGCTGTAGTCGTACTGAACACAACGTCACCAGAGCACAAACCATCCCACAACCACAACCATAAACAGCTGACCTCAAACCCACATCCCCTGCAGCGCAAGTACCAAAAAATGAAAAGGAGATGGACAAAATGTCCTCATAACATGTAAGGCCATTCATTGGTGAAGAAGCAGAATGTGGGCGGGTTCACATCAGTACCACATGAAACTTACCAGGAAATAGAACATCCCATCCGGGTTTTCCACATATCCAGTGGACATCTATTCACACAATCATGTGCTGGCTGTATGTGCTTGCCCAGCAACGGAGCCCCAAAAGGCCTAAAGACTCTCAATGTTGGTAAACACAGGTGCAGACACAATTCAATTGATAGCTTGGATATCCGGTGGTCTGTCTGGTGATAGCACCCCGGGCAGTGAATCAGACAATGAATATTGTGTTTGTGGAGCCCACAGAACGGGCAATAGCACTCTCTCATCCCTCTCAGCTTTTGTTTGATGTCCAAAGGTAGGCTTCCTCACCAAATCCACAATTTCAGTCTGGTGCACACAGTGGGTAGACCCTTCAGGTCATCCAGGATGTCCTCCCCTTTGTCACAATCTAGAAACAGGTTCATGGATGTATTATGCCCAACTTCTTTGTCATTACACAATTTTGTGGCAGCACACATGGCTTTGGACACTACAGTCTCTAAGTCACATGGTTCCAGCAAGGTCAAGACTTGACGGTCCACATTCAGATCCTTGAGAGTCTCGTCTAGTCTCTTCTAGCAGGACTTGGCCTGTTTGGCGGGCGGTCCTATTTCCAAGATATGGAGTCGATTAACTTACGATATCTGGTGTAAAGACATGTGTTGCAATAGACTCCACCATCTCACCAGCTATTCCCACACTTCCGGTTAAGGAAGGGATGCCAAACTCACCATGAACAGCCACATTGGCTATTTTGGAGCATGCGGACATCCACTCCTTAAGCACCCCCACTTGGAAGGATACTGCAGACCTAGCCTCGTTGGAGTTATCAACGCATGTAGCAAATGCGTACTCCAACGCAGGTGCAATGACGTGACAAAGCAACATTTCCTTGACCTTAAAATTAGTCCCTCTGCACACAGTGGTAGACCCTTCGGTTTTTCCACGATGTCCTCCCCCATGTCACAGATTGAAAACATGTTCAGGGATGTTTTCTGCCTAACTTCATTTTCATTACACATTTTCTCTGGTAGCACTCACTTCCGTGGACACTACAGTCTCTAAGTCGCATTTATCCAACAGGATGAAGATGTGCGGGTCCACATTCAGATCTTTGAGAGTCAATTGTACTGTCTTCTGCCAAGACTTGGCCTGTTTGGCTTGACGGTTCTGTTTCCAAGATATAGAGTCGATTAACCTACAATCTCTGGTGTGAAGACATGTGTTGCAACAGACTCCACCATCTCACCTTCAATTAATCTCCGCAAGAGCTTAAGGAAGGGATGCCACACCCAGGTACTGTACTTTGCGCTTGAAATTTGGTATCGGACGTTTCAAGCCAGAAAGTGTCGTTGTGATACTTCTCCTTCTCAAAAAATGGGCAAGCCGCCCGGACACATTTCAAACTCCAAACACAGCTGACATATCTGCAACGCACCGCCGTCCCAAGAAATTCAGTGAAGTGGGAAGACACAAACTTCTCAAAGTATGTCACAGATTCTGAAATAGCAGAAAAATCTCATAATACCGGAACATAGGAAGACATACATGGGAAATCGGCACAAACTTCTGAAAGTATGTCACAGATTCTGAAATTGCAGAAAAATCTCATAATACCGGAAGATATGAAGACATACACGGGAAATCAGCACAGACTTCTGGAAGGATGAGAGACCAACAAACCTGATTGTCGTGTCTTTCTTCTCCAGCAACGGCAATTTCAGATTTGTTGTTTTTGTTATAGTCCAGGGGTTTCCGTCATATTTCCGGTGCTGGCCCGCTGCACTGGTGTTTTCTATCGGTGACAACTCGTACACAATGTCCTCATCTACTCTTCTGGATAATGTAGTGATGTAGTCATATAAACATAGCTGTGAAACCTCATGTAGTCATGTAGTCATAAGCATCTATGGCATGTCATCAATGTGTAGTAATGGTGTAGTCATTTAGTCATTATAAGCTTGTATGACACGTGTTTGACGTGTAGTAGTGCGTATGACTACTAGTTATATAAACCAAGCCTGTGTTCTTGGTCAACAATGTTTGACCATAGCTCCTAGTCATGTAGTAATATGTATGACTTCTTTGGATTAAAATATATTAAAATGCGCCCAACAATGGGTTTCATCACTCTTTAGTCACATATATACTCATGGTTACCAAGGTTTATATCACCCGTAGTCATAAAAATGACAATATATACTAGTGCACCGACTGTCGCATCCATTTTTGGCCTACGTGCTGCAAAAATGGAGAGTATTCAAGACCACGGAGGACAACGATGCCCATGAAGTGCAGGCCGAGGTGTTTACGAGCAGAGCCGCAGCTGGCGATACAAAATCAATGGTGGAGGTCTTACAGCTCCTTCACACCAGTACCACATCCCGCAGCGAGCTTTCAAGGCCCGCTTCAAACAAGTGTAAGGTAAGATGGTAGCAACCTGCTGCCCATCTATACACCATCCTGGTTTTAAGGCCAGTTTTTCCAAAGGTATGATAAGCACATAACATATTAACTTAGTGGTGCTACATATAGCAAAGCCACTTGTAGAGAGGTATGAAAGCATATGAGCCTAAGAGTGTCTAAGAACGATACAAGGCATCAGCTACAGGAGCCATCTAACATGAGTAGTGTGCATTGAACGGATCATGTAGAAGGTGTACTCAAACCCCTGTAGGTGGTTTTACTTGGGCCTAGCTCAATATATCAACATGAAGACAACCCTCAAAAGCACTATGCTTATTTCAAAGACCTCCGTGCCCAATTTCACCAACAAGTTTTTGTTGGAGGACATACCTTATGAAGGTCATTGCTCCATACCTTTGTCATGAAGGGACCTTCTGCCAGGCCAGAAAAAACCATGTTAGTATATCAACATGATGAAGAAATAACCAGGAAGGAAAGTGGTAGATGGTGTGTACAAGAACCACCAAGTACACTGGAAATAGAAAGAGAGGGAAGATATTTATGTCAAGACATGGACAAGACCCACTAGAGTCATTGTCAATTAAAGACATAAACAGCCCAAAACAGGGCACCATCTAACATTTCCATTTTTGTCATAGCTTCCCATGAATTGACATCACCCAATCAATCATGATAAAATAGGGTGGGAGGGCGGGGTTTGTTCATGTAGGGGATACAAGCATCTCGAACACTCGAGATCCGGCCATCTTGGCCAATGAATCATTAAATTGCAGGTCACGAGCCTGGTGTCATGACAAGGTCAAAATCACTGATTGCAACACCTTACCTTTTCAGTTTTTTATTACATAGGGTCATGCATCAAGCAAAGCATAAGGACCAGCCTGCAACATTTCAGAATCAGGACATGCCTCCAAGCAATCCACTTGGGCATGATAAAACAGATTCCATGCCATTTGTAATCACCCCAAGACATATAATCATACAAGGCGTCAAGGGAATGTGAGATCAGCCATATTGCAAATTCAAGACATGTACACACAAGCATCTTGAACAACCGAGATCCAGCCTCTTTGGCAAATAAAAAAACTCAGTTTGCAGGTCATGGGCCTGATGTCATGACAAGGCCAAAAATACAGGCAGGATTCCATTACAGCTTACCACACCCGTCTTTCAAGAGGTCCATGCTAAAGTTTGCAAAAACACCTCACTATGATCCATTATACATCAAATCCAGGCCTGAAAAGGAGTAGGTCGGTGCCTTATCAGGCTGCCGCCATAACATTCAAGGCCACAACGTCCATAGAGTCACAAACCCGCCGAGGCCATACCCATAAAACACAAATCCTCCAAGGTCAAAAATTCACAACCTATCTCATTAATCCACAAGCCCTGCTGTCAAGGATCAGAAGACAAGGTAGGGTCTGGATGTAGGCCTCAGGAGACGGGCCTAATAGGCCGAACTGTCCCACCAGCGCCAGAACAACATAAGCCAAAATAAAGGCTGTAACTTGCCAAACCAGAAGCAGTTGGGTTGAATTCGGGGCTGCATGCAGCAGCCACTTCAAGATGCCATACTTACAGGTCTCCTCAGCCCCAGGGATGCCTCGGCGTGAGCCTGGTCACGTGAGCGCGTGAGCGCAACTGCGCTCACGCCACGTCACCTTGCGCAAATGCCACGTCACGGGGCTCAGTCCACGTCATCACACGTGAAGGCCGAGTCACCACGCGCCCAGAAAGAAGTGGAGTGTATTCCCGCGGATTGGCACCCTTTACCGCGGAAACAAGCTGGACGACATAATAAAAGGCATTGAATAAAGGATGGATGAATGTACAGTTGGATGATAAACAGATGGATGAGTGTGAAAAATGTATGTAGATGGATGAATGACGGATGGATAAGAGTAAAATGGATGAATGTATAATGGATGTTGAGCAATGACAAAAATTCATGACAGGAAGATGCATGACCAAATCTTTTGACGAATGCACAAAGTATATGAAATGAGTGTGGAAGGTTTGTGGGGTGGATTAAAGAGTACAGAGGATGAATGTACAATGGATGTTGTACAAAGGAAGCTTTCATGAATGGAGCACGCATGAATACAGTGTAGATGAATGCACAATGGATATGAGAAGAGTCAGGAAGGTTTGTGAGATGGATTCATACATATAGCAATTTAAACGAAAGTTGATTCTGTGATTATTATTTGTTCTAAAGGAACAACTACGGTGGAAGAAGGGGATTCAACGTTTTCCAGATAATATGAAAATGAATATTAAAAGAATACAGTTCAGTCTGACTCAGAGTCAGTACAATGTATCCCCTCTTCCTCTGCATCTAAGTCTAAGTATTTTAGAACACCGGATCCACGCTGGATACACCTACGGCTGGCCACTAAAAAGTCAGGGGATAGGGACTCGGCCGCGTGAAGTGCCATTGCTTCGGCATAAACAGGAAGCAGAAAATTGGAAAGGGGGCTGTCGAAAACAGACTCGCCAGAAATGACTGTATCTCCTGAAGATCCACCGCTGCCTTTCCTGAAAGACAGCCTGAAAAAGTTATTACTGTAACTTTGATGTTATCGAGAAATTGAGTATGACTCCCAAAGAGGGTTTAGCACTTACTCACATGAAAAGTCGTTGTCGACCTGCTTATCTTCGGGATCGTCATCATTTCGAATTTGAATCCGATCAGTCTGTGTGCCTGAAGTGGAGCCAGACAAAAGGGGGAGGAGCACGGTGTTGTAGAGGTCAGAATCACCCTCCATGCCAAAAAGGCTTCTTCCGCCTGCCTTGCATGCGTGGTAAGTTGCTCCTGCACCAGACAGGAGAACATGAACAGTTTGGAGGGGGGATTTAAGCAGATGAAACTGTTGAAAGGAAACCAATTCGGAAGGGAAAAAACGAACCTGTGGACACAGAAAGATCGACCACCCGTGCAGAGCGGTGGCTGCATGACTCCAGCAGTATTTGCATGAATGCTGGTGACTTTTCCTTTGCACCTCTCCAGGGAGTGCCATCTGGTCTCTTCAGAGTCTGACTGGACTGCATGAAGTTGTACAAAATGTCATCGACATGGGGCTCATAGGGGGGGTTGACGAAACAACCCTGGTCAGAAATCTCAAAGCTGCGGATGGAGGATGGTGTCTTTGATGTGCGAATCCTCCGCAGGCAGATCGCCTCGAACATCCTCGTCTGGCAAAGATAGCAGGTTAGTGTGGTAAACACAATCTATAGTGGAAGTGTGTACATCGGCTATTCAGAACTCTGACACAAAAAAATCATGAATCGTTGATGATCGGTGTCGATCATAAAACATTCTACTAGAGTGGAGCTGCAGAGAAAATTGAAACTCATGATCAAAGCACAAGCAGAAGGAGACGGCATACCAGCTGACCAGGGAAACCCCCTTTCACAAGGTAGAGGCTGTTCACACAATTCCATGTGCGCAAAACTTCAAACCCTGAAGACTTGAGGTATGATGCCAATGCCCGACGACTATCATTGTCACATGACTGAAAAAGCAGAAGTGTCCCTGCATCAGAGAGGAAATTGTTACAGAACCCGAACACCCAACTCCAGTAGTTGTCCTCGAATTTGTTCCAGCCTGGCGTCTTGCCCTTTGGAAGAACTTCTGGCACAGCCTGGCCATCCGGGATGTCGAGAATGACAATGTCGGCCGCATAAGTTTTCTGCACACCGCACACGAAGGTGGGACCTGTGCTCACCTGCAACAGACATGTTTTTTATAAGAACGATGGCAAGAATGTTTTCAAAGAACGAGACTGAAATACTGCCAACGAAACTTTCAGAGAAAAAGGAAAGAAACTGGAATTCTCACCAGATTGAGGAATGAGATTATATTGTCCCAGGTAGGGGATGGCACCCCAGTGTATCCTCTCTTTCGACTCTGCATCATCGAAAGCCAACCCTCATTAACAATTTTCATCTCTCCTGCTGAATCAGAACGGGAAGGGTGTGGCTTGGCATCGAACACGCACTGAAGAGTGCGGGTATATCTTCCAGCAGTAAAGTCCTGCCCACTCTCCATCTCCTTTTCATTCTCCTTCCCCTTGTCCTTTTCCTTCTCTTTGGACTTGTCTTTGTCCTTTGGCTTTGCTGGTGAGATGGCTATGACATCAACAGCCTTGTCTTTTGGTTTGCGGCCCGCCTTCTTTCCCTTCTGCGGCGTTCCCTGAGCATCAGGCTCCTTGGCAGCCAAGGTTGCTATGTTTCGTTGATACTCTTCGTCAGTCAAAGGCGCCAGCATCTCAGCGTTATTGTTCAAGTATTTCATATGCTGTTCTTGAAAGGTCGTGTGCTCAGGTGGGCAGTCAAGGTACCACCCACAGTCTCTGAAGTGAGAAGGACTCCAGTCCTTCAATATCCCTGCAGTATACATGGTTGGATCGTTTGCAGGGTCCGACCACATGTCAAGATAGTCGGAATTCCGCTCAGGTGATTTCCTTCCATAAGCACATATTTCGTGTACCTGAAAAAAGGAGATAAATCCCAACCCACAAAAGCGCTCAGTGAGTAAGATGCAAGTAGAACAGAAAGAATAAAACATAGATTGAAATGGCTCTGACAACTGCTCCAAGGACCTTTCAGGACCACACTACTGCTCCAGATATGAATGTCGTCAACGCCATTCAGAACATTCCATTCAATGACACTGTAAATACATCCTAATCCAGGTGAATGCAAATAATCGTTTAGAAATGACACAGACATAGAAGTGAATGTCGTCAACGACATTCAAGAATGAAGCCAAATTATTACTTAAATGAAGCAAAATCACAGGATGGAAATCAAAAAATTGAGTAAGGAACCCTCCAGGAAAACTCAATGCACATTCATAACGAACCTATCACTGAGGACCTCACAACATCACTGTATGTGAATGGCGTCAACGCCATTCACAAAAATACAAAAAAGAAACCAATTACTTAGCTCCCCAATCCATGTAAATTGAATTTGTCGCTGTTGAATAATACAGACACAGCTGTGAATGTCGTCAACGACATTCACTTTGGATTTCTTAAAACAGAGCTTATCAAGCCTCCACATTCATCGCAAGAGGCAAAAACAATGCAGAACAACTGAATGTCTGCATTGACATTCAGCAAAATGAAGTGAGGAACCCTCACTGTAACCTCTATGGACATTACAAAAATTTAAATAACTTGAGGACCTCTCAACAACTCCGTATGTGAATGTCGTCAACGCCATTCAAGGACATTATCAATTCTAATCAGGGACAATATAATTGCACCCTTAGATCCTAACCAGGTGAATTCATATACTCGCTTAAGAATGACTCAGACAAAGAAGTGAATGTCGTCAACGACATTCAATCTGGATCTAAGATTGCAATCCATATGAAGCCACATTTTTTCCCAAAAAAACAGTAGAGTTTCAAGTATGACATTGCACCTGTACACAACTCGCATCATGGCCCACTCTCCTCCAACCTGACTGTCAAAGTCGTTGGACCGTAAAATGTTACCATCTTTGGAGAACTCCCGGAAAAAACAGTATCTCCAGGTGAGACCTCTCCACTTCCTTATGTATGCCTCCAATGACATTTGGGGAGGGGAAACAATCGCAATGTTCAGGTCCTTCAAAGTCTGATCCAGCACAATGACGGCGCGCTTTTCGAGCTGCAAATAGTATATTTGTCAGAATTGCAAAAAAGATACACATCACATACTTGAAGAGAAGAAACAGCATGTTCGAATACACACCTGACTCCAAAATGTAGCCTTGTGGAGCCAGTTATCAAACACCAAATCACTGATTCCTTCCACCTTTGTGCCAGGCTGTATGGTGCTCTTTGGGAACTGATTCAAGTCCTTTACTGTTTGATCTGAGTTCCATATCTCCAGCCACCTTATTTTTGTTTGTGGGTCGACCATCGATATGGCCAGCCGGTGCAATTTCTCCTGCTGCATCTCCGGATGCACATGCTTGTCATAGTGTGTTTTGATCTGCTGAAGGAACTCAGGACCAAGTCCAGGATCTACTATTCTAAGCTGCTTTCCGAAGGCTGACATCAATTTGGTTCTTCGCATTTCAAACTCCTTCTTTATTGCAGCTTCCACACCCTTTGATGTCCTTAGTTCTTCTGGTGTAGTGCGGTAATATTCGGATTTTCCCTTCTCAGCTGCCTCTGCCAGTTCTTGCTGCATTCATTCAAGTAGTGATTAGCTCCGAAGGGACTACAAACATGTATTCGAAAAGTAAACAGATTACAGACTCGGGCTTACCGCATACATGTACTCCAGAAACGCCTCTCGTGTCAAAGAATACCAAGTGCCTGCAGCTCTTCCTGTTTCGCACTTCTTGATGATATTGGGTGGTAGTACTGTCCGAAAATCATCCAGCTTCATCAGACCAATCCTCTGAATTCGGAATAGTGTGTGAACCAAGCTTGTTGTCACATGCGATTTCTCTGTCGATCTGCAAAAACATTGGAAACATTGCATTCCTTAACACTGTTTTTTGAGGATTAACAAGACACTACAGAGGGAATGAAATCTCCTGGATGACTTACTTGTTCACGTCGTGCATAGCTGTAAGAAGCCTAGCGATGTCGTTTCCTGGATCCAAAACCATTGCCTCCACAGCAACATGCTTGTCTTTGTCTTTCGAATGGTGTTTCTGAATGTATCCCATCCATGCCAGCAATCGGTGGTTGCCGTCCCAGACGTAGAACATGTGGTTGCAGAATTGCTGGGTGTTCTTTCCCATCATGAGGCCCAGCTCGAACTCCTCATTGGCATCTTTCCAGCACTCATCCCAGTTATCACTGATCTCTGGAGACACTAATGTGCTTTTCCCATTTATATCCGTCAGTGACACATAAAAAACTTGTGCACCAAGTCTATATCCATGCACAAAATCACTCTCCAATTTTGTTATGTCATGGGAAAGAGGTGGACGCACAACAGGCATTGATATCATCCGGCACAGAGGTATGTCCAGACGCCCTCCAGATACGAGCATGTCCCTTATAACCTCCTGAGAGTTTACCTTCTGGAATGACATGAGTTCTTTCACCTTGTCAAGGTAGTGCACTTCGGATTCATCTGCTTCATCTGTATTCTCTGAGCTTTTTGCGGACTCGTCCCCATCTCCAGATCCTTTCCCTCTGATCCTGTAGGCTTCGACCTCACAGTTTTCTGCACGATGCCATTCAGTTCTGACTGAGTGATTTGCAAATAGTGAATGGCGGTAACGACCATCACTCTGTATCAAGGAAACTCACCATGAATGGTGTGAAAGAATTCAGCACAATCTACACATGCAAAGCCGAGACTGCCGTATTCAAAACAAAAGCGAGAGCGATAGCGAACGGCGTTAACGACAATCACAAAAGATAACGACCTGCCGGATCGGTGTTGTGTAATGACATACATGTGCAACTGATTGGCGGCAACGACATTCAGTGTAGTTTAGGGAGAATAGTAAGTGCAGACTCTCTCTTCAAACACATAGGTACATAAATCTCATGAGGAGAATCGAATGGCGTTAACGACGCTCGCGATTCAGTAGTTCCTGCTAAAGAATGGAAGAGGAAGGACTCCTTGAAAGGCAATCAGACAGACTATATGATAAAACTTACTGGCACCTTCTTAGGTTTTGAAATTTGATCCCCTTCTGCAGCTTTCCTCTTCCCTCTCACATCTGCTGGAGTTTCTGTCTGCGCAAGGGTTTCTTGACCTTCTCAGGTTCGGCGTTCCGCGTGCTTCCACCTTCTTCAGTGTCCCTGCGAATCATCTCTGCCTCCACAGGCTGGCGCACTCTTATCGCCGACTGTGTCGCAGCCGCTGCCTCAGTCTCCGTCTGCTCTTGTGAATCAGTCTCCGCGTTCACCTGCTGCCTTGGCCCTGTGTTCTCCAACAAACGACGCCTCGTCATTTTCTCTCTTGCTCTGCGTCTCTCTCTAAGGGAAGTAAAATAAAGAGACTTTCTTCTCTTTCGTATTCTAGAAGGAACCCTCTCCAGCTTGACTACCACTCTCCCTCTAAGCGCGAAAAGTAGAAAAACGCAGTGACTCCCGATTTCTTGCGGGATTGCCTGCGTTCTTGCGTGTCTCTAGAAGCATCGGATTCCCTCCCGCGTGACCGTTACACATAGTCGTTTCCTTATTAGTGCACATGCCAGCAATTGGTGTACAGCTGTTCGTATTCAGTTATGGATGTCTGACGTGTGCCGCCCAAAAAAAACGGCGTGTTCTTTATTATAACGGGTTCAATATTTAAAAAGAACAGCGAATCCCAGAAATTGATGCGCAGTCTTAAACAAATAAATATAAATGAACGAGAGTTTGATGACAAATTTTGGAATATCATACACGGTCATCCTTGTTAGCCAAACCCCACATTCGTTTCACATTTGGAACTTTCCAGGTGCGCATGATCATTGGTAGTAGTATATAGATACATTTACTTAATCTGCAATCCCATTCTCAGATCCTGTGGCATGCTTCCAGGAAGTCGGCTTTGTTATTGGGTTTATTGATGAGGTTCTGATTAACGGTTTAACAGTTGCCGACACTGCCCCTAGGGATACTCTGACCACTGGGCCCACAAGAAAAGTAATTAAAATGGACGGCTGCATATCTGGAATGAATAACAGAATATGCACAGTCGTTATCTGAGCTTCCTCCGCCATATTCTCTGCTCATTCTTCAACTGTGTTCTGGAGACAGCAGTAAACCGATTTACACTAGATCTGCGATAGCAAGGTACAAACATACTCGAGGAAGGAAGATGGCTTCCTCTGAAGCGGAGTTCTTCTCAGACGACAAACCAGTGCCGTTCTCCCAGGAAGTCCTTGACAATGGATTTGCAATTGTTCTGGAACATGTCTTGGCTACCCGTTTTCAGCTGCAGAATGGCTCCATCTTTTTGGAGAAAGAGGTTTACGATCTGAAAGGGAAGTTGGTGAAATATTCTTTCCAAAACCGTGATGAGACGGCTCATATCAGCCAGTGGAGAGTGCGTCCTGGTCGATACAGAGTACTTGGAGAGCCTCGGCGAAAGTCCCTTGGGTCATATGTGACGCCCGGGACTGCTGCTTCGGTCGTTGAAGACAAGAGGGAGGTGGTGGTGAAAAAAGAACAGACTTCCTCCACTCCAATCGTTGAGCTTTCGGATTCTTCCGATGATGACATAAGTGAAATTCCAAATCCAGTCCTTCCTACTGTGGTTGCAGAAGCTGATGAAGAAGAGATTTGTAGTGTCATTCCAAAATTGCGGGCGATGGGAGGAATGGCTGGATTCAAAAGTGAGTTGCGGGGAATTGATTGGGAATCTTTGAAGCAGGTGCCTGTGAAGTTCTTGCCGGAGACTTTTGATGGCGATATCCTATTCGAGCTGCCTCCTCCTCCGCGAGTTGGAGGTGTAACAATCATGATGCATGGAATGGACAAGAAACACGACGGGCACCCGTGGTGCAGAACAAAAACATCCAATATTCAGAATGATGACAAGCTTGTTTTCAGGAGGACAGTTTGCAATGGACACCTTAGGTGTGATAATTTGAATTGCAGACACTTTCTTCAGTCTGGGTTCATAATCAAAGCGAATGGGAGGGTCTGGCGGAAAATCCATTTCAGCCTGGGACTGCCCCTCCACCGGCAAACACTTTCGTCTGCAAATTCTGCAAACTTGTGCCATCCTGCTTGGCGCTCTGCGGAGCAAGAATGTACTATGTTGTCCACCGTTTGAATACAATGACGAGAGCTTGTGTGCATTTTGGATTCCATAACCATCCTGTCTCGAAGGGGGATTACAGGGAGAGTGTTGAGACAGTATCGAGGTTGATCAAACAGGAGTTCGGGAGAAACCCATCCGCAACAACATCTGCAATTGCTCTTGGCGCAAGCAAGTCCTTCTTGGAAAGCCATATTTTGAGTGAAGGAGATTCTGTGGGGACTAAACTTGACGGTGCAGCATTGGACCTGGTCATGGATCATTTCTCCACTTTAAGTTCACCTAACATTCGGCATCAGATCAATGCATTGAGAATGGGCTCTGGGATCAGAGGCTACATAGACAATATTTTGGAATTGAAACGAGTGAGCAAGTACGATTACATCCAGGACAATGTATTCCCAGGTCAAGGTGCCATCAAAGTTTTTCTTTTCAAAATGTCGACTGTTGGGGAGGGCAGTGGGGTTAGCCTCGTGAAGCGGATGCAGAAGACTGGGGACTTGCAGAACTGTTTTCTTATGTTTGATCATGTGAAACGAGTGAAGGATTGGACGACAATGGCTTGTCATGTCTACGATCCAGTGTACCAACGAGTTATGACAATTGCAGTTTGTGACATGCAATCCGAGGATACGGAATCCCAGAAGCTCATGTGGAATTCCCTGATACGTGTCATGGGCTGCCATCTCCAAATTTCGCAGGTTTCATGGCGGATAGTGCTCAAGCAAATTTCAATGCTGTTCGTATTGTCTTCGGATCGGGCGACCCAAAAGTGCCTATGCCAGGAAGAGAGCGTACATGTCTATTCCATTGGACACAATCTCTGGAAAAACATACAAAGTCGGACATCAAACCAGAGATGCAGACTCAGCACCGTAAATTGTGCAAAGAGTACAAAGATGCTAGAACAATGAAGGAGGCGGACACTTTGTTCCAGACAATTCGTGCCTGGTGGTTCTCTTCTGGAGCTGCATCACTTGAGAGTATGAGAGCATTGGAAGATTGGCTGGCGTTTTGGCACTTCCGGTATAGACAGTGGGGAGCAGCCATGACAATGGTACGAGGCTTCTATTTCATGCTTTATTCATACATTTGCTTTCCATATTTTTGACTCATTGCTTTCTTTATGTTGTTTCCTGTGCACTATTCTGAAGTGTGGTTATCCTCTTTGCAGAACATGTCCATTGAGGAAATGGCGGACATGCCATCTTGCAATTTGGCAGAAACTGTGCACAATGCATGGTTGCAGCAGTCTGGGAAACGAGGTCGGGATTTGTATGTGGCAACAACAGATGATTTGATACGTGCCTTGCAACAACAAACCCGATACCGTGATTTCTTACGAGGTGGGGTTGGTGGCAAGGGTCCGGACAAATGGGAGTTGATGTTGCGTGCTGCAAACAGATCTGGGGATCCAATCAAGATAGCACGGGCGGTGAGCATGTATGCCCAGGGAACGCCACTTGTTTCTAGAGTTCCACATCTTGAAGGGGAGGAGAGATTCGGCTCCTGTAAGAGGAAATTGAACACTCCACCTGGTTCGGATTCAGATTCCCACAGGGCAGACCGTGATAACTTCTCGAAGCCTCGTGTTCCCCTGCATGACAGCTCCATGTCCGGAACCTCCATTGTGGAGGAACCTCCAACACGACGGCAAGCTCCAGCATCAAACCGTGCCACTGAAATGGTGCAGGAGAGAAACAACCCCCTTGATGTGCTTGAGTCCGCATGCCCCGACCACGTTTGGCACATAGAACGCACAAGTGTCGGGTCTCGTGTGAAATGTACAGCGATCAGGGCAACTAATTTCGAGAAGTGCACTTCATCTATATCCAGAGGTGGTGCCCGAACTCCTGCTCCGACTTTCACGGGCTTGATGCGTCCATACGGTCAACCAGAAGCCAAGAACCACAAGTTCTGGTTCTGCGCAGATGATTGTGCCAGATGTGTGCATGGAACTGTGCGTCCTTCCGTAGTGATGAAGCCATCTCCTCCAACCGTTTGGCCCGTGAAGGTGGGAACACATCTCAGCTTTCAGGAGATTGAAATGCTGGAGGAGGCAGGTTTTTCCCTTGCGAGACAACCCCAACTCCATGCATGTGCTACTACTTCTGCGTCCTCCCGGGTCCCCCCGGCAAATCCTGACTTGTGGCCAACCAAACGAGATGGAAAGCTCGTTCGGCGTTTCCCTCCAACCGCTGAACACTTTGGCAAAGTGGAGTCCGCAAGAATGCTCCAAGCTCGTGTCGGAAGCACCACGGAAGTACCCGATCCAGGATATGGTCGGGTATTCACAATCATCACTTCCACATCTGCTGTTCATGACAGGACCTACGACATCACGGTTTCCAATTTCCCCAATTGCACATGTCCTGATTTTGTGAATATGCTATCAACCAGTTTGGGCAAGAGAGGTAAATTCATACCCTGCAAACATTTGTATTTCATATTTTTGAGGAGGATGGTTTGCGATCCCAAACGTGACAACTTCATTCACCAGGCCACTATGAGTTTCAACGAGGTCGATACTCTTTTGCAGCGGGATACAACACATGGGTAGCATGAACTATGTAATGTGGTATGTGGATGACCATGATTTGAAATGTGTAATTCACATCAATTCGTCGGCTGTGCAATGATATGGCCTCCAACTATACGGAGTGAGGTCTGAGTGACAACTTTTAGGTAGTGCACATTTGTCATTGCACCGTTCGAAGTCTACATGTCTTGCTGTCGCTATGCACTACAATCATCTTTTGAAGATGATCATAACTCTCATTGTTATTTGAGGAGGGAGGAAGTCTTCTCGTGGCAGCCTTTATGGCGCACACTTTGTGAGGATATTTTGTCGTCTTCGTAATTGTAAAAGTGAAACAAGCATTTGTAATTGCACAATGTTGGATGCTGCAATTGTAGGCCTCAACGCTCGTCTTGATTCTATTTAGGCAAGATTCCCTGCATTAATTCCACGGTCATAGGACCATCCACGGTTATAGGCGGCGCATGTTAATGCTGACGTGGCAGTTGACGGACAGTGCCACGTCATCATTTACCGCCACATCAGCATGCTGACATGACGCTCACGCCACGTCAGCGTGTGTGCAGGCTCACGCCACGTCAGCTGGCGTGAGCGTACGCTCACGCCACGTCACTCCTGCGTGAGCGTACGCTCGCGCGCTCACGTGCAACGCTCACGCCATTGCGTCGTTGCCCTCAGCCCATATCCCCAACTCAAGCTCAAGAAATTTCAACGCACGTGAGGATCCTCACCAGTCCCATCACAAGCCCCACAAAATCAACGGATTAGTGAGGATGGTGGAACCCCCTGTGAATCACGACCCTCCACCTTGTCACGAGTCAACTAAAAATCTCAAAGCAAGAGAATAAGATAAGAACCATTAGAAGCATTCGTTCTTTTCCGAATCGACTGCATGTCCGCGCCACTTTCCCGGGACCCTTGGTAGTAAACGGGACTACTGGAGAAGCGAAATAGACAATGTGGGCCCAGGGGCATTTTAGACGGCGAACAGAAGTTGGGTCAACGACAATCGGAGTCGTAGCACAGATTCCGGTCTATTTTACAATTGCATAAATACATAAATTTAAAAAGCAAATTTACAAGTGGTTTAATTACTGCACATGCGACTACAAATTTCGTTTCCTAATTCGTTAATGGAATAAAGATATTTATTCATTAAATGAATATGTAGTCGACTCCAACGACTCCATGAACCACTGCGCATTCATTGCACCCATGATTCGGCGGCAGCACATTTGCTTGACATGGCTTTCACAAAGAGATAAAAACCCAATGTGGCCTTGGGGGAATAGATATTTTAATACGTGTTGCCTCCACCTGGTAGAGACAGGGATGCAAGTGTTTCATCGGACATGGCGGGATGTGGGAATGCGAATCCTGACACGGCAAGGCCTTCGATACTATTAGCGCACGTAGTGGCTTCTCATAAGGGTGTAACATCGGGGTCTTGGTCATTAAATCATTTAACAGAATGTGCTGGATGAGGCACAATGGAGCGCGCATAGGGCATGCCCTTCTGGTATCAATTCCCAAGTATCCTCCACGCAAGGTGAGGCTGCTGAATTGGGTTTTTTGCCCGTTTTGGTTTTCTATAGCATGCTCGAAACGTTCTTACTGTCCTTTGAGTGGCCTTGCAATAATTTGAGGTGTAGCTACTTTTCCATTTGTCAAGTTATGAAGAAGGCGTCACAGAAGAAGATCGCAAAGACGTCAAGACTGAAAGATATGCCCTTTGGTTCTGAACTACAATCATACTGTAAATATAGGTTTGTTCACAAGACCGTAACGGACCACATTCCGGGACATTATCGATACTATTAATTGTCTCGCCCTTGCGCGCTTACAGGACTGTACAAAATGGGTTCTAAGGACAGTAAGAGTCCTTAGCACAGCTCTTGTCTACGAGCTGCCGGCTTAATGGACACTGAGATTCAGCTGGGCTAACTATCTGTATCCAAGAATCTTCCCTTTCACTTCCGCCCACTTCTGCAATCTTTCCCCTTCAACTACACTGCAGTTGCAGTAATTACCAACCGTGGAATGTCTTCCTCATTAAAGGTAACTGCTCCTTCCAAAGAGATTGGTTCGGCCGTATCTGGTAGATTTTGTGTTCCCTCAGACCCTCGTGGTCGGCATTCTCCCCTAAGTCCAGATCGTGGACGTCGGCCACGACTCGTTTGGCCCGGGGGTCCTTGTGAAGAACCACCTTCCATCCCGGCGCATGGGTGTCATCTGAAAAGAAAACTTGCTCAACTTGCGATGGGAAGATGAATGGCTCTTCATCTTGTGTAGCATTTTTCTGAAATCAGCAAGGAGGAACCCGTACTCATCCCGTTTCATGGTGGCATTCTCTCCTGCCATATTGGCTTTTACCCAAGAACAACGGAATAGAATTGGCTTCACAAGACCATAGTCTAGTTTAAGGATCTCTTTGATGACTCCTACATATTGCACAGGGCATGAAATTGGATTCCGATCTCGTGCACAGCTCCTACTCTCTTGTTCAAAAAATGATGCCACTCCGCTGTCATAAGTCACTAGGAGGCTGGTGTTGGCATCGCCCACTCTATAATGATTGCCATATGCTTTCATTGACCGGTACGAAGTGGCAATCAGCCTTGGGGGGAATGACAGACTCACCATGCCCTCATCTGGGTCCTCGTTCTCTGATGCGTACACTTCAATTGCAGATGTGACCCACACTGTAAAAGGTTGCAGCTCCTCCATTGTTGTGGGGTACTCCACCGGGGATCTGCGCCTACGACCGCCCCTCCGCCATGCTTTTGCAAATACACTCCGTTCCGTTTTCAGGCGGACCTTCTCCGCTGCGTACTTTTTGGCAGAAACCAAATAGAAGCTGCAACTCAGTCCCCCTGACCAACACCGTACTGTACGTGCATGCCACATGCAGATTGTGTCCTTTCAAGCACACTGTAGTGATGTAGCCTACTTCATAATCACTTGCAAGCAACAACACCAACTACAAAACACCCTCTGTAGTCGTCTGAAGCACCCTGTTAGTACACGATCCCACTCCCATAGTGGCTGGAATGACTTGTGACAATACATATGTAATTCCAGCATACAAAGACCATTAAGAATAGCACAGGAGGGATGTAAGTTTACACCCACTGTCTCCATGGTGTCATGGTTGTTGTGTCGTTCAGCACATAATCATGTGCCACATCCCGAAGGCGCGGGCTCATGGCACGCTTTGTTCCACCACCTTCTAGGACCTCGCCTACAACTCCTTCTTCCTCGTTCTCGTCCCACACCCGTCATTGTGTTGCATCAAATGAAGACATATACTCTGTCATGAAGCCCAGGGCTTCATCGCGGATGTAGCCCTCCGCCATACTCCCCTCTGGCCGTGCCATGTTGCGTACATACCCATTCAGATCCTTCATGTACCTCTCCATGGGGTACATCCAACGGCTGGCTATGGGCCCACACACATGCAGCTCCTCTACAAGATGCACTAGCAAGTGCATCATGACGTCAAAGAATGATGGAGGGAATTCTTTCTCCAGCAAACATAGGGTCATAGCCACATCCTTATGCAACGATGTAATGTCCCTCGGATCCCACACCTTCGCACAAATCTTCCTAAACACTCGACTTACACGCATTATGGATGTTCGAGGACCCGACGCCATTGTACCCCGAATGCACACTGGCAAAATCTGCTGCATCATTACGTGTAGATCATGTGACTTCATCCCCGACCATTTCTTGTTTATGGCATGATTTTGGAAAGCACCCGAGAATCTGGTTGGCACTTTCATGGCTCCTAATGTCTTCAAAAAATGCTCTTGCTCTGATTTGGTCAGGACGTATGATGCTGCTGGCATAAGCACTTTGCGAGGTCTATTTGGATCAGGCCTTAGCCACAGATGTGACCGTATCCCTTCAATCTCCATGTCATTTTGTACGTTTATCGTATCCTTCTCCCCAAAGATCGTCTTCAGAATGTTCTCGCAGAAGTTCTTCTCACAATGCATGGGGTCCAGGAGGTACCACTGCAAGAGGTTCTGAAATGGCAGATGTCCTCCCATGAGACCAAGTTCTATGGGCAAAAATAGTAGAATATGTGGCAGAAGTTGTCCATGTTACTACATTCTGCTTTCAACAACTGCACGATCCTCTCCACAGTGAGGTGTACGACTTCAACATCTACTGCATAGTAGTTACACTGACTTAGGAGTTGGTGGAAGGACTCCTGACAGTAAAGGTAATTCCAGGAAGCACAATGTGAAAGAAAGTGAGTGAATGGGGGGGGGGGGGGGGATTCATGCACCTTCCAGTATGGCAAATCCCAAAGGATTGTCCGGCGCTTCACCCCGTGCTCCATGGCTGGCTCCGCACTACCTCATTCTCTCCCTCCAATCTCCATGAACGCCTCTTTCTCCTTTGCAAATTGCAATGTCTCCTGCGGTGTCATAGCATTTGGTGCCATTCTCTTTTCAACACATCCATTGAAGTGCCTTCCTGCTCGTCGGTAGGGGTGGTTTCTTGCAAGGTAACGTCGATGCCCCATGTATATTGTCTTCCCCAATGGCTTTGAGTGCCGTGAATCCACATAGGGCCCCGCAAATGGGCACCCTTTGTAGCCCTTCGTCTTGCAACCCGCAACAAGGCCATATGCGGGGAAATCGTGGATTGACCACATGAGTATGGCACGGAGGGTGAAACTCCGTTGCCCTACTGGTTTCAAAATGTCGTAAGCTTCAACTCCAATCCATAGTTCTTGTAGCTCTTCAATCAATGGTTCCAAATACACATCTATGTTTGCGTTTGTCACGGACTCCTTGCCTGGAATCAAGAGAGACAACATGACAAAGAATTTCTTTGTTGTCAACCATGGTGGCAGGTTGTATGCCACCAACTGCACGGGCCATGTGGACCATGTGCAGCTCTTTGATCCGTATGGGTTTACTCCATCCATAGATACAGCCAATCGCACATTGCGTGGGTTCTCGGCGAAATCGGGCCAAGTTGCATCTATATGCTTCCATGCAAGGGAATCTGGGAAATGCCTTACCAAACCATCGTTTGAGGCATTCCTGGAATTCCAAGTCATGAGCTCACTAATGGTCTTGCATTTGTACATTCGTAATAGACGGGGGTGTAACCTGCCCACATCATGGTATCGGGCTGCACCGCATTTGGGGCACTCCATAGCGTCCTTGTACTTTCTTCTGAAAAGTACATGTCCTTTTGGACATGCATGTATTTTCACGTAGTTGAGGCCGAGCTTCCCAATCATTTTGTTGGCCATGTGACAGCTTTTTGGCATTTCATTTGGTTGTGGAAGCAAGTTCAGCCGAAGCAAAGAGAACAACTCGTCCACAAAATGGTCTGAGACACCGTGGGTTATGCACAGGTTCATCAACAGCGTGGTGGCAGCAAGCTTTGTGGATTTGCATCCCTTGTACAGTGGCACTTATGCTTCTTCTAGTGTCATGTGTGCTGAATTCTCATCTCCATCTCCACCTCCTTCCACGCCTTCCCCCACGTGAATGCCTTCATTTCCTGCATCATCACCATCCCCAGTTGTCGCAGCGCCGTCCCCCTCTTCAACATCGTCCATGATGTGGAATGCTTCGTGCAACATTCGAGTAATCTCCACCCCTCCGTCCATGCCTGGTTCATGTCCTGCGCCCATGACATAGTCCTGGTCTGGCCTCACCTGCATTTGGTATAGCTGTTGCTTATGTGCTTCGTGCGACTGGTCTTGCGCGAGGCCTGCCTCAATCAATTGTTCATTGGCCAATTGCAAAGCCGCTTCTGTACTCTCTAAGTCTTGCTGCATCTTGAGAATGACCTCTTCATCGACCTTGTTTGCACACTCAGTGGCAAGTCGAGCTTCAAACTCCTTCCTGAGTTCCTCCCTCAAAGCTGCCAATTGGGAAGTTGGAACATGGGATTTGACATAAGTGCCCAACAAATTAAGTGTCCTGCTTATGGAACTCATAAGCATGGCTTGTTGAGGGTCATCATGGTGAGCTTGCTTCTGTTCTCCCTGATCCTCAACAGTGTGATGCCTCACGAACCACTCAGGCCATTGCCCCACCAGATTTTCTTCCTAAACCACTTCATCCGTCGCAGGTGCTGTAGTGTCTTGACATTCTACCTGTGGTACCTCCGTCACAGGTGTGTGTATTATATGCACCGCAGGGTTTCCCCTGGACAACCGCTGCACCTCCGGAATCACTGTTTCCCTGACCAGACCAGAATTTTCATAGAGAAGGTCACCCTTCTCAATTTCTGCCACCACCTGTTCTGTAGTGGGAATATCTAACCCTTCTTTCTCCAAATCAATTATTTCTGGTGAAACTGCATGGACAACTTGTGGTAACTCTGTGACGATCATCTAGCTGTGATGGCTGTGATACTGAAGTAAATTCCTCTTCCCTCTCTGAAGGTCCTGCTTCCAATAATAGAAGTTCTTTGTGCTGCTGTGCCCCTTCCTGCACAAGAGCTTGGGAAACATTATCATGCAGTTTCCGTGAAGCCAGTGGATCCGCCACTACAGTCTTTCCCCGCCTCTGTCTCTTAGACTGGGGTTGCCCTGCCAGTCCACCCTCACTGTGTGAAGAGCCTTGCTCTTCCATTGCAGTGGTTTTGGTCTCAAACACTCCCATCTTCTTTCTTTCCCGAGCATCAAGTATGCAAGAATCAAGAATTATTTGAGCAATGATTGGGCCAGACACTATGATAGGAGACTTTGCGGCAGTGCCCTGTAATCTTTTCATCTCCTCTACCAGTGCGTTGTACATTATGTCCGCCCATGCTACCTCTTCTCCTCTCAGGGCTTTGAGTATTTCTTCTACGAAGGATCTGCTCAAATACTGTTGGTTCTGTTTCATGGCAAACAGAACGTTCAATACCTGGCCTACCTCCCTTAGCCCTGGGTAGACGGCCTTGGTACAAGCATAACCCTGAGTTTTAAAGAAACTCCCTTCTTGGAATAAGTCCCCTATTTGCAGTCTTGCCCTGTGCTCCTCCACATGCACCTGACCTGATGGCAATTCAAACAATTGCTGTAGGTATAGGGGAGTAATTTCTAATTCAACTCCCTTCACCGTTGTTGCTCCTGTCCTAGGCTCAAAGTTCTGCAAGAATTGTAACATGTACTGCTTATGGTGCAATGTCCAATCTTTGCTTTGCAATCCTTCTAATCGCAGCTCCTTCAGTAACTGTACCGCCTGTGGAGTAGCAATCGTTTGTTTCTGCAGGATTGTGGTGTTTTTCACCCTGATTTCTTCCATTCCTCTCACTCTCTTCATTCTAGACCCACAGAAAGGTTTTGGCTGTAACAATTGAAGAAATGCCTGCAGGGCACAAAGCATAAACGTGGGTAATTTCTTGTAAGCCTGCGGGGCTTGCAAGCATCGATTAGAGAAAGATCCGCTCTGTTCTTCCGTCCCTATGCCACTGCGTAATAATATTTGCGAGCGTATTGTCTGTTAGTTCCTCCATAGCTTCAAAGCTATAACATTGATGGTTTGTCCCGTCGAGACGCCCGTTACTTGGAACGACGCCGACTTTTGCGCTTAAAATCCCTCCAATTTCTTGATCATGCTTCTGGCTTAAGATTGGCTGTAACCGCTGTGACTGGATTTTAGATTTAATTTTCTTTAGTGGACTTTCCCTGCTGGTCTGTCCACTAGGATAACACATGTGACCAGAATTTCGCTTTTCTGTACTTGTCGTTTGTTCCGTTGCCCTTTTTCCGTATTCATTAATGGGCCCGCCATTCATCCGAATTGACGTGCTAAGTAGGTACTTTGACGGCCATTCTTGTCCTCTCTCTTGATGACACCTATTCTTGCACTTCCTTCTCAGCTGTGTGTCGCGCCCTGACTTCCACGTGTCCATTTCTAAACTGGCTTCCGTCCTTTCTTCCGCCGGCCATTTCCCTGAAGTTATCATGCGTCCACCTGTCACTGATTCTATGGATTGTGTAACCCTAGTAGGCTGTGTTGAGTTGTGACAGGCTGTGTCATATTGTGGTACGCTGTGATAGGCTGTGTTGCACTGTGGTAAGCTGTGATAGGCTGTGACACGCTGTGGTAGGTTTTGATAGGCTGTGACACGCTGTGGTAGGTTGTGATAGGCTGTGTTGCGCCGTGCTAGGCTGTGATAGGCTGTGTTGCGCCGTGTTGGGTTGTGATATGCTGTGTCGCACCGTGATGGGCTATGATAGGCTATGTCGCGCCGTGTTGGGCTGTGATAGGCTGTATTGCGCTGGGATGGGCTGTGATAGGCTGTGTCGCGCTTGTTCTGCCCGCCCTGGTCATATATGCTCGGCCTAGCGACAAGTGCTCCATACTCCGTTGGTATCACTGGCGCAGCCCGTGACTGCTTTTGCGTTTCAACATACAAATCATGCTGCAATGGTTTGTCATGGATACCACTGTACCCCTTCAACTTATTGGCATTGACTCTTCCCAACATTTCTTTGTTAATGGTTTGTAACATGGCGGTATTGTTATCATACATCTTCTGTATGACATAAGGTCCTTTCCATGGTGATTTAAGCTTAGAAGCTTTAATCTTCCCCTTCTTCTGCAACCAGAGAACCAAATCTCTCGTCTTAAAAGTCTTTATCTTGCCTTCATCAAACTGTTCCTTTCACTTCATCTGAATTCTGGTCATGTTATCAGCTGCATCAGCACGTACTTCTTCCACATGGTATAATTCATGTTTCTTCATGGTGATATAAGCATCGCTTCAGCACTCCATCTGGTCCTAGCTTATACATTCTGCTCCCTACCATAGTGTAAGGTAGAGCCTTGATAGCAATTCTCTTTCTCTGCTCCTTTCCATAACTTGGTGGGCACTGACCATGAGCAAGGTAGTATCTGATTGGCCACTGCCAATCTAACCAGTCATCTGTACTTCCTTGCACCTCCACTGCAAATAGACTCGCATATGGTAATTGATCATCTACTCCCGTGGCTAGTTCTTCTGTTGATAACCGTGATAAGTGATCCGCCACAAGATGCAGCCTCCCAGGCTTGTAAACAACCTCGAACTCAAACTCGTGCAAGATTATCAACCATCTTGCTATTCTTCCGCTTATCAGAGGTTTGTTTACCAGGTATATCAGAGCTTGGTGATCCACATAGAACATAAACTTCTTGCCCAACAGGTAATGCCTGAATTTCTTCACTGCATAGATCATTGCCAATGCTTCTCTTTCCGTTGTGCTATAATTTCTTTCGGCATTGTTCATCAATCGGCTAGCATAGTACACAGGTGAATCTATCCTTCTCTGTAACATTTTGGGCTAACACTGCTCCTAGTGCTTCTCCAGAGCAGCATCACAGTGAACATGAAATATTTCCTGCCAGTGAGGATTAATCAGCACAGGTGTAGTTGTTACTGACAATGTAAGTTCCTCAAAAGCCTGTTGACATTCAGGTTGTCAAGTTATTTTACCACTAGTGTGAAACTAGCTAGGAAATAGCTAGCTTTTACATATTGACATTTGGGATTGGCCCAAGTGTCAATCCAGGGGTCAAGGCAGATTTAGGCCCTGGAGTGGTTATCTTCACGGCAAGCGCGGAAGGCTCATCTTTCTCGAGTTGAGCCTCACCGCGCCTAGCTATGGCGCCGTAGTGTGGATTCCCCATGGCGTGGGGTGCACTTGGCTTGACTTGTATTTGAGTGATGAGGTTATATATGCCTGAGTTTATGCTTCAGCTTTATGAGCTCGCATGAGCTTGTGCTTGTATTCTTCTTCTTTATCACTTGAGAAAGATGAGCTCGTATCTATGAGTGCTAGATACGAGTTAGTTGTAGCACTTGTGGTTTTTTGCTTGAGAATGAGAGAAACCAAGGTTGTTATGCAAGGAGCACTGTGGAGCTCTTGGTTGTTAGAAGCGGAGGCGATGTGGGTTACGAGGTGGTAAACCTTGGCATTCGATCTTCAGCTTCAGAGATGAAAGCACCATACTGCAGGACCAAGCGAAAGGGCTGATTTGGCTTGGGGCAAATCAGTGCACTTTGTGGAGTATGGTGAGATTGGGTTTCAATCTCGAGCTTCAGCATTGAGAGGGCTCTTGTCATGGCGAGAGCAGGGCTGGAACAGGAGCTAAGAGGTGCGACAAGGCCATGGAATGTGCACCTAGGGTTTCAGAGATTGGAAGAAGAGTTCTTGCACCACAAGAGAAGTGTCTTGTGGCTGGAAATGTAAGCCTTAGGGTTTCAGGAGCTTGGCAAGGCTGTGGAGTGCTTAGTCTTGTCTTAGAGAGCATCAAGGAACCAAGGAGCCAAGATAGGGGGCTGATATCTCTTGTGTGAAGAGGTTGCATGTGTGGAGCATGCTATCAGCCTGGTGAAGGCTTGCACTTTCAGGTGTGGGAGTGCAAGAAAGGAAGGAAGGGCTGGTTTCCCTGTAGGGCATGTGGAGCATGCTTCCAGCCTGCTGAAGCTTGTATTTTTCAGGTTTGTGGGTGCAAGAAATGAAGCAAAGGAGCTGATTCTCTTATGGTGAGAGTGGGGCATGTGTGTGAGCATGCCTTCAGCCCATTGAGGCTCTTGTTTTCAAGCTTTAGAGAGCTAGAACGGAAGGTCTAGGGCTGGTTTCCACTTGGAGTGAAAGAAAAGCACTTGTAGGGCCTATGTGAGTTGGGGTTTCAACTTCAAGCTTGAAGGGAGCGCAACTCTTGAAGCAGCAGGTGTAGGGGGCTGGAATAGGCTCTAAGACAGATGCTATGGCCAAGGAGAGTGCTTGAATGAGTGCTCACAAGGGCTGGGAACCAGCAGGGCTTGGTTGTTTGCCATTGAGTTTAGTGGCGTGTTTGGGGAGGCTAAGTGAGAAAGAAGGCTTGGTTTTGTGGCAACCACCTCATGGCTTAGGGCTACTATGGTGGTGTGTGGAGCCGAAAGAGCAAGAATACCTGCTGATTTCCTCACAGCCGCCATAGCTCAGTGGAAAGAAGCCTAGAGTCCAAGAGACACAAACCCTAGCTTGGCGTGGCTAAACCCCTTGGAGAAATGGCTAAACTGCCAGAGCGGCCATGGATGGGGCTGTGACGGGCTGTGCCCATGGCCTTTGGGGCTGTGATGGGCTGTGAGGGGCTGTGACATGCCGTGCCTAAGGCCTTTGAGGCTGTGAGGGGCTGTGAGGGGCTGTGACAGGCTGTGCCCATGGCCTTTGGGGCTGTGATGGGCTGTGAGGGCTGTGACAAGCCGTGCCTGAGGCCTTTGAGGCTGTGACGGGCTGTGAGGGGCTGTGACAGGCCGGTCCTGAGGGCCTGTGGGGCTGTGACGGGCTGTGACGGGCTGTGCCCAGTGGCCTGTGGGGCTGTGACTTGCTGTGCCCAGGGCTGTGACGGCTGTGAGGGGCTGTGACAGGCTGTGCCCATGGCCTTTGGGGCTGTGATGGGCTGTGAGGGGCTGTGACAGGCCGTGCCTGAGGCCTTTGAGGCTGTGAGGGGCTGTGACGGGCTGTGACGGGCTATGCCCATGGCCTTTGGGGCTGTGATGGGCTGTGAGGGGTGTGACAGGCCGTGCCTGAGGCCTTTGAGGCTGTGACGGGCTGTGAGGGGCTGTGACAGGCCGTGCCTGAGGCCTTTGGGGCTGTGACGGGCTGTGAGGGGTTGTGTCAGGCCGTGCCTGAGGCCTGTGGGGCTGTGACGGGGTGAGGGGCTGTGACAGGCTGTACCCGTGGCCTTTGGGGCTGTGAGGGGCTGTGACTGGCCGTGCCTGAGGCCTTTGGAGGCTGTGAGGGGCTGTGACCAGTGAGCTGTGTGGGCCTGTACTGGTCTGTGGTGGCCGTGTTGACCTGTGGACGCCTGTGCTGACTCGTGGAGGCACTGGTGGACTGCCTAAGGACTGGCATGTGGTCTGGAAGGCCGAATTTTGAAGCTCGTGGAGGGCGGTTTGAGGAGTATCTTCATGATATTCCCATGGTCATGCAAGTGAGGGAAAGAGGAGAGGAAGAGTGTTGGGATGAGGGCATGCTGGGGTTAGGCATTGCTTTAGCTTCTCTTCCTCGTAGTTTCCACCCTCTCATTAGGCCAAGACCTTTCCGTAGGTGGAGGCAAAAGTCAGTCCGGGTTTGGGCTGGGGTGTCCTTGCAGGAGCAACACCGTGGAGTTGTTTTTGGTGTGGGGAGTTGTCGTTCTGATTCTTGTGTTTGGATCCCCTCCATACCTGCATGCTTGACTGTGCGCCATGCTAGTTTTGTGTGGGCGCTTGTTTTTATAGGTGATTGGTCCGGATTTGATCACCGGCCAGTCCTAGAGCATTGTCGATGGTGAGGCTGGGGTGATGACCAGCCAGACCATCATTGTTTCTCCTGTGGTGAGGTTGGAGGTGATGACCAGCCAACCATAGGAGTTTGCGGTGGATGCAGGTACAGGTGTAGGCTATGTTAGGAACTTAGTATTCCAAACCATAAGCCGCAACAGGTTCTCTACCCGGTTACCTTGTGGAGAGGGGGTTAGGGACATGTTCATGACCGGTTGAGTGTCAACACGGAGGTGCCACTAGTTGCTGGGGACAGTGCCGGTTCGAGCACTAGCGATACTAGTGGGTACACGAGACGAGGTGTGCGGTTTAGGCCACCTTCACCTCCTGTGTCTTCTACGGAAGGTTCTGATTCGGATTGTGAATCAGGAGGACTCATACCGGCGGTGCAAGTTGTTTCTTTGCCATTGTTGTGGGACACAATGGAGGAGATGTATGGAGCTACCAAGGGGCCACGAAGGTACTCTGGGGCGGTGGGCACCATCGAGTTGGATGATTTTATCCAAGAGTTTGATAGTTGGTGTGATTTGCAGCAAATGCGCAATCCACAACTATTTACGCCTTTCATGGCATGGAAGGGGCTGTTTCAGCACCTTGAGGGGCCGCCTATGGATGATTACCATGAGTTCAGGCGGCATGAGGTTGAGTTGAGATCGAGGAGTGGAGGATGTACTGGTCACCCGACTATGTCTCCATCACTAGGGGCACTAGAGCCACGAGGGCAGTGCTACACCTGCCGCTGCACCGGCAGCTTCAGCAAGTAGCAGTGGGACTGGTGGTACAGTAGCTACGACGTCCACCCAAGCCACTACCGCACCAGCACTAGCACCCGTGCCTGCCTTCAACCCTGTTGTGGAGTTCTTCGAAGAGTTGAGAGGGAACTACCAAGGGGTGAGGACAGAGAAGTTGCGGAGCTTGCAAGAGTTCCAACGGAAGCCGACCGAGAGCTTGAGGGAGGCTTTCACTCGCATGAGGCGCTTGATAAATGTAACCCAAGGGGTTACGGAAGCTCAGGCAGTCCAATTCTGGTATGGGATATTGGACAAGGAGCTGAGGAGAAGGGTGCGGGATGCAACTCTCCTACAAGCGGCCCAACCCACCTTAGCAAATGTGTTTTTGCTGGCAGAGCGGATAGAGCTCAACATGGTGGAGGAACGAGTGGTCATGGTGGGATTTGCTAAGGAGACACCACGGGGTAGTGGTGTGCTCCTAGCCAACCACTACCTCAACGTGCTCAAGGCAACAAGGGGGCTCAGGTGAAGCTCAGGGAAGGGCAGAGAGGACCTCAGATGCAGGGGTCTCTCCCTTCATTTGCTGGCCAACAACGGGCGGATGTGGTGTGCTGGACATGTGGAGGACCCCATGTCAAGAAGGATTGCCCAGAGGGAGGCAAAGGGCCGGCACATGCACAGCCTGCACAGTTGCAGTGTGGGCATTGTGGCAAACACGGGCATGGAGAGGCCAGTGTTATGGTTTGCATCCTGAGTTGCGCCCAGGCCAGTTCCAAGGGAACAATGGTGGCCGGGGGCGAGGTGGAGCAGCCCAGAGGGGACGAGGTGGCCAGCCACGAGGCCAAGGGCAAGCTCAACGTGGCCAAGGACGCGGAGGTCAGGGGTGTTGACCAAGGCATGGCCAACCGGCTTCAGCAGCTAGAGCAGAGGCTCGCTGCCATGGCTACAGCTCAGGTGGTACCGGCTCTAAGGCCGGATGGTCCACCTCCTGCTCCTGAGGGAGGAGATATGGGAGGCATGGGATTCATGTGTGGAGCAGCACTACCACTAGTGCAGGTGGAGTCTGCTGCAGCCGTGACTCGAGGAGCAGCACGAGTTCCTGAGCCACGAGGTGCAGAGGTGGAGTTGGATCCACAGCGTGGGGAGGCAAGCCGTCAGGCTAGGCTTCCTCAGTCATTCACATTGGCGGAGACAGTGTCGACGCCATCCATGGCACCTAGTTCTCGCCCGACTGTTACCGAGGCGGAGGTTACTATGCCATTGGGGAGAGCTACACGGTAGCACCACTACCTAGTGTTGCCAAGGCTACGGCAGCTAGTGTGCTGCTAGGAGCGGCCACATCTGTGTGCCAGGCTCCATTGTTCTCGGCTACCATGATTGCGACGCCGGGGGTAAGACCAGCTGAGGTGTTCAGGCTGGCAGCTACACTCTGTGAGAGTGGGGAGGTTATCTCATCTTCTGCGGAGATAGTGGGAGGTGTAGTGCCGGAGGGATCCTCGGATTTGAGGTCAAGACTGCCACGGCGGCGCCATGGCAAGCTGCAGCTGCCAGGTTGATGGAGCTGCCAGCTAGGCCAGCCATTGAGCGCGCCATGGTGACACCTGGAGTTGTCATGTTAGACAACCAGGATGGCATTTTCTGTTTGAGTGGACCGGCAGGCAAGAGGTACCGGCCACTGCGGGTCTTGTTGGACTCGGGAGCTCAGCCATTGATGCTGGGCAGAGCTGCTATTGCAGGCTTGGGCCTCACGGAGGCGGATATGGAGCCTTGTCCTTTCCAGATACAGACGTCTCTGGGAGGATCGGAGCAGGCTCGGGGCATGACACGGCGTGAGTTGGCTATCAGACTACGGCCGGATCACCCTACAGATGGCTCAGTGATGCGAGCCAAGGCCATTGTGACAGACGCTCATACGATGTCCTGGTTGGTGGGGCAGTGTTGTACCCCATGGGCTTCACCCTGGATTTTTGGGAGGAGTCAGCTTCCTATAGGCCTGCATGGCAGTCAGGGGAGGGCCGGCGTGTGCAGCTCCCTGTGACGTTCATAGGAGGAGTTGCGGTTGCCCAGCGAGGCAAGATGCCGACACTAGCAGCATTCACAGCGGCAGTGAGTTGGCCTAGAGAGTTGCTTGAGGGCAATGCTCATTCAGAGGATGTACCACCTCCGGGAGAGCAGGATGTATGGTATGGCGGAGTTGCCTACCATGGTTGCTCAGACTCCATTGTGGGGCACGAGCAAGGATTTGCAGCGGGATGCTGATCGACGGTGCAACAAGCCTGGGTGGAGGCTTTTGTACCGTCAGGAGAGGAGGAGAGTGTGGGGATTGCACCAGGACCACCTCAATTGTCTCCATTGGACACCACACCTATTGTGTGGCAGTATCCGGATGAAGGCATTTGTCTTCTGGACTTGTTTGGCGGGATCAGCACCGGATTGGCTGCTGTGTTACAAGCAGGTGTACGAGTTCGGCGTTACCTGTATGTGGAGAGGGATGAGACTGCACGACGCGTTTCACTTCGCCATGTTGCTCAGTTGGTGCAGCGGTACCCTGAGTTGTTGTCGGTGTCTGCAATTCGTGGATATCAGCAGGCCTTGCCAGCAGACATTTCGTTGCTGGGGGCGCAGGATTTGGAGCGGGTGGCTCCATTGATCTGGTAGTGGCAGGTTGGCCCTGCCAAGGGCATTCATCAGCCGGGCATGGCAATGGATTGCGAGACTTGAGGTCGGGTCTGTTTTGGGAGATGGTGCGGTTTGCGCCACTTGCAGCTTCATCAAGCTGTATCTCCAGCATACATCTTGGAGAATGTGCCACTGATGGGCAATTCTCGGGCCAGGGTGATGGCCAGTGTGCATCAAGTCCGGTCGTGGCTTGGGTCAGCAGTGTTGCTAGATGCAGCTACAGTGGGGTCACGGCTCATCGTCCACGGCTATGGTGGACTAACTTGATGCCACCCGCACTGCTCAAGCGTGCATTTGATGGGTGCAGCGGCCAGCACATCTCACAGTGGATAACATTCTGGACACAGGGAGGCAGTCTCAGCGTGTGAGACACGATGACCGTTCGCCTTTGGCGTGGTCAACAAGGTGGGTCAACCACGGGCAGCATTACCTACACTGCTCAGCTTCCCAGGATCGCATGCTTTCCGGGATAGTGGACCTGGCCTCCTGTGGGATGCTCAATTGCAGCAGTTAGTGGAGCCTAATGCTGACGAGCGTGAGCGGGCAATGGGTTTTACCACTGGTACCACGGCGGTGTCGTCTCTTTCTGAGGCATCACGTCGTCAAGTGTTGGGGCAAGCAATGGATCTCAATTGCTTGACCTGGATTATCAGCTTGGCTCTAGCTGAGCAACGCAGAGTGCGGAGTACACTTCCCTCAATGGTCTCTCTGCCTACCGAGACGGTACAGGCAGTGAGTGGGGGCGAGCATGTGAGGACCACGGGGTGCATGCATCCATGGCACACGTGGGAGGTGCTCGAGGTTAGAGGGAGTTGGCAGCCAAGGCGGCTGTGATAGATGAGGTTGGGGATTCTTCTCGGGTTGAGGAGGTCCTCAATGATGAGATGATGGGGCAGGATGAGGTCTTGTCATTGACTGAGCAGGCAGGGGAGTACTGCTCAAGAGGTTGCAGCATAGCAACCACGAGACGCGTCATCTACCTCTAAGCCCACTGGACTTAAGGTTGTACTTACGGAGGACAATTGGGAGCCTGACATTGGACCCATTGTCACCGGAGGAGAGAGACAACGTATACGGCGGTTCCTGAGGGCTTACAGGAATTGCTTTGCCTTCAGTTTGAAGGACTTGGGAGCACTAAAGGGTCAAGAGATCCGTATTGAGTTGGCCACTGACACGCCAATCTTTCGGAGACCCTATAGATACAGTGACATGGAGAGGTCTTTGATTCAGATGATGACTCAAGATCTCTGGGAGGCAGGTTTGGTAGAGCTCTCTGGTGGAGAGTATGTTTCAGCCACAGTGATGCCAGCCAAGAAGGATGTCTATGGCAATTGGACGGAGAGACGTATGTGCGGTGATTACTGGCCTGTAAATCGTCAGACCAAGTCCGATAAGTATGCCATGCCAACACCAGAGGAGATCTTTGATGCCATCGGGCATGCTAAGGCCTTTAGCACTTTGGATTTACGATCCGGATATCACCAGTTGCCAATCAAGGAGGCGGACAAGCAGAAGACGGACATTCTGGGGGATCAATGAGCACGGCAAGGATTGCCTATACCAGTGGCGGTTCTGACCATTTGGGCTTAAGAATGCTCCTGCAGAGTTTCAGAGAGTCATGGATAGGATTCTAGCAGGGGTGGACTTTGCTCGGTGCTACATAGATGACATCATCATCTTTAGTGTTACGATGGAGGAGCATGAGAGACACCTTCAGGTGGTATTGGAGCGCTTGAGAGCGCACGGATTGAAGTTGCATCCGGGGAAGTGAAAGTTTTTCCACAACCAGATTGAGTATCTGGGTCACATGATATATCCTGGAGGATTGGGGGTACAGCAAACTAAGGTAGAGGCCATTGCACAAATTCCACCCCCCACGGATGTGAGCCGAGTTCGAGCTTTCATGGGGTTGGCAAACTATTATAGACGGTTTGTCAAGGGATTTAGTACCATTGCAAAGGCTCTAACCAAGCTGACCAAGGTGGACCAGGAGTGGCAGTGGGAAGATGAGCAGGAACGAGCTTTTCAAGAGCTCAAGGCAAGGTTGACCTCGGCGCCTATCTTGAGACGACCTATCAGGAAAGCAAGTTGCAAGAAGTGAATGCACTACATACGGAGTTGCAGATAGTGCATGACAGGATGGCCATACAATGTGCTATACTCACAACTATGCTTGACCAAGCTACAATAGAAATAAACAGTCAAGCGGAAAGATGTACGAAGGCAGAGGCAGAGAATGTCGAGCAAACGAAACTCATTGTCGATATGAAGAATACAATCTATCGCAATGAGAATACTTTCAAGCAATACAGGCAGGTTGAAGCTGACCAAGAGAGGTACATCCTGGAGTTGCAACAAACGCTCATGGTAAATAGAAATGAAACTCTCTGTGGCTAACAAGGCTTGGAAGGAAGCCAATAATCTGGCTGCTGCCTATGCGAGTTTGGTTGAACCTCATGCGAAGCGCATGGAGGCTTTACAGCAGCAGATAGATGTGTACAGGCTCACAGAGGAGCAGACTCTCAGGGGTGCCACAAGCAACTTGGTGGATAACCACCTTATGCAGGTCAAGTTAGCACAAGGGCCGGTGGAGGGCAAAGCACCACGAAAGCTCACCCAAAGCGAGATGAATGAGCTCAGACTGCAAGTGCAGAACATTGCCACAATTACTATAGACAATGTCTATAGTAGGATAGCGGAGTTACAGGAGGATGTAGACGGCCTGCAGACTCAGGTGGAGGACCTCACTTCAAATATCGACAAGAGAGTCTTTGTACCTGAGGAACAACTGATGGCTTCTTATTTACAAGCCAGAACTTTGGCTTTTCAATCTTCTTCGCAGGGGGTGCAGGAGATGCCAATGGTACAAGAGCCAATGCCACCAAATCCACCACAAGTCACTGTAACAGTAGCTGACCCTGTTGTTACTACAGCCACACCACAGCCACCACAGCCTGGTATGGGGGAATGCTGCTTTTAACCCACCCAAAACTCCAGCTGCACGGAGTACAGTCGGGCTATGATTATGCCCTTCAACCAAATTCCCATTGTGTTGGATTTGGCTTGGAAGGAATTTAGTCCTCCGCAGTCGTTGGCACATTACTATCAAATCATGCGCAATTGGCTGCCAGTGGCAACTAGGACTAAAGTTCTTCCGAACAATCGACCAATTGAGGATCATCACTTTGCGCAGTACTGGCATGAGGCAAGTACCATGTTGAAGGAATTAATTGCCTTCCAAGTTGTACATGGATTCATTTATACCAAGACCAAAGAGGTAGCAAGTATTGTCATGGGCTGCGGGTTACACTACGCTGCTTGTTTTCTGGTACGTTATCACATTGAGCAGCAGAAGATGCAAACGCGCTTTCTGAGTTATTCCAGTGGGGATCATTGGGTCTTACCTTCAGTGCCACCTCATATGTACCTATATGAGGCAAAAGTTATGATGCAAAAGGATTCTCAGATTCGTTCATGGTTTCATGCGGCCTGGAACAATTTGTCAACACAGAAATTCGGGCCTGACGATATTTTCTTTAAGGGACATGAGGCATGGAAATATTTGCACAATTCACAAGTCATTGGTACCCCACTCACCTGGACAGACAAGGAGCTCAGGGTCTTCACCAATTTTGCAATTCAGCGCTTACAACAAGTTTTACAGTTTAAACTTCCAGACATGGTGGGATAACATTGTATGCCCCAGAGAATTCCAATTAGAGTTCGACAGTTAAAACATCTCAGGGGGGACGAGGATTCTGATACAACTGTTTCTTCAGCGGACTCTTTTGACATGGCAGAGGACTATGCAATTCAGATGGCAGAGAAGAAGCGACGGGGGTCTCCTATGCCTGAAAGATTACCTCGATATCAGCCTCCAGAGGGACTGATATATCCAGGTAGTGTTCAATCATCTCCCTCAACCAGTGACAGGACACGGGCTCGTACACGGAGTCCTTCACGAGACTCTAACCGTCAGAAGGGTGCTCGCTCACAAAGGGTTACAAATCCCAAACAGTAAACCGTGAGGACACGACTTTTTGAGAGGGGAAGGGGTAATGTTAGAGGACTGTCTGGGACTTAGGCACTTTTACGGGATCTGTGGGGTACCCTTAATTTTTGCACAGACTGAGACCAACATGAGCCTTAGGGGTGACAGCAGCGCATTTTGGGGGGGGGGGTACACAGCCCGTCACAGCCAACACAGCCCATCACAGTCCGACACAGCCCATCACAGTCCAACACAGCCCGTCACAGCCAGACACAATCGTCACAGCCAATCACAGCCAAACACAGCCCGTCACAGCCACACAGCCAGTCACAGCCCGACACAGCCCGACACAGCCCAACACAGTCGCACAGCCAATCACAGCCCGACACAGCCCGTCACAGCCCAACACAGTCGCACAGCTAGTCACAGCCCGTCATAGTTTCACACAGCCAGTCACAGCTTGACATAGCTGTCACGACCATAGGGAACGGATAGCAGGACAGGGAACGACTGTGGGAACAATATCTGCGAATGGAACATGTTAGTTCACGGATGACGGTTAGTGAGGGAAACGGTTAAAACAACAGGTAGGAAGAGAAAGCCAGGAGCGAGGACTGGAAAAGGATCACTTCTTGGGGAATCACTTCGGGAAGGAGTTGGGGATGACTTCGGGGGAAATCAGAACTTGGAAATGAAGCAGAGAGCACATCTCTGAGCAGATAGGGGGAGAGCATGGAGTAGGAGGAGAACGATCTGTTGATACTTGCTGAATGCAAGAAGTAGAGTTGTAATGTAGAGCAGAATAGAGATACCATGGCTTCAGCCTGATACTTGATAGATATTAATCTGATACATACTTCATACTCACACTGTGTAGAGAGATCTGAGTGAAGCTGTGGAATGAATGGATGAGTTGATGGAATCCGATAGATTGCTGAAGCAAACTAATACTTAAATACCAACAGTAAGGTAACTAGCTAACATGAATGCGGGAAGGAAAATAAATAGGAAACACCCCCATGATACACTAGTTGTAGGTCATGACTGATTGTTCTGAGCGGGCTGAGTGCTTAGAGATTTCCAACTCTTCTATCTTGGAGTTCCCGCCTCGGATAGCGAAGGGATGGGTGAGTAAAAGTCGCGCGACAACACCTGAAGAGGTTGCTTCACTTTACAGAGACATGCGATCTGAGGAAGCACATCCATGTCCCACGGAGGACAGTTGCGATGGAGATTCAGAGTCCAGTGATGAGGAGTTGGTTGATGTGGATGTGTACTAGTACCTAGAATGAGGTACGACTTCCCCCCCCAACTGCCTTTCTCTATCTCAAGTATATGAAGGGGCAAAATTCAATATGTAATCCCGGTTGATTCATGAATAATGTGGGATTCATAAGACTGGCACTAAGGGTTGGGGGGTGTCCTTTTTGCAGGTGTTGGAGGTGTCCAACTTACATGGTGTGTCTGTCTGGCAACGTGACATGACATTTATGTCACTATAGACTTTGGAACGACATGCAGATTTACACATCAGTTCTGCCTTTGGGTACATTGTTGACAAAGTGCATGTGCCTTCCAGTTTACATTACATAATTGCCCCAGTGATTTTGTGGGTCTTATATTGGGCAGGCTCGTGTTATGGACCATTGAATACCAGTGGTGCTTTTAAGCTTGGTCCCTACTTATCATGTTTGCATTTTTCCCAAAAGAATCCGGCAATCCGCATAGATGATGCTCTGGCTGGTTGAATGGGTTCTTTGCGCAGATGCATTTTATGGGCAGTTTCTCTCATGCCCCAGCTAACACCATGTGACTCACTTGTAGAGTCCCCCATCTGTGAATGGCTCAAGCAGGGTGTAGTACATTTAGCACTACAATGCTGGTGCCCTGCAGGTGTTCCATGCCTTGCACCACATCATTATTCCCTGATGTCATCCTGCTGCTGTTCTAGCTTGGGGCAGGTCATTGGGGATATGTACATTAGAGAGAACAACATGAGCTGTTATCTCAGTTGTTTTATCATACAAGAAGCTGAATTCATGGGCTCTCCCATTCTTAGAACACCCCCCCATGGCAAAGTGGGTGGATCAGAACAGACCGTATTGCCAAGCTTCTATTCCAGTACCACACGACGTCGATCTCCAGGACGGCTTGCTACCCGGACGACATGCACAAGGCGATATGTTAGAGTGTTCATTTGTTCGTCTGTCATTCCGTAGTATGAGGCTTGCTTTTGATGTTGTCCGCGATCAACAAACACTAAAATGCACGTCGCCATTTGAACGTAACGTCACAAACAGATGCGGTTCCAGATCGCCTCTCTAGCATGTTGGCTTCACGTTCCATTCTTCTCCACAAAGCGCAAACGGCCTACTAATCTGCTTCGTGTGCAACCATTCCCTTCACTTGCATCCCCCGCACCACAATATCAAAACCACTTAACCAATCATATGTAGACACCTCATAAGTTGTTCAATGTCACAGACTCTCCATGTCATGACGGCATGTGATGATCTGGCAGAATGCATTAGAGTGGCAGTCATGAAGTCATATGTCCGTCTAGCAATATGCACACGTCATTCTAGTATGGGCATGACCCTGACTGGTAGTCATATCCGCCATGGCAATATTCCTGGTCAAAGGGTGTTTGACCTGTGTTGCGCAAAGTTCGGAGTCATACAGTCGCATAAAACGGCTTCGTCGTGATCTATGTTATGACTTCAAAAGGCATTTACAACTGCAAATGGCATTTCTACCACAAATTTGTCGTGACAGCGCACCCATGGGAGTCATAAAAGCCGCAATATGTTGTAGTGCATACTAACACACGAATAAATCAACCAGGATCATCAAGAAGGCTAGACCAGCCCCAAGCAGCCAATACGCCATGTGAATCCAAGGCCAATGGGTACCGATCAGCACAAAAAATGTTGAGAAGAGGGGCTACATCAGTAGCAGCAAGGTCATCATAGGCCTGCTGACAGGAGGATCTTGACAATCAGCAAACTCACAGACTTTTACTGATCACTGGTCGTGGACCGAATTGCTTTGACTAGGAGCTCACTTTGATCACGTCCTCGCTGGCACCTCCTCTATCTAGCATGAAACTGCAGCCACCTTCTAGCAACTAGGTTCTGATACCATATTGAAAAACGTAGATAGAACAACAAATGAGGATTGTATAGAAGCTCTTCACCAACCATAGAAACACACAACATGAACAATTGATATGTGGCTTCACCCCCGAGCTTCTTATATAGTTCTAGCTAGGCTAAAAGCAATCACTAAGACTTGCCTTTTATACCTACTTTCATTACATACGTTAAGTAGTCCCAAATGGACTAGCTTTAACCTTAAGAGACAAAAGCCTCTCTAAATAGAGAGTTAGTTTTAATGTCTCTAACTTTATCTACAAGTCAAGATGCAGATTATGAGCTGTTTTCCAACATGGAAAAGGGCAAAAAGGTACATGCTGACATCATCAAAACTGGGATTATACCAGATTTCATTCTCGAGAATGCCCTTGTGGACATGAATGCAAAGTGTGGCAGCCTAAAGGATTCGCGTCAAGTGTTTGACAATATGGCTCAACAAGATGCTATCTCATGGAGTGCAATGTTAACAGGATATGCTCAGCATGGGTATAATAAAGAGGCTATAGACATATGTGAGCAAATGATGAGGGAATGTGTCAAGCCCAACAAAGTTGTGTTGATTTGCATTCTCAATATGTGCGCGCATCTTGCCGCCCTGGAAAAGGGCATATAGATCCATGGTGCCATCATCAAAGCTAGGATATTGACACGGATATCCAGCATGGGTATGGTAGGGAGGCTCTTCGTGTATTTGAACACATGCAACAGAAAAGGTGAATGGTATCACCTTTGTATGTCTTCTATTGGCATGTAATCAGGGGGGTCTAGGCCAACACTATTTTGATCCCATGAGTCGAGATCATGGGCTCAATGCTACTGTGGAACATTATGGCTGCATGGTGGACCTTTTTTACCGTGCATGGTGGAATCTGAACGCTGCTTTGTCACCATCCACAATGGATTTCCTCCAGGAGTATGCAGGTGCAACTCCTACCCTAAATCCTCTCGTGGACACTTGCATGCCAACTGCAAATGGCATCTTCTTGAAATTGCATGCATCACAAGAGAGACTCATCTAAATTGTTTTTTTGCATACAATTTCTAGCCAATATGGCAATTTGGATTGACATTTATCTTCCTTCTTTGCGGCTATCATTGTGATATTGCAGGGCATGTGGATGATGTTGGGTGTGATGGGGCACCATCCGTGTCAAGAAGAAGCATAGGTTTGTGTTCTCCCACTGTGTGTAAGCTCAAATCTGTGGTGACCGAGTAGCCTAGTTACAGAGTGCAAGTGATTTGAGCCCTGGAAAGTGGCAGGGGAATCCTGCTGATATCATCAAAACTGGAATTCAGTCAGAAAATATTTTGACACCGCTCTTGTCCACATGTATGCCAGTTGCGGGAGTGTGAAGGATGCGCGTGAAGTGTTTGACAGAATGTGTAAGCACGATGTGGGCTCATGGAGTGTCGTGATCACAGGGTATGCTCAGCTTGGACATGGCGAAGAGGCTCTCAAAATCTATGAGCAAATGGAACAGGAAGGGGTGATACCTGACAGAGTCACGTATATTACCATTCTCGATGCCTGTGCTAGCTTAGAGCACTAGAAACAGAGAAGCAGATCCATGCTGACATCAAGGAAGCTGGGATTATGTCATATATTAATTTGGAGACTACCCTAGTCCATATGTATGCTAAATGTGGGAGTGTGAAAGAAGCACGTTAAGTGTTTGACAAAATGGATAATCATGATAGTGGTGTCATGGAGTGCAATGGCCACATGATATGAGAGTGTGGTCATAGTGAAGAGGCCCTCAAAATCTATGAGCAAATGCAAAGGGACTGAGTGATGGCTGACAAGGTTACATACATCAGTCTGCTCACTTTTGTTTCCATCTGTCTACATGCATGTATGCCAGTAATGTATCCCTCAACAATGTCATTGTTTCTGGACATCTTCAGTTCAACTCAAGCATTACACAAGTTAGCATCTGGGAAGGGGAGAGATATTGAAAAAGAGAGTATCAAGCTCCAAGAATTTGGTCACCCACATGCAAAAGCAGGCTACTTCTCAGTACCACAGACTGGCAAGATTTTGCAACCAATTCATTAAGTTTGTTGAAGTCATTCAACACTTCCATCTCCAATTAGGGGCCGCCAGAGTGCAATTTGTCTTTAATCTTCTCTTGGCAAGACTTTGCAGGATGTCTCATACACAAGACCATTCCTGCTGTTTGCTAAGTGATTATAGCAAACGTTTTTTGTGCAGTTGGACTTCACTCCAGTAAGAAACAAGCCTTAAAATCTTGTGGAATATATATATGCACAACAATATTGCAACGGGGTGGGGGGGACAATAAATATGATAAGGGTACAGATAAAGTGAGGATGTGTTCAAACAATCTCTGGGGAAAAATTTCTAGTCCAGATCATACCCGCCGGCAATCCATATCAAGTCTAAGTAAGTTAGCCATGAGCAGGCAAGAGCACCTGCCTGGAGGGTTGAACTCTAGCAAGTAGTGAAACTGTTTGACAAAATGCTGTGGACATGGAATATTGTACCAATGCTGTGCTGACACTTGGAGCTGGTGATCCAGGCTGGCAGATTTGCGGGAGGCTGTAGTGAAGGCCTCTCATGATGCAGGGAACTACAAGAGCTCTCTGGCTTAACAATTTTAGTTGTCCCTTAATTAAAACATATAGTAAAGCTGCATGGCCCAAGATTCAAGACCAGTGGCTACCACATCCAACCAAGTGCCCATAGTAGACCAGAATGTTTTGTAATATTCAGGCTGACATAGTTACAAATCTCAGAAACTTCCTTTCCACATATCCCGGCCCTAAGGTTGGCATCCAATTCTGCACAGCTCGATAGATAAGTGGAATTGGAAAGTGGCAGAACAAATATCAATAAATTTTATCAAGACAAAGATTTTTATCAAAACAACTTGGGCATGCACTTCAAATAATACAGAAAGAATGTTTTTTCTTAATGATTTAATTAAAGACAAAATACATGATGAACGCTGGAACAAATATGCATTAACTAGAAAACAACAAAGTTTCTTCATGAAACCGTGACATTAAATAAAAATCCAAACGTTTTGAAATCTAAACCAATTGAAAATAAAGATGAAAAAGATATCATATAAACAGCATTCGTAATCCAGATTTTTTAACCACTTGTATAAAAAACGAGCCACGGTCATTACACAAGTCAAATTAATATCAAATGAAATAAATTCTCATCTTTTCATAAAACTTGGATATAGCCCATCGACGTGGACGTTGTTCTCAGAAGTCATCTTAATAGTGCGGAGGAACGCCCAGCCCTCATGTGTTGTTTTTCTATATAAGACATTCCTACAAACTTAGCTAATGGGCTCCGGAACTTGGAAAGTCGGTTGGCAGTGAGTGAATTCCATAAGCTTACACCAGATGGTGAGGAGTTCAAACCCGAGAGTCCACCCCTTAGTAACAAGGTGCCCTTTTCTTTTTATGAAGCCCTGAAAAATAGGTAAGGAAAAGTTAACCGTGCAGAAAGCCACGAAGGCAGAATAACGAGGTTCCACTTTCTTTTTTCTCTTCTCTTAAATAAATAGATAAATTCCGATGTAAATTCTGTTTTACAGGCTTGTACCATCTTCAGGCTTTGAGTTAAGGCCTGAGTGCTTCTCACAACTTCAAACCGAGACGCTGGAAGAAGGTACTGCCTCATACTCTTTGCAAGGGTGCTGCCCTTGGCTCCATGTTTGTTCATACACTAACTGACTTCTCATGCCCTCACTCATTGAGTTTTCCTCGCTCTCTCTCCGATGTAGCATCTGCTCTGGCCACCTTGGTAAGCACGCCAATGAAATCACCCTCGGTCATCACATAATTAGTGAGGACTGGTGATTTGGATTGACACTATTTTACAAGATATGTACTGGTAAATAGGCAAGCTCAGAGGTGGGTTTTTCAGACTCATCATCATGGCCACCGGCAAGTTGTAGACATGGAATGCCTGCCATAAGGTTTGCAGGCTAAGGCGCAATTTATCAAGTTCATACGAATTCAAGGCTGCAACATCCACAGCTCCAGGAGGCTCCCCACGCACTGCCGACCAGAAATGCAATAGAGGACTCACGGAGTTTACCTTTTATGTGGCGTACACAACATCTCTTAGGAGGCATTATGTTGATTCCAGGCACTGCTACTGTAGCCCTCTCTACCTAGCACAGATTGGGCACATGACGAGAGGAGGAAGAAGTGGATGCGACAGACATTTCCACATGCCTTTCAGACTGATGCTGATCTGGCCCAGGGATCCCTGCTGTTTATGGGACCTGGTGGACTTGCCCCAGGCTTCTTTGCAGCTACCAATGGAATCAAACCTGTGGATATTTTTGGTGCCCATCTCTCAACTTCTAAAGCTAGTGGGCCTGCCGCTCCAAGCAAACAGCCCGTAAGCCTGGCAGTAAACTCCAGTCAACCTGCAACAACTGCAGCTAACAGCAGCCATTCCTTAACCACAACAATGAAGAGCAGTGAGTTGCCAATCATTATACCTGGTACCAAGAAACTGGGTGCACCTCCCCCTCCTCCCCCACCCCCTCCCCCACCGGGAAGTGGACCCTTACGAACCAACAAAGCAGTAAAGTTGAAACGGTCAGTGAAGATTAGGAAGCTGCACAGGATTGTCAAAAGTAAAGTGGAAGGAGCAGCCCTGGGTCGGACAGGAGATGAAGCTGGGCCTGGCCGGTTACTAATTCAGGCGAAGGCATGGCTGATGCACCTGGCAGAAATCACCAAGAAGTATGTTGCTGTTGATCCTGTGTTCTGACATTTCTCTTTTCCAGATAAATCAGGTGAACCTTGTGTTGTCAATAGTTGTAGGGTACTTGCTTTTGAGCAACATGAAATGAAATGCAGTAAAATGGACCTTTATAACGTCTGCAGAAATCTCAAAGAGCTTATGGGACAAAAGGAAAGCAAGAAACAAGAAAGAATAAAAGACAAAAGAGAGAAGCCAACAGCAGCCCAAAAGCAACACGAAGCCTTGGTGAGGCATGTTTTCCTAGATTTCTTGTGGAAAGGAAGGAAGAGAGGATAGTGGAGGTTATATAATTAGACTCAATCTTCACATGACATGTTCCAGAACAAACAGTAATTCCATTTCTATTCTACTTCTCTGAAACGTTCATACGCTAGTGTATTTCCTTTTATTGTATTGGGGGGGACAGGTCAGCATACTTCAAGAAGATAGAGGATGATGTGCAGCAGCATGCAGAGGCTATTGGGGAGGTTAAATTGGCCTCATGTGTTTGGGTAAGAAGGGATGATTCTCTTATTAATTCTAACAACAAAGAACTTCCAACCTGAAAGTAACCTCTTTTTCTCCACTTTTTGCTCCCCACAGATAAAGAAGGAAATAGAAGCAGTGGAACAGACCAATGAGCTGGAACTCAAGCTTTTTGCGAGTCACATGATTCAGTTCAACTTTTCTGTTCTTGTCCGATTGAAGGAAGCCCATGGTCACTCTCTCCTCATGTTGCCTTGTTTCGGCTATGGAGGTGTGTACTCAGTGCAATTTTTATTCCTTTTGCTGCAACAATCTCTCCATCACAAGCTCTGCTGGAGGCCAGAACATTGGAGCGATCCCCCATTGACATAGAATGAAGATTTCTGTCTGTTGGCAGGGAGAACTGAGGTGGGAGTTGAAGGAGGCTTGCTGGAGACAGTAGTAGGGGAGGATAAACTAGAGACCCGATCAGGACTGGGTTGTTTGTTGAGATCTGATTCCTGGGGGAGTACACTGATAACTTGGTTAGAATTAGGCGATTTATTCAGGATCAATCCTACTGGAGAAGGAACGGGAGGGGGTTTTCCAGCGAGAACTGGTGGTCCAAACTCTCCATTTATATCTACTGTTGGTGGGGTCTCTTGTTCTGGTTGCTTGGAGGGGTCTTTTGTCTTCTCTGGTTGAAGCTCAGCAGAGTTTGCCATTTCTTCTGGTTGGGTAGCAACAGGGTTTGCAGTGTCCTCTGGTTGAGTCACAGCAACTTTCACATGCTGATTCAACTCATCCAATTTCATTAGTACCTTCTGACAAGCACAAACCCATCAGAATATGTTACTAACAGTTCGAACACCGTCCCAAGAAACCTCTTAGTGTGGCATAGAAGCAGAAATGAAAGGAATGAGACTTGATAACATGCATGGAAAGCTCTTTCCGATGGGGGAACTTGACAAAATCCAGCAGCGAATTCCTGGTGCATCACATATTAACATGCAAATCAAACCTGGAGTTATTGAAAATCTCCATTTCATTTCATATTTGAATGAGTGATAATCTGCAAGTTGCACACTCTGTTAGAGTGGCCACACCTACAAAGATTGACAATTTGAAAGCCAAGTTGACCTTGAAGAGATCATGTTACAGGGGAAGTGGAAGGGGGAAAAGAAAGAGAAAAGGTGAGACTCACTTAATTGCTCCAGAGTACAGGATTCTTCAGAGAGCTCTGACTGAGTTTGCTGATTTTGTTCTTACTGTTTTTACCCATGCTAGGCCCTGTAGTAGCGGCATACTGGCGTATGTACACCTTCTCCATGATCCGGTAAATGTACATTGCTCTCTTGGCGGGTCTGAAAGCCTCCTCTCCTACAAGGAAAAAGACATGGCCATACAAAATAACCACTAACGAAAAACCCAGAGGTACGGACATGGTCAATGACTCGCTTGCGGAGGCCTTCCAAGGCATGGCCAGCCATAGGATGTACTACTGCAATGCAGCTTCCCCTCGTCCTTGACACATGGTGCGACAATAGTATGATGGCGAGCAGAATTTTTTTGTTACCGAACCCTTCCCTGGTTCCTAGTACCGATTTTGAGAGGTGTATGATCCAACCTCAAACATAGGCACATTCGATAGGCGCATTGGATTCCGGTACCCCTTCCAAAACTTGATCAGAACTCTACATGTGGTAAGCCGGTCCCAGCAGTTCACATAATGCATGTGCGTTTTGGAATGTCAGAAGCAACAGATGGCAGATGCACACTTGGGAAATTCTTGTACTGTTCCTTACATATTGATTTGTTAGAAAGTACAATGAATACATATTTCCATATGATACAAAATAGAACATGGATGAGAGCTGACCATAGCCAGCCTGTGCGTTGTATGACCAATTTTGCACTCCTCCGACTGCACATAGAAAGCTTTATAGAGAGCTTCTACCTGCCATACAAAGAGCAGCATCACAAACCAACGATAAGATGACTCTTACAAAAGTCACCTGTCGAAGTGTGGTTATATTTTCTACAAAGGACAGTTTACGGAATGATGGGGAAGACATAAACATAGAAGATTCAACCTGAAATAATCTACTTCATCTTGCTTGAGAGTTAAATTTTCTTGGGAGGATAAATTGCTGAGAATTTATCATGCAGGATACCCATCTAGTGTAGAGAAAGCATGGCTGGAGAACGCTAGCTTACAGCCTCCTTAGGGCTCCTTGCCTCCAGTTTGAAGGTGGGCATTTTCGAAAATGCCAACAGACCCTGAGGCATTTCACTACTCAAATTGTCTCGGCTTACCTCACCTTGGATGCATGTAGGCCCATATGCATCCTTGGACCACCCAGAGTGGCCAAAACGCTTCAATGAGATTCTTGAATAATATTTCGAGACAACCAGTTGTGGTTGTGGTGCTGGAGTACCTTTGTAGTCGAATATGTTGGGGAAGATGATATTTTCATGATGTTACATAATATTTGCTTTCACTTGTATTGCACATAAGATATTTATTTTTGGCTGATTGTAGCTATATTTTTTGGATATTGTTGTAACACTAAATTGTCATCCACATATACATTATCCTCTTTGTGCATTTTGTCTAGTATATTATTGTCTTCGTGTGTCTTGTATAATGGATCAATGTTGATGTCTTCTACACTTTCGTGTATCTGGTCATTTTTTGGATTTTCGTTATTTAATAACTGTTTGTCAAAATTTTGTGATTCTTTGCATTCATGGAGCATATCGATTATTTGCGAGGATTTTTCTATTGAATTCTGAACATATTGGATATAGTTCATTTAAAGTGTCTTCCCAACTTTATCGTGTTCTTGGCTATAAGTCGGAGAAGGATGAACAAATTACAAATAGCGCAAACGTACGTTGCCGCAATTTTTTTTTGGAAGGTATTTTGAAGCATCGTATTACTGGTATTTTAGTTATCGGATATCCATCTAAAGTGTGAGTGTTCGTTTGTGGATGTTCATGCCCATGCAAGATCTGCATTAGTGATGTAGATGGAAGAATGGTCACAACAACAATTGCCGCAACACATATGCGGAGGCAAGATGCCACATTAGATCGTCTAATTCGCGTGAGGGGTCAGACTGCTGCGGATAACATCGATACACAAGAGAACTAGCTGCCACATCAGGGTTCGGTCCCTGAGGTTGATGGACACGGAAATGGGCTTAGAGGTCAGTGAGAATCCTTTACATCAAGGTCTTGATCAAGTGGCCGACCCTCTTCCAATGTAACATTTCAACAAGCTTTACTTGGTCAGCTTCTGCATGTGCAATCAGTTTGGGATAGCTATGGTGCACCTATACAACTACAAGAACTCATGCTGGAACAACTCTTTGGAGGGTTCCAAATGCGCGGTGGAGCTCAAGCTCATTTGGAGAAGCAACCTGATCTTGGGCTTTTGATGTCACAGCTACCGGAGGATTGGGACAGAGATCTCGGTGGATTTCAAGTACCCACATCTTGGAGACAGCTGATAAACACCTATTTACAATGGTAAGGATTTCAACCTGGCATGATTTACTACAAAACTCATCAGGTGACATTTCCTCGAATTTATATGGCCTATTTTGGTAGTCAATGCAAAAACGATATACAAAATTAACTTGTCGTTCTATTTAGATAGATCGACTTTGAATGTTTTGAAAGCTGCATTGATCTTTGTTTCTCATCATTTGTTGTAGGTTCAACATGTTTGGGGACGAGGAATCAGAAAATGAAGCAGGTGCAGGTGCAGGTGCAGAGCATCACCGTGTATGATGTTGCGGGGAATGTTCTAGTTACAGCGGAGGAGGGAACAACAGCAGGGAGCCTGAAGCTGCAACACAAGTGCGGTGTCGGCACTGCAGGAGTGGGAAGGGACCAAGGACGTTCTTACCCAAGACGACAATGAGCCCCTCACACGTACAAAGTATGTGTACCACATTTCCCCAGTTGATTCAAGCACGGAGGTCACTAACAAACGGACGCGTTCAAATGCGGGTAAAGTACACATGCTACATGAGTTGGACTCACAAGAGCAGCTTTGGACCATTGGCACATTTGTAATGATTACAAATGATGGCATCAGATTCACGGCCTACCACGCGGTGGGGTGGGCAACCGACGGAGTGTAAGCTATTTTCGTTGTCATTATCGTCATGTATGTTGTTCAAATCATTGTTTTTATCTTCGTTCGATCAAGATTGACGAATCCATGCCGATAAATATAAATTGATGACATGTCAAATGATCTGGATATTTCATCAAGTAACTAATTGTCCTGGTCCTCGAAAGCTCTTATTGAGATCCGATCGTATTTAAACATCGAACTAATAATTTACGGCTTTGTCAGCTGAATATTCGGAATATAAATCGTCAAAAGTCGTTTGAATCTTTTGTAAAACTATTTGCAAGAGTAAATACATGTGTGATGTATAGACGTGAAATTTTATAATGTAATCTATAATGTAGTATATCATACATAACCTTTGCGTCTTTTCTTGAAGCACCAATGAATTTCAAATCGTGGTTGCATTCCCAATACTAAAATCCATGGTTTTGTGTTGTTCAACCACCATCTACAATTCATTTTAAAAACATCTTTGTTGGGTTTGTAGATCAAAGCACTCAACCAAGCCCATGTCTTTCAAGTGTGGGTGTCCTGGATTTTGGCACTGCTCCTTGTCTTTCACATTTTGTTCATCAGAAGAGCTACCTGGCACCTGCAGGCCATTGTGGCCAGTGGCATTTACAAAATTCAAGCCACATTCCATATCCTGCAGATCATGGCTCTCGATTCCAACACTCTCTTTTGCAAATGTACAACATCCTAGCAAATTTTATCTGAAGCCTTTACTATGTCCATTCACTGTACTATAAGAGAGACAATTCTCTATGGCACTACCTGCTGCTTCAAACAGAAGCCTGCTTGCAGCACAATTGGGAAAAGACACTTTGTTGTCACTGGGCAGGTTACAGCTTGTTGTTGTGACTGGTGCTGAGAGTTCTGCCCCAACATCAAGGGCAGACAGAAGCTGATAGTCTGATAATTGAAATTCAGTTTCAAGAACACTGTCTAGCTATCTTGTAACTTCGTTGTCTGGTTGTTCACATTGCTTCAGCATCATGTTTGGCTCAACCTTGGACTCACTCTGACTAAATCGCCTATCTTTTCGTAGTGAAATAGAAGTACATTCATTGAGGTCTAATGTCAGTGCTGCATCCGAATCTATGGCAAGAAAACATCGCAGGCAGAACCCATGGCAATGGTACTTGCACGGGTTGGTCCAAAGCCAATTGCAACAACAAATGAATAAACAGCCATGAAAGGAAAGCACTCCATTATTGATCATAAAATCCACTGTCCAAGCATGATATCTTAATGGGAATGCGAAGGGAGTGTTACCACCTTAAACTATTATGCATGGTCTATAACTGGAGTGCACAAATCCAGCATATCTAATCTTCATCATCCTCATCTATGTCTGGGTCACTGCATGTATCACTGTCTTCATCATAGACTTGATCTTGTACAATGGTTGGCTGAACATCATCACCACGTATACGGGGTGCTCGGAGGTACAAGGAGGCCACCTGCTCTGGAGTAACCGGTACCGCTCGGCTGCATGTTGGGCCATCAGTAACCAGAGTCTCTTCTAGTCTTTGTGGGGCTAACAATCCTTCCACTTCCGCCACATCATCATTATCAAGTGATATGTCGCAGACCACTCTACGTGCTCGGGGGCTCTTCTCCAGGACGACTTTCCACCCCGGCTCCTTCACACAATCAGAAAAAAACACTTGATCAACCTGGCCAGGAAACTCAAAAGGTTGCTCAGAAGGTGGAAGCATACAGTTAAAATTGACTAGTGTGAAGCCAACATCATCCTGCTTCATTGACATAGGTTGACGACCCACGCGACGCGCTCGTACCCAAGAACACAAAATCACTATAGGCTGTGTTTGGCCATAGTCAATTTGCAAAATCTCCCTTATAAGACCCACATATCTTGTAGGTTCCTCCATGTCATCGCCTGAATTGTTGGTAATGGGTTGGTGCTGGAAAACAGATGAAACTCCACAATCAAAAGACACCATACTTGTTGTGTTCATGCCGGGGGATGTAACCCTGTAATGGTTACCATACGCTATCATATTCTTGAGTGACAGGGCAGTAAATGATGGAGGCCTTGAAAGATCCAGTAATTCCTCACTTGTTGTAGGATCAAGCCCATCCGATTGAATTGAGAGATGATCCCGTACACCTTGAGGGAGCCAAACAACAAATGGAGGACATGGATGCAAATTAGGAGGGTACCGAATTGCCGTGGGATTGCTCATGCCTTCCAGCCCTTAATCCTCACGAAACAAGTGTCGTCTGACTTCTATCCGTGTGGACTCTGCTTCATATATCCTGTCACAATCCGAAGGTCAGCCAGGACATTGTCAGAGGTGGCGTGGGAGATATGACAAGACACCATATCGCATCTAATGAGAAATGACTAAAACTTGGAAATCTGAATGTCAATGGAGTAGATTTCTTACCCCAACATGACTAACAGACGAGGATGGTTCTGAATGATGTACTCATGTACAATATCACGCATGTCATTCAATTTTCGAGCTTTAGAACTTCCTTCCACAACTTCACGTTCCACAGATTCTCCCTCATCTGCATCCCACACCCTTCGTACACTTCCATCAAATCCCGCCATATACTCTGTGTAAAAACCCAATGCTTCTTCAAATTGGTATCCTTCTGCCATGCTCCCCTCGGGCCTTGCCATGTTTCTTACGTAGCCCTTCATATCTTTCATTGCCCGCTCCATGGGGTACATCCAACGAGATGCTACGGGCCCGCATAAGTACAACTCGTCCACTAGGTGAACAACCAGATGTGTCATCACATCAAAAAATGATGGTGGGAACTCCTTCTCTATAAGACACAAAGTCACAACTGCTTCAGTTCTCAATTCCTCATACTCTACATGATTCACCACTTTTGCACACAACTTCTTAAATACACGACATACTCGCAAAATGGCCCTGCGAGGACCACTTGCCATGAGCCCACGGATAGCACACGGTATAATTTGCTGCATGAGCACACATGTGATAGTCATGTGATTTCATGCCAGACAATTTCTTCTTCACCACATGCTTTTTGAAAGCTGATGCGTAGCCTGTTGGCACTTTCAAGTTCTGCACAATCTCCAGAAAGACTTGTAACTCAGCCTCAGTGAGGACATAAGGGGCAGGAGGCATAATTGACGTATCTGCTCTGTCAGGATCACGTTGTAGCCATAATTCCGGGCGCATCCCAAGTAGCTCCAAATCACGGCGAACTTTCAATGTGTCTTTCTCACCAAAGATAATTTTAATAATATTTTCAGCCAAGTTCTTCTCGCAATGCATTGCGTCAAACGTGTGGCGGATGAGGAGACCCTACAAAATGAACACATACGATATTGAGCATTTACTCATCACAATTTAAACAGAAATCGCATTGATGTACACAGCCAATTTAAAAGCCATGAAGGAATTACCTCCCAATAAGGTAAGACATATAAAATTGACAATCAATTAACTCCATTGGTTTTAGCTGGGTCTGTCCTACTGTCTGGCATCCCTCCGTTTTCCACCCATGCAGTGCGAGCTGTTGCAAGCTCCTTGATTTGTGTTCCAGTCTGCGTTTTTGGAGGAGTTCCATGCTAAGTAGCGTCATTGAACATTCTTGACCTTCTATATGGATGATTGCGGGCCATAAATCTTCGGTGGCCCAGGAAAACAGTTTTCCCACATGTGTGTAACTGCTGTGAAGTCGTCCCGGGTCCACAAGTTGGACAACCAGCATAACCTTTCGTCACGTGACCTGAGAGCAAGCCATATGCAGGGTAGTCATGGATTGACCACATCAACACTGCCCTCAGTGTGAATTCGCGTTGACCACGAGGACGGGAAACATCATGGGCTACAATCCCTCTCCATAGTTCCAGTAGCTCTTCCACTAGGGGCATCAGGTAAACATCTACATTGTCCGAGATAACAGACTCCTTACCAGGAATCAGTAGCACTAACATGCCAAAGAACTTTTTGGTCATTAACCACGGAGGCATATTGTAATTGACCAAGAGAACGGGCCATGTGCTCCAACTGGTGGATTGAGCTCCGTAGGGATTTACACCGTCTAAGGCCAATCCAAATCGCACAGATCGTGGCTCTGCAGCAAAATCCTCAAATGTGGTGTCAATGTGTCTCCATGCTTTGCTATAAGCTGGATGTCGAACCAACCCATCCTGGCTCTTATGTCTGTCATGCCATGTCATGAGGTTAGCGATCGACTTACATCGGTACATACGTTTCAACCTTGGAATGACAGGGAAGTGTCGTAATACTTTCTTGGGCACACTTCCACGACCTGGAATGTAATGGGAACTGCGGCACACTGGGCAAATGTCTACATTCTCATACTCCCCACGGAAGAGTACACAACCACGCTCACAAGCATGAATCATGGTGTACTGCAATCCCATCTCGGCAATCATGATTTTTGCTTCATAGTGAGTTTTCGGCAATGAATTCTCTTTAGGCAAAAAACTCTTACGCAACAATCCCAGAAGCTCATCCACAAATGCATTGGTGCACTTGTGGGTAGTGCATGCGTTCAGCAATGTCAAAGTTGCTTGCAGCCGGCTAATCGAGCACCCTTCAAAAAGTGGACATTGCGCCTGTCGGAAGAGTTTATCATACTCGGGATCGACGTGCAGGTGAGCATTCTTATCAAATTCATTGTCTCCAAAATCGTCGAGTTCATCGTCATGATCGGCAAATGTGTGATCGGTTCCACCATGAATGGGGTCCTCTCTGTTTGCATCTGCAAAGAGAAATGCTTCCTGCAATGCACGCTGGATTTCTACCTCCAATCCACCACCCTCATCTGCGTTCTCTGTGACATTGGGCTCCCGCTGTGCCGCAGGGCCTTCGTCTTCATCATCTGAATATTCACATCCCTGCACCCCAATAGTCATCTTGTGAGTGGACCAACAACGATGTGACACTTAATCATTATGGCATGGGAGGCACGGTGACGTTGCAGTGATGCAATCATATTTACGTATGTATCTTATGAATATACACCCAATCAAAACACGACATTTGTAGCCATTGAAGTCATAGTTGCAGTCACTTAGTTAGTCATATATGACTACATGACTACACATGACCAATGAAAACACGTAACGAAATGTCGACATATGGAGAAGAGGATCGTTGCATTCAAAATTCAAACTAAAGTGTTGTCACTGGGAAAGTGGCAATTGTACCGGAAGAGAATAACGTCGGAGAAGAGGATCCCTCCCGTGTATCATGTAATGATTCCTCACTGTTTCCAACAACAATAGTTTTCCTCCATGACACTCATCACAGTTGCATAGCATTTTTGTATGCCCATTTCTTGTGGCATACGCTTCTTCCATTTGCCATAGACGGTCATCTATTCTACGCCTACGCATCCGGTCGCCACCTGCACTGTACATGCTTTGAACGTCACCCCAATCCTCTTTGCATGCTACGCACAGTGTATTGTCTCTTGTTTTGCACCAGCTGCCAATGTGCTATTTCTATATCTTTTGCATCTGTAAGTGTCGTTTCTGAGTGTCCATAGTGAAGCGGAAGGTCTTCGAAGTGACAGTCTCTCTCACTAAGTACGAGAAGTTCCGAGAGCGCCAGGTTGCTGCCATAAAGGAGGTGGAAGGAACGTTCAGGCAGTTAATAGATGGGTGAGTCTAGTTCCTGACTACCCACCCACTAAACACGCGATTCACCTTATCCTCTGACCTTCCTACAGCTCTCATAAGCTTCGTAGCACAAATGGGGGCGAGTAGTTGCAACTTGTACAAACAGAGAGGCAAACAACATGCAGTGAGTGACGACTAGGTTTGAGGAGGGTGTGTCATTAGGCGGGAGATGTCTGCCGTCATTCGTGGGCAGCCATGTCTAGTCTGGTAGGGTGCGGCTGTGGTTCAACGTAGGCTTATTGTATTAGGGTATGTATGTTTGCATTAGTTTGTGATTGTTTGAGAGGGAGGTCATGGAGGTGTTTGTGTAGGCTTGCGGGAGCGAAATGCCCTCGCAAGCCACGTGCTCCGAAAGAAAAAGGTAGGGATCAAGGTCCTGCAAGGCAAAGTGCCAGACTAAAGACGATGAAGATTACGATTCTGCATGAGGGCTCTTCTGAGGATGATGAGGACGATCCACTCCTCCCACGCCAGTGCGAGGCGAGTGTGTTGTCGGCAGATGCCACGACGAGCCGATGAGAGCATGCCCAGGCTCATGTCGCAAGACAAAAATGCCCATCATCTACACTACGAACACCTTCTCCGTCTGTGAGTTATAGTTCTTCACAATGACCATGATTCAAATTATGTATGTTTTTGGTAAAATCGCGAAGAGATAGGGTATGATAAGATCATGAAGAGATAGGGTATGTCTGTCAAGACAGGGGATGTTGGACAATGTAGGGGTCAGCCAAGGCACAATCACAAATGATTTCCACTAGACAAGTTGAAGTGCCAAAGTCATGATGTCAGCCCAATGTAGACTTCAGGTGTGTTCAAATTCTTTGCCCCATGAAACCAACGTCCTGGTACTAAGCTACAATGGCTACTTATAGAGATACTTGGGTTACTTATGCACCCAGAATATCAGTAAAACTTGGAGGGATACTTCTCATGGACCCATCAGGTTTGTCCCTTTGAATTCTTGCTATGGATTTCAGGAACACCCCATACCTAAGAGGGTTCAAAAATGTACTGGGAGGACATCATTGGGGCCAATCAAATTTGGGAGATTTACTATCCAAGATCATACTGAGTTTTGGGTAATCTTGTCTTTACAAATCATATGTGCTTCCAGTTTGTTTTCTTGAATTCAAGGATTTACTGCTTGTTGCCTATATGTATTTGTAATCACCCACATTGTACTGGGGGAATTTCTTTTCAGGGCAAGCACAAACGCACTGGATCCACGATCCCTGCTGCTAGCAATGGAGATGGTGCCCAGAAGAACGTAGGAGGTGGCCATAACTCTCCCATTGTTTTGGGTTTTGTGCCACCAGTACCCCCACCTTATTATGGTATGCCTCAGTACCCACAATCTGGCACTCAGTATGGTCAGGGTCAATATGGTGCTCCTCCATATGGGCAGTATGGCCAGTATCCTCCTCCACCATATTTACCACCCCCTAATAGCTATGGGGGTGGCAGGCCACCAGAATATCCTCCTGCTTATGGACAGTATGGCCAGTATGGTCTTCGGCCTTCTGGCCAACAACCATGGCCACCAGTCCCTACTTGGCAGGATCCTGCTGTGAATTCTCTTGTGCGCATGGAGGTCTCTGAAGGAGGGGAGGGTGCCGTTTCAAAGAATGATAGAACCAATGCTTTAAGGAGGGCTAATAGCTCAGCCAAAATTGAAGCGTACAAGTGAAGGAAGATAGAATAGCTGAACGTCTTCCTCCCACGGTGATTGTGACGAACCTCAAAGGAGCCCCGTATGGTCAGACTCGGAATGTATGGCACGCTGCCCTTAAAGGATAGGCTTATCGCAAGCTAGATTGTTCCCTTGCCATCAACAACCAACCTGATGAACTTGTATACAAAATCAGAGATCACCTGGCTAAGCTATTTTCATATACGCCACACAAGTTAAAAGACTTCCACGTAAAACAAACATTTGGCAGAATAATGAAGAGCCAGCGTTATGAAGCACACATTGCGTGGTTGGGTGGTAAGGGGAAATCCATTACTGTATATGACGAGGTATGGAACAAGCTTGTAACTTACTGGCAGACAGAGGTGTTCCACAAAGTGTCGGGCAACATGAAGAAGGCAAATGGTGCAATTCAGAACCCTACCAAGACTGGCCGTGGTGGGAAGGCAATGGTGGAAGCACGCTTGGTAGGTGGCATCATCACCACTCTGTATTTTGTTCCTCATTGAATTGCTATGTGTATATTGTCAGCCCTCACATTGCTTACTGACTCGTGGCATGGGTTTGTTTGTGGCATGGATTAATTAATTTGCAGGAAACCCTATCAGGGTGCCCTCCTACATTATATGAAATTCAAGAGGGTTCAGTGTCACGGTTGTCAGCTGGAAGTGACAGGCGGGTAAGTGTGTTTTCCACGTTTGCTAGAGTGGTTGCTGCATCATAGGTTGCTAGGGTTTTTTTCAAGGCTTTTGGCCTGGGTTTTCTTTCCAGTGGTTGTTCATGCTAGGTTTTTTTGTTTGATTCATACTTGGGCAAGTTTTCATGGATTGGCAGGAGGCAAGTTTCGCATATTCTACAGTAGTTGGTAGGATGGATGGCATGGACAAACTGGTGGAATCACAAGGACGTGACATGGCAGACTTAAAATTACAGATGCAGAGCATGATTGAGTACCAGAAAGCCATTGTGGCCAGATTGGGGATTAATCTACCAGGCCCAGGGACCAGTGACATCTACAATGGATGCGTCTGCTGTGACAGTATCAAAATGTTTGGAATCCCAATTTCAGACGGTAACTGGTGCTCACTCTAAGCCCTTATGTCTTCCTGTCACTGATGATCTTTTGAATTTGACCGAGCAGCAGCAGAATACAGGGAAGGCGAGCTGTGAGGTACACATGGAAATTCAGCCCTTGCCACATACAAAGGCAATAGCAGTCAGGGGGCAATGGTGACAGAGCCGCCTGGCACACCGGATTCTGGTATGCACGAATGTGGGAGTTTAAATGGGGAGGAAGATGCAGACGGGGACAAAACAAACAAGCAGGTTGCCAACTAATGAAATATAATGAAATACAGTTGGCAACTTGGTTCATTATATTTCATTATATTTATGCATTAGACCCTGAAGAGACAGTTGACTTGCAAGTTGATAGATTGATCTCCTCCCTACAAGAGCAGACCAACCACGAGAGTGTCCACCAGGCTGAACAACAGCAGACTGACCAGAGCAAAAAGCAGACTGAGCACCAGACTGTCCAGACTGAGGACACTGAGCAGCAGACTGACGCTGAACATGGATAGACTAAGGGCCAACATGCCGTTCCCCCCGCACACAAGACTGTCCACCAGACTCGACAGCAGACTGACCAGAGCGGCGAGCAGACTGAGCACCAGTCTGATCAGACTGAGGATACTGATCAGCAGACTGACGCTAATATTGGACAGACTGAGGGCCAACATGCCGCGCACACAGAGTCTGTCCGGACTTGGGCGTTCAAGTAGGGGAGCAGTCTGCCCATGCGCTTCCTTCCAATGACGCCGTACAGGTTGTGCCCTGCCGTCTTTCACCTCTGTGATTTCAGATTTATGTTCATTTCCGTGTATTGACATGATCTATTGTACCTACAGGATGTTTGCCCCACGGACCTCAGGACACCGTTTCCCTCCCAGGCAATTCCATAACCCGCCCATGCTGCTCACGTTGGCTCCACAACCAGAAAATGTGGCTTACTTACAACGCCAACAGATGCATGGATTAGTTCAACACATGCGACCCGTGAGGCTGCCAAGACAAGTCCTGCAAGTGTGAACAAACCTGCAGACACAGTCGTGTTGCGAAGCAGGACCACATCACTTTGTCAGTCTGCTGAATCTAACCCGGCCACAGTAGTCGCCGAATCCCAAGGCACAAGTAGAGCGAAGAAGTGGACTGTTGTGGAGAAGATTCAGGAAGTTCGGGAGGGACCTGTTGCGAAGAAACCTGCAAAGAAAGGCAAGTCTGCTGTCTTCATGAACAAGGACCGCAAAATGACATTGGATACGGACAAGGAAGTGATTCTTCAGCGACAAATGCACCAGTGAGTAGTCCTCCCAGTCTGCTGAGTCTGGTCACTCTAGCCTGCTCAGAAGTGTGAGTCTGCTCAGTCTGCTTGGTCTGGTGAGTCTGGTGAGTCCACTTAGTCCGCTCGGTGTGGGCAGTCTGTTGAATGGAGTCAGTCCGCTCAGACCGTTGCGTACATGGGTTTTCACACAAGGGCGTGGTCTGTGTGTAGGTTGGGTTCTCATTTTGCCGCGGCCCTGCGACGGAATGTTGCGGCCGGCCGTGCCATGGTTCAATTTTATGAAGGCGACCCCCGATATGAGTGCTCCATCGGGCCTCCGGACTTGAAGCCACTTGAGATGGTGGAGTCGGAGTGCACAGATAGAATGTTGGAGCTGTGGTGTCGTTTCTATGATAAGACGGTTGAGGAGAAGTACTCAAGTATTGTTGCTCTTCTGCCAGCCTCAACGAGTCTCATGATGACATACTGGGACGGGCCACGGGAAAGGCTAGTGGACAATCTGCATTCTTGTAGGAGCGTCTCTCAGCTCGGCAAAGATATAAAAGACTGCCATCATATAATCGTTCCGATTGTGGATGAATAAGGTCTCGTATACCCAGTCTGTTATGTCGGGCCAGTCTTTTGAATGACGTCAGTCCGTTCACACCGGCCTCTCGCTGGTTGAGTCCGTTGAGTCTGCTTAGTCTGGCAAATCTGCCCAGTCTTTTGAATGAGGACAGTCTGCTTGGTCTGCCCACTCTCCTGAGTCTGCTCATTATGCCGAGTTTGCTGAGTGATGAATTTGCTGAGTTTGCTGAGTCGTGAGTCTGCTGAGTCTGCTGGGTGTACTAGGACCAAGACCCAACCTACTTGCAAGTCTGTAGAGTCTGCTGGAGAGTCAGTTGGAGTAGTCTGCTGAGGGGATTGCTGCCGTGAGACTCATGAGAATCGTCTTGCAGGGGGCACTGGAGTGTTATTGTCATTGACGTGCGGAAAGGCTGCTACACTCACATGAACTCCATCGAGTCTTTGCATGGTTGCCCATATGTTTTGTCATGGATACGGAAGCTGCATGCGGAGTGTTTAGGCTACAGTGTTGATTCACCGGGTTGGGAGGAGGTTAGGGCATTTCAGTTCAACTAGCCTGAAGTGCCCCAACAACCATTCAGCTGGGAATGTGGGTTTTACGCCATGTCCTTCATCCAAGGATATTATGAATGGCTACAAACTGGGCGTAGTCGAACCTCTTCTAAAAGGGCAGAGAGAGGAGTACCTTTCACGAAAAACTGGTTTACGTTCAAGTTTGCACTTGGCCAACGGATGCAGTGTCTTAAGTACATCTTGACTGGTTTGGCCGCTGCTGAGAAAGCAATATCTTCATAGATATCCGTCTGGGCCCGAGATTAGAGGTGCACCATAGGACGCATTTGTCATGTAAGCATGCTTTTGAGTATTTGCAACGAAATAAAAGATGACTTTGCATACACATCCCATTGGTCGATTATGAGTGCAGTATGGAGTACTCGTTGTAGACTTGTGACCAATTCACTGCATGTTGTTAAGCGGACTTATCCCTGCACAGTGCGAGCACACACAATCATTTTGTTTAACATACCAAGGGAGTCCACTGGTCAGCAAACAGCCGAGAGTTAGCAGAATGCCAGAGTACGCGAAGAGGGTATGTCTAGGCTGGTGAGCAGACGTTAGGAGAGGGCAATGTTGCTAGACTGACGAGAGTCCGACAAACTGAGGAGTTGGGTCAGTCCGGCAGACTGACAAATGCGATTGGGAACCATGAGTCTGCACTGGTGAGCAGACAGTCGAGAGTCACCGGAGTGGTAGAGTACAGGCGGATGGCATTGGCCAGTAGTCTGCCAAGTCTGGTCAGCAGAGTAAGTGAGGGTCCACCGTACTCAGAATGGCCAGTCTGATGGGCAGACCGCATGAGGCTCACTGGTCAGCCGGGTGCAGGCACGTTCAGAACCAAGAGACTGGTCTGCTCTAGGAGACTGTGTACTCCGCACCCTGTATACTTTGTTTTCCTGGTGATGGATTACTCTAAGTGTTTACAAGCCTATGACCACAATGGTTCGAAGGCTGGCACAACAGACTATTCGAAGACTGAGCAGAAGCCTGGTACAGCAGACTGGTTCAGATGGTAGAAGACTGGTTGAGCATACTGGTTCAGACGCCAGAAAACTGGTTCAACAGATTGGTTGGCAGACATACAAGAAGTCTTGTGCACATGCAATTGTACCGCCGAAATTTTATTTCATCGGGAGAATGATACTGTAGCATTTCCTACATTTTTTACTCTACTTTATAATTGGTATACGGTCTGCAACCCTTCGGATTGTGGAGTATATGTGTGCTGCAGGTGTTGGGGCACCAACCCTCTTCCCTGTTTTGCTTACGACTTTGGGTCGCGTTTTCCATGCCTCAACAAAATCCCGTTTCTTTTTCAGCAACATATTGTTGTTGTCATTTACAGGACGGAAGCTCTCTGCTGCCGCAGGGTGCAACATTCCTGCAACACTCTTGGCAAGAATATCAACAAGCTGCCCCCTACAGATACGAAGAGAAGACAATACATGTTTCTCCAGGTATTTGTCGTTACCAACAATGTGAAGTATGTCTGCAAATTCTTCGTCCATGGAGGATGGTACGAGAACAGGCTTCGCATCATAGGGGAAGTCATATGTCCCAGGCCCCTCTGTTGCATTTCCCAAACCCTCTTCGTCGCTGCCACTTGCATGAACCCTAAACACATTATGCAATCCTCCATGAATGGTTCCCAACGCCGTGCCACAAGCGCACACTATGAGTCCATCCTGCAAGTGTGGATGAAGCAACTTCAGGACTCGGACTTGACGCTTGCACAAATTGCCATTCATTGCCCATGGGCAAGTGCAAGAAGCCCATTCGCATCCGGGGTTGTAAACAATGTAAATTGTGTTTGGGTGATTGGTGCTTACAACATAGGCTGGTTGCCTAGGATGGAACGGAAGAGTGACATTGCAAGCAAGGATGTTGCGTGCCGCAAGCACAGAACTGGACATGTACTTCTCCTGTTTGTCATTCCTTATGAATCCGTGCGTCTTCAGGTGAATTGCATACCAGTAGTGTGTTAGCACATGGCATGTGAGTTCCCATATGAGCCAATCCACTCTACGCCCAGTCATTTTGCCTTTCCCCATCCTCAGTCTTGCCTTCAAGTTTCCATGATATGCCTCAATGCTAGTATTTGTGTCTTGACTGGCATGTGGAACATGGCGAGCTGCTGTACACCACAATGCTATTTTAGGACGCCATTCCTTATCGATGTAGTCCATAAATTCATGCCCATTCAGATATTTCTTTCTCGGAGCGTTGTTGCTATCCATGCAAGACCTTCTTTGGGATTGCTTGGTCCACCTCTACAGTATATGAGGTCTCCCATATCTTTCAGCAAGTTTGCGGCAGTGATAGGATCTTGGGTTTTCGCGCATGATTGCTTCGCCCAAGCCAGCCGGACATGCCAAAGGCACATGAAAATGAGCACTCCTCGGAAAACAGCTCTGCAAAGTACACATGCCCACATGAGAGACTTCAAAGAGAACTTCGCCGGTGGACTTGGGCACCAATCCAGTAGACTCTCTGGTGTACTGGTCTGCCCGTCTGTTCCAGTGCACTTGCCTAACGGATTCAGCCAGCAGACTCGCCCACTCTGACCTGCCATGAGTGTTGCCCTCGCAAGACCGCCAGCAGACCTGACCACGATGACCTCGCAGTGGACTTACGTAAGTGAGTCGGACTTGGCCAGAGGGCATTCCGAGCAGACTGGGTTGCCAGCAGACTTCCAAACAGTCCCCTCCGGCGGACTCGCCTGCCAGCGGACTTGCTGGACCAGATTGAGGTCACATCAGACTGATGCACGTGAGTCTTGCAGTGGACTGCTTGCGAACAGTCATCTCTGGCGGACTCGCCTGCCAGCGGACTTGCCCTTAGGAGACCGACAGCAGACTTAAACCCAGACTTTGCTAGCAGCACACCCGAGCAGATTGACCTTGCAGCATACTTGCACAAGTGAGTCTTCTAGCGGACTTCGCTAGAGGACATTATCAGCGGACTGGTTTGCCAGCAGACTTGCAGAAAGGAATGGGCCAGACTTGCAGCCAGGACTGCATTGTATGGTAGGGGACTTGCCAAAGAGACAAACAATGGACACACGCGGCGGACTTGCACGCGAGTGTATAGGATAGTACGTAAAACTTATGTAATGGCGTTTATTTCGGCGTTGGCATCGTCCACAATGAAGGCATCGGGTCGCAAGTCCGGCCTTTCTGCGAGGAGTGAGTCCTGCAAGGCTGCTATCCACGGCACCAGATTTGTTGTCCACTCACGCGCACATATGATGTACGCAAGTGGTATACCGTTAAGCCACTCGTCGAAGACCATCAACGTGTACAATGGGAACTGTTCAAATGCAGAATGTCAGATGCTGCCAGTGTGCATACATCCACTAGTTTTGCAAGCGGATAAATTGTGAAAGGGATGAAGAGTACGTTGTGGTGATTTATCCCGAAGGTTGCGTCGCATGCAACGATACGGGCATGGCCTAATTGAAGCATTCGCTTCTTCTGCCATTCAGTTTGTATGCCGATTATGAATGTTAAGTCGCCATCGTAGTGCTTGAATGTTGGCGCCAATTTCTCCGCTCGATAGAAGAAGACCGATTTCGGATTCTGGTCTTTCCACATGCGGACACTCTCCGCATCGTTGGCATGTTTTTTGAATGTTTGCCACACCCATTTCTTGGCCAGGTTGCGCACATCGTGCTCCAACAAAAAATCGTCTTGTGTCTATGCATCCCCCAACCCGGTGTTGTTCATGACGTGCTCTTTATGTTCCATCATGATTTGGGCGACTGACAGGCCTCGGCACAGACACTCCCTGACCCATGCTTTCAATTCCTCGCTAATGTGTGGTGCATAGGCGTGGCTAGTGTTCCTGAACTCAACGGACTTCCCATGGCAGACGTTCCCTTTTGCGTCTGTATGCTCCACATTGTTGTAGTACGTGAGGACACAAATGTCGGGGGCGAGATAACATTGTTGGACCTTGAAACAGCATTGGCAACCACGCTTGTAAGATTCTCCATATTCCGACTTCTTTATCCTTGGGCCTTTATGAGGATGAGATGTTCCAGCACCCACAAGAGGTCCTCCACGTTTCAGTTTGGGATCCCCCACTATCGCATTGTTGGTGCGCTTGTCATCTGGACCGTAGCAGCATTGATACCTGGACATAAAAATCACAATCAATATCCATCGACTTCTGGAAGCATGAAATCATAGTACGTGGGTACGAAAAATGGCAACAGACATGCAATCAAACTACAAAAGGACGATGAGGATGGTGCACACATGATACTGTTTAGAAAACTGTTGGCTCTCGGCTCTTTTAGCATGCCGGGTTGCACTTTAGTATGGACATTCATCCAAAACTGAGTGGGGTAGTCCACCAAACTATCCTCTCTAAGGAGAAAGTCATCAACTCTATCCCACGGTATGCAGGCCTTCTGAACATTTACTCGTGCATCCATATAACCATATTGCGTGTCTCTCTTCCATTGGAGGTCCCTCGTGTTGAAGGGTCCTGGTTTGGGTGTTTGCAAACTTGTCGAAGAGGCCGTATAATCCAGCTTCCCATTTTTAGTATATCATCGTCTTCTGCTTCCACGTCCATGCCCTGTACAGTATAGAGGACACGCTTCAGAACTTGCAAGAAACGCGCCTCAGTACACTGGACACGATGGACAACGTGCAAGGAGCATCAGTGCACACGTTCGCGGCTGCTGGCAAGTGGCAGGCGACAGGGATAAGGTTTGAATTCATGCCCTAAAAATGGAGGGCTCAGATGGCATTACGAACGGACGGTCTAGATGCGGCATCATCAGTGGACTGGAGGAAAACGGACTCATGGGCGGCAGACTGGCGGGCAGACTCTTGGGTGGACTGGCCAGGACTGGCATAGCGGACTGGCATGAATGGCGCGGATGGGTTTCTCAGAATAGACGATCCAGATCCTTCGGCCGGCGTGGACTGGCAGACTGGCAGACTTGGGGGCAGCAGACGGGCACAACGGACTGTTGGGTGGACCTGCGGGGACTGGCACAACGGACTGGCGTGCACAGCGGACTGGCTGGCAGACTGGGCGGGCGGGGCTGCCGTGGCATCAGCTGGGCGACCGCGCGCAGCAGCGGGCGGGGGGGGGGGGGGGGGGGGGGAGGGAGCCGGGCGTCCGTGCGCGGGGCCCACCGGTCAGCTCACGCATGTGGTCTTTCATTTACGTCGTTCATAACTACTCCCTATAAAAGGACGTCACAAGAACAATACAACTCCACAGTGTAAAAGTCAACTTCTGTTTTTTTTTTTTTTCCCTTCTGTATTTTCCTTCTCTAGTTGTATAGCATTTTTGCCTTTAAGTTTGAAGGTATGGCACGAACAAACAATAAGCGAGAGCGCCCTCTGCTCTGTGTCGATGACCTGGATCTCACAGTTCGAGATGCAGCTTTCGAAGGACTTATACTTGATAGATATGGCAACACGAACAAGCAATCTTTTCATGAAAACCCTAGCACATGGTTATATTTGCATTGCGATCTAATAGATAGGCTAGGTTTCACGACTGTCAGTGTGACTGTCTCGGCGCTGGTCCAAACGCACTCGGAGAAATTTTCCAAAGGCGCATATGTGTGCTTGGAAAATTTCTCTGAACGTCCGAAACTGCTTGGAAATTACTTCTGCATCCCTGTGCAGATAATACCACCGTTTCACAGCCCTCCGGTGCTAATTTTTTTCTGCAAAGACACAATCAACACTTTCTCACAAGGATTCCAGGAAAAGTTTGCAACCGCCACTATTGCTGTAGTGGTTATAAGAGTGCGTGGTCATGTTGAACAGCGTTTCAAGCTGACAGCAATTAGAAATCTCTTAAGACCTTTGCCATTTATTCCTTCAGTTCTATGATATTCGATTGACTTCCATTATATTCAGCACTAGCATTTACGTTTTGTCGTTAGGGTGGAGCCATTACGCGACTAGCCGCTTTTTTTTTTTTTTGAGAACAGGGGGATTGTAGCCCTGAAAAACTTTATTAATAGGGAAGGAAAAGTCAACCTTGCAGAAAGCTACAAAGGCAGAATAACGAGGTTCCACTTTCTTTTTTCTCTTCTCTTAACTTGCCACCCTAAAACCCAAGTAGAATAATCAGACCTATATCTGACTGCAAACCAGACCACATTCATTTCCGATTGAAAAAAGATAAGAATTTCCGATGTAAATTCTGTTTTATAGGCTTGTACTATCTTCAGGCTTTGAGTTAAGGCCTGAGTGCTTCTCATAACTACAAACCGGGACGCTGGAAGAAGGTACTGCCTCATACTCTTTGCAATGGTGCTGCCCTTGGCTCCATGTTTGTTCATACACTAACTGACTTCTCATGCCCTCATTCAGTTTTCCTCGCTCTCTCTCCGATGTAGCATCTGCTCTGGCCACCTTGGTCAGCAAGCCAATGAAATCACCCTCTGTCATCACATAATTAGTGAGGACTGGTGACTTGGATTGATACTATTGTACAAGATATGTACTGGTAAATAAAAACATGAGTGATGTGACAGGTGGGAGGAAGGACTAAACGCTATGACCACACTTCCACAGGATAGGTCTCCATTTCTGAGGCAAGCTCAGAGGTGAGTTTTTCAGACTCATCATCATGGCCTCCGGCAAAGTTATAGACACGGAATGCCAGCTGAAATGCCTGCCATAAGGTTTGCAGGCTAATGCGCAATTTATCAAGTTCATACGAATTCAAGGCTGCAACATCCACAGCTCCAGGAGGCTTCACCTTCTTGCTTGCCTGTGACAATAAAAGGTTTGGTTAGCTCATTCAAACAGGGGCATGCTCACAATAGAGGGTGTCTGAAGAGATTAAAACTTTCCCCAAAAACAGCTTCCTTGTGGCATCAGGGGTCATCTTCATGTGACACAGTCAAGCCATTTAACATACCCAGAATGCATCATGCTGACTGGGTGTATAGCACACTCCTAGGAACGGTGTTACTGCTCTAATGTTTTGAGCCTCTCATGACCTGGGTGATCCTTTTGTAGATCCAACCCTGTTTGGTGACTGGATCTGGACGACATGGTCCACTGTCTAAGTGATGCTTTTTGGGAGTTGTCATTTGACTGATCCGTGTGATCCTTGTTACCCAACCATAAAGTCCTTGCAGAAGACTATCTTTTGGAAACCTGTTGTCAGTGTTCCAACACCAGTGTGAGACTCAGCCCAAGTCTCCACGCACTGCCGACCAGAAATGCATCAGAGGACTCACGGAGTTTACATTTTACCTTGCGTACACACCATCTCTTAGGAGGCATTATGTTGATTCCAGCACTGCTACTGTAGCCCTCTACCTAGCACAGATTGGGCAAGTTGGTGGTTGCACATGACGAGTGGAGAAAGAAGTGAATGCGACAGACAAATTAGTCCTTTTGCCATGACCTTCACGGAAGCCACTCCTGAAATAAAAATTGCACTGAGTACACACCTCCAAAGCCGAAACTAGGCAACATGAGGAGAGAGTGACCATGGCTTCCTTCAATCGGACAAGAACAGAAAAGTTGAACTGAATCTTGTGACTCGCAAAAAGCTTGAGTTCCTGCTCCTTGGTCCGTTCCACTGCTTCTATTTCCTTCTTTATCTGTGGGGGGCAAAAAGTGGAGAGAAAAGGAGGTTACTTTCAGGTTGGAAGTTCTTTGTTGTTAAAATTTATAAGAGAATCATCCCTTCTTTTCACCCAAACACATGAGGCCATTGGGGCCTACAGAGGTGGCATGGCAAGGCAAACTAGTAGTAAATACTGGAAATTGCAAACAACTGGAAACAACTGGGATCACACCATGACCACTCACCTCACGGCTCCAGTACCACCATAATCATGAAGCTTACGCAGATATTTAGTCATATGTGGCTGGATACCTACCTTGTTGAAATGGCGGGTGACTTTTTCAAGTTGCTCTGATGCAGTACCCTTGACATCCCACCTCTCAAGATCTTGGGCCATGGACAAGAGTCGTCCATACAATGCTGCTGCAAGCCGGACAACTTCCAGCTTTTTGCTTGGGAAACCTTTAAATCGAGCCAACACCTGGCTCCCTCACAATCAACAGGTGTATAATGTCAGCAGAACTTACAACTCTTGAACAATATGATGATCAACAATTTCTCAACGGAGTTGAGGGCATTTGACGGTTCACAGTTCTTTGTCCATTACTTGATTTGCACACTGCAATTTAGCCATCATTGTGGCAGAGCTCATCTCTTAGCCTTATTGGCCACTATGCAGCTGTTGCTTTCATTATTGGTGCTCTAAGTTAGGCTTTGTACGCACCTGTGACTCATCAGTAAGGTCTTCAAGTTGGATCTCAACATTGTTCCGGAACCTGAGAAGGTAGTCCATGTTTGAGGTCTGGAAGTTTTCTAGTGCCAATTTGACCTCCCCAATAGCCTCTGCATGCTGCTGAACATCATCCTCTATCTTCTTAAAATATGCTGACCTGTCCCCCCCAACAAAACCTTACATGTTATCCTCTCTTCCTTCCTTTCCACAAGAAATCTAGGAAAACTTGCCTCATCAAAACCAAACCCCAACGCTTCATGTTGCTTTCGGGCTGCTTCTGGCTTTGCTGTCTTTTATTCTTTCTTGTTTCTTGCTTTCCTTTTGAGCGTTCTGCAGACGTTATAAAGGTCCATTTCATTGCATTTCATTTTCATGTTGCTCAAACGCAAATACCCTACAACTATTGACAACACAAGGTTCACCTGATTTATCTGGAAAAAAGAAATGTCAGAACACAGGATCAACAGCAACGTACTTCTTGGTGATTTCTGCCAGGGCATCAGCCATGCCTTCGCCTGAATTAGTAACTACCCCAACTTTCCGGCCAGGCCCAGCTTCATCTCCTGTCCAACCCAGGGCTGCTCCTTCCACTTTACTTTTGACACTCCTGTACAGCTTCCCAATCTTCACTGACCGTTTCAACTTTACTGCTTTGTTGGATCGTAAGGGTCCGCTTCCTGGTGGGGGAGGGGGTGGGGGAGGAGGGGGAGGTGCACCCAGTTTCTTGGTACCAGGTATAATGATTGGCAACTCACTGCTCTTCATTGTTGTGGTTAAGGAATGGCTGCTGTTAGCTGTAGTTGTTGCAGGTTGACTGGAGTTTACTGCCAGGCTTACGGGCTGTTTGCTTGGAGTGGCAGGCCCACTGGCTTTAGAAGTTGAGAGATGGGCACCAAAAAGATCCACAGGTTTGATTCCATTGGCAGCTGCAAAGAAGCCCGGAGCAAGTCCACCAGGTCCCATAAACAGCAGGGATCCCTGGGCCAGATCACTGGGTGGAGCATCAGTCTGAAAGACACGTGGAAATGCATCCAGGAGCCCTAGATGAGCATGCTGACTTGGTGGCACCACCTTTTGCTGCAACTCTCTCTCCATCACAAGTTCTGCTGGAGGCCAGAACATTGGAGCGATCCCCGCATTGACATAGAATGAAGATTTCTGTCTGTTGGCAGGGAGAACTGAGGTGGGAGTTGAAGGAGGCTTGCTGGAGACAGTAGCAGGGGAGGATAAACTAGAGACCCGATCAGGACTGGGTTGTTTGTTGAGATCTGATTCCTGGGGGAGTACACTGATAACTTGGTCAGAATCAGGCGATTTATTCAGGATCAATCCTACTGGAGAAGGAACAAGAGGGGGTTTTCCAGCGAGAACTGGTGGTCCAAACTCTCCGTTTATATCTACTGTTGATGGCATCTCTTGTTCTGGTTGCTTGGAGGGGTCTTTAGTCTTCTCTGGTTGAAGTACAGCAGAGTTTGCCATTTCTTCTTGTTGGGTAGCAACAGGGTTTGCAGTGTCCCCTGGTTGAGTCACAGCAACTTTCACATGCTGATTCAACTCATCCAATTTCATTAGTATCTTCTGACCTGCACAAACCCATCAGGATACTATTATCAACAGTTCGAAAACCATCCCAAAAAACCTCTTAGTGTGGGATAGAAGCAGAAATGAAATGAAATGAAATGAGACTTGATAACATGCATGGAAAGCTCAAAGAGGTTTCCAATGGGGGAACTTGACAATATCCAGCAGCGAATTCCTGATGCACCACATATTAACATGCAAATCAAACCTGGAGTTATTGAAAATCTCCATTTCATTTCATATCGAGTGGTATCTGCAAGTTGCACACTCTGTTAGAGTGGCCACACCTACAAAGATTGACAATTTGAAAGCCAAGTTGACCTTGAAGAGATCATGTTACAGGGGAAGAGGAAAGGGGAAAGAAAGAGAAAAGGTGAGACTCACTTAATTGCTCCAGAGTACAGGATTCGTCTGAGAGCTCCCGACTGAGTTTGCTGATTTTGTTCTTACTGTTTTTACCCATGGAGAATTTTGACATGGGTGTAGAGCGGAAGGATGGTGTGCGGAAGGAGGCAGGAGGAGTTTCACTCTTCTGACGGTGGACATCCCTTGACCTTTTGCGTGCATTCCGCTTTTCCTCCAGCTCTGCACAATCCAAGCCCTTGCTTAGACAACTAGGAGCACAACAATTCTTTGAATATAATATTCTTTTATTCAACCACTCAACGGAGTTTTGCAAAGAACTAACTGCCACATCATTAGAAGACAACAACCATAAAATATTAAATTATGGTCAGTTTCAGCCACTGCAATGTTTCTAGCAAGATTTGAAGATAATGCCAACAGTCTGTGAAGTGGTTCGTGCTCTCTCATATGTCAACAAAACTAGAGAACAACCAAACAACATTGCACCTGGACAATTTTAACTACAGATATGCAGAAAGCCAACCTTGCAAAAATTTTGCTGCTGCTAACCTTTTGTCCAATCTCGTTGTCTGACATCAAGAAAGATAAATGGATTTGACCTTTTAAGACCTCATTCACCTTGAAGACGCAGTTGAGCAGTCCTCTCTGTATGATCGTCAAAACCTCCGATACTTCTGGTTTCTGATTTTTCATCATCCTGCAAGGTTCACAGTGGAGTTCAGGCAACAAACAAGCTGAAGGCGTTGATCATTCCATAGGAGAGGTTGAGTCCGCTTCCCAGGAGAAGGTAAGAAACAGTTGCAAAACCCCCAGACCCAAAGTGCCTCTAAAAGCCTCAACCCTTCAGAACACATCGACTGCAGTTATTTTGACTGAAAAAGTAAGCTGTAGTTTAGCTATTCCAACTGAATTGCTTACACTGGAGTCTCCATTGGTATCGCTATTGAAATCCTGACTACGCCGGTGGTTATTCTGCCACAAACCCCAAAAATCCTCCAAGATTAGGTGTCAACCGGGTAGCATGCAATATGACAGCTGATGTCTACGCTTCCATTCAAGCACACTTGCACAGCTTTCACATCAAAGTGGGATATATCGTGTGCCAGTGACATCCTTAGTAAGCTCCACATGACCCTCCGACTCCCTCCCTTTTACTTACTCTCTTTGCTGAAGCCAGCTGAGATTTGTGGCCCCTAGGTTCTACAGCAAGGAAAAGACTCATCAATTCACTATATTTACCATAGCCACAAACAAAATTGAACCAACCTTTTGAGCAAATGACTCGACCCAGGTTTGTTCCATAGCTCGTAGTGTCATATAGAACCGTTGCAATCGCTGCAAAGAAAAAGCCCAAGATTCAGTTATTCATGACAGGTCGCCTGTGCTGTTTCCTTGAGGTCGTCAGTCAAGTTGTGTATCTGCTGCCCCATCTTAATGTCACCAGAAGCGCTTCATCTTTCTTCTATGTTTGGCTCTCTTTCGTCCATCTTTTTTGAGGAATATATATTGTGTTAGGCAATGCATGTCCTCTCCAGCCAAATGCTGTTTTCTGTTTATGAAAGCATTAATTTCCAGATTAGCCTCCTGTCCCTAATAGGGTGCACAGGCAATAAGTGTACAAAACTTGGACCAACTTTCTTATGGAATCTACAAAACAATTCAGTCCACTGATTGGCACCTGGAATATTGGCTTCTCATCACCCCTGGGTTTTTTGAATGATGGAACTGGCGACACCTTCCCTGGATACAAAGTATTCAGAGATTCCATAGTGCTTAGAAGCATCTGCACAAATGACACCAAGTTCCTCTCAGTTTTGAGATCCATTAGGCAACTTGATCTTTGGGCACAAAAGGAGAGATACATGAGCATGTTCTGAGCTTCAAATCAAGTATTTTGCAAAAGCACTCTGTGAAAGGATAACGATGGAAGCAATAAATGGCTTCAATGATCAAAGGAGCTTCAACGTTGGAATTGTTGAATATTTATGCAGGCAACGACAATGAATGGGTCAATGTGTCTATTTTCTGTCACAATAAACAAGAGTTTTGAGAAGAGAAACCACTTAATAATATTATCCTCGTAAGAGATGATCAAGGTCCCTTAAAACCTTTCACTGCTATCTCTATAACATGGATTGAGTAAGCAGTGGCCACAAACCTCATCAAGATCTGCAGAGCCATTGCAAGGGGGAAGCTTCAAGGTGTCACGCAACACAGCAACTCGGCGACGCAGTTCCACCATGACCACCAGCCCACCCACCCAGCCATAGCTACCTACCCTTGCACTGTCAAGCTCATGCAGGCTTGCCATGTTCATATCTAACCTTGCCTGCAGGGACAGGTCCCTGGGTCCAGTTGCCTGCAAGAACCCTCAAGTCTTTAGACTCTGTGTATTGTCGTCTGACAATGTGAGTTCATCTGATGACCAGACTACCCAAGACCCTCATCTCATCACTAACACTAATGTTTGTTGTTTCTGCCATTACCTGTCTCTCCTCGTATCTCAATATAAACCCTCTCTGAGAGTTTTCACTCTAGTATATAAGTCGGTCTTTCTGAAGAACAGAACAAACTGTATGAAGGATTAGGCTCAATCACAACCTTGGCACATCAATAAATGCAAATTCTGGCAAGGCCATTCTCTTTTTTAGAGGATATAACAAAGCTCATTTTTCTTTCCAGGCGTACACTCTCTCCCCACCTGCAATGTGACCCGAAAAATTGATTCCATTCTGTTGCCCCCATACAGCTTCACTTAGAGAACAATTATGTGCAGGACACGCCAGATAACCATATCAATAGAGTAAATTATTGTAGCTTGTCAGAGCTGTCCAAGTGGGATTCCATTGTAGTCAATTGCACCTACAAGAACATAGTTATACAGGTTGGGAAGGAGCTCATCACTAGCAGCACATGACCATGGTGTTGCAAGCGCAGTTTGACTGAAGAGACGAATCACCAATAAAAGAAAAGACCGTTTACGTACTCGCATAGAATCAGGCCCTAGAAGCTCCTTGAGCCTGTTCTCACTATGTGCCACACTCTCCTGTAATGCAGTCCTTCGACGCACAGACTCCTCCAATGCCTATGCAACAGATTACCAGGTGACATAGTCAGAAGGCTCTATATGTCATTTTAGAAGTGTAGAAGTGCCTACCTACCCTTGGCGCTAGACTGAAATTTAAAATCAGGGCAACGAGCCCACCTTGAACAAGTAACAGATGCAGAGAGGAAAAGGAGATTGTAATTGCCCCAATGCGTGGGCAGCCTGAAGACAATATCCATTTCTGATACATTTGTTGGGGTACTCTCACCAGAGAGTGATCCTCTTCAGGAACATCAAGAACATTTTTCTTGTACCTCTGTTCACCAACATTGAAAATCTTGAGGCAGCCCTGGCCCTGGGGTCTAATTGCTGGGCAGCTCACACACAGCAGATCGATGCTTGCATGAAGAGCTTTCTAGAGGATATCTGGAAAGCTCGAACTAATTGTTTATACCAAGGTAAGTCCCACTCCTGGGTGGAGCCCCACATTTTTTTTCTCTCTCTCTCTCTCGGCGTCAGCACCTGACAAAGGTAAGTTCTGTCCCTTTGCGTTCCGCTCAAACTGGGCGCAGGGTCAATGGCCACAAGGCTACGGCAAACAATGTCTGATGAGTACATTCTCTCCCTCTTTCATTTTTTAGTTGAGCGGCATGTTTGGCAAAGCAAACACAGCAAACCATTTGTCAGATTATGGGCTAGAGAAACCACGGAAATCAGTTTTCAAGTTTGATCAGGCCTTACATTCATACTCAATTCCCTGTAATTAGATTGTTGTTGGCTCTATGATGATTTTGGGCTGAGAGTCCACATACCCTAGAGGTAGAAACTGAACAACTCATTCAAAGGTTAATATCCAAAGGCCCTGCAGGGTAAATCTTAACCACATTAGCAGGAGATGTTCAATGAGTACAACTCTCTCTGGCTTCTGTCCCTTTCCTCAATACTGTGCCTGGCAGTGCAACCAGAATTACATGCCTGACATCTGTTGCAAGCTAGAACTAGCAAAATGTCCATATTCCCACACTTGGTTACACTCCAGAAATATGAGAAGTAAAAACCTTGTCATAAGCCTTATCCACTGACACTGATACAAGTTGTCGCAGCTCCTCCAGCCGGCGTGCCTTCTCTTCACCAATTTCCTGCAAAAGTAAGACCATTTTATATGAAATCCACATAAATGTCCATAAGATGCTGTTACACAACATCAGACTGACAAAAATCTGTGAGGGGAAGACAGAAATAGGAACGGACAGACAGCCTAAATACAAGGTCAGAATGGAGGTAGATACAGAAGCACACAGACAAAAGAGGGTTGGTGCTGACCTCCCAAATGACCTGCAGCTCAGCCTGGCGGTCCCCGCGACGGAGAGAGGCTTCATCATAATTTTTGTGTGCATTGAAGAGAGACTTCAGGCGAGGCACTTTTGGGCCACATTGGCCCAGGCCTGCTTCACACTTACACCAGCAGTGGCTCATTCTGACGTGCAACAAGCCTTACCTGGCCCCTTCATAGAATTTTTGTGGCTTTAATGTGCAAGGGTCAAGCTGTTCACACGTGCAGCAGAGCAGAGACTATTGACAACTGGTAGAGAGGATTCCAAAGCTAAAGTGCTCAATAGCTAAAGTGTGTTTACTTTCTAATCAGCCTCCGATCACAAAGTGATCCCCACCATAGCTTGTGAACATCGAATGTGCAAAGAGGAACAAACCGCCCTACTGAGGATATGACAAAAAAGCGACTCAAATGTGACAATACGGCCACTTGCTGAAGGCTTAGATTGGACATTTTAAACCCCCCTGCAGCAACTTCGCTCCAACTCCATCCAAGTATGCACATGAACATACTTGTCCCAGTGGTTATACCTACCTATCTCTGCTCGCCTTCCATTTAGAATAATCTTCTCATGCTTCTGTGAAGTTGGTTTGCAGTAACATTCCTTTCAAAGACGGGAATTTAAAGGTCAGGCAACTGAAGATCCAAGTACAGGCCAATCCACTCCTCTGCGGAAGCTTGAAAATCCTTTCTGATCGAGTGCACATTGACCTACTTTACAGAGAATGACTTTCAGAGCCACCGCCTGCTGTTGATCAGATTAAAAGTCAAGAAAGGGGCCATGCATGGAAATCTGCTGATAAGTCGACGACATAGCATGCCGCAGAACACCAGTACCGCTCGCTGTTGGATGGTTGTAAATCAGATTAAGAAAGCTACCATGGTAGAGAGCTCCTGATGGAAAATGGTAACCAATGTGCTGCGCTTCCATAAACTGAAATATGATCGAGTTCAAGAGGAGACTTCCTTATCACTTTGAAAAAAAACTCTCGTCTTCTCTATTCTCAGGCAAAAACTATGTAACATTCCCAGCCACGACCCCGTGCGGATCTTCAGAGACGCTTGGCTGATCCGATCTTGTTGAATTGGTGGAACTTGGTACAAATCCAAGCAATGTCGCTGGCATTATCGACACTTGCCGAAGAAAAGTATATCATAATTGTGGAACAAGCATCGACTTATCCATCTATCCGTTTCTCCCTCTACCTGCTGATATCTTCAAGTCCTTTCTCAACCTGCTTGTGCAACTGCCGTCCGCACAACAGATTATCCAAGAGGTGCAGATACCTCTGGACTTCATACAAGAGCAGATCCTCCAAATGCATGTCATTTGCAGAAGCGAGGCAGTAATGCACAGTACATATTGTAGGAGTCCTCGGGAAGAGCAGATCTTCCAAACCCAAAACGAAACAGAGCTGAAATGACCTGCTCTTTAGATCATCACCAATTCAGAATAGATAGGATTCCAGGTTCGACCGAGGAAAGTATCCTGCATGGTAAGTATTCACGTAAGGAGCGCAGACCCACCCGTGAACTCGACGAAACCAAGGCTATGAAACCCAGCACCCGTTAGCTACGCAGCGTCAAGATCCAGGTGCAGAGGTCCATCTACATACTTTCAGAGCTTCGCCCACTGCCAAGCAGTATCTAAGATCAGACAAGAAATGGCGTGAGATTCAAAAACCTGCCTGCAGCCCAGCAGTTTTCAGTTTGTCTACCAACAGGGAATTTCCAAACTTCCCAGTGGGAGTCCCCAATAGTTTTGGTTAGCAATCTGCAGGGGTCCTGGGTTCAACATTCCCAAAAGGGCAAAGGGCCCCACAGTTGGAGAAGGAGAAGGCGAGCCTGCAGGTGGGAGCAGGTGAACAGTCTGACATGGCGCCAAAAGACTGCATTCAAACAAGTACACATCTTGGCCACACCCTCGCACCATCACTTCCAACACATTCTGATTCTTCACTAAAACAACGGCATTTGCATAACCCAGTTTGGTTGCGGTGGTTGAATCAAGATTAAGGGAATCCTCATACAACTGTGGACACATTCATCTGTTTGGAATGCGAGCTGGGTCTGCCAAATTCCTATTCATTCATTCCCGGAAGGGGATTTCTTCCCATGACCATGACCGACAATCTTTATTAAACCCTAATTTCGTCTGTCAAGGTTGACATTTCGGCGATGGTGGGAGCTGCTCTGATCAGGGCTGGTGGGTTCTTTCACTACTCTCTGCTCCCTGCATCCTGCTTGCATGTGCCTGTCTTTCCTGTAATGGGTGGGAATGTGTTGGCTGCCGAATTGAATTTTCACACATGCTGCATTGTGGGGGAGAATGTGGAAGTTGATGGGTCTGAATGGGAGCTGCAGGCTGCAGGCAAGCATGTAGCCGGGGCACGATCGGACCGGCCAGTCTTTTTGGCACTGCCTTGCAACAGCAGAGATGGGCTACCCAAGTTTTGACCAAAGAGAAAGAGAGGAAGCAGTACCGGGTCTCAGAAGTCGACGAGAAGCCTGCAACTGTGGTGTATGAGGGGGTGATGACTGACACTCTGCGACGCGTGAAGCTCCTTTCTCTTACAACTTGCTGTCTCTCAGTCGCAGGTAGTGTGATACAAGACTCATGGCATTGAGGTTAGGATTTCCCCACAGTATGTCCGAAATAGCTCGATCGGGGTATATGCAAACATCCCGGCTCAGCGTGAAGCCCTTGTAGTACTGATAAGGCTATGGTGTAGGGCCCAACATTCCCTTTCACATGATCTAATTCAGATCAGCGCTGAGGTAATAACATTCTTTTCTCGGCTTTGACTTGGATAGACTGCAAATTCAGACATGTCTGGAGGTCACCATGGGGATTTATAATTGAGTAATGATAGCTGCCATGCATGACAGTTGGTGGTGAAATGTCCTCAATCCAATCTATGCCCATCAGCTCTGGTGCAGATTGTTAATCTCTTAGGTCTGCTTCACCATGATATTTGGATCTGCAACTTCCAGATTGAAATAGACACGTTCCCTGCAATTGACTTGCATGTTGGTTTACCCGGAGAGCATAGTACCCGAGAGGTTTGCACCCTGCTGGAGTCAATCGTGGGTGTTTGTGTACCAGGATTTAGCCCAAAAAGTCCTGGTCCTGGTACACAGGGTTTGATATTCTGGCTACAGGGAAATAAAGTTTACTCCACCCTTCCCTCCCTACCTTGTGTAGATGTGATACAGGGGGTTTCCCTCCTGCTGATGCAGATGTTCTCCCAGTCAAGAGAAATACACAAAGAGATTGTCTGTGCTGTATGTGCAAGTATGATTTGTATATTCTAATAGGTCTAAATTCTGGCAGGTGGGCCAATTGTCACTTTTTTTACATCTCCGGACCTTTCTGTGATTGCCAAAGGGGCGATTGCCTCAACCTTGGTGATGCTCAGTGCATCAACAACAGCCGCTCTGCATTGGTTCGCAAGCCCTTATGTCCGTAAGTTGACCTGGACCCCCGGATCAAATGAAATTGAGGTAGAGGTGCTCTCTTGGCTGGCTACTCCTCTGCGTCGAACGATCCGGCTCTCAGATGTGAAGGCACCCGAGACACAGCGCCCTGTTGTAACTTTTGTGGCTAATGGCAATTTCTACTATATTGACAAGGATAGTTTTCCTCATGCAGAACTACTGAAGAAATTGACACCAAAGTAAACTGTTACGCCTGCCTGTGTCTTGAATCATTGTTTAAGGCTAGTCCTGGTCAAGGACCAGCTTCTCTTTGCGGGGGATGACATCAGCAAACAAACCAGAGGAGGACCCTGCATAGAAGCTAATGGGTTTTTTCAATCTTTTTATCACAAGTTTTGAGGTACAAAGTTTCAAAAATTGAGTCAAATATCCAGGCATATTGGAGATCTGTCATTGTTATTTTGTTGCAGTCCTGGGCTTAACTGACAAATGGGTTTTGACAGCACTGTACCAGGCTGGCAGTATATCTGGATATATGGGCTCGGCCTGCCTTGGGATGACTGTTTACCACCTACTTGAGGTAAAAACCCTTGTGATAATGTGTGCATGCAGTTTATCAGTGGAGCAGCTGTAATGCAGCTCTATTTTGGATCATGGGAAAGTAGTTTATGGCAACTGGATATTGTGAGTTTGGGTGTTGATCCAAACTTCGCCGATCCATTCTAGTGGCCATGTCTAACTTTTAAGTTTCTGGAAGGAATTCATATAGGACCACATTGCCCAAAGTGCTGATGCACAACTGTCAGGAAAAGCGATCCCAAGCATGAGAACAAGCATGTTTACTTTTTACATGTTTACATGCAAGAGCTCAAGATGTTGTCCAAGTAAAAGCATGTCATTCAACACCTTCTCTGCCGAGTCATCTACTGCCTTCTATGCAGAGTGGATGGATGGCTGTGAGGGTTCAGTGATGGGTATGCATATAGAGCTGTTCAACTTTGCACTACAATAGCTTTGAGACCCCATTTCCAATTGGAATTCTGGTATGAAAGTAAATATAGTGTCATGGTAGAGGTTCCATATGAAATGAAAATAAAAGACAGCTGAAGTTCCCCTTTGCAACTCACGAGAGAAGTTGATATGGCAGGAATGTTAATCATCTGCAAGAGGAGCATCTCAACATTGATACCTTACCAATGTCTGATAACACTAAAAAATGATAGGCATGTTAAGACTCATGCACAGTCAGTATCCATTACATATGGAAACTAGCTGTCCTTTACATCAAGCCCAAATGTAATGTCCCATCTCCAACCTGGGTCATGCAGGAGATAGATATAAACAGGCAGTACAAGCACTACTTTGGTTGAAAAGCTAGACAGTAGCTACGGGGTGGTTTCCTTTGCAAGCATGCGGGGCTTGGTCAACCATGACTCTGTAGGAAAATGTCCTTGATATCATCTGCTAATCTATAAGATCTCTAAAGATGGTCACTGAACCTTCTCAATATTTGTGTCAAAACTTCTCACCAGATGGTTCGAAATTAGCAGTCCTGATGTGATTATGTGGAAACTTCAAAAAGCTGCCAGATCCACCCTTCAATATACATGTACCCAGGAATGTATCAGATGTGTGGCCACATATAGTAGGCAAAATTAAACAGTGTCAGAAGGGAAAACACATTGATACGCTCAAAGAAGAAAAATTAAACTATGAACCTATGATTGGGCAAAAAACTCTCCACCAAGATGATCACTTTTTACACCCATACTATCTGAGTGCTGTATGTACACAATTGCAGCAGTAATCCAAAGAGAAGAGGTCTCCCTCTACCCAACCTCCCTATACTTCCACTACGGCCTGATGCAAAACAGTGTGCCTCAGAATCAAAAAGTGCATTAACAGCACCCGCGCATCTAATTGGAAAGGTCATCAAGTTCAACCAAAAACGAGCTGTACAATAAGCTCTTCATCAAGACATGGGCAACTTTTCCCATACAAAACCCAAAAACCGAGTCATGCTAATCGGATGTTGTTGCTGGCCTAGACATCACGCTCTCCACAGGAGCTGCGGAGGATGGGGTCCCTCCTCCATTCGATACCGCCTTCGACATGCCAAACATCTGCAGCGAAGAGAGAGATGGAACTTCAGCATTCTGGATGAGCAAATCAGGGCGTGCCATAAGGAGAGAGTAAGGGATTTTGTGGAGAGGAGAGGCATCCGGATGTTAGGTTAGTGCTCAAAAGGCAGATGCACATGGTTACGGTCTGGTGTCATGTGTACCAAATTGGGGACTACTTACCGAAATGAGAAGCTCAAGACCCAGAGAAAACAGGGATTCCACATGAGACAAGAATATGTCCACCTGACCCCCAAAAAGAGAGCTTGTTGCCTGTGACTAACGTATGCCCACCCTTCAGGGTATTTCACTCCGAGCCCATCAGGGAATACCAGACCAAACCCAAGCTGGCAATGGTGGTAAGCAACAGCAGACAACAAACTGGCATATCTGATGACAATAACTGCACACTCCGAAGTGTGAGGTTGATTTTAAAACTGGCACCAATGCCTTCCAGCTCGAGATAATGTACTCATAAGACCTTGTTTGCTGTAGCCTTGTGGCCATAGATCCTGTGCCCAGTTTGGGTGGAAAAAGAGGGAACAGCCACTACCTTTGTGGGGGCCTCACTCCAGTAGTGCAACTTACCTTGACACAAACAATTAGTTTGACCTTTCCAGATCTTCTCTGGAAAGCCCTTCACAGATGCATAATTCTGCAGTGTGTGAGCTGCCCAGCAATTAGACCCCAACAGGATCAAGGCTTTTAGGCTCAACCCTTTGGAAGATTGTGAACAGAGGTGCAGGGACTATGCTCTTGATGGTCCTGAAGAGGGTCGCTCTCTGGGGTGAATACCCAGGAGATTGTATCAGAAAATGGCCGTTGTCTTGCACATGGGCCATTGACTTACAAAAAACGAGAGTATGTACTCATAAGACGTTGTTTGCCGTCACCTTGTGGCCATTGACCCCGTGCCCAGTTTGAGCGGAACACAAAGAGGAGAGAAAGAGAGAGAGCTGCATCTTAGGAGGAAGCAACTCTGGCATATTATGGACCCTAACTTTGCATGGTGGGACCTGACGGATTACATTTCAAGGAAAGGGGAGGTGATCAACATAATCTGCACTGCACGCGAGACAACGGGCTTGCTTTGGTTCCACAATTCGCTACCCACTAAAGCCTTGAAAAACACTAATTCCTTTGGGTGCTTCTCTCCCCCTTCATCCGTCCCCATCTCAATTTTCCCTTCGCCTCATACCTAACCCAATCTCTTTCTCCCCCTCTTCCTTCTGCCCCTCTTCTGTTGGCTTCCTTCCTACCCCGGGGAGAAGTACAACAATTGCCTAGCAACCGTACTATGTTTATATCAATTTACCATGGAGGCATACCATGTTTTGCTTACCAGAGAAAGCTCTAGATTCTCATACATACTAAAGAGGAATTGTCACAGATGATGATGACATCATTGGACTTTGCATGCTGTCGCCTTGCGGCCGAAGAAACTGAGCGACAAAGCAAAACAGGAGCTGAGGCCAGAGAGACAGAGAGAACCTTGTTGAGGGTTTTCTTGAAGCACGATTTGTGTTCATCCATAGAGGCGTTCACAAACTCGTCGATATGATCCACTATATCCCCGAAAAACGTTGTGGATGTGCTGTCTGACTTCTTCTTCCTGCATGCCGACGTTCCTGAAGGCGGAGGGGTCTCTGATTTCGAGTTCTGTGGCTGCTCCTGTGGGGCGCTCATGATTTCTTCCACTCTTCCCAAATCCTCTAATCAAACCAGCCCCCCTCCCTCACAACTTACCGATTCCTGATGAGCAGAGCTACAATTGAGATCTACACAACCCTCCTCTTCCCCCTTCTCTCTCTCAGATTGTTGCCGCCCACAAAAATCTGGCAAAAAAAATCTGCTTATGGATTGCTCCTACAACTGTCGAGGCGGTGACGGGGTTGAATTTCCTCGACTCTACACGACCAGCCTCGACAGGCCCACCTTTTCCAAACAAGGGAGAAACACATCCATGCCATCCATTATCTTATAATCTGCGGTTGAAAAGTACAAAAACAAACAAGAGATCTTACGTTCCAGTTTTTCCCTAGAGGGATTTTTCTGTTCTCTGGTTGGCCCATCTCAGGAGACCAGATTGAAGAATGAGAAGTTGCCTCTTCACTCCCGCGGCAATTCATCTTCCCTGTTTGAGTACTGCGCAAGGAATCGCAAGAGATTTGTTCTTGTGGATTGTGGGTTGGGAGTGGTGCTAGACTCTGATTTGTGTGAAGGATTTTGGGTCTTGAGGGTGGTCGGTCAGTCGTATCTATACACTGCAGCGATCATAGCCAGGAACCATGATTGAGGTGGTTCTCAACGACAGGTTGGGCAAGAAGGTGCGTGTCAAATGCAACGAAGACGACACTATTGGCGATCTGAAAAAGCTGGTAGCTGCGCAGACTGGCACCCGGCCTGAGAAGATTCGCATCCAAAAATGGTACACAATCTACAAGGACCACATCACGCTGGCCGACTATGAGATTCACGATGGCATGGGCCTTGAACTTTACTACAATTAAGTACAATCATGTGAGTTTCTCTTGTCCTCTTAATCTGTAACGGAATTGGAAATTGGAAATTTAGGTTTCTCTTTCGTGGTCGAAACATCGGCTGGTTGATTTGGCAACGGTCATGTTACCTTACTGCCTGAATGTTGGCAGTTTTTGTTTTCTCCCTGAGGATGACGATGATCACGGGAGTCATGTGAACCTGTTTTCGCGTCATGCAAGGTTATTCGATTCACGTTACTCTACTACGTGTGCCCTAATATTCCCCTCTCTCCCCTTGGTTTTGCATCATGCGAATTGCATCGGGTTGTTGGGATTTTAATTTCCTTTTCTCTTCAGGTTTTGGATGCGGCGGTTATGGATAGACGGTTTAGCGTTGCAATGTTTCTATCTGCATGTCCTTTTCTACTGTCTGGCTTATAGTTTGATTGCCATTTGGTAGATTGGACATTTGAATAGAAACTACTGTAGTGGAGTCAATCTATACAGTGGTGTTCAGCAGTTGGTGAATGGTACTCAGAAACTGAATTCCATCTGAAGGGTTATGATTCTATGGAAGATGGTTTCCTATGACACCTGAATGAAGAACAAATTACTAACAAGGAGATGATAGTGTGTATAGATACAAATGTATGGAGGATGTTTCTTCATTCCTTGAAGAAATGCCAGTAAAATTCTTTGCTGGAGAAAGGTTTTACCATATTTCATGCTTCATGGAATTTCCAGCTTTTTGACACCTGCAATGTGCGGGGATGGTTTTAGATCCTTATTGTTTTAGCAGTTTGTCAGGTGATAAGTAGTGGTTTGTCTTCAAGCTGAGGCACAAGTAGCCTACGAGAGCAGAGTCTGATAGTACTGCTCTGTCATATACCGACAAATAAACTTCCTCATCATTCAAGCCATTGACGCTCATGGATTCCTACCTGATGTGTCTGGGGCCACTGAAAAGTAAAGAAAGAAGAGAGATTTATTGCAAAGGGAGACTCATACCTTAGATTGGGAAAGAGCTACGGAGACCTGAGTTTAGAGGTGGGGTACCTGGCACGTAGATTCTGAGGTGGTGATACCTTGCACATGCATTCAGAGGTAGGAGCACCAGAGAGGATTCATATACTCTGATAAGAAGCTCAGAGCTGATGGAGAGGTACTGGCAATGAACCCAGTAGCTTCACTAGTTAAGGGGTGATCATTGTTGGTTTTTGTAGAAGAGGTCCATAACATAGAGAGATTATTCCAGACCTGAAGCTGTTCCTTTCTGTGCAGGACGGAGCTGTATGGATCTCAGTCTTGCCAAGGCCATGGAACCGAAGGTTTTCTTCACAGCATTCTTGTTTTTCTGTATCATTGAGAGGATACTAGCCGTAATATGCACTGTCACTGGTAGGTGTTAATGACAGTCATTGAGAATGTGCTTCACAGTTTGGTGTAAGGGTATTCACCAATAAGGCATCAATGTCTTTTCTACTGAAGAGTGGAGACTGAGACAACTGCATCTAGAATCCCTAGCAGTATGTGGACGGAAGGTGGAGTTGTCTTTGAGGATGACCATTTGTATCATACCTTTGTTGCAGGATACATTATAGGAATGACATTGAGCAATTGAACTCTTTCATTAATGATCTGCACAGTTTGCCATGTAGATTGATTCGCGTCACATAGGAGCAGACGGGATGTAGTAGTAGTAACATTTCCACAATCACGGGTGCACACCTTTGCACACCAATATGTTGTTTTACTTCGACAAAGAGATAACTGTCATATCTATATGGTGGAACAAGTTAAATAGTCTAGAGGAAAAATAAGCATTTATCTGAGACAGACTTAAGGAGTAGTTGGAATCCAGCACCCAGATCTAGAAGTGGTTCTTACATTCGTCTATTACTCCAAAAGTGTGTGATCTTCGCAAGTCTTTGCAGCTTTTGTCAAAGTACAAGGAATATACAAGGAAATGCTTGGATTTTCCAAGGTCACTGCAGAAATCACCCTCTAGTAAGTTTTGCTGTATCTTTGGGGGACTGTTTGTTAAACAAGTACATGGAATATTTTCAGGCCCTGGTACATAGAGGATTTCTTCTTGCTTTCCATTCCTTGCAATTTCCTCTGCAATCCGATTTCCTGTTGACTGTGTCAATCAATGATCACTTGAGCTGTATCCTCACCACAGGCAGCACACACAGCTCATTCAATTTGATTTCTCATACATAATACAGTAAACAAGACACTGAGACCTTTCCAACTGCATTCTGGAAATGACCTCTTTCCTTTCAGGTTGGCTGTTTCACCAGTAATCTATACGTATCATCTTGGAGGTGATGAGAGCGATTGGCATTGAGAACAATATGTTCTCAACCAACAACCTGGAAATGACCTTGCTCGGCGGTGTGGCAGTCACCACACACCCCAAGGTTGTGGGCACAGGATAGGCATCCCCGGGAATGTCTTAATAAGCAATGGTTAGCTTCTCTTTATTGTAGCAAAGAGAAAATTTGTTTTGACCATCGTGCAATCCGTGTCAGGCACATAGTCAGCCTCCTTCATTGATGTAGACAATATTTTTAGCTCGACATGGATTTCCTCGATCTTTGGATGCGATTTGCTGGTTCTCTACCTCAATGCTGCTTCGCTTAAACTCCCTCTTGACCTGTCTTCCATCAATTTACTCACTCTTCAGAATGCTTTGAGCTGCACGTTCTGCCACCTCCACATCGCAATGAATTCTGCAGGCACCAAGCAAGGCCCTCCATTCTGCAGCACACTGCTCTGATTGGCATGTTGCTGATGAAGTCCTCTGCCTCATCCAATCGCCCTGCACGGCCAGGAGGTCCACCGTGCAACCAAGATGCTCCAATGTAGAGGTGACGTGGTGATCTCGACTCATGGAATCAAAGTAGTGACGGCCCTCTGGGTACATGCAGAGAGAAGAGATGTTAAGGTGATACTGCTCGGTTCAAGGCCTTCCCGTTGCATTTGTTCAAAGAGTTGCAAGGCCTCCCTACCACAAGTATGCTGAGCATATCCTGCGACATTCCATGAGACCAAATTTCGTTGAGGCATATTGTCGAACACTAGCTGTGCATCCTTCATGCTTCCACATTTGGCATACATATCAGTCAGGGCAGTCTCCAGAATAACATCTGCCGCAACTCCAGCTTTGATAATGTCAGCATGGACAACCTTGCCTTTTTCTGGCACACGCGTTCACAACGCCAATGAAGTCTCCATGCCCTGCCTTGAAGATCTCTTCACTGGGTTCCATCACCAATTCCTCTCTGTTCCGGATCCTTCTCTCTTTTCTCCTTCACCTCTGTTCTCTCCTCCATTTGTGTAGTAGATCTCTTTTCCTCAGCAGCATCGCTTAAGTTCACTGAATTTCCTTCTGCTGTAACAGCAACTGTAAATTTGATGTTCACCTTCTTGAGAGCATCACTTCCTCAATCACATTCATTTTTCCTTCAAAGACTGCCTCTTGTTCCTTGGCTATGCAATTCTCAAACTTTTCGCCTCTTTACCCGATCTAGCCCTAGCCCAAGCATAACAGCAAAGTCAACTGTTTCCTTGCCGCATCAGGGACTTGGTGATTACCTCATCCTTCAATTCAACGTTGTAGTAGGCATCTGTACCTCCCACACCTTTCACTTGCATCCTTGAGAATCTCCGCCAATGTTTTCCCAAGGATTTTCTCCAATAAAGTTCCATACGCATCCTTGCGCCATTTGTTGTCATCATCATCCGCGGCCTGCAAGTCATCAATCGCTCGGGCAAACTTTAATAGAGTCCTCTGTGGATGGAAGATTATGAAAGAGCACTCCTTGCCGGCGTGGCATCCGAAAGCAACCGAAGCAGTTCAGGGGAGGCAACAAAGGAGTTGCCTCCTTTTCGCACCTTCGCCATGGTGCCAAATAACAAAAACTGTATCGGTTCCAAAGCAAATCTTGCATAAGCCACAAACGGTTTGTGGTTGTCCCTCTCCCACACGTTCTTGGTGGCAATCGTCTCCATCGAGAGTTGCAAGAGAAAACGCCTTAGAAGGGCAGAAGCTATACTCCATGAGGAGCTTGACCGCAATTCAAGCTCCTGTATCCTCCCCTTCATCTCCTGATTGTCTTTCCTCAATTCTTGCAATGCCTGTAACACATCCCTTGCTGGCGGATAACCAGTATCAAATTTCTTAACAGAATTGAGACTACATTTCCCATGGGATGGGATACAAGAGTCGGGGTGTGATGAAGTTGCAGTGTGTGTGTTGGTGGATTCTGCGGGTCGAGTTCAGGCCTTGGATCCAATACACGATCGGATATATCAGAGTCGTGTTCGGGGCTGGAAGCTTTTGGATTTCGTAGTCAGGTTCTTGTTGTGGCTTGCATTTGGGAGTTGGTGGAGGGATTAGGTTTTCAGACTAGGTGGAGGAATGTCGCGATGAACGCTGGTGGATATGCTTACATAAAGTTAATATAGAACAAAACCCTATATACAGTCAGTTATCTGGCAGCATGGCTTGATGAGTGGATAAGTGGCCCGAGCGCCGCCTATTCCTATATAAGGAGGTGAGCACCTTACTCGACCCTCCCCGCACTCTTTCTAGACTTCCTTACCACGGAGTTGCAACTCACTCACTCATTCTACTCTAACCCTCTCACATGCCCATTGGGTTTATCTACTTATTCGAGCTTACACAACATTAATCAGCACTTTGGATCCCGGGGGCTGCAAGGTCCCACCAATGGCAAGGGCAAGGGTTTGCACACCCCCCTAATTCCGCTTCTGCCAGTGAGGCGCTTCATTGCATTGCTGCACATATATCACCATAATCATTCACCATCTTATTTATTCCTAATACTAACCATACCAACTCTAAACACCCAATACTAAGCGACCCCCCTGGAGTATTCACGTTAGTTACATTTGAGCCTCGCTCAATCATTTATCAACCCCCACTGCCGTGGCGCAATTACATGAAATATCCAGAACCTTTATTAACTAAACTGGTATGTGGACACCACTCACAAGACCTGCAAATACCTATCACTTTCTACCATCAACTGGACCGGATTCTAAGACATTTATTTGGTCACACAGCCACGGTTCATTCGCCTACCCAAATTCCCACAAATATCCCCGAATCAATCCAGACAAACCATGGAGACATGTGACCTCTAGGCCTCTTTAGGCAGCAAGACCAAAAACCTTTGCTATACCACTCCCAGATTTCACGGAACCCACAACCTTAAAATTCCAACCACATAAATGCATATCTACTGATGGCTCCTTAAAAGATGCCCAAGTGGGTTATGGTATATATTTAGTTGGCACCAATACCAAAATATATAGCCGTCTCCTGGTCGCCAGAATATCCTACGAGCGGAGCTTATGGCTATACATGATGCTATCAAGTCTCTCCCCTACCAGCCTACTTCAACATACTATTTATTTACAGACAACTTGGTCTCCCTATACCTTCTTACCAACCAAATTTGCATGCCATCATCACCGATTCACCATCCTGATATTACACTTATAAAAGGAATCGTCGATGTTGTATCATCTTTACCGTTGCAAATCCATATACACAAAGTTCGATCTCACACAGACATAATACGTAATGACTTAGCAAACCATCGTGCCCAACTTGGTGCTATTCAGCCAATCATCAACCCCTCGACCAGCCCTATCCAACGGTCGCACACATACCCGTTTGGCTCATATCAACAAGGGCTAGATTTCCGACCATAGCACCTATACGGAGATATGTACAAATTCTGTAGGTGCGGGGTTCTTGTAGGAGTAGTTTGGTCTACCCTTGAATGTGTGTGTGCGGGTCTCGTCCCCACACCTGGTACATAGTATGTCCAATCATTTGTGCCGTGCCTTTGACTAACAAGACTATACCCAGATATTTTGCTAGTTCAGGGACTTTCTATACAGGCATTGCCACCGACATAACCGCTTCCATCTCTCAAAAATATATTTTTTGGAATTTGCATTCTGCATGATCGAAATCCGAATCAATCACTTATGTACAAACATGAAAAATATGACCCAATCATACATGCCCTTCGTCACAAGGGCGGGAACACGGCCACCTCTGACCGTCATCACTGCGTTTGTCAGGGCGGTGGTCATATCCATAATATCCCAGGTTTGAAAGATAATCTTAAACCTAACCACTCAAATACACTAACACCTCTACTACGAGCCTTGCATTTCACGGCTATTTCATCACTCACATCCCTAATCCTCAATAAACGAAAGATTGAAAGTGGCGAGCTAGCCATTGTGTAACATATTACGGTTCGGATAGAACCCACCTCTGAAAGGGGGCAGTACCCGCAAGGGGAAGAGGCTCTTATTAAGCTAGCTTCGGTTGGCGTCATATATATATATGTATACTACTTACGGCTACATAAGGAGGTGCTCATGCTCACCTTACTATTTATACAATATAGTAAGTACTTTAGTTAATATTTAGTGGACTCCCTCCAGGGCCCAAAAAACAAATAGAACCATAGCTATCAATATATGAAGCGAGACGTTTGTTTTGTTTTGTTTGTTTGTTTTGTAGATTTGAGATGTCCCAAACTGAATGCTTGGTACCGTGGAAAGCCCTCGATAAGGAGGGGTGCACCGACTTGGTCTCATGATTTTTGGACCGGCGGTGTGGGAGATGTTGAATTTCAAGTAGTTTTGGTCTCTAGAAATTCACAAAAAATAGCAAAGTGGGCTTTCCTGGGACAATGATCGGAGCCTCGACAGTAGAGATATCAATGAAAAGGTCTCCGGCTCAAATCATGTCATAGGTTCTGTTAAAAATATTTAGACTTAGATGATTTAGATGGCATTGGACACTTGGGCCAACGGCACAGGCTACCCTAGTATTAATTATTAGAGTGAGTAGAAATCGACTCGCTCTACTTTTTACGTTGAATCCAGAATTTCACAAGAGCTCTCTTCTGTTCCTTCAAGGTTGCTACTGATGGGGCTCTTTATCACCCCTGTTACTCCACTATTGAGGACCGATCAGGCCTCTATGCGATCAGGGATTTTTGTAGGCAGTCGGGGAAATGGAACCAGGGTCCTCCGGGCAACATGGCACATTACTTTAATTTTTTCACTTGGGTGTTTCTCCGCCCCTGCAACACCTGCAATTCGACCGTGCAAAAGGTAATGGGATGTCTAGTGGCCATGACCCGGCCATCTTTGCGTATATCGTGCATTAGCTCGGATATTCCGTCCTCAAACCCCTGTGATGTTTACTGCGAAATGGAATTCTAGATGACGTCACTTGTCTACCTTGCCCACTGACTGGCAACTAATTTGGAAGGAGGTGTGGAGGAAAAATAGAGTAGCAAAAGTCGTTCTGGTCTGGAAAATTGTTAACCGTATCTTTACCTTCTTCTCTTTCATTTTGGACCCTCCTTTGCACATTGGGTAGTTCGGGTTGTGCCGAGTCTATAGAGCATTGGCTGCTTGAGTGTCCCTTGAACTACTTTGTTTGGCGGGCTGTCAACAGATTCTATGAGACCTGGCCTTCGGATTTCTCTTTTCTCAACTCTGTGCTGCGTCTTAATATGGACAAAGTGGTAATTTGGAGCCACTATCCGGTATGGGCTGCTCTTAGAGCGCATACCCTTTGGAACATATGGAAGTGTAGGCGTTCTTTTCTTTATTCGGGGGTGCAACCATGTGCCAAACGAAAGTTGCATAGTTCACTTAGACTTAAAGTCTAAAGCAAGAAAGGCCTAGCGTGTTTTATGTGCAGCTACTACTAGATGTTCAACGAGAAGGAGAGTGCAGCTATTCAATAGCTTTGATAACTTCTGGGGCCAAAGCGGGAGATTGTGCACAAGAGCCTGTGAATCAAAGATTGTTTGGAACGATAGCTTCCCGTCATATTGACAGTTCCATCAGCGAGCGTAAATCTATTGAGCCTGAAGAATCATATGTTAATTGGCACCACAAGCACCTTAGGAAGGGCAAATCTAAAGCCCCCCCTTACTTTGACTCCTCTAGGCGCTAGATTCTACTTTCTAGCTTCTCTAGCTGCGGACCTACTCATCCATAGCTCTAGCAGCCTTCTTAGTTTTTGGGTCATGGGATAGTGTCCCCTTTCTCATCCTCAAGGTGTTGTTTTTCCGAGGTTATTTTTTCCTCGATTTTATCAATAAATGTTTCTAGGGCCCATGTCCCCTGTTATCTTAAAAACACAAAAAAATAAAAATAAAATACAGTGATAGATTAGAATTAGATATGTTGAATCATTTCAGTGCCATATATCTTTCATGTAATCCAGAATCGTAGGAACTAGATCAATCAATATTTCACTCCCACCAACAGTCAGTAGCTCAGTTGGTTAGTGCATTGAGTGCCACCTACATGATTATGGGCCCTGGGGTCAAATCCTAGTCAAATCCTGCTACTTGACAGGTGTGGTATACTCTTCTCTCCCTTCCATTGGGCAGTGTCCTTTTCTACGCCTTCGTGGCGATGAAACTGTGAAAGAGGTTATTTTCTCTGATTTGTGAGCTGTCCTCCAGCCAAGGTCTTTTCCCTTTCAAGAAAAGAAAAGTTTTTGGTTCCAAAGCTGCGCCTTCCGATATCAGCCTCCAGGCACTCATTTAGAGGTTATTTTTTTTCTCTATTGTATTTTTTGGACCGTTTTTGTCGGAAGATAATAGGAATAATGTAAGAACTTAATGTACACGTGCAACCTCTGACAGGATGGTACGCCGGTTTCTGGCATGTCAAATCTTCCCCACCCTCTCTTGAGGGTGACATGGGACTGATGGAGTGTCAACTCCAGTCGGGGTTACACTGGGTTACACGACGAGGTTAGTAACTCCACTTGGGGTTACATCGGGTTACACAACGAGGTGTGTAACTCCACTTGGGGTTACATCGGGTTACACGACGAGGTGTGTAACTCCACTTGGGGTTACATCGGGTTACACGACGAGGTGTGTAACTCCACTCGGGGTTACACAGAATGGAATGTAACTCCAGCCGGTGTACCCCACACTTGGTCTCGAAAGTTGACTAAGTCCAAATGTGGCTAAGTATAAAATGGACCAACCAGAGTTACATGAGAAATCGAGGTTACCGAGGGTTACATCGATCGGGGTTACCCACACTTGGTCTCGAAAGTTGACTAAGTCCAAATGTGGCTAAGTATAAAATGGACCAACCAGAGTTACATGAGAAATCGAGGTTACCGAGGGTTACATCGATCGGGGTTACACTGCCACAACCTCCCATCAGGAATTGAACCCAGAACCTCACCGCCTCCATTGCTATCACCTTACCATCACGCTACCCACCACAACTTGCAACCCTCTCGGATTCGTAAGTATTTAATAGTGAAACCGAGATAATATGGGGTGGGGAGGATTTGACAGGAGCCCAGGTTGCCGGAATCCGACGAAAGTACTGTCAGATCACACGCGTCCATTAAGTTCTTACATTATTCCTATTATCTTCCTTTTTTGTCCATCAACTATAAAGTTTTTGAGGCCTTCATCCCTCTCTCACTTAAAAAACAACAAAAAAGAAAAGAAAAAAAGAAAAAGAAAAAATTCAATCCCCTTGTGTCTAGTTCATCCACAACTCACCCCGGCCCACCTATCCACTCATGAAGCCCCCCATTTTCCTGTCATCTGCATGTCCTTCCCCTCCTTTCCCACCCGCCCCTCACTTTGTCATTCCATCTTCTTAGTGGCTAAAATGTTTTGAAATGAAACTTGGGCTACATATTCACGTATTTTTTTTTACCTCAACCATCGTGGATTGTTTATGGTCCTCCCGACAGGGGGGTCCCCTGGGGGGTCTCCTACTCTTTTGGAAAAGCAGAGGGAGGGGGAAGCCACTGATCCTTGTCCGACGTTGCATACGGTTCGCTGCTAGATAATATTCTATAGATACATGGTAGGTACGTATAAGGTACTATAGAAATCCAAGTTGTGGTAAGGGACACATAGGGAATTCCAAAAAGGCCTTGATGTGAAATGCATCGCAATTCACTTGATCACCCCCTAAAAGTGCGCAATTCAATTGAATTGCAAGGGCAATTCAATTGAACTAACCCTAATTTGCAATTCAATTGAATTGTCGGCACACGATTCAACTGAATTGCGAATTGGCAATTCAATTGAATTGTAATCTATATTTTTTAACTTATTTTTGTATATAATATATATGTACATGTATATATTCAAATTATATTTATACACATATAAGAGTATAAACTAAAAATACATGTTGCCCGTCTATTCTTGCTGGCCCTCTTTCTTGTGCCCTTGAGGAAATTGTGGAGTTGTGAAACCACCCTCAGCCTCAGCGAGAAAGGGAGAGCCAGAGACGGAGACAGATCAGCAGCTTCCTGTGATTCAGTGGCAAAAGAAACATGGCTGGCTCCGAAAAAAACAAACAAAATCAAACCTGACAATTGATGAAAGGCTTCCCCTCCATCACCATGTAGTCCCCTAACACTAGTATCTGGCCCATGACAAAGAAAACAAAAAATATGTTCATCTTGAGAATTATCAAAAATTTCGATACCCTTACAAAGGTATCATGTTGAAGTTGGGATGTATGTTCTATATAAGTTTAATATATCAAACTCTTACACGTTGATACTCTTACATTGGTATCATGTTTGGTATATGTACATAGCCATATATTGGCACCAACATCCACAAAGAGAGACAATCCCGCTTTTACAAGCGCTTCGTGACTTCCCCTCTCTCTCTCTCCCTCTCTCGCTCTCCCTTAGGCTTATCTTGGGCTTAAGCCTTTACCACGGGCAAAGGATTGACAGACGGACAGCAAGAATAGACAGGCAACATATATTTTTAGCTTATACCTGTGTATGTATATATGTATAATTTAAATATATACATATATATTATATACAGAAATAAGTTAAAAAATTATAGATTACAATTCAATTGAATTGTAGTCAGCAATTCAATTGAATTGCCAACTAGCGATTCAATTGAATTGCGAGTTGACAATTCGATTGAATTGTTGACTGCAATTCAATTGAATTGCCAATTCGCAATTCAATTGAATCGTGTGCCGACAATTCAATTGAATTGCAAATTAGGGTTAGTTCAATTGAATTGCCCTTGCAATTCAATTGAATTGCGCACTTCTAGGGGGTGATCAAGTGAATTGCGATGCATTTCACATCAAGGCCTTTTTGGAATTCCCTAGACATATACCACCTAGGAAGTGGTGTCAGGAAGCTGTATGCCTTCCCGCAAGAAGCAGTAGTCCTTGGGGGTCAAGAGACACCATACCATACTTACGCTTCCTATCATTGACAACCAAGTTGTAGGGCCTTCGAAGGCCTTCAATAACATCAACTGGAATTATTTGCTTGGTGCCTTGGAGGCTTTGGGATTTTAACCTGGATTGGTATTCTCCTAGATTGCTCAGCTTCCAGCAGGGCGTTGATAAACGGAGCACTTTCTAAATCTGTCCCGCTTTTCAAGTCAGTCAGACAGGGTTGCCCCTTGGCCCTTTTCTTTTTCTGATTGCTGCAGATGGCTTAGGCCACCTCATGGATAAAAGGAATGACTCTTGGGGTTTGATCATTCCTCACTCCTTGTCCTTGGACCCTTCTTCTTCTATCAGATCCTCCTTATACGCTGACAAGGCTACCCTGTACATTGACAATAGTTCCAGTTCAAATGTTTCCTCCGTGATTCTGAACGCTCTTGGCAGTTTCTGTGAATCTTCTGGGCTGAAAATGAAATTCTCCTATTGGAGCTCCTTTCACCTTAAAAATTAAATATCTGGTGCGAAACTTGATTTGGGGCGCCACAGTTGGGCCCAGATTTCTCAGAAGAGAAAGCATGGTGGGCTAAGGGTCTTGGACCCACAATCCCAGATTTCTGCCATGTTTGGCGAAATGGGTTCCAAGGGTATTCACTCATCTTTCCAGTCTCTGGAGTAAGCTTGTTAGACACCATCTGGCGGCGGCAATTCCAAGAACCAGCCCCCTTTGGCCTCCCTCCAGCTTGAAATGGACGGTGCATGGGGGTGGCAGCTAGCCTCGGACGGTTCCACCAACTCTCAATACAAAGGAGCTCCTTCATGAGCTTGTGTCTGAAGTGATCTGGTGATTTTGGACCTCTCTGTGAAAACCAGCTGCGTACACCTGAGCAGCTGCACCTGCAATCACATCCTTGCGACCATCAAAGCTTCAAGCATAATGTTCAATAGCAGGCAAAAACCTTGAACAAACTACTTTCATGCCCGGTTAGTGCCGAAAAACAACCTATTAGCAGGAAAAGTAGGAACAAGCTGCTTTTCAGACAAAGACCAGAATCCTCATTAATTTGAGCAAGTGAAGATAAATTCCAGCCCACAAACATCTGCATGCCAGCTTCTGCCGATTGCATTCTTAATTAGGAAGCTAGCCTCACCTTATTAAACCTGTTGTCCAACCACTGTGAAGAATATGAGAACTCCTGCATGCAGATTTGTTTTACGCTCTTTGCCAATTGACCTGGTGCACACCACAAGAACATGAGAAGTTTGCCAGATTCCATTTGCCTTAGTGTCTATCAATGTGTGCATTTGCAAATTTGGATAAAACTTTGGCGAGTTGCCTACTTCGCTACATGCACACAGGAAAAATAAGAAAAATAACAGACAACACTGCACTTACTGAAGGAGCTTGTGAGGGTCAAGGTCCCCTATTAAGCACACACACTGTGTGGGTGATACTTACATGTCTCATTAGCCCGTATTCTGTCCTGGACAATAGAATTCTTCCTTGATGACGTTATACTTAGACATGGCTGCCCTTCAGAGATCCTCATATAGACAAGGTATGAAGCTAATGGTCGAAACTCGAAACTGGTTTTTTTTATGGATTTGAAGGGTGCACACAACCACTTTTACATCTCTTGGGAGACTCGGATGGGTGAGGGTATATTGTGAAGTTGAAAATTCATTACATTTTCAATCCATCCCCTGCATCAAAGCAAGCCCCTAGTAATTTGCTGAAGGATTGGAGGTTGGGTAGCAGGTGAGCACAATCGAATATACCATGAAATATCTCGCATATGCCAAGCCCTAGTGAATTATTCCCTGAATGAGCGGAAAAAGAGGCCCGTAAGTAGTCTAAATTGGGTGGTAGTCAGTTTTAGGCGGTACTCTAAATTGGGCCTTATACTGCTGCCAGTTTGAGGCTTCACTCGGGTGCTGCGGGGATTAAGCCTTGGTGCTACCTCTTGGGCCTTTCAGTGCAACCTCGCAAATGTGCGGTGTGGTCTCCGTCCGGTCTCCCTGCAGATTTTGTCCTCCGTGCTCACTTCATTGCTCCGCCCAATGGCATCAGAATCCTGGGAGTCCCTTTTGGCACCACCCAGTTCACAACGTCATTCTTGGAAGATGCACTCCACCAGGATGCCACCCACGCCGATCTCCTTCCTAGGCTCGGAGATGTACAGGTAGCATATGGAATCTTGACCAAATGTTTCATTCAACGTCCCTCATATCTCTTGCGCACTGTTCCACCCAGCCCATATTTCCTACACCTCTTATCTGGGTTTGATACTACCATGATGACTATCTTCGGGAGATAGTTAGGACCAGGAGCTCTGGAGGGTGCTCAGGGACTTTTGCCACGACAACAAGCCACCTTGCCCATCTCTTCCAGTGGTGTGGGTCTTTTGTCCACTGTCACTACCGTCAGCTTTTCCTCGGCAGTTGGGCATTGGTGGCGCCAGCCCTCGCTTCACGATTTCCTCTGTGACCATCGTCTCATCCTTATGGACGCCGTTGCACATGTCGACAGTGACATTTTACCCTTCCAGCAGCATCTCCGCTCTGCACGAGATCTTCTTCCGGCACCGGCGCGAGCATGTCTACCACCATTTGAGCAGTTGGTTGCTCAAGGCCTCGACCATCTTCAGGAGTCCATTTCCGAGCGCGTGCACCGTCATTCCTTTTCTGGCATGCTCTAAAGTGCTTCTTCTGAGTTGCATCGAGCCCGGCTTTTATCATGCGCAGGACCCGGAGCAGGGGCATGGTTGACAGCACGACCCACTATCGCACATTTTCGCCTCTCATCCCCTATTTTCACTACTGCGCTCCGCCTTCGACTTGGTTTGCCTCATCCTTCGACATTGGGCCTTCAGCGCTGCGTCTGTCTTCAGCCCATCGATGACCTTGCCATCCATCTCCTCCGCTGTCCATGTGGAGCGCACTGCGTCTCATGATATGGTTCGTGATGCGGTGACATCTATTGTTCGGGAGGCAGGGTATCATGTACTGCGTGAGCAACCACATCTACGACCCACGCTCACGTCCCACGCTCACGTCCCACTCTACCCGCCGTGTTGACATCGTCCTATCTAGAGATGGTTTTGCGTACCTTAGCAGATGTCGTTCTTCTCGCCGACCCCACTCGAGCGGATCTGCTATCTCGCGCAGCTACCACATCAGGCATGGCAGCCACTGTAGCAGCCCAGACCAAAGAGCGCGACTACAACGATCGTCACCCCACCGACACATTTCTTCCACTGGCGGTCGAAATATTTGGCTCATTGCACCGCCACTTCGACGATTTCCTGCAGACATGTGCACATCATGCAGCCAAGAGCGGGTCCACTGGCATCCCACATGCCTCCGTCCTTGTCGCCTACTATCGACAACGTGTTTCAGTTGCTTTGCAGAGAGCACAAGCCATCTCTATTTTGCATCGGGCTGATGTGGCTAGCTCCGCGTCATCTCGTCTTCCGCCTCTACCTGACACTTTGCCTATCTCCTTGCCTGATCTCCTCCAGGCTGTTGGCTGGGAGGGTCGCTCTGCTTGAGTAGTTTACTATAGCTTCTGATTGAGTAGCTTACTATAGCTTTTGTTTTTTTTCTCTAGCTGAGTAGCTTACTATAGCTTTTTGTTTTCTTCTCTTGTTTCTTGTTCCTCCCCCCCTTTTTTGGGAACTTCACATCATATGCCGGTTCACCCATTGTACATGTTGTAAATAAAGTCTTACAGGGTTTCATCATCTTTGTGAATCTCTCAACCTGTCTCACAATTGCACTTGGAGGTGCGGTTTCTCGCTTGAGAACTTAACGTCTAGGTCCAATTGTGATAACAGCATTGTGATGAGTGGCTGAGGAAGGCGGGAAGGGCGAGTGAAGCCGGATATAAGCGTTTGATTTCCGCGCTGCGTTCGAGAGAAGACAAATTGTGGTGAGTACAAGAGGCTTCTGGACAAAAGCAAGCTCCAGAGGAAATTTCTGTAAACAAATGACTGGTGAGAGAGGTAGGGCCCACTTGAGACCAACAGAATTCGAAAAAACAAAGAGAACCCTTATCATTCTTACATGCATTCCAAAGACGGAGTGCCTTGCGAGGGCCCGCAGCCTAGCCTTGGTATCTTAGTATCTGAATGCCTCTGCCAAGAATTAGCAGCCTTTGAACATGGTTGTCTCACCTGTTGTTCTGTCTCTACTTTGTGCAAGCAGTGTACTCGCCAAATCCTGTCGTGACGACATAATTAAAATATCTTCTCAAAGTCGTTGTGGGGAATTCAGACGGGGAGATTTCTAATGAAGGCAATCGAAATGGGCAGCTAAATTTCAGAGCATGAAATGATCACAATGAGAGAGCTGGAGACAAATTGTCAGATGTTTTGAGACTCATCTGTTGTTCTCCATGTGTTTGGCCACTAGGGTGATGAAGTGAAACATATCCATGCGCTGGAGGTAGTCCAAGAGTTGCTTGTGCGCCCAAACCTCGCTGTAGCCGTAGTTAGCTGCTTTCAACCCCGTCGTTCGGACTAGAACAAACAAATGCAAGTAAGTACTCCGTTGCTCTCCGTCACCTTTGTGTTCGTTTCTAGTTCGTTTCTAGTTGTAAGTGTGCCATATTGAATCGACTGGTTCATGCTTTGAGGGGTAGTCGTTTGCTCAATTACATTGGTAGTGACACACATGTAAACTGCATTGATTTTTGTTTATCATCGTTTGCTGTAGGTTCAACATATTGGGGACTAGGAGTCAGAAGAGGAAGCAGGTGCAGGTGGAGAGCATCACCGTGTATGATGTTGCGGGGAATGTTCTAGTTACTGTGGAGGAGGGAACAACAGCAAAGAGCATGAAGCGGTCCCTGAAGCGGTCCCTGCAACGCAAGTGCGGTGTCGGGGCACTGCAGGAGTGGGAAGGGACCAAGGGCGTCCTTACCCAAGACCACGATGAGCCCCTCACACGAACAAAATATGTGTACCACATTTCCCCAGTTGATTCAAGCATAGAGGCCACTAACAAACGGAAGCGCACAAATGCAGGTAAAGCAGTACACAGGCTCCCATCTAAGCCAAGCCTACAGTGAAAGTACTCAGAGCGACCAACTCTCCACAGATTGTACATTTTTGCCAGTCTTGTATACACCCAGAGTGGTCCAATGCTTAGCACTTATTCAATAGTCTGGAAGAGCTCGACTTGTGTTTTATTGATGGAGGTTGAGATGTGGAATCTTCAACAAAAGAGCTGTCTGGAGAGACACACAGGAGAGATCGGCTTTTTCCATGGAGTACCACTATAAGATTCCCTTATTGACTGATTCCTGAAAGAGAACTGCTTTTGTGATAGAATGTATCTATAAGACGTTGCTTGACATAGCCTCGTGGCCATTGACCCCACGCCTAGTTTGGGCGGAACACGAATGGACAAAACTATCTTTGCCAGAGGGGCTGACGCCGGTAGTACGACTTACCTTCAAACAAACAATTGATCTGGGGTTTCCAGATATCCTCTAGAAAATCCCTTCACACAACCATCAATTTGCTGTGTGTGATTTGCCCAATAACTAGACCCCAAAAGTTCCTGGGCTTTTGGCTCACCCTCAAGGTTTCAAAGTCAGTGAACAGAGGTGCACATTGACATTCGTTTCCATTGTGACAACAACATGCATCTGCTGGATATTCTAGAATGGACCCATTTCATAAACCTGCCTCACACATGGCTGACCTACTTTCGCCATGTTCTTGTGAAATTCCGAAATTAATGTGATTTTGTTTTAAGATCCAATCTCAGAAGAACTAATGGGAGCGTTGTAACCCTTTGTGATATACTCCTATTCATTAGGGCTGTCTTGAATCATAGGAACAGTTTTTTCTACGGTGTCCTTTCATTCTTTAGAAAACCCCTCACTGTTAGAGCTAGATTTGCTGCCAAGGGTACTGTAGTGAGTTTCAAATTCTCAAATTGGATGCAGCAACAAGGTTCTAATGTTCTCTTCTGTTTTTCAGTGGGGTCATCTACCCGGACATGTTGAGGGTCAGCGGGTGCAGGGTACATCATCTTCTGTCCTTGCCCCGTCATGACATCTCATGCTTCAAAGTGGAGGGAGACATGACTTGGTCATTTCTCCTTATCTCTTCATCACTGTACAGCCTCACCCCAGGTAAGCTGTTAGGAGCCTTACCTCCACAATCATGGCATGAATTCTTTCTCTCCTTTTGTTGTGTAAGCAAAGCTACATGATAGCTTGAATAACATGTTTTCTTTTGTTTAATTTTGCTGTAGGCAATGAGGTTACCTTGATTTCCTTCCCTCAACTCGTGGATGAGTCCGGAGTTGAGGTGAAGAAATCAACTACCTTACATGGAGTCATATCGACGGACCTGAGCAGGGAGCGCGTCGGTGCTGATTACAGCTCCTTCCCCAACTCGTCAGGTGGGGCAGTCATTGATGTCGAGGGCAACCTCCTCGGCATCCATATTGAGAGGTATTCCTCTCACTTTGACATTTGCCTGGAGTGCAAGGGCCACAGATAGAAGCGGTAACCAGCAGATGTAGAGTGTGGTCTTTGCATCATGGCAAACAAGCAATTTGATTTGTTGATTTGTTGTTCTAATGTGGATTGTTTTGTGTGGCAGTATCACACACAGTGAGGACTTGGATCCCATTGCAGAGGAGGTCTTGCCCTATGTTTTACCCGACGCACAGGTGAGGGAAGGGTTGCAACCTGTTGTTGGGCAGCTTGCGCCTGTGCGGAAGGGTGAGGTGGGGCATTCGCTTGCACATCTGGAGGCGGTTGAAGAAGATGGAGGTGGATGTGGATAGCGAAGTGCATGTGGCAGTGTTTTCACCGGCCACTTCATGGTTGGATAGACTGGAGGAGCGGGGGATACTACCATTGCTGTCCGACGCGTGTTTCACGTCACTCAGGAGGCCTACGTCGTATTTGGTAGGATCCATTAGACAATGCCCATGGAGGAGTCCCCGCAGGTAGAAGGCAACGAGAAACCAAATGCTTTTGAGCAAACTGAGCTTCCGATTCCTTCTCTTGTTAACAATTTGAACGTGCAGGGATTATGTGAGGACATGAATGTGTTGTCTTCGTGTCCAGCTTCAATGCTGTTGCTCTTGAACAAAACAGCTGAACCACCTAAAGTGACAACAGTAGAATCCAAACGGATTCACAAACAACCCTACCCTGAATTTAAAGTAGGGGAAGACTTTGAGGTCTTTTTGACCTTCTTTGAAATGAGTGTCAAGTTCAATCAAGTACCTGCAGGGTTGGTCACCAACACTTTCCGATTCTGCTTAAAGGGTGAAGCTCGTACCTTGTTCGAGGCCAGCATCAAAGATCAAGGTGAGTTGAAATGGGATGTGGCACGACTTCTAGCATTTAAGCTCTTCAGGGCAGAAGAGCCGAATAATTATACTATGCCGGACAGAGTTTACAAGACAGGTGAGAGGGTCTGGAAATACTACACTGAGATAAAACAGCAGTTTGTAAGGCAATCTCTATCCCTTCTGAACGCCCTGCTATTTTGAAAATGTGCTTGATCAAGGGTTTACCAGCTGCTGAACAAGTTTATCTGCAGAAGCATCCCTACAAGGATGAACAACAGATGGTGGAAATGATAGAAGAGAGAATGCGGTTGAAGGTGGCAGCAAAAGGTAATGTGCAACCGGTTTCTCACTCGGCTCTGTTTCATAGAGGTCATGGTGTGGGAAGTACTGAGGGGGTGGCATTTGGATTTCTCTAGATAAGTGCACCCCCGTGACTGTATCACCTCTTCCACATACATGACTAAGAACTTCAATTAGTTTGTGGATGATCCTGATATCCAAGAAAGTAAAATTTCGTCTGCAAATCGACTGCCGTGCCCAGATTGTTGGCTGCCTTTCTCATCACAAGAGCGATTAGCTGGTCACCAGCATGCTAGGCTTAGCTTCCTGTGCTAAAACTTCGAGTTGAGATAAATGAACAGTTGCACAGCCAGCAGGTAGAGAAGGTGTACAGAGGTTCACCTTGCATGGAGCAGCTTTTCCACAATCCAACCACATGGTACTATTCACAACATCTACAGTATGGAGGTATCCTTCTGCAAATCAGCCATAATGTACAGGGCTGCAATCACGCGTGGAGGATATACGACTTGAAATGGTTGCCTCAAGAGATGGCTCAAGAAGGGAGATATAAACATGATCGTCTAAAGTGCAGATTCAACCTGTACAACCATTACTTATGCATCTTTTCATGGATTAAGTGGCCATCATCTGCAAATTCAGAGGGTATTGTCACCACACCGACACAATCACAGCATTGATGGCACTTTTTTTATCTACGTCCAGAAAACCTCTGCAGGAAAGAAAAGCAGATCTCTTTCTGCAAGATTCAGAAGGTATGTATTGACACACCAGGTGCATACGAAGTGTGAAAACCCGGCAGCACAGGTGGTACAAGCTGGAACGAGCACCATGATGACTCCTTCCAAAATGAGGATCCCCATGATGGGGAGTCTCCGATACCTCTCATGACATTTTTTGCCATGTGAGCTGGATGCTACGTGAGGCACGGCAACTGAAAAATGCTCTACAGACTTGAAACCAACTGAGAATGGACAAAAGATCCTCGTTTGCTTGCTTTCCAGCTGAATTCTGGTGGCTAGCTCTGTGCAACCCACAATCCTGTGTGGTTATGTCTGAAGTCTATGATCTTGGACTTTTATGTAAAATACAGCATTAGGAACCTGAGCAGCCATAGCTTCAACCACAGCCTTACATAGTTTTAGGCTACAACCAGAGACAGAGACTGGCAATTGTAGCTCACTTCTGGAACTTTCATCGGGGTTTAAGCGGGCTAAGCGGAGCCCTTTCGTAATTCTCACCCTGAGACAAAAACATGGTATAAACAGGTTCGCCCCCACGAACCATGGTCGCAAGCGAGGCATGGGGACAAGCACCGCTGTAGTTGTCTCTTGCAATGGATTGAAATGGATTGAAAGACGACAATTATACCTGAAGGAGAAAATGGTCTGGATTACACTCACGTTCTTCTAAAGTCCTTGTATGACGATGACATGAACTCCTTACAGTAATATTTCCCCCAAACTCTGCCCGGCCGATCCTCTACTCTGCTACATGATGTGAGGCCTTCCGTTCGTTCACTGAAAGAAGAACGCAGGAACTCTGCCTGCTCGCTCACGAGAGCGCCCGAGCACGCTGCCATTCCTGTGCTTGCAAGAAGAAACGTGAGATGTTGAAGGGCCCACGATGGACTGAGCGCAAAGCCCGTGTGAAATCGACAGGATAAAGTTGCATGTCACCGTACAATTCCTTCCTTTTGCTTTCTCATCAAATCGCACCAAAGTAGGTGCTCGTCATCATCTATAGACACTACAGGAATTCGAACAACCCAGCAACAAACATCCTTGTGCTTGTTTTGCCACGGCTCCGTCCTTAAGATCTTTGTATTCTGGTCGCTGGTAGTCATAGTACAATTCGTAGACATATTTCCAGTACTATCGTATGCATTCCGCTGCTGCAGTGTTGTGTGCAGTGGGGAAATCAGTGCAGCTGCTTTGCAGCTTGCAGGAAAATGGCGATGCTGAGCGTGCATCAAGGTATGGTCATGGGGAGCACAAGCGAAAGAATTGTGAATCACAATCCTTGTCGTAACGTGTGGTGGAAGAGCCCAACATTGGAGCCCATTCTTGCAGCGACGAACTCCAGAGCTGGCGTACCGCACAGAGATTCTATGCATGTGAGAAGCGTGCTGTTCGGAACCAACGAATCTACCATTAGTCCACTGAAAAGATGGAGCAAACTCCCTACAAACCCGTCTCTGAGAGAGGGGAGGCCAGCAGCCAGGCTTGGATGCTGTGTGGTGTCATCGCTTGGGTTCACAGCCGACCCTCGTGCTGGGTGAGCTGCTTGCAACCAGCGGGATGGGCGTGCTCCTATTATCTCGAGACAGAGCCTTAAGAGGATTGCTCACTAATTCGTGGACTGTCCCGTGTGCCTTAACAGGATAGAGAGGGCAGCCAATGCGTTGCTGAAGGATGCAGCAACGCTGTTGATGTATCAGGAGGTGTTGCGGCGTCCTCCAGCCCAGGCCTTTCTGAAGGTCCTGCTTGCGCTACGCCGAGGCGACGGTAAGTTTGTGCCTCCGGCTTCTTCTCTTTACTCATTTCCTTTCTGCTGGAATCAGGTCTGCTGGAGGACTTTCTGGAGGATATATTCCAAAGTAATTCAATGTTGACGCCGATCCAAAGAAGTAACAAAAATAGCGTTCTGTTGTCTTCTTGGACAAACAGGATGGGAGGGAGGCATTTGTATCTGTGGATGTATACTGTACGTATCCTTTGCTATTGCGATATTTGCATGCTCCAAGACTGATTAAGCTAGGAATTCTCTTGATCAGTGGAACAAGCAGCAGCCTGGTCCTTGTGTGAGAAGCCCTCTTGACCCAAGCAGATCACATTTTTGTACATGGACAGATGGATTGAAGCTACTTGAGTCGTATGGGGAGTTCTTCAAGCTCATGGCAATGGGTCGCTATCCTAGGTACTTGCATTCCCTGTGTACACACGCAGTGGTTATGCTCCCCCCTTTGCCTCAATTGTATCTTCACTAACCACTTACACAGCATGATGGATGTTCCTGCTGATGAATGGCGAAAAATTAAGCATAGCCATGTTATTAGGATGGTCAGTTGAAAGTGGTGCCTGAATCAGAGTTTGTCTGGGTGTGGGCTGGCAAAGTGTGTAAGCACATGGATACCGTGATGGTCAATATACTTGTCTTTCTTGGGGTAGTCTTTTGGAAATTTTATGCCAGCTGGAAGGGTATCAGAAATGGATGTTCCACCAATCACATTCCTTGGACTGAGCAAGTTCTTATGGGGGTTCTGGGGGCAGCTGGGAGGACTACGTCTTGGATGGTATATTGGCAGGAGACTGCAACCCATTTGCAGAAGCAGCAGCAAATCTCGGGAATGCCAAGAGCATGTGGCCGTCTGCTGGGGTGCCTGCCTCCCTCCAGGCTGCTGCTGCTTCTGACCTGGACACCTTACAACGACTGAGCATCACTGAATCTACCCTGAGTGGCTGGGTAGACATTGTCAATCTACCTATCTTTCTTTGCACATAGGGATTCATTACTGTAAGACAATTTAAAGGATGACCTTTTCCCTCCTCACTGCCTGTCTTTTCATCATTTGTCTTGGTTCTGATGTTTTTCATGTGAGAGTGAGGATGAAAAGGGTGAACTGGCAATGTAATGGTGTTGCACAGGTGACATTGATGGTTGCGGATCTAAGGCCAGAATGGCGAACAGCAGCCGCCTCAAATCTGAGTTGCAAAACAGTGCGCAAATTAGCAGTTGTGGCTGAGGGAAGCTGTAGCAGCTTTGGCTTCTCTCTCATGGGTGCTGGTTTGTTGCCTTCCTTCCATCTCTCCGTAAGTGTGGAAGACAGATGACCCTTACTACTGCTTGTCTAAATAGTCAGTTTTCCTAGGCATGGGCGCCTGTCTGCCTGCTCTAAAGGTTGGAATGAGTAGCCTCACTAGTCCTGTCACTTTGAGACCAGCTGTCAGGGATGCATGTACAGCTCAAGAGAGATACAAAGGGAGCTATGTAACGGCAGCAGAAATACAATTAAAAGGACGATAGATCCGCTTCTTCCATATGCTTCATTCACTTTGCCTTTTCTGCTCCAGATGTAGTCAGCATGTTCCGGTCATGTGCAGATGATGGTGGCGTGGCAGAAAGGTCACAAGCGCAGGGACAGGAAAAGAGTGCGTCTACTGCTGAAAACTATGAGGGCGATGACAGTTTTGATCATCCATTCCTATCTTTTCTTGACCATGGTAAGTTGCCCTTATGGCTTGAGCTACCTATAACTGTGAAGTAGGAGTTCAACATAAGTGCTCAAAAGTGGTTTCGCTGTTTACTGTTGACCAGGGTTGGTAATTCCAAGAACAATAGAGTACATGGATGATTTTGAGCTAATGACTGACAGACAGACTGCAGCTTGTCACCTCCAGTGTGAGAGCTTGATGTTACTGGAATGCCTAGTTATTATGCAATATAGGATGGCCAGAACTAGTGTATACTCAATGTAGAGGGGCTCTGCAGAAAGGGTGAAGTGGCGGAAAAAGATTGGGGGATTGTGGAAGTGGTCAGAGGCAGTACCAATGTTAGAAGGATACTACACAATTCACAGTCGTGGGCAACTTGCCTCCACACAAGGTGAGTGCCATTTAGTGTGGATTCTGATAAGTGTCAGCTGTAACTACTCTATTTTAGGAGAGACTAGCCTCACTGTCAACTGGCATGATACAGCTTTGTGCTGGATCTATGTTCTGATAGCTGTGCCATTCGGCGAGTCTTCTTGCAATTCCATGATCATGTGTACTGTTAGATAGCAGCAGATGAGCAGATCATTTCTATTATACATGCAGTAGGAGAAGTTTGAAGACAATTTCGAGTGGAAGAGAGGAAAATAGGACTCGTGACATAGAGAGTGGTGATTTTATATATAGGACTAATTCGAAATATCTTGGAAGCAGTGATGCAGTGGAGAGGGGGGAAAATGGCCCGTGATTTCATCCTCGTGAGAGCTAAAGCTCCTTGCAACCTCACGATACATACTGCTCACCGAGAGGCCTTGCAAAAGAACCTGCATAGACATGCTTCTGGCTCTCCTGCCCACCATACTCTTCTGGTATGTGACATCTATGCATACTATTTGTGACGACTACACTTGGGATGTATGCTTGATGCAAGTAACTGCCACTTCTTATCTTCGCTGAGAAGGACAGGTTCTTTCCGGAGCAGCAGTGGGGTTTCCCATCCAAGATGCTGACAGTTAGTTCCAATTAGCAAATAAGAGTGATAGGTTCCCACTTTGTTCAGGTCATGTGGCTTCATGCGGAGCTCCATCTGGTGCATGTTCCCCAGGATGGCTTGTTTCTGGTCACTTTCACCCTTCATGCTTTGAACTGAGTGTTAGAGGCACCTAGCCATAATGGCTCCCAACTTCTGGGGTGTGCAAACACCAAGAGAAATCAGTACTAGATTGGTTATTGGACCAAATGGCGACTGGTTGCAAGCACCCATATACCCCTTTCCTTTACAATACTTTGGGCTGGTGATTGGGGAATTGCAACTAGGGATGTGAGCTATACATTTGTTCATACTCAAAAAGAGAGTCTACCCAACTTTTTTGGTTCCAAGTCAACCTCCAGGTGGAGATGATTCTTTTGTTCCTGTTTTTAGCGGAAATAGCCAATTTTTCAGGCCTCTCTCCTCGCAAGTATTTCCTGAAAACCAGGATGAGTTTGTGCAGCAAATGTATGACCTTTACTGAATGAATGTGTGGCAGCTTGGCCCAAGTGGAGTAGGGAAATCATGGCTGTTGAACTCAGTGCTGAGTAACCTTGCACTCAACACAGGGTTACGTGTTGTCACACTTCCTCAGTCAGAGTTGAAAACCATACATTCTCTACTGGAGGAGCTGGCTCGGCATTGGCAGCTGCGCTTTGCCCTTATTATTGATGACCTTTTTTCGCGGGTATGTATCCTTTCCTAATGTTATGTTTTCCACATGTACTTCTTTAGTAGTATCAGGCAGATGTCTGAAATTGGCTTGGCTTCATTCTTAGATATTTCGGTGCTTCCTTTTAATTCAGGTGCATTTTAGTTGGATGTCTACTCTGCACTCAACGGAATACATTTCTGTTCTGTACTGAGACAGGGAGGAGAGGAAGGCTTCACAATACTGAAAACAGCACTGGATGGCAATTTGCAGGTGGTCCAACTATCTCTATTTCTCTCCCCCAGCATGAACCCCTTAATGGGCTCTTTGGTTGCTGGCCCTGCTTAAAGGAGTTAACTGCATGAGCTTTTTATGAGGGAATGCCACCATGTAGAAGCTCACATGTCTGCTTTCCAACAACTCCACATTTATGAAGCAGGTTTCTTACATAAGGGTGGGGATGGCAGGAATGGCCTCAGAATGTGCTGCTGTGTGCAACAACTGCCAAGTTGGAGCTGGTTCATGGAGGAACTGAGGACTCGACTGAGTTTAAGCATCTGTTTGGGCTTGTCCTGCACTTACCCAAGTTGAACATGGACAACTATCTTGTGTGTGTACAGGAGCTGCTGGAGCATAAAGGAAACTTGGCAATGAATGTTGAGGAACAGGCAAAACACTGGTTGCACGACCACAATATGGTCAGTGTCCGGTCTGCTGCTCATTTTGTGACGAGCCTGCTTTAATTAGTTCCTTGCATCATATTGATGTTCAGTGACCTCTTTAGTGATGTTCATACGAGGCAGGTGAGAGTGCAGTACTATGGTAGTTCTACAGCAGGAAACATTTTTGTAAATCTGGGTGCATTGTAGGTCAGTTAGTAAAATGTGAAACACCATTCATCATTTATTCATGCACACTTTGAACCAGCACCCTAGTGGAGGGTCCACTTCATGCACACTTTTCTTACCAACCCTAATCTTTCAACTTTAATGTAAATCCTATGTCACTCCACCATGGTATTTGTTGATTTGACAGAGGGTACTAGCAAGCTTAGTGGATTCAAGATAAGGAGTTGGATTGCATGAGTATCAGAAGGATTCATCATCTTGAATAAATTAGTAACTAAACAACAATTTTTGGAGCCGTCCATGATGGGCAACCTCGAGACCTCAATTGCCCTTTTGATCATGTGAAGATCTTTGGTGGTGAACCGGAGAGAGCTCTAAGTAACCTGAGTGTCTGTCACTATTGAGGACAACGGGGCACTGGCAGATAGATTATGTTGGCACCCTGGTCACTGTCACTCAGCAGTGAATGGGGCAGTGTTGCATCACATGCCTTCTCACTCTAAATGTCATTTTACAGAGGACTAGAAAGTACTGTTACTACTATTAGTACTATTGTAGAATTGTCTTGGTCCAATTGTATAGGACCCACCTCCTTTGCTGCCTGCCCGCATCTGTCAAATTGGTCAGTGAAAGGTGAGATTGAATTTTTCTCTAGAGATTGGGTAGCATGTATGCAAGGAGCTCACATGGTAGGAAGTCAGCCATGAAAGCAAGGCCACCACATACAGTTGCTTGCCCATCCTCCGCGCAGTCTGCACTTGATTTCCACATTCATTTCAATGTAGGGGATGCTCCATCTCGAGGTTGAATAAAGACGGGTTTCCAATCGTTGCATCAAGTGGTACCATGGTACCACCAGCGCTGAAGTTCCTGGTCGGCATTATGCCTCCTGTAAAGCAGAGTCTAGTGTAAACCGCTTTGAACCAAAGCACTACTCAAAAATTCACTTGGTAATTATACTGACCTCCCTAAGCAGAAGGATTATGTGGCAGGGGCAGGGGAAAGGTTTGAGCAAATCTTTCTGACAAAATTCTTACCCCAGGACTTTCCTGGATTTCTGAGGCTGCCCTGGGAGGCTGTTTGGCAGTGAAACATTGAACAGATGGGCCCATGGGTTAGGGCACAAGGCTACCTAGCAAGTGGTCGTGGATTCAAATGCCGCATATGTTGGAATCCCATCATAGCAACAAATCGCCGGTCACTAGTGTGGGTACCTTGGGACTTTCGAGTTGTAGGGCAACCGCATTCCTGCCCATTAGATGGTGCCACCTTCCATACAGAAGGCAATAGCCCTTCGGGCTGAAGTGACGTCATAGCTCACTTCAGCAGGAGTCAAAATTTTATAGCATTGTCAAATGCTTCAAAATTTGGATTCAAAGATGTGGGAATAACTGGAGGTCCTCCCTACCACACCCTTGCTGAGTATATCCAGCAATCATGGCATTCCATGACACCACATCCAGGTGGAGCATATTGTCAAACACTTGACGAGCATCCTTTACACTGCCACGTTTTCAATACATGTCTCCGGAATGATATCCGGTGCAAATTTGCTCATATCAGCATAGACCTCTTTGCCCTTTTCCAGGGCTCCTAGACTGGCACAAAATTGAATGTAACCTTGTCTGGCCTCACCCCTGAATCATTTGCTCATAGATCTTGAAAGCTTCCTTACCGTACCCGTGTTGAGTATATCCTGGAATCATGACACTCCATGATACAAACATTTCGTTTAGCCATATTGTCAAAGACTCTATGTGCATCTTTCATGCTGCTGCATTTGGCATACATGTCAGAAAGGGGGGGCAGTCTCCAAATTTATATCTAGCAAATTCTCAGTTTTCATGATGTCTGCATGGACATTTTTGACCTTTTCCAGAGCTCCTAGGCTTGCACACGCATCCAGGATGCAAATGAAAGTGACCCTGTTGGGCATCACCCCTTCTTTTTGCATTTGCTCGTAGAACATGAAAGCCTCCCTACCACAACCATGCTGAGCATACCCTGCAATCATTGCACTCCAAGAGACCACATTCCACGTAGCCATTTTATCTAACACTTGAAGTGCATCCTTTAGGCTTCCGCACTTGGAATACATGTGGACTCTCTAACAATATCTGGTAAAATTCCACCTTCAATGATATCAGCATGGACCTCTTTGCCTTTCTTCAGGGCTCCAAGGATGGCACAGGCATTGAGAACACAAATGAACGTGACCTTGTTGGGTGTGACCCCTTCCTGTTGCATTTCCTCATAGAGATTGCAAGCCTCCCTACCAAACCCATGCTTGGCATATCCTGCTATCATCATCGTCCATGTGAAAATATCTCGTTCAGAAATTTTGTCAAACACTCAGCGTGCATCCACACTTTGGCATACATGTTGACAAGGGTGTTGAGTAGAAACATATTTGGCTTGAATCCAAGTTGGATTATGTGGGCATGGACCTGCTTTCCCTCTGCTGGCAAACCTCCACAGCCTGTTCTCTCGTGGTATTTCATGTCTGCTCCACCACGTTCCTTCATGGTTAAGCTCACGACCTCCCTGGAAGAAGCCCCATACCACAGCCAATATTCTCATAGAACAGTCAATAAGTCTTAAATATCCCCATTTCTTACAAAATACCTGAAAACAAAGTTTCTTTTGCCACATTTGATCTTTGATTTGCGTATTGTTGTTAAATCTGCACTTACAGATCATAGACCCAATATTCCTTCCATACAGTACCATGTTAAGAGTATACATACCATTTGTCATTCTGGGGATTCCTCATTGAGAACTTGGTACTGACTGTTGCATTGAATGACACGAATCGTTCCTTTCAACCGTGTGGATGCTACTTGTTCACCAATAATCTCCACAAGAACACACACCATCTTGGAAATGGTGAAAGCGTTTAGCATCCCGTACAACAACTTCTCGCCCAACAATCTTTGAGATGAACTTTATGGCCGTGTGGCAGTCACCACACACCCGAAGGTTCTTGATGATGTGGACAGTTGTCCCAGGGGGTGTGCTGATTAGCCCAAATGCAATGGCCAGCTTCTCACTGTGGTAGCAAAGAGAAGCCACCTTTTGCTCGTCCTCCACATCATGCAATACAAAGCTTGTGTCAGGCACGTACCCGGCCTCCTTCATCTGCCCAGACAATCTCTGCAGCTTAGCATGGATTTCCTTGATTTGCGGATGTGATTTGTCTTCTACAACGAATGTATGCATCCGATTCTCAACCTCAATGCAGCTGCACCCTGCCTCCTTTTTCACACCATTGTCCCCCATCATTTTTCTTATCTTTGCTTTCTCATCCCACCTGCCAGCTGCAGCATAGATGTTTGATAGGAGCACATAAGCTGCAGCATGCTGTGGATCCCTCTTGATAATATTTTTTGCCACGCGTTCTGCCAGTTCCACGTTACCATGAGTTCTGCAGGCACTGAGCAAGGCCCTCCACACTCCAACATCTGATTCAATTTGCATCTTGCTGATGAGATCATCTGCCTCATCCAATCGCCCTGCACGGCCAAGAAGGTCCACCATGCAGCCAAAATGCTCCACTGTGGGAGTGAGGCCATGGTCTTGTCTCATGGAATCAAAGTAGTGACGACCTTCATCCAATAGGCCCACATGGCTGCATGCAGAGAGAAGGGATGTGAAGGTGATACAGTCCGGTGTCAAGTCTTCTTGTTGCATTTGCTCAAATAGTTGGAAGGCCTCCCTTCCACACCCATGCTGCGCATATCCTGCAAGCATTGCACTCCATGAGACCACATCACGTTGAACCATGTTGGCAAACACTTGACGTGCATCCTTTACACTCCCACATTTGCCATACATGTCGAGAAGGGCGTTGTCAAGCATGATATCTGAGGCAATTCCACTTTTGCTGATCTCGGCATGGATCCGCTTTCCCTTTTCCAGAGATCCTAGGCTGGCACACACATTGAGAGCACACATGAACGTGACCTTGTTGGGCAACACCCCTTCCCGTTGCATTTGCTCATATATCTCAAAGGCCTCCCTACCACACCCATGCTGGGCATATCCTGTGATCAGGGCATTCCATGAGGCCACATCTCGTTGAGCCATATTGTCAAACACATGACGAGCATTATTCAAACTCCCACATTTAGCATACATGGCAGAAAGGGAGGTCTCCAGAATAATATCTGTAGTAATCAACCTTTTGTTGATGTCAGCATGCACCCGCTTGCCCTTCTCCAAAGCTCCTAGGCTGGTACACGCATTTAAGATGCAAGTGAACGTGACCTTGTCAGCTGTGACCCCTTCTAGTTGCATTTGCTCATAGAGATTGAAAGACTCTTCACAAAGCCCATGCTGGGCATATCCTACAATCATGGTATTCCATGACACCACACTTCGTTGACCCATATTGTCAAACACCTGACGAGCATCCTGCATGCTCCCGCATTTGGTATACATGTCGACAAGGGTATTGTTCAAATTAACAGATGATGCAATACCAGCTTTGACCACGTCAGCATGGACCTCTTTGCCCTTTTTCAAGGCTCCTAAAATGGCACATGCATTGAGAACACAAATAAATGTAACCCTGTTGGGTAGTACCCCTTCCCTGTGCATTTGTGCATACAGGTCAAGAGCCTGGTGACCATACCCATGCTGCGCATATCCTGCAATTATGGTATTCCATGAAACCACATCTCGTTGAGGCATCTTGTCAAACATTTGCTGTGCATCCTTCATGCTCCTGCATTTGGCATACATGTCAACCAGGGAATTCTCCAAATTGATGTATGATGCAATTCCAGCTTTGATGATGTCAGCATGGACCTCTTTGCCCTTTTGCAGGGCACCTAGGCTGGCACATGCATTGAGAACACTGATGAATGTGATCCTGTTGGGCATCACTGCTTCCTGTTGCATTTGCCCATAAATTTTCAAAGCTTCCTCAGGATGCCCGTGCTTGGCAAATCCTGTCATGATTATGGACCAAGTAAACAAATCACGTTCACGCATGCTGTCAAACACTTGGTGTGCATCCACCACGCTCCCACACTTGGCGTACATGTTGACTAGGGCATTCTCTAAATTAATAATTAATGCAATTCCAGCTTTTGTTATGTCAGCATGGACCTCTTTGCCCTTTTCCAGGGCTCCAAGGCTTGCACAAGCATTAAGAATGGAAATGAACGTGATCATGTTAGGTGTTACCCCTTCCTGTTGCATCTGCTCATAGATGTTTAAAGCCTCCCTACCACATCCATGCTTCACATATCCTCCAATCACTATGTTCCATGAAACTATATCCCATTCAGGCATTTTGTCAAACACTTGAAGTGCATCCACCATGTTCCCACACTTGGCATACATGTTGACAAGCGCGTTGAGTAGAAAGATGTTTGGTTTGAATCCACATCGGATAATGTGGGCGTGCACCTGCTTTCCCTCTGCAAGGGCTTTCATGTTGGTGCACTCCTGCAAGAGACAGATATAGGTAGTGGAGTCCACCTGAATGCCCATTTGGTTCAAAATGTGCAGTGCTTCTTTCAGTCGTCCTGCCTTAGATAGCATTCTCACATCCTTACAAGTGCCAGAAGAGTCCTTGTCGACTCCCTGTATTGTTCTAAAAGCAGCGGCTGTGATGGAGGTGCCACCCCTGCCAACAAACATTGGTGATTGATTCAAACCTGCCATCCTTTAAGATTACTCCATAAGGACAGTGTCCTTCCTACAAAACAGCATTACAAAACAACTGCAGTCATTTACTTTCAGGAAAAATGTATCAAATTTTGAGTTGGAACCCTTCCATCATCAGAAAAATACCCGTCACATCCTCGGCCCCGAGCAGCATAATGTACATCCACCTTAGGACCATCAACAGATTGTGCTCCATTTTGCATCCTGGCAGCTAGCTCTTCTTTCACCCAAGGAAGATTCGACCAACCCTCAATCCAAACAGCCTCCTTTGTGCCCTTCTGTCGGAAGTCTGACGATCTTGGACTTTTCTGTGAAACCGCCCATGGGCAGCTGAGCAGCCATAGACCCAAACACAGCCTTGCATGACCAGGCCTGCTACCTTTTCACAAGGAAGAGCAAATTGCCATTAATCTAACCAGCTGGAGATACAATCCTCCTTGACAACTCTCTGGTGTCTTAAGTGAAGGCATTCACACCTTATCAAACCTGTTGTCCCAGAGTCGTAAAGGATCTGAATAATACTCCTGCCAGAGCCATTCTATGCTCATCGCTTGGCCTGCGTGCAAGAATTGGCAGCGAAAACCAGCATTGGGCACTTGTAACCTTGGCTTCAACGCCAGCCTTGCAGAGATCAGGCTACAACCAGAGACCGGCAATTTTAGCTCCGCTTCAGGGACTACAGTAACGTAACTAGCCTTCTAGCTCAAATTGCTTGCACCTCTTGGCACCTGCAGTGGCGTTTAAAGGGGCCAGTCATGTCATGATTCTCACCGTGAGAGAAAGCACGATCTGCACTTCCCCTTACACAGGGTAACTGACAGGGACTGTGGTGGCAAGCACGCCACATGAACAATTACCTGTCTCCTTCATGGACAAAATGGAAGAAGACAAATATTCCAGAAGTTCAGGAGATGCTGAAAGACAAAGGAGAATTCTCGATTACACACATAAACATGCGCAACCGCTAATAAAACTTTCACCATTACAGAAGACACAGACCTAGCGTACTAGAGAAACCCAAGCAAACAACGTAAATGATTACATCTCCAGCTCTCATTCGACGTATCATATGCTCTCAGAAGACAGTGAAGGAGCTGACGCCAGGAGGAACGTCTATTACATTCACGTCCACCTACAGAGTAAAAATGGAAGTCTTCCGAGACCCATAAAACCAAGCATGAAGTGTACCTTGCTGCGGTTTCTTTGCAGGCGGGGACCGCGTCAAACCCATCGCTGGCATTGCCAAGCTGGATGCCCATTTCAGCTCCACAGGGTCGCCTGTTAATTTTGTGCATGATGAAGTGAGGCCTCCAGCCCGTTCAATGTCGTAAGATGAAGAAACGAGCTTGGGTGTGGGCGCTGGGAGAGCGCTGAGGATAGCTCCAGAGCTTGCTGCCATTCCTGCGCCTTCTCGCCCAATCACCATCGCTGCGTGCCGGGGGGTAGCTATCTAACCATTGTAAAGGAAAATCTTAAAGTTGTTCAAACTATGTTATTTGGCCGCTGCTTTCGCTCTGTTCCTGCTCGGGGGGTGTCGGCGTGCTGGGCGTCTCTCATGGGCTCATGGCCGTCCATGGAGCAGGTCCGTTCCTTCGTCTTGCGTTGATCGTGGTAGAGGCCTCTCACATCATGGTGCAAAGTAAGGGGCTCAACTGTGGAGCCGAAATCGGGATATGGCTTAAAGTGCTGGGCTCGAGACCCTTATGGGTTTTTGACCTCAGCCTGCCGAGAAATAGCAGCAAGGTATAGACACTCTCTTTTTTGTTGGTTCTCTAAACCGTGCGCATTGGAGGAATGTATCGTCCGCTTCTCTTGTGTCAGAGAATATAATGTTATGGAGAACCATAGCAATCCGGAGCTGGTAAAGATTTGAAGTCCCAAGGCAGTTGGAAAAAACGCTATGTTTGTAGAGCTTTATAGAAGACCCAAATTGGGAGCTATCACAGTTCTCAGATGGTGCAAGGAGCATAGTTATCATAAACTTCACAGTAGTGGGACAACCGGTCTGACAAGGTGAGGCTGGTTTCCATGTCCTCCGAGAGCAATCTCATGTCCTCTCTTCAGCACAACGTGTGCATGCTCACTTGAGCACGGCGTGAGAACAACCCGCGGTTCGTAGGGGTTAAATGTTTTAAAATCGCGATCATAAGAATTACATGTTAACAGGCACAGTGCATATGAGTACCTTCAGATTTATTTTCTCAATGCGAAAATAATTTTTCTAGGGCTTAAACTGCCGATACCCAGACTGCAAAGCACGATTTTTGTTTACCTGGGGTTTTATGGGGGTATCCGGTTCACATAACGTGAGGAAACCCACGCCTATAGGGTAATACTTGTTTCTTAAGTGATGCTGTGAGGGCCTATGTGAGCAGTTAAAAACAGTTTCGCCAAGTTTTTAATTTCTCAATTTTAGTTTCGTTGGAGAATATTCGAAAGGCATCTAGGGAATATCCTTAATATTCGCTTGTGCTCATGTGAGCTCACACGCTACCCAACCTCGGAACGCGACTATTGAGAGGACTCCATGGCTTTGGTTCCTGCTCAAGTCAACGAACGAGACTATTGGGACAGACATCCTACCGACACTTTCATCCCTTTGGTTGTAGGGATATTCGGCACATCGCCAATTTGATGACTTACTCCGTTCATGTGCCCATCAAAGCGGTCCCAAACAAGACCATGGGCATTCATTACGCCTCCGTTCTTGTGGCCTTTTATAGACAAAAAGTGGCCGTTGCATTACAGAGAGCTCAAGCAATGGCCATTTTACATCGGGCAGACATAGCTGGATCGGCTTCATTCCACCTCCCAACTCTCCCAGACATTAGACCCAATCTTGCTTCCCTTTCCTCCCTTCTTTGTTCTTTCCTAGGTTTTGGGTTTTTTCTATCATATGTTCAAATGTTTCCTGTAAATAAAGCTCTACCGGGTTTTCATCATTTGTGTAGGAGAGCTTACGACGATTCAGGCATGATGGTGGTCTGTGGACTGCTCCACTTGCTTATATAAACGACAATTTTTCTCATTAAGTTCCTTACTGGTGTAATCGCTAGGATACTCCAAGGTAGGTTGTTCAAGATTATTCCCTATGGTAGAAAGGCTGAAGGAGGTACTGCATCCTATGCTGCCAGACTGTATCTTTTGGAAAACAGTGTTCCCCTAACCATCTAGTATTGCGGGATTCTTGGACCCTCCGAACTGTCAAAAAACCTAGAGGAAATGGAAGATACTTCTGGCAACTTAACTAAATCCCAAGTATTTTGGTGCTACGAGTGCAGTTAGGACGAAGGCACAACAACACAGACTTTATAGTCCACACCAGACAGGGATGTCAGGGAAAATTTTAAGGCGACTACAGCTGAGCGAGCATAGATTGAAACACGACCTTGAAACATAACCTGCTAAGACCAACCCGACTCTCCCAAAAACCTTGTAAACATCAAGAAGAATACGAAATCATGGTACGTCTAATAGGAGCCAAGAGCCCTCATTTGCAGGATGGACAAACTTCTTCACGTCGTACATTGACAAAAAGCCACACCTTGCGATCGCAGTTGTCCCACCATCGTACAGACCTTCATGCCCCGATTCTAGGGCTTGAGTCCCTGTCTGCCCCCTATCCCTTCAGCTCCGCTCATCATTGTACATTGAGAAAAGCCACACCTTGCGATCGCGGTTGTCCCACCATCGTGCATGCCTTCATGCCCCGATTCTAGGTCTTGAGTCCCTGTCTGCCCTCTATCCCACCAGCTCCGCTCGTCATTGTACATTGAGAAAAAACCACACCTTGCGATCGCAGTTGTCCCACCATCGTGCACACCTTCATGCCCCAATTCTAGGCCTTGAGTCCCTATCTGCCTCTATCCCACCAGCTCCGCTCGTCGTCTCTCATGAACAAACTCAACACTATAAGAAAACAAACACAGCTCTGTCATGTTTGTCTCTCACGATCAAACTCGACACAAAGAAAATAAACAGATGCCACAGCAGTAGGGAAGACAAAAAAAATGCTAAGTCCCCTCTACTCATGACTGGATGGATGAATGTAGCGATAGATGGATGGATTTTGGGCAACACACAAACCACTAAAGTTTTTCATGTATCACCACAGAAGTAATACTAATCATTGGTGTGTATGTAATCACTCATACGTAACCATTGGCCGAGTGGTTCCAGTTACTAAATGGTCTGTAACCACTCGCTCTACACCACTCTCAAAGTGGTACCAATCAATGGGGTTTTTAACCACTCCAGATCTATGTATACTGTCCCACGTGGAATAATATAGTTCATAATTAAAATATATTTTGAAAAAATAAATCTTAAATAAAAATTGAATTATTACACGTGGAGTAGCAAGTGGTTTCAATCACCTCCCATCACTCAGGTGTCTTCAACCACTCACAACCCACCACACCAATCACTCACGTGTATGTAACCATTTACAAGTGCCCACTTGAAACGTGGTTCAGTTACAAAAGGGTCTTAACCACTCACATTCACCACTGTGCCAGTGGTACCAATCACTGGGGGGTCTTTAACCACTCCAGATCTACGTATATTATCCTCGTCCACGTCGAATAATATATTTTGAAAAGATAAAAATCTAAAAAAAAGAATTATTACACGTGGAGTAGAAAATGGTTTCAACCACTTCCCATCACTGAGGTGTCTTTAACCACTCATAATTTTTCATTGTACCCGTCCGTGTCGGATATTATCTTTATTAATATAAATATTTGACCAAATATCGAATAATACTAACACACGAATAAATCAAAGGTTGAGAAGAGGGGCTGCATCAGTAGCAACAAGGTCATCCAAGGTGAGCATAGGCCTGCTGACAGGAGGATCTTGACAATCAGCAAACTCACAGACTTTTACTGATCACTGGTCGTGGACCAAATTGCTTTGACTAGGAGCTCACTTTGATCACGTCCTCGCTGGCACCTCGTAGCACCTCCTCTATCTCGCATGAAACTGCAGCCACCTTCTAACAACTAGGCTCTGATACCATATTGAAAAACGTAGATAAAACAACAAATGAGGATTGTATAGAAGCTCTCCACCAACCATAGAAACACACAGCATGAACAACTGATATGTGGCTTCACCCCCGAGCTTCTTATATAGTTCTAGCTAGGCTAAAAGCAATCACTAAGACTTGCCTTTTATACCCACTTTCATTACATACGTTAAGTAGTCCCAAAATGGACTAGCTTTAACCTTAAGAGACAAAAGCCTCTCTAAATACAGAGTTACTTTTAATGTCTCTAACTTTATCTACAAGTCAAGATGCAGATTATGGAGCTATTTTCCAACATGGAAAATGGCAAAAAGGTACATGCTGACATCATCAAAACTGGGATTATACCATATTTCATTCTCCAGAATGCCCTTGTGGACATGAATGCAAAGTGTAGCAGCCTAAAGGATTCGCGTCAAGTGTTTGACAATATGGCTCAACAAGATGCTATCTCATGGAGTGCAATGTTATGATATGCTCAGCATGGGTATAATAAAGAGGCTATAGACATATGTGAGCAAATGATAAGGGAATGTGTCAAGCCCAACAAAGTTGTGTTGATTTGCATTCTCAATATGTGCGCGCGTCTTGCCGCCCTGGAAAAAGGCATATAGATCCATGGTGCCATCATCAAAGCTAGGATATTGACACGGATATCCAGCATGGGTATGGTAGGGAGGCTCTTCGTGTATTTGAACACATGCAACAGAAAAGGTGAATGGTATCACCTTTGTATGTCTTCTATTGGCATGTAATCAGGGGGGTCTAGGCCAGCACTATTTTGATCCCATGAGTCGAGATCATGGGCTCAATGCTACTGTGGAACATTATGGCTGCATGGTGGACCTTTTTTACCGTGCATGGTGGAATCTGAACGCTGCTTTGTCACCATCCACAATGGATTTCCTCCAGGAGTATGCAGGTGCAACTCCTACCCTGAATCCTCTCGTGGACACTTGCATGCCAACTGCAAACGACATCTTCTTGAAATTGCATGCATCACAAGAGAGACTCATCTACATTGTTTTTTGCATACAATTTCTAGCCAATATGGCAGTTTGGATTGACATTTATCTTCCTTCTTTGCGGTTGTCATTGTGCTATTGCAGGGCATGTGGATGATGTTGGGTGTGATGGGGCACCATCCGTGTCAAGAAGCAATAGGTTTGTGTTCTCCCACTGTGTGTAAGCTCAAATATGTGGTGACCGAGTAGCCTAGTTACAGAGACACCGCTCTTGTCCACATGTATGCCAGTTGCGGGAGTGTGAAGGATGCGCGTGAAGTGTTTGACAGAATGTCTAAGCACGATGTGGTCTCATGGAGTGCCGTGATCACAGGGTATGCTCAGCTTGGACATGGCGAAGAGGCTCTCAAAATCTATGAGCAAATGGAACAGGAAGGGGTGATACCTAACAGAGTCACGTATATTACCATTCTCGATGCCTGTGCTAGCTTAGAGCACTGGAAACAGGGAAGCAGATCCATGCTGACATCAAGGAATCTGGAATTATGTCATATATTAATTTGGAGACTACCCTAGTCCATATGTATGCTAAATGTGGGAGTGTGCAAGAGGCACGTTAAGTGTTTGACAAAATGGATAATCATGATAGTGGTGTCATGGAGTGCAATGGTCGCAGGATATGCTCAATGTGGTCATGGTGAAGAGGCCCTCAAAATCTATGAGCAAATGCAAAGGGACTGAGTGATGGCTGACAAGGTTACATTCATTAGTCTGCTCACTTTTGTTTCCATCCTCTCTGCATGCAGCCATGTGGGCCTAGTAGATAGGCCATCCGCTGCTTTGATTCCATTGAAGAACATGATCGCATGCCTACAATGGAACATTTTGGCTGCATGGTAGACCTTCTTGGCCGTGCAGGGGAATTGGACAAGGCAGAGGACCTCATTAACAAAATGCCAATCAAACTAGATGCTTCAGTGTGGGGGGATTTGCTGGTTCTTGCAGAATTCACGGCGAGGTGGAGGTAGCACAAATCAAATTCACCACATGGGCTTGAAAAATGGCCCTGGGATAGGGACGATTTCGGACAACAACGACGACTTAGATCCACGCAGACTTGAAAAACTTCCTGAACGGGCGTACCTGCCGGCATGTGTGTTTCTTTTGAAAAGGAACCTGGCATAGTCGCATGAGCCGATCGATCCGTCGAGACCTCCTGAACTTCATACCTGCTGGATATGGTGTCTGAGGCAGGGTTGAAGGTAAAAATGTGATTGGCAATACTGTCTGCAACTGTGTCAAATGCCCTTGGGTCGCTGTTGGTTTTTCTAGGGTCTGCAAGCAATAACTATGTACAACTGTCTATGTGGATGCAAATTGGTCGAAGTAATATTGACATCTTCTATAAAGATCGAGGGGGTAATTGCAGCAGTGAGTATTTGTCAATGGGCATTGACGAAGTACCTGTGCTTGACAGACGAACGGGTGCTGATTGCTATGAAGACTTTATGAACAATTTTTGTGGCTACATTCCTCTCCCTAATGTCGAGGTTACTGTTGACCTTGGCCTTCTGCATTCCGCAGGGGTGCTCCTTTTGACATAAACCTATGCACACACGTCTGTCTGTCTCTCGCCTGTCTTTTTGATGTGATGTCAATGCCAGCCCTAAAATCATTTGCCTGAAAGCTTAGGGAAGTTGGCTCCACAAAAGATTGGCTGAGCTTCCATGCCCTTGTGGTTTGAACTCCACAACTGGTGCCACAAGGTATTTACACAGACTGTGTTTCAGGGTATGTCACGCCAACCTTGGCAAGAAGGGCCCAAGCTTACATCCTTGTCCTAAGCAAAGACCTCCGGCTCCTGCATGAGAACTCTCTGAGGGATGTGTTTTCTCTTTCTACTATGTCCTGTAGGTCTTCTGGGCCTCCTGTGGAAGTACTCAATATTTTCTTTGTCTTGTCCTGTTATCTTGATTGTCCTTTTGACTAGACACAAACTTTAAAGCTTCAAACAGTGATGTGGCGGTTGGAATTGGTTTCAGGTATCCAGCCTATCCATTCGTGGATGGCCGATGGAGGTTTCCTGGGATTGGGAAATTTCAGTGCTATGACAAGTACATGTAAGATGTATGCCAGTAATGTATCCCTCAACAATGTCATTGTTTCTGGACATCTTCAGTTCCACTCAAGCATTACACAAGTTAGCACCTGGGAAAGGGGAGAGATATTGAAAGAGAGAGTATCAAGCTCCAAGAATTCGGTCACCCACATGCAAAAGCAGGCCACTTCTCAGTACCACAGACTGGCAAGAAATTCTTTAAGTTTGTTGAAGTCATTCAACACTTCCATCTCCAATTAGGGGCGCAATTTGTCTTCAATCTTCTCTTGGCAAGACTTTGCAGGATGTCTCATACACACGACCATTCCTGCTGTTTGCCAAGTGATTATAGCAAACTTTTTTTGTGGAGTTGGACTTCACTCCAGTAACAAACAAGCCTTCAAATCTGGTGGCATGGATACATATATATATGCACAGCAATATTGCAACGGGGTGGGGGGGGGACAATAAATATGATAAGGGTACAGATAAAGTGAGGATGTGTTCAAACAATCTCTGGGGAAAAATTTCCAGTCCAGATCATACCCGCCGGCAATCCATATCAAGTCTAAGTAAGTTAGCCATGAGCAGGCAAGAGCACCTGCCTGGAGGGTTGAACTCTAGCAACTAGTGAAACTGTTCGACAAAATGCTGTGGACATGGAATTGTACCAATGCTGTGCTGACACTTGGAGCTGGTGATCCAGGCTGGCAGATTGCGGGAGGCTGCAGTGAAGGCCTCTCATGATGCAGGAGACTACAAGAGCTCTCCGGCTAAACAATTTTAGTTGTCTCTTAATTAAAACATATAGTAAAGCTGCATGGCCCAAGATTCAAGACCAGTGGCTACCACATCCAACCAAGTGCCCATAGTAGACCAGAATGTTTTGTAATATTCAGGCTGACATAGTTACAAATCTCAGAAACTTCCTTTCCACATATCCCGGCCCTAAGGTTGGCATCCAATTCTGCACAGCTCGATAGATAAGTGGAATTGGAAAGTGGCAGAACAAATATAAAATTTTATCAAGACAAAGATTTTTATCAAAACAACTTGGGCATGCACTTCAAATAATACAGAAAGAATGTTTTTTCTTAATGATTTAATTAAAGACAAAATACATGACGAACGCTGGAACAAATATGCATTAACTAGAAAACAACAAAGTTTCTTCATGAAACCGTGACATAGCCCATCGACGTGACATAGCCCATCGACGTGGACGTTGTTCTCAGAAGTCATCAATAACAGTGCGGAGGAATGCCAAGCCCTAGTGTGTTTTATTTCTATATTCTAGCGACGACCGAAGGTCGAGAGCTAGTTTAGCGTAGAGCAGGAATAGGGTGCCATAGTGCCACATCATCGTCGCCACGTGTCGTAGCCACGTGTCGTAGCCACGTGTCGTAGCCACGTTTCGTACGTCATCAATTTCTTTGGGCCCTGCCCAGTCTGCCCGAAAATAACTGGGAAAAAAACCCGGATAGATGATGCCCCCGCGTCCTTGATCGCGTTTACAAGGTTCTTGGAAGAGTCAGCTTGGTCTTACGCCGTGTTTCAATCTCTTTCTGCACCGTGGTGGTTCTCACAGACCAATCTGGCATTACCTGACTACAGACACAAGCAGCACACAGAATGTGGAACCTTTGACCAATGGTACGTGAAGGGGTGACGCCCACCACGGTCACGTTCGTTTCTGCTCTCAGCAGCGTGTGCCAGCATAGGTGCCCTGGAAAAGGGAAAACAGGTCCAAGCTGACATTTTGAAAGCTGGAATTGCACCAGATATTATTCTAGAGGCTGCCCTTGCTGCCATCTATGCCAAGTGCGGGAGCATGAAGGAGGCCCGTCGAGTTTTCGTCAATATGGCTGGACGAGATGTGGTTTCATGGAGTGCGATGATTGCAGGATATGCTCAGCAAGGGTGTGGTCAGGAGGCCTTGGAGACCTATGAGCAAATGATATGGGAAGGGTGGGTACCGGACAAAGTCACATTCACTTCCGTTCTCGATGCATGTGCCAGCCTAGCAGACCTGGAAAAGGCCAAAAAGATCCATGCTGATATTATCAAAGCCAGAATTGAGCCACCCGACATCCTTGAGCGCGGAGGGGTTTCACGCAATATGGTGACGGTACCCTCTTCTTCGACCTATTTCAGCCTGTTTTTGCCTCTCATCAGACTAGGCCTGAGATGCCTGTTATCAGAATCAGCCCTAAATTTTCATGTTGAATTCTGCAAGTTAGCTGGTTGACTAAACTTTGATAGTTTGGAGTGACTGACATGATACTGCCAATGTGACAACAGGAAAGTATCCAGAACAGGTAACAAAGACGAGAAGCTGTGGAATGAATATTTTTCTAACCCTGTTAATGGTGGGACAATCGAGGCAAAAAAGGTAAATGCCTGTTGGATTACAGAGAGTAGCAGATGCAATTGAGCATAGGAACTAGTGTGATAAGTTGAGTTGGGTGTTTCCTAGAACAAATCTAGGCTGTCATTGTCAGCTGCTAGCAGCAAAGCAAGGATGTATGCATGATTTGTACATAGCATGGATAGCTGAAGGAGCAGGGATAGAGTGTGGGTCCAGACTCATCCAACAGGGCCGGACTTCAAGCTCTAGATGACCTATGATTCCCTGTGGATCAATAGCTACAGAAACCTGCATGGGGAAATGGTCAACTAACTAGCGCAACATAAAGAGTGCAGTCTTAACATTCAGTGACAAGCTGCCATCACACCCCATCGATTCATCAGCTCCTGACAACGGGTGTTGCACATATATTACTATGCTCAAATTTATGGGCATATACCGTTACCACAACTTCTGAAAGAGGATCAAGAGAGGGAGTCCACAATGCCTCTTCTGGCACTTCTGGGCATGTGAAGATGCTTTGTGAGGCAAGCAGACTGAAAGAGGCTCTACAAACTTTAAACCAAGGAGGAATTTCAGCAGATTCAGATACGTATGTCTGTCTCTTGCATAAGTGCATCAAGATGAAAGGCCTTGAAGCTGGAAAGCAGGTGCACACGAGGGGTGAAGCCCATCCACATCACGTTCGTTTGTGTTTGCGGACTCAGAATCAGATCCTTGAAAACCGCTTCTTCCGCCAGGACTTAACCTGTTTGACAGGGCAATCCTGCTTCCAAGATAGAGTCGATTAACTTAGGGTATGTGTTTTTAGTCCTACATTGCAGCTGACCCAACCATCTGACCTTGAATTCGTAAGACGTTGTTTGCCGTAGCCTTGTGGCCATTGACTCCGCGCCCAGTTTAAACAATTGATCCGGGTTTTCCAGATATCCTCTAGAAATCCCTTTACAAGCATCAACCTGCTGTGTGTGGTTTGCCCAATAACTAGGCCCCAAAAGGGCCTGGGCGTTTGGCTCAGCCTCGAGACTTTCAAAGTTGGTAAACAGAGGTACAGGCATATGAGCAAATGATGCGCGAAGGGGTGAAGCCCAACCACATCACGTTCGGTTGCATTTGCAATGCGTATGCAAGCCTGGGAGCCCTAGAAAAGGGGAAAGAGGTCCATGATGACCTCGTCAAAGCTGGAATTGTACCAGATGTCATTCTGAACACTGCCTTGGTGGACATGTATGCCAAATGTGGGTGCATTAAGGATGCAAAGGCAGTTTTCAACAATATGCAGGCTGAACGAGATGTGGTGTGGAGCGCGATGCTTGCAGGGTATGCACAGCAGGGACGTGGGGTGGAGGTTTTGGAGACCTATGAACAAATGATGGGGGAAGGGGTGAAGCCCAACCACATCACGTTTGTGTGCGTTTGCAATGCGTGTGCAAAGCCTGGGAGCTCTGGAAAAGGGCAAAGAGGCCCACGGCGACATCGTCAGAGCTGGAATTGTACCCGATGTCATTCTGAACAATGCCCTCGCGGATATGTATGCCAAATGTGGGAGCATCGAGGATGCGAAGGCAGTGTTCAACAATATGGCTGAATGAAATGTGGTGTCATGGAACGCGATGCTTGCAGGGCATACACAGCAGGGGCGTGGGATGGAGGCTTTGGAGACGTGTGAGCAGATGATGGTGGAAGGGGTGAAGCCCGACCACATCACATCTATGCATTTGCAAGCCTGGCAGCCCTGGAAAAGGGCAAAGAGTGCATGGTTGTATCGCAAAAGCTGGAATTGTACCAGATGTGATTCTGAACGATATCCTCGTGGGCATGTATGCAAAATGTGGGTGCATCGAGGATGCGGAGGGAGTGTTTGACAGTATGGCTGAACGAGATTTGGTGTCGTGGAGTGCGATGATTGCAGGGTATGCACAGCAAGGGCGCGGGATGGAGGCTTTGGAGACCTATGAGCAAATGATGGGGGAAGGGGTGAAGCCCGACCGCATCACGTTTGTTTCCGTTTGTAATGCCTGTGCAAGCCTGGCAGCCCTGGAAAAGGGAAAAGAGGTCCATGGTGACATCGTCAAAGCTGGAATTGTACACTGCCCTAGTGGACATGTATGCCAAATGTGGGTGCATTGAGGATGCGAAGGGAGTGTTCGACAATATGGCTGAACGAAATGTGGTGTCGTCGAACGCGATGTTCGCAGGATATGCCCAGCATGGTGTCATAGGGAGGTCCTGCAACTATTTGAGGGAATGTAAAAGAATGGCTTGAAGCCGGACAGTATCACCTTTATATGTGTTCTCTCTGCATGCAGCCACTCTGGCCTACTGAATGAAGAAGGAAATCAAGATCATGGTGTCACTCCGACAGTAAAGCACTTTGGCTGTATGGTGGACCTTCTTGGACGTGCGGGACAACTGGATGAGGTAGTGGATCTGATTAATAAGATGCCAATCAATCCAGACGTTGTGGTGTGGAAGGCCTTGCTTCGTGCCTGCAGAATCCATGGCAATGTGGAGATGGCTGAACGTGCGGCAACATCTATCCTCAAATGGGATGAACACTAGGATGCCGCGACTTATGTGTTGCTATCAAACATCTATGCTGCAGCTGGTAGGTGGGATAATACTGCAAAGGTGAGAAGAATGATGAAGGTTAGAGGGGTTAGAAAGGAGCCAGGTCGCTGCTACATTGAGGTTGGCAATAGGTGCACACCTTCGTTGTAGATGACATCCCAGAATTAAGGAAATCCATGCTGAGCTGAGTCTCGGCAGATGAAAGGAGGCGGGGTATGTGCCTGCCTGACACGTGTTTGTATTGCATGATGTGGGGGAGGAGGAAAAGGAATTTTTTTTTTGCCACCACAGTGAGAAGCTGGCCATTGGTTTTGTGTCTGGAGACGAAGGTAGTGGATCTGCCAACATCCAGTCCAACAAGTGAAGTCCTGGAGAACGGGAAGAGGAGATTTCAAGTACCTGGATATTAGGCAAGAGGAACTGACCCTGCTAAGATGAAGTTGACTTGGAAGTTGACTTGGAAGCTGACGTGTCCAAGGCCATGTTGGAAGAGTGCAGAATGTCCGAACAACAGTTAGGCATAAAACCTGAACTCATTTCCGGTTTGTGACATGGATGAGTGAAGGGCAGCCTTGCGTGTGCAAACCTGGGAGCCCTGGAAAAGGGGAAAGAGGTCCATGATGAGATCGTCAAAGCTGGAATTGTACTAGATGTCATTCTGAACACTGCCCTGTGGACATGTATGCCAAATGTGGGTGCATTAAGGATGCAAAGGCAGTTTTCAACAATATGCAGGCTGAACAAGATGTGGTGTCGTGGAGCGCGATGCTTGCAGGGTATGCACAGCAGGGAGGCTTTGGAGACCTATGAGCAAATGATGGGGGAAGGGGTGAAGCCCAACCATATCACGTTCCTTTGCGTTTGCAATGCGTGTGCAAGCCTGGGAGCCCTGGAAAAGGGCAAAGAGGTCCATGATGACATCGTCAAAGCTGGAATTCTACCAGATGTCATTCTGAAACACTGCCCTGGTGGACATGTATGCCAAATGTGGGTGCATTAAGGATGCAAAGGCAGTTTTGAAAGTTCAACAATATGCAGGCTGAACGAGATGTGGTGTGGTGTCATGGAGCGTGATGCTTGCAGGGTATGCACAGCAGGGACGTGGGGTGGAGGCTTTGGAGACCTATGAACAAATGATGGGGGAAGGGGTGAAGCCCAACCACATCACGTTTGTGTGTGTTTGCAATGCATGCGCAAGCCTGGCAGCTCTGGAAAATGGCAAAGAGGCCCATGGCGACATTGTCAGGGCTGGAATTGTACCCGATGTCATTCTGAACAATGCCCTCATGGACATGTATGCCAATGTGGGAGCATTGAGGATGCGAAGGCAGTGTTCAACAATATGCTGAATGAAATGTGGTGTCGTGGACCGCGATGCTTGCAGGGTATGCACAGCAGGAGCGCGGGACGGAGGCTTTGGAGACCTATGAGCAAATGATGGTGGAAGGGGTGAAGCCCGACCACATCACATCTGTGCGTTTGCAAGCCTGGCAGCCCTGGAAAAGGGCAAAGAGGTGCAAGGTGACATCGTCAAAGCTGGAATTGTACCAGATGTCATTGTGAACACTACCATGGTGGACATGTATGCCAAATGTGGGTGCATTAAGGATGCAAAGGGAGTTTTCAACACTATGGCTGAACGAGATGTGGTGTCATTGAAGACGATGCTTGCAGGGTATCCACAGCAGGGACGTGGTATGGGGGCTTTGGAGACCTTGATCAGATGATGGGGCAAGGGTGAAACCCAACCACATCACGTTTCTATGCATTAGCAATGCGTGTGCAAGCCTGGCAGCTCTGGAAAAGGGCAAAGAGGTCCATGGCGACATGGTCAGAGCTGCAGTTGTACCAAATGTCATTATGAACAATACCCTCGTGGACATGTATGAAGGGAGTGTTTGACAATATGGCTGAATGAGATGTGGTGTCGTGGAGTGCGATGATTGCAGGATATGCACAGCAAGGGCACGGGATGGAGGCTTTGGAGACCTATGAGCAAATGATGTGCGAAGGGGGTGAAGCCCAACTACATGACGTTTGTTTGCATTTGCAATGCGTGTGCAAGCCTGGCAGCCCTGGAAAAGTGCAAAGAGGTCCATGGGTGACATTATCAAATCTGGAATTGTACCCGATGTCATTGTGAACACTGCCCTGGTGGACATGTATGTCAAATGTGGGTGCATCAGTATTGCTGAACGTGATGTGGTGCGTGCATTGAGGCTGGACTTGAGGGGGATGTCCCTGTGGGGACTGCCCTTGTCAGCATGTATTGCAGGTGTGAGAGTTTGATGGATGCCACCCGAGTATTTGACGTGCAATGCCCAAGCGAGATGGGCTCTCGTGGACTGCTATGATTGCAGGATCTGCTCAGCATGGTCATGGTCTTTTTAACTCTTTCAGCGCATGCAAAGAGAAGGCATGAAGGCAGATATTGTCTCTTTTATTATTGTCCTCAACGCTTGTGCTGGCCCGGAGGCTTTAGAACGGGGCAAGCAGCTCCTTGCCAGCATCATCAAAGCTGAATTTGAGTCAGATGTTGGACTCGGGAATGCCCTTGTCAGTATGTATTGCAAGTGCAGGAGTGTGATGGATGCACTCAATGTGTTTGCCAGAATGCCTAAGCGAGATGTGGTCTCATGGACTGCGATGATTGGAGGATGTGCACATAGTGGTCATGGTGAGGAGGCTTTCAAACTCTTTCGACAAATGCAAAGAGAGGGGTGTGAAGCATCCCTGGAACAGGGCAAGTGGGTCCATGCCTACATTATCAAATCTGTGTGTGAGTCAGATGCTACGTCAGGAATGCCCTCATTGATTGCAAATGTGGGAGTGTAGAGGATGCACGGGATTGACAATTCTTAAACCAGATGGGTCTCATGGACTACGATGATTATATACTCAGCATGGGCGTGGTCACGAGGCTCTCAACTGTTTAAACTAGTGTGAAGCCAAATGAGGTCACATTTATTGGTGTTCTCTCTGCATGCAGCCATTTGGGCCTTGTAGATGAAGGTGGTCATTATTTTCAATCCATGTGTCAAGAGCATGGCATTACACCAACAGAAAAGCACTGCACCTGCATGGTTGACCTCCTTGGCCATGCAGGGCGCTTGGATGAAGAAGATTTTATTGCAACATGGCACTCAAACCAGGTGCTTCAGTGTGGGGGGGCCTTGCTTGGTGCCCGCAGAATCTATGGAAATGTGGAGTTAGCAGAGTGTGCTGCAGAATGTTTTCAAGGTGGAATCACAAGATGGATACATTTGCCATTGGAGATAGATCTCACCCACAAGCAGAGGAGATCTATGATGCGTTAGAGAGATTGACTTGGCAGATTAAGGAGGCGGGATATGTGCCTGAGACACGCTTTGTGTTGCGTGATGTGGATCAGCAGATGAAGGAACAGGCTCTTTACCACCACGCGAAAAGCTGGCCATAGCTTTTGGGCTCATTAGCACACCCCTAGGACCCCTATCCGCATCATTAAAAACCTATGTATATGTGGGGACTGCCACACTGGCACCAAGTTGATATCCAAAATTGTTGCACGAGAAATTATTGCAATGCTTGCAGGGGTATGCACAGCAGGGGCGGGATGGAGGCTTTGGAGCTCTATTCCAAAGTTTATTGAGCCTGTCACAGGCTGTCATTGTCAGCTGCTAGCAGCAAGGCAAGGATGTATGCATGATTTGTGCAGAGGCATGGATAGTTGAAGGAGCAGGGATAGAATGTGGGTCCAGATTCATCCAAGGGGACCGGACTTCAAGCTCCAGATTACCTATGATTCCCTGTGGATCAATAGCTACAAGAAATCTGCATGGGTAGATGGTCAACTAAAGGCACATTTGTTTGCATTTGCAGTGCGTGTGCAAGCCTGGCAGCCCTGGAAAAGGGGAAAGAGGCCCATGGTGACATCGTCAAATCTGGAATTGTACCAGATGTCATTCTGAACATTGCCCAACGCGATGCTTGCAGGGTATGCACAGCAGAGGCGCGGGATGGAGGCTTTGGAGACCTATGAGCAAATGATGTGCAAAGGGGGTGAGGCCCGACCACATCACGTTTGTGTGTTTTGCAGTGCGTGTGCAAGCCTAGCAACTCTGGAATAGGGCAAAGAGGTCCATGGTTGCATCGTCAAAGCTGGAATTGTACCAGATGTCATCCTGACCACATCACGTTTGTGTGCATTGGCAATGCTTGTGCAAGCCTAGCAGCCGTGGAAAAGGGAAAAGGGTGGGTCCAGATTCAGCATCTGCGGCACAATTCAAAATCAGGCAATGCTAATGAAGGCATCTTCTTCAAAACATTTCACCCTGTTTTCCCCCCTTATCGAAATCGTCCTTAAATTTTCATGTTGATTTCTGCAAGTTACTGGTTGAGTGAACCTTTGATAGTTGGCAATGCGTGTGCAAGCTGGCAGCTCTGGAGAAGGGCAAAGAGGTCCATGGCGACATTGTCAGAGCTGCAATTGTACCACATGTCATTCTGAACAATACCCTCGTGGACATGTATGAAGGGAACAGTATGGCTGAACGAGATGTGGTGTCGTGGAACTTGATTTTTGTAGGGTCTGCACAGCAGGGGCACTGGATGGAGGTTTTGGCACCAGATGTTGTGCTTGGCACACTATGTAAACCCAGTAAGACCAGGGAGTAGTTGAGCAGCTCAGTCTCAACCCTTTCTTAGTGCCAACAAACTCTGATGTGGATTCACGCCAAGAAAGGTCTGGAAGCTGGAAAGCAGGTGCACACTCACAAGCATCGCAGGGTATGCACAGCAGGGACGTGGGATGGTGGATTTGGAGACCTATGATCAAATTATGGGGGAAGGGTGAAGCCCAACCACATCATGTTTTTGTGCGATTGCAATGCTTGTGCAAGCCTGGCAGCCCTGGAAAAGGTCAAAAGAGGTCTATGGTGACATTGTCAAAGCTGGAATTGTACCAGATGTCATTCTGAACTCTGCCCTGGTGGACATGTATGCCCAATGTGGGTGCATTGAGGATGCAAAGCAAGGAACTTATGTGTACTCTGTTTATGTACTGAGTGGCAAGGAGGCTTTGGAGATTGTGAATGGGTGATGCCTGGTAGGTGAACCTCATGTGTATTCTGATGCCTGTGCCAGTCTTTGAGCACTGAAAAAGTGCAGATGGATCTGTATGTATTTGTAAGCCTTTACGTTCTGATGTGAGGTTCTCTGGTTTTATGACAGGAACAAAACAATTGTGAGCAGGAAGTGAAGGGCCAGCTCCTATTGGAATTCCTCAATCAGCATAGCTGGGCCTGAATCAAACATCAATGGACTAGGCCTTTCGTCTTCACTAGGTGTTGTTGCTAAAAAAATAACCGATTGTGAGAGGGTCCCTAATCGAATGATGCTTCCAGGTACAGGTGAAGCAGAGGAATATAACATACTGTTACATCACACTTTGCACCTAACTTCCCAACAAAGCGGTGTAGCATCAACCTCGGTCTGAGAGAGAGCCACAGTTCTATAGATTAGCGTGATTAATTTTAAAGTTGCACTCTTAGGGTTTAACAATTCTCCTAAGAAACCCACCGATATATACTTTCATCTGCCCCTGCCTCTCTCTCTCTCTCTCTCTCTCTCTCTACACCATACATACAAACAACCATGTCAACGTCGGAAATAGCCGACATAATAGACAATGTAATGGACCAACAAATTCAGGAAATAACCCACCAAGACATGACAAACGCGATATATGACAGTTTCACATCCAATGACCATCATGCCCTAAAGGTGGGGAACACATGGAAGCGCTTGCCCTACAGTACAAACTTCCACAGTGCCTTGTGAAACGTCCCTTCGGACCGTGAAGTAATAACAATCTTCATAGGTATTGCAAAATTCCCCTACCTTGGCAAAACCGGGAATTACATATTCGTGACTTTCGCCAAAGAACTCAAAGACGCAAAATTCACAATATTGATAGAAGACAGCCATTTCTTGTTCGACTACGCAAATACAATACAGAATGGTTCGATAATTGAAGGAGGAGAGGCGAGGACATGACGTGGATGGGTGGAAACAACATGAGCTTCACGAAAAAGCTCCTAAAAACTAACGCAAACAACAACTCTGGCTCGATGTCCAGTAACAACAAACGTCAAAAAACAAACAACGACGGGATGTACAATACAATAGAAGTCCTTAACGAAAATGGCCAAAAAATGGATGGAGAATCCGTACATTCAGGGGATCTCGTTGCAGTCAAGTGTAACATCCAATATTGGATGAATTTCCATCACAAGAAACACGGGCTTTCATTCCAATTAAAAGGGGTCAAACTGTTGGCCAAAGCACAAGGAGGAGACAGAGTGACAACTGGAGCAAAAGCATAGCTTGGTAGAGCTTAAATTAGACACATCTAAACGTTCCATGTAAGGGCCACCATATTTTCTCTCTCTCATGATCCTCGAGTATGGCCCATCCCTCCGGACGTCCTTCTCAGAAGTCGTCGCTAGTAGTGCGGAGCAACGCGAAGCCCTAGTATCCTACAAATGTAAAGTAGGGTATGGGGAACTTGGAAAGTTGGTTGTCAGTGAGTGAAATCTACGAGCTTGGACCAAATGATGAGGAGTTCAAACCCGAAAGCCCGCCCCTTCGTAACATTATGCCCTTTTCTTTTTATGAGAACAGGGGGGATTGTAGCCCTGAAAAATAGGTAAGGAAAAGTTAACCGTGCAGAAAGCCACGAAGGCAGAATAACGAGGTTCCACTTTCTTTTTTCTCTTCTCTTAAATAAATAGATAAATTCCGATGTAAATTCTGTTTTACAGGCTTGTACCATCTTCAGGCTTTGAGTTAAGGCCTGAGTGCTTCTCACAACTTCAAACCGAGACGCTGGAAGAAGGTACTGCCTCATACTCTTTGCAAGGGTGCTGCCCTTGGCTCCATGTTTGTTCATACACTAACTGACTTCTCATGCCCTCACTCATTGAGTTTTCCTCGCTCTCTCTCCGATGTAGCATCTGCTCTGGCCACCTTGGTAAGCACGCCAATGAAATCACCCTCGGTCATCACATAATTAGTGAGGACTGGTGATTTGGATTGACACTATTTTACAAGATATGTACTGGTAAATAGGCAAGCTCAGAGGTGGGTTTTTCAGACTCATCATCATGGCCACCGGCAAGTTGTAGACATGGAATGCCTGCCATAAGGTTTGCAGGCTAAGGCGCAATTTATCAAGTTCATACGAATTCAAGGCTGCAACATCCACAGCTCCAGGAGGCTCCCCACGCACTGCCGACCAGAAATGCAATAGAGGACTCACGGAGTTTACCTTTTATGTGGCGTACACAACATCTCTTAGGAGGCATTATGTTGATTCCAGGCACTGCTACTGTAGCCCTCTCTACCTAGCACAGATTGGGCACATGACGAGAGGAGGAAGAAGTGGATGCGACAGACATTTCCACGTGTTTTTCAGACTGATGCTCCACCCAGTGATCTGGCCCAGGGATCCCTGCTGTTTATGGGACAACTGCAGCGAACAGCAGCCATTCCTTAACCACAACAATGAAGAGCAGTGAGTTGCCAATCATTATACCTGGTACCAAGAAACTGGGTGCACCTCCCCCTCCTCCCCCACCCCCTCCCCCACCGGGAAGTGGACCCTTACGAACCAACAAAGCAGTAAAGTTGAAACGGTCAGTGAAGATTGGGAAGCTGCACAGGATTGTCAAAAGTAAAGTGGAAGGAGCAGCCCTGGGTCGGACAGGAGATGAAGCTGGGCCTGGCCGGTTACTAATTCAGGCTAAGGCATGGCTGATGCACCTGGCAGAGATCACCAAGAAGTATGTTCCTGTTGATCCCGTGTTCTGACATTTCTCTTTTCCAGATAAATCAGGTGAACCTGTTGTCAATAGTTGTAAGGTACTTGCTTTTGAGCAACATGAAATGAAATGCAGTAAAATGGACCTTTATAACGTCTGCAGAAAGCTCAAAGAGCTGATGGGACAAAAGGAAAGCAAGAAACAAGAAAGAATAAAAGACAGAGAGAAGCCAGCAGCAGCCCAAAAGCAACATGAAGCCTTGGTGAGGCATGTTTTCCTAGATTTCTTGTGGAAAGGAAGGAAGAGAGGATAACAAGGTTTTGTTGGGGAGGACAGGTCAGCATACTTCAAGAAGATAGAGGATGATGTGCAGCAGCATGCAGAGGCTATTGGGGAGGTTAAATTGGCCTCATGCGTTTGGGTAAGGAAGGGATGATTCTCTTATAAATTCTAACAACAAAGAACGTCCAACCTGAAAGTAACCTCTTTTGGTTGTCTTTCCTCAATTCTTGCAACGCCTCTAACACATCCTTGCTGGAGGATAATCAGTATCAAACAACAATTTCCTAACGGAATTATTTAACCAAGACAGCGGCTTCCTCTCCCTCCGCTTTTACAGAAGAGTAGGAGACGCCACCGTCTCGGGGGACCATAAACAATCCACGATGGTTGAGGTAAGAAAAACCATGAGTCATTTCAGTGCCAAATTTCTTTCATACAATCCTTGGAATCGGAGGAGCTAGATTGCTGGATTGAGGAGAGCATCCATTATTTTCTCGTCATCACTTGGGCATTCTCAGCCATGTTAGCTTTTGGGGGTGCGACAGTCACTGTGACGACCTCTTTTATAGAGAATCGGTACGGGTGACTCCTGCCCCAGTTTGGTGGCACATGCTTCACGCATCAGAAGAGTTTCCAATAATTATCGATCTTCCTTTTTCTTCTCGCACAGATACTGGGAGTGGCCTAGTGCGCCAGGTAAACCGTCTTCTACGCCCTGTATTGAAGTTGTTTTGCATGCAGGGCGTGGATCTGCTAAGAAATTCGCAAGTCAATTCCAAATCCTTCATCAGGTCATTGCAGATGCCCAGTGCCACAGTCTGTTGATATATTTCACTTACGTTGTAGCTTGCCTGTAGTTCATCGACAATTATACTATAAAGAGTCACCGTACGTACACAACACTTGCAACTTGACTTCTGATTGGATGGGGAATGCGTGTTAAATATTGGATGTTATGCATGTTAGATGTTGTAGAACAACTAGGTGTTGAAACAAAGGACGGAACTCTTTCTAGGTTAGGCCTGTTGCACAGATTATGCTTATTACTTACAAGGTATAGATGTTATGTAATGTGGATTAAGATCATATCCTACTGCTATTGCACTAAGTGTCAAGGAAGAGGTCCATCTCTTATTGAGATCCGATCGTATTTAAACATCTAATTAATGATTTACGGCTTTGTCAACTGAATGTTCGTTTGAATCTTTTGTACGGTTATTTGCAAACTTGTGAATACATGTGTGTGATGTATAGACGGAAATTTTTTGTAATGGAATCTGTAATGTAGTATATCATAGCCTTTGCTGAAGAACCAATGAACTAAAATCCATGGATTTGCATTTATGTGCATGGATTCATGAACAACAACAATATTGATCGAACAAAGATAAAAACAATGATTTGCACAACATACATGACGATAACAACAACGAAAAATTGAAATATTCAAAGTCGAAAGATCTAAACAAAACGACAAGATAATTTTGTATAATTTTTGCGACTACCAAAATAGGCCACATAAATTCGAGGGAAATGTTACCTGATGAGCTTTGTAATAAATCATGCAAGGTAAAAAATCCTTACCTTTATAAATTCATGCATGAACATCCACAAACGAATACTGACACTGTATATGAATATCAGATTACTAAAGTACCATTAATACAAAGCTTCAAAATACCTTTAAAAAAAAAATGCAGCAACGGATGCTCGTGCTACTTATATTATGTTTATGCCATGGAGATCTTTCCACGACTTAAAGCCAAGAAGGCCACAAAGTTGGGAAGACACTTTATATGAACTGTAACCAAAATGTTCATAATTCAACAGAAAAATCATCGCAAATATTGATATGCTACATAAATGCAAAGAATCACGAGATTTTGACAAAGCGTTACTAAATAACAAAAATCCAAAAATGATCAGATTCACAAAAATGTTGAAGACATCAAGACGGAATGTACGAAGACGATAAATTTGACGATGCAAGGCATAGAATTCCCATATTTGGATGATAATTTAGTGTCATAATAATATACATAAGATCTAGTTACAAGAAGCCAAAAATTACAAACTGAATATCTTATGTGCAATACATATGAAAACAAATATGTAACCGAAGTTACCAACAAGCTCATTGTAGATGCCAACAGGGAAATACCATCACAAGCCTATACTACACCAAAATAAGAATGATCTAAGGTGCATCAAAGAGATCAAATAGAAACCAACTCAATAAATGGTTGAAAAAATTTAGGCGAATTCAAAAAATATAATTGCAGTATTCTGATTTTGTTCTCCAATAGATGGTGCAAGTGGGTGTTCATTTATAGATGCAACATTCGAGCTGGTTACAGTGGAGCCAGTTACATTTGTACAGATGGACACTGAAGAGTTGCGCGGTCTCTGAATTTGTATATGTGTGGCCTCGTCGTAATGAGGCCGCACGGTGCAAAGGGACAGGGACCTGACAGCAGGCCCCCACTACATTAAAACGATCCCTATTGACCTGTTTCCGGAATTCCATCCCACGTTGTCTCCAGTTTACAGATCCCACCTCGATTCCATTCCTGGTCACCTTTGCCAGGGAGTATTGTATGATCCATGTTTTCTTTTTACACATCTCGCAGATTACTAGAATGTCAAGGTACTTTATGATCTCGGAGCATGCCCGGAGCATCATGGGCATTAATTCAAGACTTTGTCAATTGGATTCATGAAACAGTTGCTAGCTAAATTTCTCTTCAGATGTAATGATAAGTACGTGAACCGTTTATCTTTTTTGGAGTATATGTAGTGAGACGTATCAAGACTAGGAACTCATAAACTACATTACACGAGATCCTAAAGGTCTACACAATCACAGGCGCCCTAGTTGTCAAATGTTTTGGATATCTGGTCATGAATACAAGCAATGTGCCCATTCATGAATTGGGATCGTCAACACGGATTGAGGTCACGGATCCAATCCTGGTGAAACAAGTCTTGTTGTCAAAAGCTTCACATGTGCTACAACAAATCTGTGCTGAATAACAAGGAGATTGGTCCTTTGGTATATTGTGGACTGCGGGGAGGAGCTAGTCCAAAAATGGCAGACGCAAATGAGCAACACCTTGGATGGGAAGTGCACAATGCACAACCCACAAGAATGATGGGTCTACCGTCTCATCACACAAACCAAAGGCTTTTCTAGAGGCATTTTTCTTTGTAGGAGCTGGAGATATACTAGACTGAAGTCTCTCCAGTCAGTCTCTCGAGTCCACCCATGCACACACTTACAGCATCAGCTCTCAACTCACAATCGAGGCACTGTCATGTTTGTGACATACATTCACAGATTACAACTACTCCTTGATAGGATGCTGGGATGGCAGGAATGGTTTATCAGTTATCAGGCCATAGCTGTCAATGTATTGAGTGTGACTGTGGCCGTGATAATCACCATATCCTGAACCAAACGGGCCTCGGGTAGGCCTAATTGACCCGAGGCAGGTTGGTGGCTTCAACCCTGCCTATCCTCTTGAGTACTTGATTGATTGATCTGTGGTCAGAAGTAATGTAGCTCAGCTCAAGGGGGTTTAAACAAAATTCTGTATCCAGTATTTTTTACATATGCAGCTCATTGACAACGGGAATTGCCACCTATTGCTCAGCTATTGAGCTCATGAGTACTATTTTCCCATGGGGTGGACGAGAGAGAGAGAGAGAGGCTGTCTCTTCAATATTTATGCTCAGCAACACAAGAGTATAGTCCACACATCCCGTTGTCAGCTGCCAAAACTGCAGTTCTCAAGGACACTGCAAATAGGCACCCTGCAACCAGAGAGATTTCCAACGCCTCAAAACACGAGTCTGGCAAAATCAATTCCGTGATATTCATGCCAGACTGGAAGCTATGACAATGGCATGTGCCTGAATCATCGTCAATGCCTGTTCCGCTATGACACGTCTCCGTGCCTGCTCTGTCCACCTAGCAACTAAATTTTCAGCTTTTGTGCCTTCCAAACCTCTCGCTAGGACATCCACAGCTTCCACGAGTTTACGCTCTGCAAGGCACCTTTCTACCTTGGATATTGTTGCCTCCACCCCTTGACCTCCCACTTCTTCACGCACCTGGGATAAGAAGCAGAGATAAGAACACATTCACTGCATCAGAGGGAAAAGATTATAACTGCAGGGTGGCGCCAAAGAGAGAGGGACAGAGAGATCTCCTTGTAAACATTGGCAATGATATCCCCTCAGTTGACATAGTCCCTGCATATCTAGCATAACTAGTTGGAACCCCTTTGACCCTTTATGCCTACTGCCTTCCGATGAGATGTCATTTGGTAATGGCGAGCAAAAATTTTCGTTACCAAACCCCTCCCTGGTTCCTAGTATCGATTTTGAGAGGTGTATGATCCAACCTCAAAGATAGGCACATTGGATAGGCACATTGGATTCCGGGACCCATTCCAAAACTTGATCAGAAAGACAGGAAAACTGTCTTGGAAGTTAGCATAAGCTTGTGAACAATCTATTTTATCAAACAACACATGATTGCATTGTTGCATGCGCTTGAAATCGTCCGAACACAAACGTTTTCTCATTCAGAGCTTCACAAAGCTTACATCTTTCAAAATCAAATTTTTCCAACCAAACAAAGACAGAGTACCTTCAAAGTTGAGGCAATACGTGCAACAAGGTGAGTGAACAATCCTCCTTGACCAGCTGCTGGAATCAACGAAAGTTCCCTCAAGGACCCCTCCAAGCTAACAAACTGCAGCAAAGAGGACAAGAGAGGTATGTGCACATTAGACCTAGCTTTGGAATAGCCAATGAGCCAGTTCCTGGTTTGGAAGAAGCAGAAGCAAGAGCAGGGAAGAGCAAGGTAGGAGAAACTTTAGTGAGAGAGAAGTGAGGGTTATGAGATGATGATGAGTAACGTGAAGCATCTTTCACCAGCTTCTCAATGATTACATCACTGCATTTTCCAGATATGACTGCAGCCAAATGCAACTGGAATCCGGAGAGCAAGCTGGACTTGCCTCTTCCTGTAGCTGCAGATAAGTCCACGGACCCTTTTTCACAGTGTCCTCTGGCAAAGACAAAAGCGCCACCTCTACTAGCTTGTCACATCCTTGTCCACCAGTAGCTTCCAAAAGAAGCTGAACTTCTTTCTCAACTGGGACCCCCCTCAACATTGCATCCTCAAATGCAAAAGCTCCCTGCAAACAAAATTTAAAGCTGAAGGTAATTATGTGATTATGAAGTGAAGAACTGCCAAATGAAGTTCACAGCATTACATTGGAAATGGATCAGATCATCTGTTACCTTCAATGTATATTCATCCTAGCAACAACTTCGAAGTCTTTCCCTCCGCCTATGTCACCCATTTGTGTGAGACATCTCTACGCTCCCTACTCTACATGTAGTAGGCCAGTCACAGCCGTTCACATAATGAATGTGCTTCTGGGAATGTCAGCAACAGATGGCAGATGCACACTTTGGAGAGTCTTGTACTGTTCCTTACATATCGAAGTGTTAGAACGTACAATGAATACACATCTCCATATCTGATACAAAATAGAACATGGATGAGAGCTGACCATAGCCAGCTTGTGCGTTGTATGACCCACTTTGGCCTCCTCCGACTGCACATAGTAAGCTTTATAGAGTGCTTCTACCTGCCATGCAAAGAGCAACATCACAAACCAAAGGTATTTGGAACTCTTTAAAAAGTAACCTTTCCAATTAGTGTCTCTACAAAGGACAGTTTAAGGAGTGATGGGAAAGAAGGGGAAGACCGAAATAATCTACTTCACTTTGCTTGAGAGGGAAATAATCTTAGGAGGACAAATTGTTCAGAATTTATCATGCAGGACACCCATCTATGTGTAGAGAAGAGAAAAAGCATGGGTGGAGTACACTAGCTTACAGCCTCCTTAAACCCATCAAGGCTCCTTGCCTCCAATCCAAAGGTGGGCATTTTTTACTGGCTACTTGAATTGCCAACAGACCCCGAGGCATTTCACTACTTAGAATTGTCTGGGCTTACCTCCCCCTGGGTGAATGTAGGCCCATATGCATTTACACCTTGGACCACCCAGAGTGGCCACTGAGCCCAAATCACTGGGTTCCCCGTTGGAAGCTGGGAGAGAAGCTACAGATGAGCCCTGTACCTGTGTTTGCAGATCCCGAGTATCCTCCAAATGCTTAGCTTTTTCGCGAGTAACAGCAGCAATTGTGTGGGCCTTGGTAAACAGCTCCATTTCCTCAACCTCTCTCTTTGCCTCATCATCCTAATCAATCGTAGAGAAAAGACATCAGATTGTACTCAAACAGACGCTGACTTCTCAATTATTTGTTAAGCTCTATTGTCAAACTAACCCCAATATACAATGCTGCAATAGACATTTCCCACCCTAGGCTACATCAATTTGAGCCAAGGACCACCACCTCCAGAGTGGCAACAGTGCCTTAACCCCTGGGTGATCTCTTGGAAGCAACAAAACAACACAACACTTCCTTCTGCTGTTGTGCATTTTGGGACCAAAAGGTGAAACAAGTAGTATATTAAGAGGGCAGGAGAACTTCATCCTTACATTTGACAGGTAAATCAATGGAAAAATATAGACAATGTCCAAGGCAACTGTGGATGCTCTTTCAAAGAAGACACCATGGATCTCTCAAAGACATGGAACAGCATGGAACCACAAGCAACAAAAGAAGAAAGAATATAGCAGCCTTGAATCTACTAGTAGTCGATCTTGGAGGACATGACACTTCAAGTACTTCTTGGATAGTGTTGATCAGGCTGTCCCATTGACTCCCCCCCACAGTGCGTACAGCCCCACTGAGTTTTTGACATCTTTCTAGAATGGTGACAGAAGATTCGTCCAAGAAAAAGTTGTAGCCAAGAACCTAATCTTTAAAGAGAAACCTAATAATGGTCAGGAACAAAACATGGCACCATAAGGGGAACCAAAAATCATAGACCTAAATTTAGCACTACCTTGCACTTGAGTTCACTGTGCAACCTCTCTTCCGCCCTTTGTTGTTGTTGCTGCAATCGATCTTCTGCTCTCTGCTTCTCCATATCCAAGTCCTGGCACCAGTATGGCAACAAACAAGTTCAATTCACCAATGGTCCTTGCTTCGCCAGTGAAGTACCCTCCATGGCATAGTGGGGGGCACAGGAACTAATGATCCTGGAGCCACTTCTGGACTTTCAATCCACCCAGCTGACAATCTACTGGCATTGACATCACATCAGGGAGTACACGGGGAAAGAGAGAGAGCAGTCGATCAAGACTCAAGAGAGAGCGTGCCTACAAGGGCCAGAAGGAGGAGATGAAGAAGCGAGGAGAAGGAGAACCTTTTCAAGCCTGCTGGCATACACTGTGAGCCTTAAGTTCTCTGCCTGAACCTCCTTCAACACATGCTCATGTTCTTCCTGGAAATCATTGTGATTCCTTGCGAAGTAAGACTCAAATTAAGTAACATTTAGCATTTCAGCTCTGTTCCGCAGTGGCTAACTATAGCTTATCTATGAACTGGAGATAGAAAAGCAGAAAGAAGATTGAGGTGCAGAGTACACAGACTCTCTTGCAAAAGGAAAAATATGAAAAGATACCTTCACAAGTTTGTTTAGACTCTCTGTAAGGCCCTCATTACCATTCTCTCAGACAGCTATCAAACTTTCATTCTTTGTGCTTTTATAAACCCATTAAGTAACTTCCCTGAGCAGTCAACTTCCACACACCTTCAGTCTACTCAGATCTTCTTCAAACGCCCTGGCACCAGTCTCGGCCTGCCTCATTTCTGCATCATGAGTTGCTCCCGCCAAATCAACATCTCCTTCTTCTAAGACTTGATTCTTCTGTGGGCCATGCTGATCATGTCCCTTTGTATTTGATTCCTCTACCTGTGCCATTTAAGAGGTACACGATGAGAAAATATTACTTGGGTGAGAAAGAAAGAAAGAAAGGGAAGATAAGATAAGATAAAGTTTCTTTACCGTCCAGTGAATTTACAGTGAAGAGAAAATTACTATGTCCATTGGAGATGTTAAAGTATATAATCGCCTGATTCAGTACAAGGGCTTGTACTAGAACACAAAAAATTACAAGTCCGGAGAACGTACTCAGTGCGAAGGCATTGCATGGTGAGAAAACCACAAAACAAAAACCTATGAGGCAGTGAGGTTATTTGCACATGGGAAACCCAGTCCAATAGTATCATTATTTGCTTTGATCCAATGACTGTACCTCTTGTCTTTCAGAATCACCCATGGTCTCAACCACCATCTCTCCTTTATCCTGCCTCAGGACTTCGTGACCATTTGGCAGAAAATCCTCTGGAAAAGGATCATGATAATCTTCTTCAGCAGTGACCCTCTCCGGCACCTGACGAACCACGGTGAGACAAACAGCTTCCTTGAAATGAGAATGAGCTGCCTGGCTTATGATCGTTTCACAGCCAAAAATGTCTGAGTAATAATCAGTAATAACAAAGCAAGATAGAACAGGTTTGTGCCATATGACGGACTTATCACTGCTAAATAAACAATCATGCACCTGTGGTTCGTCAATTATATGTGCCCCAGAAGATGCAGACTCCACTGTCATGTTCACATTTTCCTCATCTTCATCCTCCATGCGAATGTGGAGTACCTTAATAGTCAACTCGTCAAGGTGCTCTTCTGGAGAATTCTCGTCTGTTCTTGATTGCTCAGGTATTTCTTCTTCATTTCTTTCTTTCTCCTCCTGGTAACTTGAGGGTAGTTCCCCTGCAGTTTTCTGCGGAAACTCATCATCTGGTTGGCCCCATAGTTGCTGGGCCTCTCTTTCACTCACAATCTCTTGGTCAGCTGTTTCTCCACCCTCTTCGTGTAGGTTAGAGGGTACATCATATTCTACCAATTTTGGAGACTCAGTCATTTGGATGTCAACAACAGTCCTATCTTCTGTAGTGTTGCCTTTGATTGCAAGCACCAGGGGCCTTCTTTCAGTCTCCTCAATAATCTGACGGTCTCTTTCAATCTCTCCAGTCACCTGAGACTTGCTTTCAGTCTCCTCAATCACCTCTTCGTTTCTATCCATCCCTCCTGTCGTGTCTGTAGCCACTATTGGCTTTCTGTCAGTCACCTGGTGCATGCTTTCAGCCCCTCCAGCCACCACTGGCCTTCTTTCAATCATCTTGGGTATCCCCTCCATCCCTTCCTTCGACTGATGAAGATGTTGGATCTTTTCAGGACCCAACCAACCTTCTGGAGGTAGCATGGATTTGACTTCTCTGGAATAACCCTTGAATACTGTCTCCTCCAAAGCCCAATACACAGCTGCTGAAACAGCCGCAGCTGTTAATGCCACAAAGCTAAGTTTTATCACCTTACCTGCCATTACAGATCATGCGTCAATTAACAGCAGTGACAACAAGAGGTGAGACACTTACAACAGCTTGAATTCTCTCTCATCCAGAAAGCAAGTATGAGGGACAGAAAAGGGGAATACTAACATTCACCTAACTGGCTCCAAAAGCCAGAAACTGTCACAAAGACGTAGAAGGCATCTTCCAAATGAGTTCTGCAAGATAAAGTGGACAGATAACAGAGCAGACATGCACCAGGTCGGGTTTCTCAGGCCTTTCAGTACACCTTCAATAAAATTACTGGGGCAGACTCACCAACACTGAAGAATTGCAAAATAAATAATCACCTGGAAAAAAAGAGGAGTCTGGTGCTGTGGACATCGGTGACTTGCCAAGTGGGGAAGTTGTGAAACACCGGGACCCGGCACTTGCTGGAACGCATGAAGCACCAACTACAGAACGACAAGCCTGGATGCCCCACAGTACAAGCATATGAGAGTCGAGTTTGAACAAGTGGGAAAGTCCGATAAATAAACTACTGGTAGGTAGATTTGTTGAGGTAATTAGTCCAAAGAACTCTGAAGGACGTGACTAGGCATCCTCGCTGATTAGTATATTAGATTGCACCCTACAGGTATTAACTCTTACAATGTGATCAAATTCCCGATTGTCAGATGCCAGCTAGAGTTTGACGCTGACAGCCATTCAAGGGACCAAATACCAGTCGACCCCAACCATAACTCACCGCTTGCCAGGAGATGACCTCATAGGGAACCAAAAATTGACATACGACAAATGGCTAGGTTATCCTCGGGGTTTAGGGTTCAAGGTGTAAGAAAGTAAGTTGTTTGAGATACTTTTCCATGACCCTAACTATGCAAAAATGTTTCTTATGAATGAAAGGATGATATCACAAGCACCTCCCTGGGCATGTCAGTTACAAGCACAGATCTGCCATACTGCTGCATGAACTTGTAAATTCATGCAACCTAAAGTTTACATCAGTATCACAGATCTGTACCTCAGCTAGAATTGCTGGTGATGTTTTCCTTGAACGAGCCTCACTTGTCGCAAACTTCCGGAAATTGTATCTGTTTGCTAAATGAGATGGGAACAATCGATCAATTTGACACTGTTGATGCTTAATCAGAGATGACAGCAACTCGGTTTTCCCCTGCCGCAGTAGACTACTTGCAGCACTCATGGTTGCGTCGTACAACACCCCTTTTCCCTTCCTGGTTTTTCTGTCTTGGCATCAGGTATCAATACCTGTCAGGCTTTCTGTAAGTTTCTCCCATCCTCCACCTTGAATGGGTTTAAATTCAGTAGTCCCTTACACCTGTTAAGAACCACTCATTCAAGTTACTTCTTCAGGCTGCATGTCATAGACAAAGGACAACCCCACAGACATTCCGCCCGATCAAAATTCTTGGCCGTCGCTCCCATTTATTGCTAACTGCGTTCCTCATCCATGCTTAGTGAAGCATGATATAACTTCCAGGGTTACTAAGCCTCATCCGAGTCTCCATCTGCAGTCACCCCTGTTCCAATCACATAAAAATAGACCATGAGAGCCACAGACTGTATGTACTGTTTCTGAGATGGAACTGAGGTAGATGGAGAGCTCAATCACACGCGTTGCATGCTTGATCTAAATTCTGCACAATTGTCCTCCATCAAAATGTGAAATGAGCATGCTTTTTGCACAGGACTAACCCAAAGCTCTCAACCCCCTCCCCTTCTCTCTATCTCTCTCTAAAGCCCTGGCCTAACTTTGAACAGCAAACAGAAGCGGAGAGGAAAGGGAGAGTGCAATTGCCCGTTGTGTGGGCAATCTGAAGACAGTATTCATTTTCTGATACACTGTCCGGGGTTCTCTCACCAAAGAGACGCTCTCTTCAAATCTATCAAGGGAATTGTCCCTGTACCCCTGTTTACCAACTTTGAAAGTCTCGAGGCTGAGCCAAAAGCCCAGGCCCTTCTGAGGCCTAGTTTTTGGGCAAATCACACACAGCAGATTGATGCTTGTGTGAAGGGATTTCTAGAGGATATCTGGAAACCCGGATTAATTCTATATATGAAGGTAAGTCTTACTACCAACGTCAGCCCCTGACAGAGGTAGGTTCTGTCCCTTTTGTTCCCACTCAAACTGGGCGCGGGGTCAATGGCCACAAGGCTACGGCAAACAACGTCTTATGAGTACAATCTAAAGCCCTGGCCCTGTTGGGGTCTAATCTTTGGGCTGCTCACACACAGCAGAGTGATGCTTGTGTGAAGGGCTTCCTAGAGGATATCAAGGTAAGTCACACTACTGGAGTGAGCCCCTCACAAAGGTAGTGCCTACTCGCTCTGTTCCCGTCCAAACTGGGCTCGGGGTCTATGGCCACAAGGCTCCGCCAAACAAAGTCTTTAAAGTACATTCTCTCTCTCTACCATATCCAGATTCTAATTTTCTGGGTATACTCATCAGAGAGCGACCTCCTCTTCAGGAACAGCAAGACTATGTTCCTCCACCTATGTTCACCAAGTTTCAAATCTTGAGGCTGAGCCTAAAGCCCTGGCCCTGTTAGGGTCTAAAGGTTGAGCAGATCATACACAGCAGATTGATACTTGTATAAAGGGCTTTCTAGAGGAAATCTGGAAAGCCCAAATAGATTGTTTCATATCAGAGTTAAGTCCCACCATTTTCTCATACGACGTCCGGGCTATTCTCATCAGAGAGCAATCCTCTTCAGGACCATCAAGAACATAGTCCCTGCACCTCTGTTCACCAACTTCCAAAATCTTGAGGCTGAGCCTAAAGCCCTGACCTTTGGGGTCTATTTCTGGGCAGCTCACACACAGCAGATTGAAGCTTGTGGAAAGCCTGAATCAATTGTTTATCAAAGGTAAGACTCACTACTGGAGTGAGTAAGCTCCACAACACAGATCTCTAACCAATCCAAGGGTCTAACATCAATTTAGGCCAGATGAAGCATCAAACTTTCGGAGATTTTCATTCACTGCGCTACTAATGCATCATATTTCAGTGAATGACATTAATGTGATAGTTACTACTTCATCAGTACACATAGCTCCCCCTGTAATCTAATCCACCGCAATTATATACACGGTAGAGAAAATCACAAACTATTTACCGAGGCAGATTACCCCGATGAACGTGCAAGGATGCGTTAAATTCTCTCAGGGCTCAGCCTCTACGAGCCTAACCACAGCGAACTATTACCTGCTTATGCAACATAAAGATTAGTGATTGCAATTATAATGCAATTCCATCTATACAATGAGACTCTCTGCACACGCCATACTGTGTGGCGATGAGGCGGATGCAAACATCCACATTCCTGCCACATAGATTCGTCCCCGGATTGGAAAATCTGTGATGCAGAAGTCTCCAGCATCCATCCTCTCGTCCCCAATCCCTTCCACATCTCTCCCTCGGCCCTTCTTCAACACCTTGATTCAGCTGTTGCCAAGTTGTCAAATGCACAACCAGTATTCAATTTTAGAGATTCGCTGTACCCTCGGTTGAACTGACCTCTCTAGCTGGAAACACAATTGCGTACAGAAGGGGGAGGAGTGTCAGAGTGACATACGGGGACAGAAAGAGGTCCACGAGTCCTGGAAAACTGTGCCAACAACTCCCAAGGCTCCGAGTCCTGCGCAGGACCACCTATGATCTGCACCTTCAATTCTCCTCATGAAAAAAGCCTCCAATATCATTCATGGGATCCAGCCAAAGCAAGCTCAGACACTTCAATGAAATCAGTGTCAAATTGCAACACAGAGAAGGAGCTCCTTTGGCTGTGAGGGCATTGTCATCACAAGGACCTCCGTCGCCATAGCTGCCCTGCTCTCTTACAGTAGTGTCATTCGTTCATTCACTATATTCATTCATCCACCCCAGGTCCTTGGTGAGTACTCCATCCACAAAACATCATCTCCATGTTCATCCAAATTTCTAGGGCTTTTTCCCGATGGATGACTCAGTCGATAGAGTTGTCAGTCATCTACAGGTCGTAACGATTAACGAGATTACAGAAGTGTCATTCGTTCATCCACTATATTCATTCATCCACCCCAGGTCCTTGGTGAGTACTCCATCCACAAAACATCATCTCCATGTTCATCCAAAGTTCTAGGGCTTTTTCCCGATGGATGACTCAGTGGATAGAGTTGTCAGTCATCTACAGCTCGTAACGATTAACGAAAGTACAGGATGCAGATCATCCAAAATGGGTCGGGTCGCCGTAATAGAAACCGGGTATGGGCCGCCCCGGTGCTCGCAAGGCGGGAAGCCACCTTCAACCCTAATCTCAGAACACAACAGAGAGAAGAAAGAAAGAAGGCTGAGCTAGATCTCCAGAAAACCAGAGATTTCAGGTAGACAGAGAAGGATTTCTGGCTTAAAATTGCGAGTGGGAGATTTCGCCTGATTTCGGCATCATGCAGGCGCCGGTCCTGGTTCTGAGTACGAGCCATCGCATCTTGCAGTGTTTGAAGCGCACTAGGATCATTCATGGGATGATTTGTGAGACAGTAGCTGGAAATTGAGTTTTTTGTAGCTCTCTGTTGGTAATGTGGTTCGTTACATGATCTGTATTTTTGTGTATTTTTGAAACAGACGATGCGACAAAGAGGGAGACAGGAAATAGAGTCCATTATGCCAACATCCAGGCATCCAAGGTTAGTGGCTTTTCTCTCCCTTCATTTCATCACATTGTAATCATTCTGGAGTCGTCTTTACGGTCAATTTGGTACAGACCTTTGTATTGATAAGTTTGGACGTGAGCTCCCTTGCCTGTGGCGCTGATCTCGTATGTTCCTACTTAGCTTTCGTACTCCACAACCCTTGGTCTGGGACATAGTGCTGACGGTGGGGCATCCCCTCCCGTGGCAGCAATGTTAAAGAGAGGGTGGGAGCTGGCCACTACTCCTTGCTATGTAACATACATTACACACACACACACCCTCTCTCTCTCTCCCTCTCTCTCTCTCTCTCGTGTTAATCATATCATCACGGATCCAAACGTTGTGATCTTTCCCTATTCATGGGGCCTATGCGGAATCCCGTTCGGGTCGAAGTAGACTTGATTGGAAAGCGGCAAAGTGGCTCAGCTCAATGCATGCAGGCTGTTGCAGACATCGTTCGAACTACTCTGGGTCCCAGATCCATGCTGAAGATGCTTCTCGATGCTAGTGGAGGTACTGAATTCACGCCTGCAGCTTGACCACTTCTCGTGATACTACTTATTTATCTTCCTTTTTCGTTTTTAATAGCAGGATTGATGCCGATATGACTGGGTCAAGCTCTCTGGGCTCCTGTGGGATGAGGGCAGATAGTGTGACTCTCTCCTTTTGTCTTTGTACTTAACATGTGACTGTGTCCACTTTACAGGTTCACATAATCATTGGAGTAAGATTGTGTGACGACCTTGTGTGCTTCTTTTTTCACAGGGATAGTGTTAACAAATGACGGGAATGCAATCCTCAGAGAGCTTGATGTGGCGCATCCTGCAGCAAAGGTTTCTCTTCTGATTGCACTTTAAAATGCTGTTAACTAAATCATGCTGTGTAGATGTCTGTATCTGTGTATAGGGCTTCCTCAAACTGTTTGACGATGGATTTTTCCTTTGTGAATACATGGCTGAGTGTTAGGGTGTGTGGGGATGTGCTGCAGTCAATGATTGAGCTCAGCCGCACACAGGATGAGGAGGTTGGAGATGGAACAACTTCAGTTATAATCCTTGGTCAGGTTCTAAGCCTCGATGGAGTTTTGGTTTCAACTATGCAAGTTTTCTCAGCAAGAGCGACCCATTTACCTTTCAATTGTCTTGGTGGGAAGCTCTATTCAGGCTTGTTTTGGGAGCAGTAGGCTCAAGTGCAAGGTTTTCTCTGCACGAGGTGCTTATGGACAAGACTAGTAACATGTGTTTAACCTGTGCAGCGGGTGAACTGCTCTATGTTGCGGAAAACTTCCTTGATCAAGGTTTCCATCCAACTGTTATATGTCGAGGTATGTTACCTCTCTCTGTCCTTTGGCATGCATACTGCAGTTGTAGGAAATTTTGATAGTAGGGTTTAGCAGTTGAGTGACGATGTCTCCTCCATTGGCTATAAGGAAATGAGGCTGGATAGGGAGTTACTGAGAGGTGTATGTGGATGTAGTAGTACTTGTCACTCAAGCCTGTTATCTATTAGGGTTCAAACAAACCATCCAGTTTCCAGTTTGATTTGTTGTTTACATGGCGTTTTTGTCTGCTTGTCAGCAAACTGAGAGATGTGAAAAGCTTCCTTGAGCTGACCATTTTGTTTCTTGCAGCCTACACAAAGGCTCTGGAGGATGCGATTGTGGCATTGGATGAAATTGCATTTCCAATCAATGTCAATGACCGTAAGTAGTCTATGTGTTTGTGTTTGTCATTGGTTGAAATCTGCTGCAAGGGATTCCCTATGTGAAGCGAAAAGATTTTGTACTGTATGCTTACTTGTTAGGTGGGCTCGGAGTTGGGCCATCTTCAAGGGTTCTCACATCTTATGTCTTTGCAGTGTGCGGGCTTTAATTAGAGCCATCAAACATCCAAGCGAGACCGAAAAGTAGAGACAGTGCAGCACACACATGCACAGAGGTAGTTAGAACATCGCAGAGGGCGTGATAGAGAGGTGAAGAGGGTTAGTCAATTTGACAGATGGTTTTGCATTTTGGGGCAGGCCAGATGCTGCTAAATATTGTGAGGAGTTGCATTGGCACGAAATTTACAAGCCGGTTCGGTACACTCATTGCTGTAAGTTTCTGCTCAGATTGTAAGTGTTCATCTTGACTAGAGAGAGATTTGCTTGTAGACGCAGAGTGCGCCCAAAGTGCCATTCAACAGTAAAGTTTCTTGCACGCAGCTATTTTCCTATTAGAACGTTGTGGCCAAAAGGCCAGGTGCATTTTATTCAATAGTACAACTAAGTTTCTGGACTGATTGGATGCAGGACCTTGCCATTGATGCAGTCTCCACAATATCAGTTGATGCAGGAAATGGACTGCGAGAGGTAGACATTAAGAAATATATCAAGGTGGAGAAGCTTCCAGGCGGGACACTGGAGGATTCCAAAGTGCTGAAGGGGGTCATGTTTAACAAAGACGTGGTGTCCCCTGGAAAAATGCAACGGCGCATAGTAAACCCCCGTATCATTTTACTGGATTCACCATTGGAGTACAAGAAGGGCGAGAATATGACAAATGCTGAGCTTATGAAAGAAGATGACTGGTAAGGGTACCCTATTCTAAAGGGAAACTCTTGCCTGACTTTCATGTCTGTGCTGAGAGTTCTAAATAGATTCAGTTCACCAGACTGAAGTCTGCAGGTAATTCTGTATACACTGGAGGAGATGAGAAGATAGCTCCCTAGACAACATTGACAGAGCCCTCCAGGCGCTCTCCTGTGCCTAGGATCAGGGCTGGAAGATAAAAGACTATGGCATAGACCATGGTCGTCTGGAGCTCCCTTCTGACTGGTTCTGGTTAACCAGAATCTTCTAATGTGTGGCAGAGTATGATATCCACTGGCCTATCTGTTGAAATCTGTAAGAGGTAGGCAAAACCACAAGTTGCAACTTCAATATGTTAATCTTGCTAAGTTACCTACTGCAAACTTAAGGTTATGCCAAACAGGAGGCCAACTTGTGCAACTCTTTGACAATGGACAGATGGGCGCAGGGCTACCTTGTTACGGATGGAGGAGGAATACATTGAGCAGCTGTGCAATAATATTATCAGCTTCAAGCCTGACTTGGTGATCACTGAAAAGGGACTAAGCGACTTGGCTGCCCACTATCTAAGCAAGGCAGGCATCAGTGCAATACGTAGATTGCGGAAGACAGACAATAATCGAATTGCCCGTGCATGTGGAGCTACGATTGTGAACAGGCCCGAGGAGCTTCAGGAGAGTGACATTGGAACAGGAGCTGGCTTGTTTGAAGTTAAAAAAATAGGGGATGAGTACTTCACTTTTTTGATTGAATGTGAGGATCCCAAGGCTTGCACGGTGCTTTTACGTGGTGCTAGCAAGGACCTCTTGAATGAGGTCGAGCGTAACTTGCAGGTCGGTTGTCTCATCAGTCCCTACTATTCGTGTTTGAAATCCCAGGTTTTGCTATTAATTTCGCCAATATTTCTCAAGTAGTACTGATTTGCTTCACACTGCATCATTGAGGGTAGTTGTGGAGTGTCTTTGATGTCTGCTTCCCTCTCCTCAAACTTCCCCTGGTGAACTTCCCCGGCCAGAATTTTCATCCGATAGCCTTCTCAATGTGAATCAGACTTCGGGGACAGATGAAAATCAGTTGATATGGTGGGATTGAATCCAGGATGCAATGGGCGTTTCACGGAATGTTATCAAAGATGCAAAATTGGTTCCAGGTGGTGGTGCAGCAGAAATGGCCGTGGGAGCTCTCTTGAAGCAAAAGAGCTCCTCAATCGAAGGTGTTGAGCAGGTATTGTTGACGTTGTGCCTCTGTTGGATGTCAAGGATATTGGCAGTCAGAAAGTTGACTTTTCTTGCAGGTCTTTGACAGCATTATCCTGAGAGATCTTCTTTAAGCTGTTTACTGCTCTCTGTTGGGAACTGATGATGGCAGTGTGGAGTCATAACAGCTGGTCACTGTTATCCAAGATGTGGTTGCTTGGGCTTGTAGTGACGCTCTTAGTTCTTGGACAACTTTCTTGTTTATTCTCCTCCTCTTTATGTTGTTTCCTCTTCTGTTGAATTTACTTGAACATTTTTCTATTCTCCAATGTTTCCTTTTTTTGTGCCTTTTGTTCCATCTTTGTAGAAGTGCTTTACCTTGGATCTTGGCTTGCTCATTACATCTTTCGTTATCTTTCAAATGTGGGTTAAGTTTTATAGGCTCAAACAGAGATATTTGCTTACTTTGCTTGGCAAGGTAGTATCAGGTAGATGATGCACTTTTTGTGCTAGTGAACATCTTCTAGTGTGGGGAAGACCCCAAGGGTTTGCCTATAGTAATATTACAGAAACTTTCTATTTGCTGCAGTGAACTGTTTGTCTTTCTCCAGCTTTGTTTCATGTTGACAAGGATGTTGTGGGACACTGAAGCAAATGAAAAGGATCTGCTCTGATGTCACTTTGAATTGATGGCAGTGGCCATATCGTGCGGTGGTGCAAGCATTGGAAGTCATCCCACGGACACTCGCTCAGAACTGTGGTGTGAATGTCATCCGCACCATGACTGCCCTTCAAGCGCAGGTTTACCCCTTTGCAATTTACCTTGATGATCGTTGAATCGATTTTTCTGGAGCAACCAACAGACTGGCAGTAAATAGACACAAGGAGCAGTTATCATCACATGTGCAACAGACAAGATGTAAAACTATTATTTCTCCAGCAGACCTAGCTTCCTGGTCGTCAACCTTGCAAAATATATCTTTAGTGGAGGTTTGAAATAACCATAGGACTGTTGTGATGGGAAGCCAAACCATCCTGTGATATTACTGAAGCCTACAATGCCTCTTTTCTGCTTGAACTCTTAAGCTCTTCCATTAGAAAGAAAAGGTTCAATATCTTCAGACCATTCTAAGCTCTGCCAGGTTTGCTGACAATCAGTTATCAAAGAGGAAATAAGGACAAGCTGTCATAAACCTTATCGAGGTCAAGGAGTAGATAAAAACGAGTTCCAGTTGCAGCTCCCTGGCTAGTCCATAAGGTGCATTACTGCTCAAAGCTTTAGTGTATTTGCCACTACACAGAACTAAGAGAGAAGGAAGATACTCAATGTCTAGCCTTCTAATTGGGGATCTTGTCTCTTGGTAACTGATGTATTGAGGGTTACGGACTTCTATCGCAGCATGCAAATGGAGAGAATGCTTATGTGGGGATTAATGGCAACACAGGAGTTCTCACTGACATGAAAGAGCTTGCAGTATGTTACTCCATAATCCCTTTGCCTTTTACACTCTGGATCTGGATTTTTGCTTTTGTCATGTTTACGTCAAGTTCCTCGTCTTCACTCAATTGTTTGAGGTTCCAGCTGCCACGTGAGGGAAGTCTGATCACATTATTTTGCTTCTGTTATTGCTTTGCAAATGAAAACCAGTTTTGGTTCCTCTGTACTAACTTTGTCCATGTATGAGGTACAGTGATGCATAAAGTTGTGAAGTGTCCTGAAGTTGAAAGCTTACTTCAATAATATCGCCTGAGCAGGTGTGGGACTCATATGGAGTCAAGCTACAGACATTCAAGACAGCAATAGAGGCAGCCTGCATGCTTCTTAGAATCGACGATATTGTGAGTGGCATCAAGAAAAAGCAAGCTCCAGGGTCTGGCCCCACCAAACCAAAGATGGAGGCTGAGGGAGAAGTGGACAGTGAGAATATGATCCCCGAATAACCAGAAATTTTCGCTCCCTGATCAACGGATTCATTTCATTGGCCTCCAATGTGTCTGGTTGCCTAGCCCCAATTTTACCAGCCACACCAAGATGGCATCACCACACTTAAATGGTAAGACATCATGAGGGGGTTAAACTTTGGTGGTTCTCAATGTCCATATCTTCAGATAGAAACAGTGGTGAGGCAAGACGGTAGAGAAGTTCAATATTGAATGCGAACTGGACACTGCAATTTTTGGATTGTTAAGTTAGCAATACTTCAGTTTACATTCTCTCACGGTTTGCCCTTGCAGGGGTGTCCAGCATAGTAGGGTTATCCGTAAATTCCAAGGTCGACTTGACCCACTTAAAGGCAAAACTCGTGTCCAACTAGGATGCACATGTTTAGGCATTTTTGTTGTATTCAACTCGGGTCCAAACTTTAAAACACCTCCAATTACTTGTTCAGGAAGTTTGGTCGCGAGTTTAAGGATTTTGGACAAGTTGAGACCCGAGAGGCCTCACTAGAGTAGAGGGCTCGAGTGAGAGCATTTGGGTGAAATCACAAAGAAACTCCCTGCGAGTCAACCTGTTTTAACTTACAACAAGTTTACAGAGCAAACCGGAGTCGAGATGGCGTTTTATTAACCACTCATGTTGAAACTCAGATCTGATAACTCTAATGTAAGAAACTTTTAGACACATTTTGTTGTAGATATTTTGTTATACAAATAGCATTTTGGACAACATTTTAATCCAAGTTGGAATCCTTCCCCATCAGTTATGTGTAAAGATACCTTTTTTTAAGAATCTTTAAGGTATTTTTATGATTTATGACTTCTAAAATCGGGTATAGTTGGTCACTTACAATGAGGGAAAGGTTTTAGCCTGTATTTTTACAACTTATGACTTGTAAAATCGGGTATAATTCGGTCACTTACAATATGGACAATGAGGGAATGGCTCTAGCCAGTTTTCGAAGCGTGCAAGTCGCAATGATTGTGTCATATTCAAACTTCATGTAAACAATGATTGCATCATATTCAAATTTCATGTGAAACAAAAATCTCAGTAGTCAATCACATGTCATGCACTCAAGTTCATTTGTCTTATTTGATCTTAATGATAGTATCAACCATCCTAGGGCTTTCGTAATAATGACTTCTCATCCACGGTCATACATTTTCTCATCAATAATTATTACTCTACATCCTAGTCATACCATCCATATCACATTGTTAAAAATTCATCCACAAGGTCATCCAGATGGTATCATCCGTACATCATCCGTACATCATTGCTTAAGGGCTCATCCCAGATATAAATATCTGGAGCTCTCATTTGTTCCTCACACAAGTTCTTCCTCGAGCTCCTCAAGTAAGCCTTCACTTTTCGCTTGTTATTTTGTGTTGTATTTTGGTTTGAGTTTTTTATTTTATTTTTATTTATCTTATGTTTGTTATTGTTGTATATTATACCTTATCATAGGGAGAAAGTACGGTGGCCACACCATTACACCAACGAGGCCTTGGTCGGTCAGACTTGGTATCAATTGACTGCCTCGACGTATTCTCAAGGTGCGGTAAGTCATCCACCGATTAAAACTTACTTTATAATGTTTTTTTTTTTCCTTCAGTTTGGAATTGGCCCGCGCCCGTAACTCACTCACTCATTTGTATTAATCCGAATATATATTGTGTAACGTATATGTAATATATATTTTGTGTAATATTATATTGCATGACATATTGTAGGCATTCTTATATGCTGAACCCCCCAATTTGGAGTGTGAACGTCGTCACACAATCATTAGTTTTCGTCACGGAAGTTTCTAACCATCATCTAATTGCGTCCAATGACCACATTATTTTGGTATTCAAATTGCATACGAATAATTTGAATTTCATGCCTTCATTCATGGTAACTAATGTAGTCATAAGTAACTTCCGACTAGAATAATTAGTTATGAATTGATTAATAATCATAATCAATTTAAAATTACCAATACTTAAAGAATGTCATACTCTCATTATTTGAAGATGTGATATTAATATTTTGGAGTATTAATAAATATTTTGTTTGATATGAATATTTTAAAATAATTCATCAATCATATAGTAATATTAAGAAATAATCGTATCAATGGTATGATCATTATGTGTTACATCAATAATTGGTGGTAGCTTAGTGGGTCTTAGTGGGGGTGACATATGACTCACCATGGGGCGGAGACCTTGTGGTGGAGTCGTGAGGAGTCTTGGGACTCATCACGGTCCAATGGGGCCATGGTGGGTGGGCCAAGACTCATCGCGACTTATCACCGAGAATCAAGGGTTTTCATGGTGGATCGCCATAAAATAAGGGTGTTGTTTGTGAAACCCCCGTGGACAGTCACAGAAGTATATGGAGTAGTAACCCCCGAGAACGGTGCAAACCCATTGGTGACCAAAAACTAGTGAGTAAGCAAACGTGCCGGAAAGCGACCAAGGTGTGGGGAGTTGTTCCGGACTGCCAACATCCAAAAGGAATTTCCACTAGGCCCGAATTGAGAAAGGGTTTTGTGGAGGAGCAAAGGGGGACCGTTCTGTCCCGGTGAGCAGCCGAAGCTCCGAGTTGGCCCGACGGCCAGTTTGGGAGTTATGCGCGCGCATCAAAGCGAGTAATTATGATTTGAATGAGAGATTACTGAAGTGAGGTGCGCGGCATGCCAACTGTCGATGCATATGATTGTGGACCTCCACAAGCTGGCCCCCCACTCGATATATCCATGCCATGAACATGTGGCATAATGGGTGCACTGTCAACACTATCGCTATGACCCGATGTACAAAGTTCGATACTCTCCAATGCTACCTCTAGCTCATCCTCCATAAGTGGAAGGAGAGCATGTGGATCAGGAACATGGTCAACATCCATGTGATGGGGAATCTCATCACTATCACCATTATCATCGATGGTGACTGTAGGACGAACAACAGCCTCATGCACCGGTGAAGACTGATTCTGACGCAATGGTCTCTGACGACTGCTATCCCTACTAGTGAATACTAGTTGTCATGTCCATGGTGTGGCTAATTCTGGGAGAATATGAGGGGCATGACGACGTGAAGGCTTTGCAGTCGGTCTAGAATGTGGCTCACAATCCCTGGACAAATTCGGAGCATCCGTATCCATACTACATCATATTGAACCACCAAAACACAAGATTGCATACTTAGAGGCCATTGACAATAAACATATATTAATAGAATAAAAATGTATAATCATAGTAATTAGATATTATCATGTATATTATTTGAATTCATAATTTGGTTGAACACAACTTGGTTCGGAGCATGTACATTAATATAATATAATATTTGATGTCCGACGGTCTCCCCAATGAAACGTAAATTATGAGGTCTCTTCACCACAATAGGTTACTGCCTTCCGTTATGAAGGTGGACACATTTGTGACACCAATCGGTGGATTGAACCCACAACCACTTCCGAGGTGGTATGTGTCTGTTACCATGTACATTCGTGGATCCATCCCCACCGCAACCCGGTGTGCAGGGCTCTCAAAGCAAAAGGTCGCGACATGACACCTCTCATGCAAACACCCGATGGAGATTGCCAATTAATGAGCTACATAGGTCTTCTGGTGCATATGACCGACACCGGAGGCAGTTCAGGTGGGGCATGACATATCTGGCATCCGTTGTCACTGGTGTGCCAATGACGAACTGCAGCGACGTTGAGATTTCACGCGCTATATAATACATTGGTCAAAGCCCAGACCATCGTCATTTGACATTAGATTTTATTGTTCAGACTTAAGATGTATGGGGCTCCATTCGTGATCGTGAGGCTGGGCGTCTTATAGCCACGATACATGAGTGTTTTGGCCGTTTGATGTTCACGGAATTTTTAAGAACGTTAATTCGACTAATGTTGTACAACAGACGAATGTATGTTTATATTTTGTGCTTATTTGTTTATATATTTTGCATAAATCCGTATATGTAACATTTTTAATTTAGTCGTTTGAATAAATGTATAATGTGACAATCAATGTTCACTTTATTTGTTCAGGATTTCTACGAAGAGGCATCTGCAGCAGGGCTTGGTTGGACTCGTACCGATGGTTTCACATACGGAGTGTGGTGAAACTCGGTATCGACTCACGGCTGCACTATGGCAAAGACGGACAAGTTTGATTGTGTTTGATTTCAATCATATAATATTTGAAATTTTATGAAGTTATATCAAATTATTAAACTATATGCATTTTTTGTATCAGGTATGTGAGATTGTATTGGAGCTATTATGTGACCGTGGCATTTTATCATGTGCATCCATCGCCAAGTAGGAGGGCAAAGATGCTGCGCTAGTGGTTATAGCTCATGTCGACAATTGGGCTATGGACCGCATAAACGCATTAAAGGTATTTTGTATTTGCTACGCAGTCAAAGTTGTATCACGGGTCTCGAGCCACTATCCTAGTGTACTATCATTTTAATTTTAATTTATTATTTATTTCACGCTAGAATAAAATAAAAATGGTATATTATGTCTGACATGATACATTTATGAGTCGACATAGTCGTATCATTTAAATTGATAAAATCTATTCACGTGCAATGTATGTGACCCCGCCTCCGATGAGTGGACTAGCCTATTGTGCGCGACATGCCATTATTCGTACTGTCTTAAAGATGATGTGACATTTGCAGATGATAGCACAGGAACCTGACAAGACAATGCCTCTTCGAGAAGGCCTTAGTCGCTTCACACGCATTTATAACATCCTGACGGTGAGATATTTTAGTTATTTTTTCATATATTTGACATTGTATACTTTGTCATTATATTAAAAAAAAATCATTTTTTCACATTATAGCTTGTTCCTAATGTTGAATGTTCCTTGACTTGGATGTAGGGGCCATCATTCCGGATCGGTTGTCGAATGGATACTCATACACACAAAGGCACTCAGTACTATGATATTTTGTATGGACAATCAGACGGGTCCATCTCCGACAGGATATTGGCACAACATGAAGAGTTTTTGTTGGTAATTAAACTAATCCCCGCATGTTTACATACTGGGGCTCCATTTTTTAAATTACATCTTGCAACATACCGTACTTATCTAGCTTATTAGGCACTTCCGTGCCTAATAATTAATACAAATAAAATATCATTAGGCAGATTCGTTTTTATTATTTAGGCACCTCCACTAGGTAATTTCCAAATATTAGACATGTATTTCAGTCAACCAGGCTGGATAATGATGAACAATAGTTTTTTACCTCCCTCAAAAATTATTGTTGAGGTTATTTTATTTTAAAAACACATAATGTTTGATATGTGATAAAAGAATGGATGCAGTGAAGGCTGTACGCACCTACACGCCTGGTACTACCAAAATCCTAAACCTGGATATGAAAATTTAAATTGTAGGTGTTTTTGCCATTTTTTGGACTTTAAATAATATAATTTAGGCATTTTCCCCACGTATTTGGACATTTTGGTATTTTCCACAATTTTTGAGCAATTGGGCAGTTCTTAGGAGGTTTTTCCAAGTTTTAGGTACATTTTGTAAAAAAATTCTAAATTTAGTTAGGCACCTGATTTTGAATTAATTATTGCCTGATAAGCTAGGTAAGTACGGTATATGTATTTTTAATAAACGAATATAAATGGTGATGGATACAGGTCATAGACGGATTACCGATTCCACGACGCTTTCATCATATTTGGCAAATGTGGGACTTTTACAAGCGGTTTGACAGTCTTCAACAACGCTATAATACATGGCCGCTAGGCACTGAGCCTACTGGAGATTATAGGTATTTTGGGTTTATTGTCATTTGCCATTTTTATGGATGGATGGATGCTATTACATAAACCATAGTTCTGACATTATATGTGTTTTGCACAATATCGGTTTCTTATGCAAGGAGTTCATGTGGCATGCATCCATGGACATATGAGACTATATTCACGTACAAGGGGCACATGTAGGTCAGATTGCGGCACTATTGTCTGAATGTGTCACTATTGGTCGCATGAAGAACGAGGTGTTAGAGAGAAAACACAGAGAGATGAAGAACTTGTGTACGGCACAAGGGGCTGGTCAAGGAGGACCGGATGCAACCATACGTAAGTAACATTCGGACTAATTAACATTATTGACATATAAATTGTCAAGGACGATAACATGATTGAACACAAACAAGAGATCAGATTAGAGGTACAAGACTAGACAAGAAGTCAAGGTCGGCGTGGTCGTATGCACTATGAGTAAATAGGAATCAAGACGATCTTTATAACAATGAACAAGAGTACAATATATTGGAACACGACTTAAATACTGGAATGCTGGAAACTGGACTGGAGTACTAAAAACTGGAAACAAGAGTAGCTTGAATTGGTGTTGGCGAGACTGAAGAGTGTCCAGTCTCGCCTCTTATATATACTGGCTACTAGGAGGTTCCCTAAGAGGCTTTCCCAAAGGAGGTTTCTTGATGGAGAAGTTTCCAAGGTTAAACAAAGGTTTCTTAATTGAGAAGTTTCTTTAAACAAAAGTTTTTTGATGGAGAAGCTTCCTTAAACAAATGAGATATCTTGATGAAGAAATTTCCTCCAAAGGAAGCTTCCTGAGCAGTTTCCCAAGTTACTCTTGATAATTTGATAAACTTTCGGTAACATGATAAATAATGATAAATCATGGTAGATCATGGTAAATCACAGTAAGTCATGATAACTTCTGATAATATGGTAACTTGGTAACTTCTGATATTTACCCCTAGTAAGTTATTCTGGGCCATGTCCGTGACATCACCCTCTCCTCTAGCGTCGAGTTCCTCGAGAAGCAGTAAAATCTTAGACTTGCTTAGAGCTAGAGAAAATCCAAAATTCGACGAATGGTATTTGCCAAGTATTTGGCTCTTCGTTCTTGGCTCAAATGATTTACAGGTCCCTGCAACCATCGATAGTGTCCAACACCTTGACTTGGGGACCACGCAGTGATTTGAGCATTCTGATTTTCGAAACTGTCTTCAAACATGATTTCATTGTCCTCAGGCTCCGAAGCTTTAACCTCCAACAGAATTATCAAACTTCGAGTAGGCTCCATTTGCCGTAGTACGGGGTCCAGACGAGAAAGTACGCGTCGCATTGGTGACCCATCGTCTCGAGATCGTCGGCATCATGTTGAAGGTCGTAAGAATCGGAACGGCTGATCTGGTAGTTGGGTAAGCGACAACTCTAATGTATCTGGTTCATGTGACTCCATGCTGCCAATACAAGATGCAAGAGTGCTGAAAGTGTAGCTATATATATTGATGTGTGGTGCTCCTCCCTCCTTAACATGTATCAGATACATTGAATGTGGAGTCTTCACCTTGAAGCTAACTTGGCTGACATCATTATTGTGACGTCTTATTGACGTGTAGCTCGGGGCTTAGCTAGATATCGTTGATGAAACTCTTGGACTTTGTCAGATGCATTGGCGAGGTTGGATGAAGATTCTCATGTTCGTTCGTTGATGTCGTAACCTTTCCAATGTACGAAATACTCAAGATGTTTATACTTGATGCGAGAGTCTATGACTTCATCGACTTCATACTCAATTTCTTGATTGATTTCGATTGGTGGAGGTGGTACGGAGACTCTCCCTGGAATATTCGATGGATGATACAACTCCAATAATGAAACATGAAAGATTGGATGGATGCGCATACTTCGTGGGAGTTTAAGCCGAAAACTGACCGGATTTATTTGTCGAATAATTTTGAATGGTCCCAAGCGTTGATAATCCAACTTCCTTGATGGTCACGAGGTTTGTATGTCTCGTCGAAGAAGCCATGCACAATCTCCGACCTTGAACTTGGGTTGGAGTTGGCGACGTTAATCTGCATACTCCTTGTATTGTTTTTTAGCTTCTGCGAGGTGGAATGTAAGCTTGGAGAAAAATGAAGTTTGTTTGGTCGAAGAATGTATAGTGTTGTTGTAGGCAAACTCAGTCAATGATAGAAGGTCCGTCCAATTATCTTGGTGATAATTTATCGTACAGCGAAGATACTGCTCCAAAATTTGGTTTACACGTTCGGTTTGACCATCAGTCTGTGGATGATTAGTTGTAGAGAGGTTGATCTTAGTATCCAATATGTGAAATAATCCCCTTCAAAAATTTGATATGAACTGTGGTCCTCGATCAGATACGATGTCCTTCAGGAGTCCATGAATGCGGTAGATATTATTGAAGAAGAGTCTTGCAGTTTCCTCGCCGGTAACCGTCTTATTACATGGAATGAAATGTGTCATCTTCGTAAAACGATCTACAATAACAAGGATTGAATTGGTGGTCTTGGAAATTGGAATGTCCGTAATAAAGTCAATAGACACGGACGACCATGGACCCTTGAGAATGGGTATTGGTTAAAGAAGGTCGTAAGGTCGATGTCGTGGTCCCTTCGCTCTAACATACATGTCGCAAGATTTTATAAATTCTTTCACGAGTTTCCATATCTGTAGCCACCAATAGTCCCTGGATATCAATTTCATTGTTTTGTTGAAGCCGAAACGTCCTGCAGCCGGAAAATCGTGACATGAAAAATTCGAAATCATGTAGGTCCTAGAGATACATAAAGAATTCCTTTGAAATAAAACAAGTCATCTTTGAATTCGAAGTCGTTTGTAACATGCGGGTTGTCTCGAGGTCGATTTAGTTGACTTCGTAGTGTCTTAGCAAAATGGTCGCTCTTCAGTGCTTCCTGAATCTCCTTTATGATCTCTGCATCGTCATAGGTGGACATAGATAGCAAATTCAATTGGAGATTTGATGGTTTCAAGAAGATGGATTTTTGTTGGTCAAAAGCTGCATCCCTTTCCTTTGGCGCAAGATACAATCGTCGAGAAAGAGCATCTAGTTTTCCTTAAAGATGTCCGGGACGGTAGATAATAACAAAATCAAACCTTGCTAGTGATATACTCCATCTCACTTGACGTCGATTCAAAACACGAGCACTCATAAAATACTCGAGGTTTTTGTGATCGGTATAGACAGTGACATGATGTTGAGCTCCCTCCAATAGATGACGTCACTTCTCAAAAGCATCAATAATCGCTAGAAGTTCTTTGTCATGGATTTCATTGATCTCCGCAACGGAATATTTGCGAAAACCAACAGGGTGAAGTCGGCCGTCTGTACCATATTGAGAGAGTACCGCGCCAAGTGCAAAGTCCAATGCATTTGCTTTAAAAAAAAACTTGTTTAGATGGGTCTGCATGTACCAATATTGGAGCCGTTGTAAATGTCTGCTCCAGCCTTTCAAATGCTTGGTCAGCCTTCTCGTCCATACAAATTTGTCTTTCCATGTGAGTCGTGTTATTGGTGCAGCAATTTTGGAGTAGTCATTGATGAAGATTCTATAGAAATTTGCAAATCCTAGAAAACATTGTATATCTCGGACCGAAGTTGGTTTAATCCACTCGATGATGGTTTGTATTTTCTTCTGATCCATAAAGACTCATTTGTCGGAAACAATGTAGCCCAAAAATTTGACTTTAGATTGGTGGAAAAGACATTTTTTCAACTTGGTGTATAGTCATTTTTCTCTCAATTTATCAAGGACAAGGCGTACATGACGACCGTGTTCTTTTTCATTCTGTGAAAATATCAAAATGTCGTCCAAATAGATGACTACAAAGTCATCCAAAAATTCTCGAAATATGTCATTCATCCATGTGTTGAAAATTTGCTGGAGCATTTGTAAGACCGAAAAGCATAACATTGTATTCGAAATGTCCGTACCTTGTGCGAAAAGTCTTCCATTCGTCTCTTTATTTTATTCGTACAAAGTTGTAAGTTCCTCTCAAGTCGATATTTATGAAAAAAATTGTTCGTCCAAGTTGTTCGAGGAGTCCAAAAATCAGCGGTAGTGGGTATCGATTTTTTATAGTGACTTTGTTGAGCCCACGATAGTCCACACACATGCGTAACGATCCGTCCTTCTTTTTAAATAGGTGATCCCGCGAGTGATTTCGAATGTCGAATGAAATTCTTTGACAAATTTTCATCGATGTATTCGCGTAAACCAGCTCTGTCTGAGATAAATTGTAGATGGGGCCGAATGGTGGTTGAGCTCATTCTTACAACTCAATTGCACAATCATAATGTCGATGTTCTAGCAACATGTCTGCATTTTTCTTCTCGAAGACATCCTTGAAATCTTGATATTGAGTGGGTAATGTCGAAGTACCTTGGTTTGTTGTGGTTTTGATTGGAGTCCCATAAAGTGCAAATGTCGCGTCTTTCTTCGTAGCTCTCATGAAGGCTCTAGCTCCAAGAAACATGGGTTGAATACCTTTGGTGCTTTGCATTTTTTTCTTGCCGAAATTTTTCGTGATCGCCAGTCGATGTCAGGATTATGAAGTACAAACCAGAGAAGTCCAACGATCACAGGATTCGTTGGAGACTGGATGACATTGAAAACAATCTGTGATGCTTCATTTTTAAGCTTCACTTCAAGGGGTCGAGTTTCATGGTCAATATTTCCTGATGCTAACGGTCGTCCATCGATGACTTCAACAGGGGCTAAGAATTTATTTCTTACGAGCGTTAAATTGTGTTGCTTCGCAAAGTCTTTGTCAATAAAACACGCTGAAGCGCCCAAGTCTAAAAGTGCTTCTACGGAGATATCTCAATTTTGCATCCTGATCTTTACTGGAACTGTAAAATAAGGTACAAGGTCTGGAGGTAGAGAGAAACATTTTTTTTGTGAGAAATTTGGGGTGTCCAGCCGCATGGTCCCTACTGTGACTGGATATCTTCACTTTCTGACCTCCTCATATCGAACACTTGAGTTGTGCCCCGAGCTTTTAATCTTATCTTGTTGGGGCAGTTTAATGTTATGTGATCATCTTCTCCGCAATAAATACATAATCCATTCGAACGCCGTCTTTGTTTTTATTGTGGCGTCAATGGCTTGAATCGGACAGCATCAATCTGCATATGATCATTACCGGATGTCTAATGAATCGTTGTGTTTGGTGCTGTAGTAGTAGCAGCATAGTGCGTCGTCGACCATCCAGATCGCTTCTCTTGACGTCTTTCGAACAAACGATTATTGCATGCAATGACTTGGGTGATGAATTCGCTCAGTGTACTCACGTTTGACATTATCAGCAACAAATCTCTTACATCCTCTTTTAAGCCACATCAAAACTGACTAATGAGGCTCTTCTCATTCCAGCCGAGATTGCACGCAAGTTGTCGAAATTTGGCGGCATAAACGGAAGCAAAACGTGCTCTTTGTTGAAGATTTTGCATTTTTGTCTCTGCAACTCTCTCTCTATCATTCTCCAAATGTTGCAGTGAACTCGGACATAAATGCTTCAAAATTGTATAGTAAATGCGAATTTTTCTCTAATAGCGGTGCAAACCAAGATAGGACAGTGCCTGATAGAATGGTGCCCACGAATCTCACTTGAATACCTTTATCAAGGTAGCGTTGTGGATGTAATCGTAGGAACAATTGTACTTGTTGAACAAAACCGCGAAATCTTGATCTCGTCCCATCAAATTTCTCGGGCATGCTGACATTTTATTCCCTTGTAATCTGTTGAAGATTTGGAAAAACCGTTGCAGTATGATTTGTTGTAATATGGACTCGTAAAATTGAAGATCCATTGTTCGACTCCTTCAACTCTGAAATTTGTTGTTGCAAATTGTTGAGAGCGTTGTCAAGATCTTGAGACTGATCAGCTTGTAGTTGGGCAATAGAGGCACGAAGTTCTTGCATCTGGAGCTGAAGATTCTGCAATGTGGCGACCATTTCCATAAATGTGTCTTCCATCTTAACTAACTAAGGAACAAATTTTAGTCTCGCCAAACTATCAAGGACGAAAACATGACTGAACACAAACAATAGATCATATTAGAGGTACAAGGCTAGACAAGAAGTCATGGTCGGCGTGGCCGTATGTACGATGAGTAAATAAGAATAGACTACTAGGAACTGGAAACAAGAGTAGCTTGAATTGGTGTTGGCGAGACTGAAGAGTGTCCAGTCTCCCCTCCTATATATACTGGCTACTAGGAGGTTCCCTAAGAGGCTTCCACAAATGAGGTTTCTTGATGGAGCAGTTTCCAAGGTTAAACAAAGGTTTCTTGATTGAGAAGTTTCTTTAAACAAAAGAGGTATCTTGATGGAGAAGTTTCCTCCAAATTAAGCTTCCTGAGCAGTTTCCTAAGTTACTTTTGGTAATTTGGTAAAATCTCGGTAACATGGTAAGTAATGATAAATCATGGTATATCATGGTAACTTCTGATAACATGGTAACTTGGTAACTTTTGGTATTTACTCCTGGCAAGTTCATCTGGGCTATGTCCGTGACATAAATGACTATGATGTATCATTGTCTATATCTAATTATATTGTGATAATTTTGCTAACAAAATGACATTATCATGTAGATCGCGGAGTGGGATCGTATGTGCTTTGATGCTGAGATGAGAGCCCAGTATCTCAAGTTGCGACTGGTTTTGGACAATCTTATCCCGGTAAGTTCATGTACATATATCATTCTATTGTTGCATTATTATGTTGAACAATTTAAAAAATATTATATTAATACCAAGTTGCACTAATGTTTGGTCATTTTGAATTGAAGAATTACAAACGACGCATATAATTGGAGTCAAATGTGAAGCATACTTTGAGGAAGTCATTTCGAGGCCGCAATATCACCTTTGATAAAGCTACAGAGTTGACACGGGTACATGGAGAGGGACTTACCACACTTGTACAAGTGCAACAGTTATTTCGCAATTGGGTATATCGGCGAGCTGCACAGGAACGCACCCCTGGGAGAGGGAGAAAGAGAGGGGCGGGTAGCAGCGGCAGGACGAGAGAGAGAGAGAGAGAGATGAGTGATTCAACAAAAAAAAAAAAAAAAAACCCCTCCCCCCTGCTACAGCAGCGGGGAGGGGCTAGGAGCAGCGGCACAGCGAGAGAGAGAGAGAGAGAGGGTGGGGGTGATTCAACTATAAATAAATAAATAAATCCATCCCCGCTGTTCGGCACTACTACAGCGCCAAGGAGCGGAGAGGGGCTGAGAGCAGCGGCAGGGCGAGAGAAAGAGGGGGGGGGGAAGGGATTCAACCAAAAAAAAAAAAAAAAACCCTCCCCGCTGCTGGGCGCTACTACAGCGCGGAGCAGCAGGGAAGGGCTGGGAGCAGCGGCAAGGCGAAAGAGAGAGAGAAAAAAAATAAAAAATAAAAAATAAAATAAAATAAATGAGGGGAAGATGATTCAACAAAAAAAAAAAAATACAAGCCCTTCCCCGCTGCTCCGCGCTGTAGCAACGCCCAGCAGCGGGGAGGGGCTGGGAACAGCGGCAGGGCGAGAGAGAGAGACAGGTATACTATTCCATGAGCCTAGAGCTGTCAGCTTGAGAACCCAGGAGCTCGTGAGCCCAACATAGGCTCACGCCATGTCATCTTTGAATTCAAAACTTACAGGGCCTATTTCTTCGGGAGGCACCTATTTCCGCGGATTGATTTACATTTTTCCAGCCATTGCAGACGTCATCTTTCGCATCCATCCAACCCCTGGCCCTCATCTGCCATCATCTTATAACAACGATTTCATTAGTGTGCGATTGTCGAAGTGAAAGAGAATGAGTGTGCTGGTTACATGAATGAGTATTTTGATTATAGGTTTTTCGTGAGAACATGAATCTCAGACAACAACAGTGCCTCAGAGTGTTCATACTGGGTATAAGAAGGCGCATATAGGTTTCCATGACGAAATGTATCTTAGACAACAGTGGTTTTTTTTTTCAAAAAAAAATAATTATTTAAAAATAAAAAACATGGCCCTCAGATTTCGTTTGTGCCAGCGCATACCCTTTTCCTTTTAAAAAAAAATCAAATTTCAGTTTTTGCTTTTGTTTTTGGTTTTTTTTTTTTTTTCAGATAGTGGCCCTCAGATTTTGTTGTGCCGACGCAATACCCATTTTCATAAAACAAAATAAAATTCAGATTTCAGTTTTTTCTTTATTTTTATTTTTTTAATTTTCAAAACAGGGACAGTGGCCCTCAGATTTTATATGCGGCAGCGCATACTGCTTTTCATAAAATAAAAGAAACTTTCAGATTTCAGTTTTATATATATATATATTTTCCCCCCAGGGGACAGTGGCCCTCAGATTTTGCTGGCACATACCGCTTTTCATAAAATAAAATAAAATTCAGATTTAATTTTTTTTTCCAAAACAGGGGTCAGATTTTGTTTGCGCCGGCCCATACCACTTTTCATAGAACAAAATAAAATTCAAAATTCAGTTTGTTTGTTGTTGTTTTTTTTTTCCCTCCCGAAACAGGGGATAATGGCCCTCAGATTTCATATGCACCGGCACATACCCGTTTTCATAAAATAAAATAAAATTCATATTTCAGTTTTTTTTCTTAAATTTCAAAACAATGGCAGTTACGCAGTAGTCAATGGTCCACTACCAGGGGTTAGTAGTGCTACCCGGCACTAGTGGTAGTGGTAGTGGCACTCCTCACCAGTGGTAGTGGTGGCCTGTACATAGTGGTAGTGGCAATGGCACCCCTCGCTAGTGGTAGTGCTGCCCCGCGCAGGAATCCCATGCCTCCCATGACTCCTCCCTCAGGAACATGAGGTGGACCATCCGGCCTTGGAGCCGGTGCCACTTAAGCTGTGGCCATGGCAGCGAGTCCACAACGACGTTGAAGGCAGGTACTGCCACTGGTGCTGGTGTAGCAGTAGCTTGGGTGGACATCATAGTTGTTATATCACTAGTCCCACTACTGCTAATGGAAACTACTGTTGCAGCTGCAGCTGCAGCTGTCAGTGTGGCTGCTGCCCTTATGCCTCTAGTGCCTCTAGTGATGGAGACATAGTCGGGTGACCAGTACATCCTCCACTCCTCGATCTCAACATCGTGCCCCCGCCTAAACTCATGATAATCATCCATGGGCGGCCCCTCAAGGTGCTGAAACAACCCCTTCCATGCCATGAAAGGCGTTAACAGTTGTGGATTGCGCATTTGCCGCAAGTCAAACCAACTATCAAACTCTTGGATAAAATCATCCAACTCAATGGTGCCCACCGCCCCAGAGTACCTACGTGGCCCCATGGTGGCTCCGTATATCTCCTCCATTGTGTCCCACAACAATGGCAAGAAAACAACTTGCACCGCCGGTGCGAGTTCTCCTGATTCACAATCCGAATCAGAACCTTCCGTAGAAGACACAAGAGGTGAAGGTGGCCAAAACCGCACACCATTTAGGTAATGAGCATGCACTCAGCTCATTGGGAGTCACCTTTGATATACTAAGTCTGTGAATTCAATAGCATAGTTGCTTTATGCATGAATTAGGGTTTGCAGCAATTCCAACGAGGGTTGTCTAGTACACACATGGCTAAGTTTTATATTGCATGAACATGCACTTGTTTGAAAGGGACTGCGAGGTAATGCAACCCATATGGTGTCTTCCTTGAAATATCCGCTCGTATTGCTAGTGCTCGTACCAACACTTTCCCCAGCAACTAGTGGCACCTCCGTGTTGACAAACTGACACTCAACCGGTCATGAACATGTCTTTAACCCCCTCTCCACAAGGTAACCGGGTTGTCAAGTTAAATAAACACAGTGTGAAACTAACTAGAATAAATCTAGTTATTTGTATTTAACACTTGGATTTAGTTCAAGTGTTAAGTCAGGTGTCAAGTTTACTTTGACACCTGAACCATCTTCTCTTCACGAGAGCGTCAGTTGTGCGGCTCATCTCTCTCGAGTTGAGCCTGCACGACCGAGCTCCTTCACTGCTTAGAATCTGAGTGTGCTTATGAAGGGAGAATAGGATGTTGTGGGGTGGAGTCCCCATAGTAGTGCCCCTGGCTCGACTCTTAGTTTAACAAGTGATGGTGTTGTATTTCATGTCCTTGTGTCAACAGTGTGGTTTGAGTTTACTATCACTCAAGAGAGATGGGCTTGCATCTGTGAGTGCCAGAGGTGAGTTTAGTTTTAGCACTTGTGGTTTTTGTTTTGAAATTGAGAGATTTGTGCCCAAGCTTAGAGCTAGAGCCCGCCTTGATGCTGATTGAGTCCATGATGTCTGCGAGCGCTTGGTTGATGTTGGCAACCCGCAGACGCTCAAGAATTTCCTGTTGCGGTGGGGCATAACCATTGAGGCTATTTGCATGTGGCTCAAAATTGACATGCCGGTCTATAACCTGTACATGGGGCATGTTGCACCACTGGGTATAGATGTTGGGGTTCTTGCACGTGATTAAGGCCATGCCGGTGTGTTTGGTTTTTTCTGTCGGAGCCACATTGCTAAAGCGAACTTGGAGGATGTTGCCTTGGCCCATGATGGAGTGCAGCGCCTCTGTAGCGGCAGGCTGTGAGTGGAGGGAGTTGAGGTGTTTGAGAACCAGTGTCAACGCGTCCCTTTCAGCTACGATCTCGTGAGTTGTGGCGGCAACCCCGGTCGGGCTGGTCCGTCGAATCCTGAGTTGTGGTCGGATCAGCATATTTTCAACGCGAACTCCCTGCACTTGCATTCTTTGTTTGAGGTTTGCTATTTCATGAGCATGAGCGGCATGAGCGGCATGAGCAGCGTAGTAACACAATCAGTTTTCATGAGCAGAAGTACAAATTTCGAAAATAAAAAACAATAAAAAACAATAATTTAATGCAATGTGTCAGGAAAAACAAATATATTAATCGGCCCCTTGAAGGGAAAATTGCACTTTTGACAGTTGTGCTCATGATATTTCGTCTTCCGCTCATGCCAATTCCCAGCGACATGTGCAAATATGGCGCCGAATTTCGCGGTAATAGGGTCCTTAACCTGAAAAACGGCGACGTATTTCGCGGTAATAGGTCTCTCTGGCGAAAAATGGGAACGAATTCCGCGGCTATAGGTCCCCTCATGACAGGTAATTCGGCACCATTTTTCCAGTGCATGTTCGGACTTAGCCAGTTCGGACTTGGCATGTTCAGACGTGCAACTCACCTCCCGCATATAGTCGCCGAACTGGAGGAAACGATAATGCCACCATGCTAGCCAACTGACCATTGCTCCCTCGTCTGATTTCCTTACAACACCTGACGATGTCCACCAAGCCCGTATGCATGCAAACTGTGTCTCTGCATCATCCAAGGTAGGAGCGCGCTTCCACGCAAGGCACATGGAACGGTGCTCCTCTCTGAAATCTGGCGCCACGAGCCTGGTTGTGTACTGCGAAAGGCTTTGCAGAAAATGGAACCCACAAGATCTCTCCTTGCCTTCCATGGGAACATTGGGGTCTTGCCCGTACACCTTTCGAATGGCAGCCCAACTTGCTTGTGCGTTGTCTGCCATGAAACCACGGAAATTCGGAGGGGGCAATCCCGCCTTGGCCATCTGTTCGTTTATTCCCTGCCAAAGAAGCATCTCCGATTGTGTGTCCTCTCCTTTCATCTCACAAATAGCAATTGTCATTAGCATCCTGCAGTGGGTGTCGTAGACATGTGCACCCATTGTCACCCACTGGTGATTTGTAATTCACTTGATATGGTCGAACATGACCAAACTGTTTGACAAGTTCCTACTCGTCATCCTGTCAACCAGTTCGACGCCGCTGCCAGGTCCACACGTGGACATTTTGAACACGAAACAACGATCTGCCTCAGTCCATTGTCCTGGAAACCTACTTCCATGAATGTAGTCATATCCACATCGTCGCTTCACCTCCAGAATGGAGTGCATATCCGAGCCGCGCCCAATTTTCTGTTTGCATGAGACAATGTGGTTTCGGACATTCGGTGAACATACGTGGGACACCGACTCCAGCAATGCCTCCATTTCCTTCTCGTCGAGAGGAACTCTATCGGAGCCGTCTTCCGACATAATTCTGGCCAATGCCATCTTATGGGCGGCTTGGAGCTGTATCTGTTTGGGTTTGGCACCCGATCTCAACTTAACCTCCTCCTGAACGAGCTGCTCTGCTTCGTGGGCAGCCTCCCGCGAGTTCCCCCTCGCCAATTTGTGACAATGGGAACCAACGTGTATGCAAGCTCGGGTGAGGTCAGGGAAACGATGCAACACATAGAACTGCTTGGCATTACAAACAGACATGCAGTGTGGTGGTTCTTTGCAATGCGCACACTTAAATGTGGAGTTCGGAACCTTCTCCTGAGCTCGAAATGGTTGATGAGCTGTGCCTGTCCAATCGGTCTCGTTCCTGTGACCTCTGGATTTAAAGTGAAAGCTAGTTGGGGAGAAACACCGCAACGCGCCCGCACAAACAACGTAGCGCACCCGCACACCATCGAGCATCTTCATGCTGGTGGTTTTGGTAACGCACCAAGGATGACCGTCATGTTTTCTATCCATATCTGTCAACATTCCGGACGCCCTCGAGTAGTCCGCCCGAGGAGGGAACTCAAAGAAGATATTACCGTCGACGTCGGTGGGAAGGCATGTAACCGATTTAATTGCGAACTTGCTGTAGTCTAGCCCGGCCAGGCTCCGACCGGTGTCCCTCCAGGTGAAGCCCTCGCAGAATTTCAAGAATAGATCGAACTGCGGTGCTCGTGCTGGGAATATGACTCCCTCCTCCACTGACGTCCATTGAGGACTTGCCTGATCTCCAGGACGACCTCGGAACTTCCATGACCTCGTCTGAGTCGGACAGGTTGTGAACAACCCGGTTCTGGCTCGTCTTCATGGATGGGTTCGGCTCTGGATTTACTTCGTTGCGGACTTCTCTCTTTGAGGTAGCCACTCTCTGATTCGCGGATTGTTTCGTGGAAGGCGCCAGAATAGAAGGTGCATTTGGCGGGCAAATGAAGTCCCCAACAGCCCTGTATATGACGCTGTCCAATGGTGGAACTCGCCATTCCCTGCCATCGCCGAAATCATCGTGGAGCACAACAATACTGTCGACAACAAGGCCGTTAGAGTCCTTCCTTTCCTCCTCCAAAAAAACCGACCCCGGTTTCAGGTGGTATCGAACGCACAGATATTTCTCCATCACCCGGCAGGTGTCCCCTCTGCACGGAAATGAAGCTCTATGCTCGTGAGGAGGGCAGTACACTGTAGCGCTCGGGTTTTCCGCCATGGGAGATGTGCACACAAGACTCCCAGGATGGAGTGCGGGGAAGCTCCCTGGTAGAAGGGGGATGCAGCGATGGGAATGAATGCGATGCCGATTTGTCCGAGCGACGAAGCCTGATCCAAATCCAGGGAGCCAACTATCTCAAAAATCCACAGTCAGAGTGTTAATGAACCTTGTCTCCGGAATGCGGCCCCTGGTCTTTGCGCAATAACTGCCAACGGTATGCAGTCAGAAAGTGGGGGGCCGTCCGGATGATGACGGCTGAAGGGGAGAAGCCGGCACCGTGCCGTCACATTACTACCCCCGAATGGAAATTCGGCACCCAATATCCAACAGGGGAAGCCCGGATGAAGTCGCCTCGGGCGCAGAGGCCGGCGCGTGTGCGACAGAGAACATCCCCTGGATGGAGATTCGGCGCCGAATTTCCATCCAGCAGGTAAAGGAAGTCGTGTCGGGGGGTCAGGCCGAAAACTGGCCGGCATAAAAACATCCCCAGATGGAAAAAACGGCGCCGAATTTCCATCCGGGGCGGTTCGGATGCAGTCGGGGAGGGGGGAGAGGCCGGTACTTGGCCGTCACATTTCAACCCCCGGACGGAAATTCGGCACCGAATATCGAACAGGGGACGCCCGGATGAAGTCGCCTCGGGCGTAGAGGTCGGCACGTGTTCGACAGAGAGCATCCCTTGGATGGAGATTCGGCGCCGAATTTCCATCCGGGCCCCCCCAAGGAAGTCTTGTCGGGGTGTCAGACTGAAAACTGGCCGACATAAAAACCTCCCCAGATGGGAAAACGGCGCCGAATTTCAATCCGGGGCCATTCCAATGCGGTTGGGGAGGGGGGAGAGGTCGGCACCTGGCCGTCATATTTCAACCGCCGGACGGAAATTCGGCACCGAATATCCAATAGAGCGGCGGAGAGGCCGGCAAGTCTCCGACAGAGACCAGCCCCCGGATGGAAATTCGGCGCCGAATTTCCACCCAGCAGGTAAGTGCAATCCCGGATGGATGGAAATCAGGCGCCGAATTTCCATCCAGCAGGTAAGTTGAATCCCGGATGGATGGAAATCCGGCGCCGAATTTCCATCCAGCAGGTAAGTGAAATCCCGGATCGATCGAAATCCGGCGCCGCATATCCATCCTGCAGGTAATTCGAATCCCGGATGTATGGAAATTCGGCGCCGAATTTCCATCCAGCAGGTAAGTGAAATCCCGGATCGATCGAAATCCGGCGCCGCATATCCATCCTGCAGGTAATTCGAATCCCGGATGGATGGAAATTCGGCGCCGAATTTCCATCCAGCAGGTAAGTTGAATCTCGGATGGATGGAAATCCGGCACAGAATTTCCATCCAGCTGGTAAGTCGGATCGCTGGCGTATGGATATTCGGCGCCGAATTTCCATTAGGCAGGTATTTCATCGCTGAGAATTACCTTCCTGCAGGTAATTCTGGTCGATGAATTACCTTCCTGCAGGTAATTCTTATCGACGAAGGTAGAAAGGTAATTCCTCGCTCAGAATTACCTGCAGGAAGGTAATTCATCGCTGAGAATTACCTACAGGAAGGTAATTCATTGATCAGAATTACCTGCAGGAAGGTAATTCTCAGCGATGAAATACCTGCAGGATGGAAATTCGGCGCCGGATTTCGATCCATCCGGGATTCCAGTAACCTGCTGGATGGAAATGCGGCGCCGAATTTCCATCCATCCGGGATTCGAATTACCTGCTGGACGGAAATTCGGCGCCGAATTTCCAATCATCCGGGATTCCACTTACCTGCTGGATGGAAATCCGGCGCCGAATTTCCATCCATCGGGGATTCGAATTACCTGCAGGATGGAAATTCGGCGCCGAATTTCCATCCATCCGGGATTCGAATTACCTGCAGGATGGAAATTCGGCGCCGAACTTCCATCCATCCGGGATTCGAATTACCTGCAGGATGGAAATTCGGCGCCGAATTTCCATCCATCCGGGATTCGAATTACCTGCAGGATGGAAATTCGGCGCCGGATTTCCATCCATCCGGGATTCCACTTACCTGCAGGATGGAAATCCAGTGCCGGATCTCCATCCATCCGCTCTCCGACCAACCTTGCGGATGGAAATCCGGTGCCGAATTTCCATCCATCCGCTCTTCGAATTACCTGCATGACGGAAATTTTGCACGCCGACCTAGCTGGCGGATGGAAATTCGGCGCCGGATTTCCATCCATCCGCTCTTGGAATTACCTGCATGACTGGAAAAATGGCGCCGAATTTCCGATTTTGGTGCAAGTCAGATCTGGGACTTAGCCATTTTCGGCCCCGAAATGGAAAAATGGCGCCAAAAAAAAAAAAAAAAAAAAAGCCATTTTTCCATGTCGGGGCCGAAAACGGCTAAGTCCCAGATCTGACTGGCACCCAAAATCGGAAATTCGGCGCCATTTTTCCAGTCATGCAGGTAATTCCAAGAGCGGATGGATGGAAATCCGGCGCCGGATTTTCATCCATCCGCTCTTCGAATTACCTGCACGACGGAAATTTTGCGCGCCGACTTACCTGGTGGATGGAAATCCGGCGCCGGATTTCCATCCATCCGCTCTTGGAATTACCTGCATGACTGGAAAAATGGCGCCGAATTTCCGATTTTGGTGCAAGTCAGATCTGGGACTTAGCCATTTTCGGCCCCGAAATGGAAAAATGGCGCCAAAAAAAAAAAAAAAAAAAAAAAAAAAACGCCATTTTTCCATGTCGGGGCCGAAAACGGTTAAGTCCCAGATCTGACTGGCACCCAAAATCGGAAATTCGGTGCCATTTTTCCAGTCATGCAGGTAATTCGAAGAGCGGATGGATGGAAATCCGGCGCCGGATTTTCACACAGACTGGAAACAAGTTCAGGGAAGTTTTCTGCTTAACTTCATTTTCATCAGACAATCTCATGGCAACAGACATGGCTGAGGACACTCCGCTCTTCAAATTACCTGCATGACGGAAATTTTGCTCGCCGACTTACCTGGTGGATGGAAATCCGTTGCCGGATTTCCATCCATCCGTTCTTGGAATTACCTGCATGACTGGAAAAATGGCGCCGAATTTCCGATTTTGGTGCCAGTCAGATCTGGGACTTAGCCATTTTCGGCAACGAAATGGAAAAAAGTCGCCGAAACAAAAAAAAAAAAAAAAAAAAAAAACGTCATTTTTCTTGTTTGGGGCCGAAAACGGCTAAGTCCCAGATCTGACTGGCACCCAAAATCGGAAATTCGGCGCCATTTTTCCAGTCATGCAGGTAATTCCAAGAGCGGATGGATGGAAATCCGGCGCCGGATTTTCATCCATCCGCTCTTCGAATTACCTGCATGACGGAAATTTTGCCCGCCGACCTAGCTGGCGGATGGTAATCCGGCGCCGGATTTCCATCCATCCGCTCTTCGAATTACCTGCATGACTGGAAAAATGGCGCCGAATTTCCGATTTTGGTGCCAGTCAGATCTGGGACTTAGCCATTTTCGGCAACGAAATGGAAAAATGGCGTCGAAAAAAAAAAAAAAAAAAAAAAAAAAAAAAAACCGCCATTTTTCCAGTCCGTGGCCGAAAACGGCTAAGTCCCAGATCTGACTGGCACCCAAAATCGGAAATTCGGCGCCATTTTTCCATTTCTGGGCCCAGTCAGATCTGGGACTTAGCCATTTTCGGCCCCGAACTGGTTAAATTGCGCCGAAAAAAAAAAAAAAAAAAAAAAAAAAACGATATTTTTCTTGTTCCGGGCTAAATACGGCTAAGTCCCAGATCTGACTGGCACCCAAAATCGGAAATTCGGCGCCATTTTTCCAGTTCTGGGCCCAGTCAGATCTGGGACTTAGCCATTTTCGGCCCCGAACAGGAAAAATGGAAGTTGAAGACTCCCACAAGCTGAAACCATACTCCACACATGCACCACTTGCTTCCTTAACACCCGAGCTCTTCTTGAACTCCTCAAACCCTGCAACACTTGCAGAACAAGAGCTTCTTCACAAGCTCTCAAACTTTCAATGATGCTCTTCTTGAAGACCTCCTCTTGTACATAAACACCACAAGACTTTCTTCTTGCAAACCCTGCAACAGCTTGTAACTTAAGAGCTATCTATCAAGCTCTTTTCCACACACAAGTGTTAACTATGCTAACACCTTGCACTTATAGATGTAAGCAGATCTTCTTCTAGTGATACGGAAATGGTGAAAAGAGGAGAAACCATTCTATCACGTTATATAAGTCAAGCCAATGGCACCTTTGCTAAAAGACTCCACCATACAGACCTCACCCACTCTCCATCTCAAGTACTAGAGCGACTTCAATTGGCTCAACTTTTGTTTGACCACATGTTTTTTGAAAGCAGAGGCATAGCCAGTGGGTACTTTCAGGGCCGAAAATGGCTAAGTCCCTAGAATGGCTGGCACCAAAATCGGAAATTCGGCGCCATTTTTCCAGTTCCGGGCCCAGTCAGATCTGGGACTTAGCCATTTTAGGCCCCGAACTGGTAAAATGGCACCGAAAAAAAAAAAAAAAAAAAAAAAAACGCCATTGTTCTAGTTCGGGGCCTAAAATGGCTAAGTCCCAGATCTGACTGGCACCAAAATCGGAAATTCGGCGCCATTTTTCCAGTTCCGGGCCTAGTCAGATCTGGGACTTAGCCATTTTCGGCAAGTAAATGCAATAAAATGTTGCATTTCAAGTCCACTGGTGCTACATTCCAACTTCACATGACCCTATTTCCGTGCCTCCTAACCCTATTTCCGTGGACTTACAATGGTCTGCTCATGCTTTTTTTTTTTCCGCTCATGCTCATGCCGCTCATGCTCATGCCGCTCATGAAATAGCAGCCCCCCTTTGTTTGGTGTCTTCGGATGCAATGTAGATGAAGCAGAACTTAGAATCAGCCTTGGCTTTGTGTACATGGAGGATTTCAAACTCGTCTCCATATAAATACGTTTCCATGATGAGGTGCATGGACAGCTTGTAACTGATCGTACCCTGTAGGATTTCACTCGTCATGTAGAGAGACAGATAATCGGGCGGGGCGAGTAGATCATATGCCTTTTCAATTTTTCCTTGCCGCAGGACCCTAGAGGCCATTTCCATGACAAAGGCATGATTGCCTTTGAGGAGCGCAATCCCGTCAATGCTGGGATGCTGCAACTCGACTTTCAAGAGGCCTGACCACATCTTACTACCATGCTTGGTATAAGCGGTAATTGGGGAGTAAAGGATGTTACCAAGAGGAATCTTCATCTCGTCAAAACGTTTGCGGGCGCGGTAGAGAGCCTGCTCCTTTGGCATGTCAGTGTCGTTATCGAATCGAATCGAATCATGATGTGGTGTGGCGTTACAGAGAGGCCAGATACTGGGTCCACTTTGGTACCCTTGGGTAATTGAGTGAGTGATAGGAGCTGACCTTCTCGCCCGTTAGGCCTTGTAGTAGGGAAGAAGAGCTGAAGGACGTGTGGAAATGCCTTGAGACTGTGTCGGAGATCATAAATCTTGGATGCGCTTAAGCCCAGGCGCTCGAGCTCTGCCGTTGTCCGCAATTCGGTGATGAAGGGCAATTCTTTGTCGCACGCGTGCTGCTCCAGGGTGTGATACCCCATCCATAACTGGGGTCCAGTCTTGGAGTTGGAGAGCTCTTGGTGCCCGGAGAAGCCTGGAGGGGAACGGCCTCGGGATTTTTTATAGTCTGAGTGCGAACTCCCTGCGTTACTGTTGAAGGCGCTTGAGCTGCGTTTGGTGCGCGAATTAGGAGTAGGGAGCTAAAATCTCTGTCTACTGGTCGAAAGACAACCTTTGGTACTGTGGCGAAGTTGTTTCTGTCAACGAAACATCTGAGACCTATGAAGTACTTTATGAGGAAGGAGAGAGAGAGCTGACAAGAACACAGCCTGCCTTCTTGACACAGAGAAATCAGGTGTTACATTCTCCTCCTGTGAAGCTGAAACAACAAGTTGTCGCCCGAGTTATCACGCGACACTCCGAGAGGAGCTGGGAATCCCTTTCCGAGCCCACTGGATGGCGAGGAAGCTAGGGAGGAGCGCGAGACGGCCAATGCAGTCGTTGTCGAGATGTCTGACGCTGCACAGGCCATCGCCATCGCCACAGCCATACACCCGAGCTCAAGAGTCGTGGTTGGAACAGAGCACGGATCTTGGCTGGAGCAAAGCAGCTCACTAAGAGAGCAAGCCTGTGGTGGTGTGCTCGGAACCCGTAGATAACCTGGGAACAGCTAATAATGGCGAGAACGTTTTGGTTTTTAATTTTTTAATTTAAAAATAAAAATAAAAATAAAAATAAAAAAACCTTTTGATCTAATTTCAATGATTTAGAGCCTAATTGGTCATATCTTTGTAAAATGGACTCCGTTTGACTCAGTTTTTGGGGGGATAGCTGCAGAAAGGGGAAATCTACCTATCTAGGCTTTAATTTTTTGGACTCTGCTAAAAATCTATGGAATTTTTTGAGTGTGAGTGTGCTATGAAAGATCCACAATTCTGTTTCTAGAACCTGTTGTGGTCTACATGAGAGACAAATCTGGGGATGTCCTCCTTGCATGGCTGGGGGAAATGATGACGTAATTGAAGGGCAGGTCTCTTCTCTTAGCTTGTGCACACAAGGGGACAAGATTTATGTTTCTCAAGGACCTCAGACTGATTTGAATAGAGAGCAGTTGGACGAGTTGATTGCATACTGGGAGTCAGGCATTAGCAATAGACAACACACTGCTGTAGTTGGCGTTGAGGGCCTCAATATTGCTTCGGACAGTCAGAACTCAGTTGGAGCAAGCAGTTCTGCAGCTGTAGGTGAAATACCAAAGTGGGTGGAAGCTAGGCTTGGAACACAGCCAAAGACAGCCTCGGGGACCAAGGTGTTCAGCCATAAGGCCGTGGTGTACTGGAGCAGAGGAACAGGAGCTACACAAGTTTTTGCAATCAGACATGGTTGCAGCCAGACACGCTCTACACGAGGCAACCACGAGCGGGGGTTCATTAGCAATGAAAAGTTTGTTCTGCTTGAAGTAGATGCAGTCATTCACAATGAGGACACCCGCAACCGTCTCAAAGCTTTCGAGTTGAGAGACTGTCAGACCCTACCTTTATTTTCTTTAGTGTTCAGTGAGCGGGAGATAGGGGAGTATTGATTTATCTCTACCTGGCAGAGAGAGGAGGAGGGTTGGTTAGAGCGAGCTACTGTAGCTTGGGATAAGGTTAGTAACAGGTTTCTGGACATAGATATACCTCCTACACCTTACCATTATGCAGAGCGAGGCACTTTGAGAGAAGTCTGGCAGTTGATAGCATAGATCATGATTACATCTTGCTTGGTCGGGCCTCTATTCTTCCCCTCCCTCTTTTTACCATTTTCATTACTTTGTACTTGTAGTTGCCAAAGCCTCTCTTGGTGGAGGCCAGTGAGTCCGGGGTTTTGGGCTGGGATATTCTGCAGGATCAGCACTGCAGATGGATTTTGGTGTGGGGGTGTTGATGTTTTGATTTTTTGTGTTTGAATCCCCCCCAACACCTGCATGTTTGACTGTGCGCCATGTTGGTTTTGTGTGGGCGTTTGCTTTCATAGGGATTAGGCCGGACAATCAGAACTCAGTTGGAGCAAGCAGTTCTGCAGCTGTAGGTGAAATACCAAAGTGGGTGGAAGCTAGGCTTGGAACACAGCCAAAAACAGCCCGGGGACCAAGGTGTTCAGCCACAAGGCCGTGGTGTACTGGAGCAAAGGAGCAGGAGCTACACAAGTTTTTGCAATCAGACATGGTTGCAGCCGGACACGCTCTGCACAAGGCAACCACGAACGGGGGTTCATTAGCAATGACAAGTTTGTTCTGCTTGAAGGAGATGCAGTCATTCGCAATGAGGACACCCGCAACCGTCTCAAAGCTTTCGAGTTGAGAGACTGTCAGACCCTACCTTTATTTTCTTTAGTGTTCAATGAGCGGGAGATAGGGGAGTATTGCTTTGTCTCTACCTGGCAGAGAGAGGAAGAGGGTTGGTTAGAGCGAGCTACTATAGCTTGGGATAAGGTCAGTGGCAGGTTTCTAGACATAGATATACCTCCTACACCTTACCATCATGCAGAGAGAGGCACTTTGAGAGAAGTCTGGCAGTTGATAGCATAGATCATGATTACATCTTGCTTGGTCGGGCCTCTATTCTTCCCCTCCCTCTTTTTACTATTTTCATTACTTTGTACTTGTAGTTGCCAAAGCCTCTCTTGGTGGAGGCCAGTGAGTCCGGGGTTTTGGGCTGGGATATTCTGCAGGATCAGCACTGCAGATGGATTTTGGTGTGGGGGTGTTGATGTTTTGATTTCTTGTGTTTGGATCCCCCCCAACACCTGCATGCTTGACTGTGCGCCATGTTGGTTTTGTGTGGGCGCTTGCTTTCATAGGGATTAGGCCGGATTTGATCACCGGTCAATCCTAGAGTATGCTGTCGGTGGTGAGGCTGGAGTGATGACCAGCAAGACCAGTGTTTCTTCTATGGTGAGACTGGGTTGATGACCAGCCAACCATAGGAGTTCTTGCGGTGGATGCAGGTGCAGGTGCCCTGAGCCACTGGGATATGACCCTTAAACTGCAACAGGTGCCCACCCGTGTCACTATTAGAATTAGTACTAGAGCCTTATAGTGTCACGTGGGGGAGGTGCACATTGTGAGTGTCATCACGGAGTTACCCAGGGGTTCTGAGGGGAGTACGGCTACAGGCAGTAGCAGTGAGAGTGGGTTCACCAGACGAGGTGTTCGTTTCAGACCACCTTCACCTCCACCCTCAACTAGTGCAGAGTCAGACATAGACTCGGAGGCTTCATCAACAGGTGTGTAGTTTTCTTCGCCATTATTGTGGGACGACATGGAGGAGATGTATGGAGCTACCAAGGGGTCTCGTAGGTACTCTGGAGCTGTGGGCACAATCGAGCTGGATGACTTTATCCAGGAGTTCGACAGCTGGTCTGATTTGCAGTAGATGCGCAATCCACAGCTGTTCACCCCATTCATGGCGTGGAAGGGATTGCTCCAGCATTTGGAAGGCCCGCCTATGGACGATTACCACGAGTTCAGGCAAGGCCATGAAGCAGAGATTGAGGAGTGGAGGATGTACTGGTCACCTGACTACGTCTCCATTACTCGAGGCACAACGCGACCAGTAGCGGCATCAGCACCAATATCTCCCACTGCCAGCACTAGTAGTGGAACAAGTAGTGCCGGTACTTCTGCAGAAGGTGCTACTACTCCTCCTGCCACGACTACAACACATGTGCCTAGATTCAGCCCGGTGGTGGAGTTCTTCCAGGAGTTGCGGAGGAACTACCAAGGTGTACGGACAGAGAAGCTGCGAAGTTTGCAAGACTTCCAGCGCAAATCCAGTGAGAGCCTGCGAGAGGCCTACACTCGTATGAGGCGCTTGATAAGTGTGACCCAAGGGGTTACTGAAGCTCAGGCAATCCAATTCTGGTATGGAATTTTGGACAAGGAGCTCAGGAGAAGGGTGCGGGATGCAACCCTGTTACAAGCAGCCCAACCCACATTAGCAAATGTGTTTCTGCTGGCTGAGCGGATTGAGCTCAACATGGTGGAGGAGCGAGTTGTTACCATTGGATTTGGCAAAGACATGCCTGCACGAGGCGCAACTACCAGCCTATAGGCACAAGGGACTGCCCAACGGCGTGGTCAGGGGGGCAAGGTTCCCCAACCCAAATTCCATGGAGCTTACAGGGGACCTCAGGTGCAGAGGCCAATAGCATCTTTGCAGGCCAACAACAACCAGGGGTGATATGTTGGACATGTGGAGGACCCCATATCAAGAAAGATTGCCCAGAGAGTGGCAAAAGGCCGGCACAAGCATAGCCTGCACAGTTGCAGTGTGGGCATTGTGGCAAGTATGGGCATGGAGATACCCAGTGTTATGACTTGCACCCTGAGTTGCAGCAAGGCCAGTTCCAAGGGAACAATGGTGGCCAAGGGCGAGGTGGAGCACCTCAGAGAGGACGAGGTGGTCAGGCACGAGGTGTAGGACAAGGGCAAGCACAGTATGGCCAAGGACGTGGAGGTCAGGGCGTTGACCAAGGGATGGCCAACCGGCTTCAGCAACTAGAGCAAAGGCTTGCTGCCATGGCCACAGCTCAGGTGGTACCAGCTCCAAGACCTGGTTGAACCTCATGCAAAGCGCATGGAGGCTTTACAGCAACAGTTAGATGTGTACAGACTCACGGAGGAGCAGACTCTCAGGGGTGCCACACACGACTTGGTGGATAACCACCTTATGCAGGTATGGTTAGCACAAGGGCCGGTGGAAGGCAAAGCACCACGGAAGCTCACCCAGGGCGAGATGAATGAGCTCAGACTGCAGGTGCAAAACATTGCCACAACTACTATAGACAATGTCTATAGTAGGATAGCGGAGCTACAGGAGGATGTAGAAGGCCTGCAGACTCAGGTGGATGACCTGAGTTCAAATATTGACAAGAGAGTCTTTGTACCTGAGGAGCAGTTAATGGCTACTTATTTACATGCCAGGACTCTAATTTTTCAGTCTTCTTCGCAAGGGGTGCAGGAGATGCCAGTGGTAGAAGGGCCAGTGGTACCAATACCACTGCAAGTGACTGTGCAGGTAGCTGACCCTGTTGTTACTACAGCCACACCACAGCCTGAGGTATGGGGGGATGCTGCTTTTAACCCACCTAAGACTCATGCTGCACGGGAGTACAGTCGGGCTATGATTATGCCCTTCAACCAAATTCCCATTGTGTTGGATTTGGCTTGGAAGGAATTTAGTCCTCCGCAATCGTTGGTACATTACTACCAGATCATGCGCATTTGGCTGCCACTGGCAACTAGGACTAAGGTTCTTCCGAACAATCGACCCATTGAGGATCATCACTTTGCGAGGTACTGGTCTGAAGCAGGTACCATGTTGAAGGAATTAATTGCCTTCCAAGTTGTACATGGGTACATTTATACCAAGACCAAGGAGGTATCAAATATTGTCATGGGCTGTGGATTATACTATGCTGCTTGTTTTCTGGCACGTTATCACATTGAGCAGCAGAGGATGCAATCCCGATTTCTGAGTTATTCCAGTGGGGATCATTGGGTCTTACCTTCAGTGTAACCTCATATGTACCTATATGATGCAAAAGTTATGATGTAGAAGGATTCCCAACTTCGTTCATGGTTTCATTCGGCTTGGAACAATTTAACAACACAGAAATTCGGCCCTGAGGATATTTTCTTTAAGGGACATGAGGCATGGAAATACTTACACTGTTCCAAAGTCATTGGCACACCTCTTACCTATACAGATAAGGAGTTGAGGACGTTCACTAATTTTGTTTGCCAGCGCTTACAGCAAGTTGTACAATTTAAACTTCCAGATGTGGTCGGACCACATTGTATGCCACACAGGATTCCACTTAAAGTTCGGCCGTTAAAACACCTAAGGGGAGACGAGGATTCAAACACTACTGTTTCTTCAGCGGACTCTTTTGACATGGCAGAGGACTATGCACTTCAGATGGCAGAGAAGAAACGACGGGGATCTCCTATGCCTGAGAGGTTACCTCGTTATTAGCCAAAGGAGGGTCAGACATTTCCAGGTAGTGCTCAATCATCTCCGTCAACCAATGACAGGACTCGGGCTCGCACACGGAGTCCTTCACGAGACTCTCACCGTCAGAAGGGTGCTCATTCACAAAGGTTTGCTAATCCCAAACAGTAAACCGTGAGGACACGGCTTTTTGAGAGAGGGGAGGGATAAATGTTAGAGGGCTGCTTCGGACTTAGACGCTTTTACGGGTTCTGTGGGGTACCCTTAATTTTTGCGCAGACTGAGACCAACAGGAGCCTTAGGGGTGGCAGCAGCAGGCTTTAGGGGGGTTATACAGCCCGGCACAGCCAGTCACAGCCCGACACAGCCTTACACAGCCAGTCACAGCTCGGCAAAGCTTGACACAGCCAGTCACAGCTCGGCACAACTTGACACAGCCTGTCACAGTACATGGGGAACAGTTATCATAGACAGGGAACGACTGTGAGGGAACGATAACTGCAGAGAGAACGTGTTACTTCAGGGATGACGGTTAGTTAGTTAGGTGGTTAGAACAGCTTGCGGGCAGATAAGGAGAGCGGCAACGGAAAGAGGATCACTTCACGGGGAACGCTACTGGGTCATGGGAAGAGGAGATCAGGCGGAGAGCAAGAACGAGAGCATAGAGAAGGAGGAAAGATGAACAGTAGATGCCTATTACATGCAGAGCTGTAGTGATACTGTAGGGCGGATTAGAGTCACCATGGCATTGGCCTGATACCTGATAAATCATAATCTGATACTTATTCGATACAATCACACTATGTAGAGAGACATGAGTGAAGTTGTGAAATGAATGCATGATTAACTGGAACTAAGTAGATACTGAAGCAATCTGATGCTTCAGTATCAGATAAGGTAAATTGATAACATGAAGGCAAGAAGGAATACAAATGGGAAGCACAACCATGATTCACTAGCTGCAGGTCATGACTGATAGTACTGAGCGGGCTGAGTGCTTAGAGATATCCAACTCTTCTATCTTGGAGTTTCCACCTCGGATAGTGAAGGGATGGGTGAGTAAAAGCCGTTCGACAGCTGGTCCAAGTGTACCATTTGTAAGTCTGTGCAAAAAATAAGGGTACTCCACAGAACCCGTAAAAGTGTCTAAGTCCCAAGCAGCGTGTCTTGTAACTAAGGGCTATGCACAAATTCAAGGAGTGGATTACAATGAAACATTCTCACCAGCGGTGAAGATTTCTTCTACCAGAGTGTTGTTAGCTCTTACAGCTCAACATGATCACGAAGTTCATCAAATGGATGTTAAGACGACATTTCTGAATAGAGAACTACAAGAAGAGATCTACAAGAGACAACCTAAAGGGTTTGTACAAGGAGGAAGTGATATTGTGTGTAAGCTGCAAAAGAGTTTGTATGGACTCAAACAAAGTTCTCGAGCTTGGTATGCCAGGATCGATGCTTACCTCTTAAAGGCAAGATTTGAGCAAAGCATTGCTGACACAAACATCTATGTGAAAAAGATGGGAGAGCAATTTGTGGTCATAGCTCTATATGTGGATGACACAATCATTGTCACCAACGATCGTCAAAGGTTGTTGCCAGAAACCAAAGCACTATTGAGTGCTGAGTTTGCCATGACTGACATGGGTGAGATTCGGTTTTGTATTGGTATTCAAATCAGCAGAGATCGAGTAAATGTGTAGCAGGCTCAACCATTTGTGATGCTTCTTCCATAGCTTCAATGGCACTCATAGATGTAATCAGCCTACTAGGTTTCCCGCTGAGATCTCCTTAGAATTGGCACATCTTCAACTTCATCTCTAGAGTCCATATCAACAAGTGGTTCACCAACTTTGACTCCTTTATCAACTCCATCAAGTTGAACACCTCATCATTTGCTTCAGCCATCTCTTGTATTGGCTCCTCATAAGACTCCTCTTGGAAATGGTGGACGTAGTGTTTGATGAAGGCTTCATACCCTCTTTGGTAGTGGGAGAAGATGACATGGGAATGAGCTTAGAGCCATCCCTGCTGTGTTTGACAGCCTTAGTTGTCTCATTGAACAACTTATATCCCTTCACACCTTCTGTGTAGCCAATGAAGATGCATCCTTCTAATTTGGAGTCAAGTTTCCTTCGCTTCTGAGTATGAATATGGACACATGCACGACATCCAGAAAATCCTATAATGAGCCACACTAGGCTTCTGACCACTCCATACCTCTTCTGGTGTTTTTCCCAACACTGATTTGGTAGGTATTCTGTTGTGAAGATATGCTGCAGCGCCAACAACTTCTGCCCAAAAATGATTTGAAAGATTCACTTCTTTCAACATGCTCCTTGCATATTCTTGCTGCGATCTATTCATCCGCTCAGCTACACCATTCTACTCAGGTGTATATGGAACAATAAGCTGTCAAGCTATTCCATTCTCTTGACAAAACTGATTGAAAACCTTTGAGATGTACTCACCACCATTGTCAGATCTCAAAATCTTAAGAGGCTTTCTAGTTTGTTTTTCTGCAAGTACTTTGAACTCCTTGAATTTCTCTAGCACTTGACTTTTCTGCCTTAGAAAATTCACCACAACCCTCCTTGACAAATCATCAATGAATGTCACAAAGTACCTTGCTCCTCCAAGTGATATGGTTTGCATTGGCCCGCACACATCAGAATGTACAATATCCAATATATTTATGGCTCTTCGTCCACCATCCTTAGGAAATTGACCTCGATGTTGCTTCCCTTCCAAGCAACCTTTGCAGAGACGCATATCGCTCATCTCCTTCAATGGTAGTCCTTCCACAAGATGGCTTGAGAGTTGCATCTGTCTCAACTTCTTAATGCTCACATGACCTAACCTTCTATGCCACAACTCTGTTTCTGACATGACAGGTGTAGATCCCAACTGTGGTGAAAATGTGGTAAGAGCACTAGAGACATGATGTTGTAATCTATACAAGCAATTATCAAGAATAGCTCTTGCTACCACAGCTCCTGAGCTATCTGTGATAGTACAATTCTCATCTTGGAATACCACTTTGTATCCCTTTGCAACAATTTGCCTTACAGACAACAGGTTCTTTGTTGAAGTAGGGACATGTAGGACATTTTCCACCTCTATGGTTTCCCCTTCATTGAGCATAAGAGACTGAGCCTTCCCCACTAATGGCATGCTTGCTATCATCTCCCAAAAGAACATATTGTGTAGGTGAAAGAGATCTATAGGATAAGAAATGCTCTCTCTCTGAACTCATATATTGAGATGCTCCTGAATCAACATACCACACATGCTTCTGTCTAGTAATGACTGAGAGAGACACAACAAATAGAATAGCGTTCCTCTGATGAGTAGCTATGTTCCCTTGACCCTCTCTGTTGCGCTCATCTGCAATGCGCTTTCTACAATCCTTGATCATGTGACCAAGTTTCTTGCAATAAAAACACTTTACTTTGGCCTTTTTGATCTTTGAGCTAGATTGAGGTTTCTAAAATCTCTGGGACTTCTGAGACACATGTGAAGGGAGTCTTCTATTCAAGACTACTCCAGTCTTGCCTGTGAATAAAGCTCTGTCTACTTCTGTAGACGTACCTTGACCTTTTCTTCTTGTTTCCTCCTTGAGGAGAAGTCCTATGACAACATCAATAGTTAAGTTGGTTTGTCCTGCTAGAGACACCACAAAACCATCATAGGATTCAGGCCTGGGGGGTGCACTCCTCATTAAATGTACCAGCCACGTGCGTGCACAGGAGGGGTATTTTAAACCCCCCCATGTACAACATTATACATACAGAGGGGGGTCTAAAACACCTTAAATATAATATTACAGGAAGGGGTTGTTGAGTTTTCAGGGGTAGTGTAGTGGTAAGAACGACGATTAGGCTGCGATGCACCGCGGGATCAATTCCTTTTGTTTGGTTTTTTTTTTTTCTCTCTCCCCGCGATCTTTCTCCCCTTCCCTCCCGCGACTTTCTCTTTTCCCTCTCCTCCTCTCATCTCCACTCCCGCGTTTGCCTTCCCTTCCGCAAAGATGGCTGAACAAGATGTGGCGTCGTGCAAGCTTGGCAGCCCTAGAGAAGGGCAAAGAGGTGCATGGGGATATCGTCAAAGCTGGAATTGTACCAAATGTCATTCTAAACACTGCCTTGGCAGCTCTGGAAAAGGGGAAAGAGGTCCATGGCGACATCTTCAGAGCTGGAATTGTACCAGCTGTCATTCTAAACAATACCCTGGTGGACATGTTTGCAAAATGTGGGTGCATCTTGGCGAACTGCTGTGCAAGGATCTGTTCTTGATGTAAGTGAAGAGGGTCGCTCTCAGATGGGAGTGTACACCGGAAATGTATCAGAAAATGTTTAGTCTTCAGGCTTCCCGCACGTCGGGCATTGACAGGCTACCTCTCATCTCTGCATCTGTTTGTTTGTTCAAAGGTATACTCCCCGACCTGCATTTCAATTTCAGTCTATTGCCAAGAGTAGAGAGAGAAAAATGTACTCATACGACGGATGCCATTGCATTGTGGCCATTTACCCAGTCCGTGCCCAGTTGGGGCGGAACAGGAAGAGGTGTGTGTGAGGAAGAAAGTACTCATGATAGCCTTGTGGCCATAGACCCTGCACCCAAATTGGGCAGAACAAAGAGGAGGAGAGAGAGAGTCATGACACTGGTTGCTAAAACCTTGCCAGCCCTAGACCCCGCCCCAAAGCAGAAGATGGACATGGCGAGGAGGAAACAACAAGTAGGACTGCGAAACCACTTCAATCCATGCCCCATCAAAGGGACCTATCTTCATTTACAAAGTCAAAGGGAGTGTTCGACACTATGGTTGAACGAGGTGTGGTGTCGTGGAGTGCGGTGCTTGCAGGGTATGCACAGCAGGGACGTGGGATGGAGGCTTTGGAGACCTATGAGCAAATGATGTGCGACGGGGTGAAGCCTAACCACATCACGTTTGTGTGCGTTTGCAGTGCGTGTGCAAGCCTGGCAGCCCTGGAAAAGGGCGAAGAGGTGCATGTCGACATCGTCAGAGCTGGAATTGTACCAAATGTGATCATAAACACTGCCCTGGTGGACATGTATGCCAAATGTGGGTGCATGGAGGATGCAAAGGGAGTGTTCGACAATATGGCTGAATGAGATGTGGTGTCGTGGAATGCAATGATCGCAGGATATGCACAGCATGGTTGTCATAGGGAGGTCCTGCAACAATTTGAAGGAATGCAAAAGAACGGCTTGAAGCAGTTTGTGTTCTCTCTGTATGCAGCCACACTGGCCTTCTGAATGAAGGAAGACGCTACTTCGATTCCCTGATTCAAGATCATGGTGTCACTCCGACAGTATAGCACTTTGGCTGCATGGTGGACCTTCTTGGACGTGCGGGACAACTGGATGAGGCAGTGGACCTGAACGTGCGGCAACATCTATCCTCAAGTGGAATGAACAGGATGTCGCGACTTATGTTGCTATCAAACATCTATGTTGTAGCTGGCAGGTGGGTTGATACTGTAAAGGTGAGAAGAATGATGAAGGTAAGAGGGGTTGAAAAGGAGCCAGGTCGCTGCTGCATTGAGGTTTGCAACAGGGTGCACACCTTCGTTGTAGATGACAAGTTGCATCCCAGAATTAAGGAAATCCATGCTGAGCTGAGAAGATTGTCTGGGAAGATGAAGGTCATTTGCCAGGAGCCGTTTTCCAGATTACTTATGATTACCTACAAGAAACCTGCATGGATAGATGGTCAAGTGGAAGCTGCAGCAGCAGCGGCACAATTGATAAAATCAAGCGTTGCTAATGAAGGCACCTTCTTCAACACATTTCACCCTGTTTTTCCCTCGTATCAGAATCGGCCCTAAATATCCATATTGAATTCTGCAAGTTAGCTGGTTGAGTGAATCTTTGATAGTTTGGAGTGACTTTGACATGATACTCCCAACTGACAACATGAAAGTATCCTAAAAGAGGTACAGAGATGAGGAGAAGCTGTGGAATGAATACTTTTCTGACCCCAGTCAATGGTGGGACAACCGAGGCAAAAAGGTGAATGCAAAAAGGTGAATGCCTGTCAGATTACCTGTCATTCTGAACACTATGGCTGAACGAGATGTGGTGTCGTGGATTGTGATGTTTGCAGGGTATGCACAACAGGGGTGCGGGATGGAGGCTTTGGAGACCTATGAGCAAATGACGGGGGAAGGGGTGAAACCGCCCACATAACGTTTGTGTGCGTTTGCAGTGCGTCTGGCAGCCCTGGAAAAGGGCAAAGAGATCCCTGGTGACATCATCAAATCTGTAATTGTACCAGATGTCATCCTGAACATTGCTCTGGTGGCCATGTATGCCAAATGTGGGAGCATTGAGGATGCCAAGGGAGTATTCAACACTATGGCTGAATGAGATGTGGTGTCGTGGAATGTGATGCTTGCAGGGTGTGCAGAGCATGAGCACGAGATGGGGCTTTGGAGACCTGAAAGCAGATGATGGGGGAAAGGGTGAAGCTCGACCACATCATGTTTGTGTGCTTTGCAGTGCGTGTGCAAGCCTGCAGCCATGGAAAAGGACAAAGAGGTGCATGGTTGCATCACCAAAGCTGGAATTGTACCGGATGTGATTATGAACAATACCCTTGTGGACATGTATGCCATTGTGGGAGCATTGAGGATGCGGAGGGAGTGTTCAACACTATGGCTGAACGAGGTGGTGTCGAGGAACACGATTCATCCAAGAGGTCGATTTTAAACACAAGATTACTTCTGATTCCCTGCGGATCAATAGCTACAAGAAAGCTGCGTGGGTAGATAGTCAACTGGAAACAGCAGCGGCAGCAATGCATTTGATAGAATAAGGCGCTGCTAATGAAGGTACCTTCTTCAACACATTTCAGCCTGTTTTTCCCTGTTATCAAAGTTTTTCCCTGTTTTTTCCTGAATGAGCATGGATAGAGTGTGGGTCCAAATTCATCCAAGAGGGCTGGACTTCAAGCTCCAGATTACCTTGATTCCATGTGGGGGTCAGTAGCTACAAGAAACCTGCATGGGTAGATGGTCAACTAAAGGCAGCAGCTGCAGCGGCACAGTTGATAAAATCAGGCACCTCAACCATGACCACAACTTCTGAAAGAGGATCAAGAGAGGGAGTCCACAATGTTTTTCTACTCAACACCCTTGTCAACATGTATGTTATGTGCGGGAGCATCATTGATGCTCACCAAGTGTTCAACAGAATGCCTCAACGATCTTTGATCACGTGGAATATAATGTTGGCAGGATGCAATGCGTGTCCAAGCCTGCGAGCTCTGGAAAAGGGGAAAGAGGTCCATGGTGACATTGTCAAAGCTGGAATTGTACCAGATGTCATTCTGAACACTCCCCTGGTGGACATGTATGCCAAATGTGGGTGCATTAAGATGCGAAAGGAGTTTCCATGGCTGAACGAGGTGTGGTGTCGTGGAGTGCGGTGCTTGCAGGGACGTGGTATGGAGGCTTTGGAGACCTATGATCAAATGATGGGGGAAAGGGGTGAAGCCCGACCACATCACGTTTGTGTACATTTGCAATGTGTGTGCAAGCGTGTCAGCTTTGAAAAAGGGCAAAGAGGTCCATGGCGACATTGTCAGATTTGCAATTGTATCAAATGTCATTATGAACAATACCCTCGTGGATATGTATGAAGGGAGTGTTCAACGGTATGGCTGAACGAGATGTGCTGTCATGCAGTGCGATGATTGCAGGATATGCACAGCAAGGGCGCGCGATGGAGGCTTTGGAGACCTATGAGCAAATGATGTGCGAAGGGGTGAAGCCCGCTTTGCATTGCATGATGTTGAGGAAGAGCTTAAAAAATCGTCTCTTTGCCACCACAATGAGAAGCTGGCCATTGTTTTTGGGCTTATCAACACACCCTCTGGGATGTCTTTGGGGATCATCAGGAATCTTCGGATGTGTGGTGATTGCCACACAGCCACCAAATTCATCTCAAAGATAGCTAAGCAAGAGATTGTTGTACGGGATGCAAACCGCTTTCACCACTTCCAAAATGATGTTTGTTCTTGTGGGGAGTATTGGTGAAATGAAATGTTTGTCACCTAATTGAATGTATTGAACTCTGTCAGCTGCGAGTCAGGTTGGACTCCAACAGTGGCAGCAAAGGCGCACGAAATCTCTTTTTGGAGAGGAATTCTCAACATTAGGTTTTGAACATAATTGGACCTTGCGAAGGTTGAAACTGTAGAACAAGTTCAGAAACTGTCCTAGTTGATGAACAGAGGTGCAGTGACTAGGTCTTGATGGTCTTCAAGAGGGTCACTCTCTGATGAAAATACCCAGGACTGTATATCAGAAAATAGAAACTTTCTTCAGGCCTCTTGCACATCGGGCATTGACAATGTCCCTTTCCTCTCTGCATCTGATTATGATTCCACAGCAAGTTTTATCGAGGGCAAAAAGATTTTTTTTAATTAATTTATTAGATTTTATTCTATTTTTAAATGAATAAACTTGATATAATATAAAAAACATACATATACATATTTGAGGGTATTTTTTAATTATTGAAAAAGAAAATATACATACAGAAAGCGGTACTTTTTAAAAATTAAAAATTTCTATATATTTACAAGATGGGGTTTTATAATCTTCAAAATGTATGTACAGAGGGGGTATAAATGATCCAAGGACCCGTATATAGGAGGTTTTTTTATTAGGCGGCGAACGCACGTGATACGGACATTTTATAAAGAGTGCACCCCCCAGGGATTCAGGTAAGGTTGCCAATAACACCACTACGACGTGTTCATCAGTCACATTAGTTCCCACAGAGACTAGTTGATCTCGCAACACACAAAACAAATTCAAGTGTTGTTCAACTGAGTCTGACTTGGTCATCTTCAGACCATAGAACTTTTGCGTCGCATACACTTTGCGATGTGACATCCTTCATCTCATATATGCTTGCTAGCTTGTCCCAAACATCCTTAGCATTTGCTTAGCACTTATAATAAGATGCAATTGATTGTCTCTCAAGCTTGTGAGCTCTTGCTTTCTGATCTTTCATGTCTCATGGCTTGGCCAATAATAGTGTCAGGTCTTGGGACTGATCCATCAACCACTCCCCATAGATCTTTGTGTAGAAGGACCATCTCCATCTTAAACTTCCAGGTCTGATAGTTAGCTCCATTGAATCGATCTTCCACTCTCACATCTAATGCACTCGTCATAGACATAGAAGGATGATTGCTAGAAGACGACGCTCCAGCCATAATCGTTCTCTCAATCTCAACTACCAACTCTCACCTAGATAAGAATGGCTCTGATACCATGTTAGAATTGAGCAAGAACATGAACAAGAACTAAAGTCTTAGACTAAAGCTAAAACTAAAACTCTCCTCCCAACCATAGAAGCCACCATCATACTCTTACACTTAGACTAGTGGCTTTACCCCCGAGCTTATACAAGAAGGTCTCTAGGAAGTCCTACTTGGTCACTTTCACTTCCACTATGGTGACCATCCACCTTCTAACCATTCACCTTCCAAAGGTGAGTTAAACAAGATAGTCTCTTAGACTTCTAAACCTTTGGCCTTCAAGACTTTGTCTTCTAGATATGTTTAATTACTTCCAACATTGAGCATTTGTTACACACCAACATGGTCGCGGCACCACCAGCATGCCCACATAGCATGCAACGCAACCCTGCAGGTACCATTGCAAGGTTGAGATCTATCTTCCCATCCACATGTGGAAGGTGACATGACACACAATTGCGCACATGGTCCTTCCATATCATGCCATCTCGACCCTCCAGAATCAACACTCCTGAAGGCAACACCTCCCGGACCCTTAGAATCACACGACCTGCTGTGACATCCAAGGTCGTAAGCGCTGTCTGCTGCAGATACACATAAACCCAAGATGGAAACGCCGAACACCTAGCCAATATCCCCCTCCACGTATAGTGGAGTTTCTCAATGTATCTCGGTGTTGGGCAATAGCAAGGTTCTCAAAAGCCATAGGCATGACCCTCTTGAACAACTCTGCCCGTTGGGCACATGCTTGTGTCCACACATCCGGATCATCAAGGTTGAGGACTACTGCAGTCTCCCTGCGAATAGATGTAGGCAAATCTGGCTCTCGGCCAAAGAGAAGGAAATAAGGCGAGAACGAGGCAAGTGATGCTTGTTTGCTAAACCTGTAGCCCATGGCCAACCAAGGTAGCTGAAGGTCCCAATCTCCCAAGTGTCCCTTCTGCAAGCCATACTTGCGCAAGCCTCGCTTGACTGTTTGCACAACCCTCTCGGCCAAGCCATCAGCCTCGGGATGATCCCGAGAAGTAGTGTGGTGATCTATCAAGGCTTGCTCACACAAAGCCTGAAACTCCCCCAAGAATTCTCTCCTCTGGTCCGTGAGTACCTCGGCTGGAGCACCAAATTGGCTAAGCAGTCGATCTAAGAATGCATACGCAGCCCCCTTACTTGCCTTGTCAGGCAATGCCACCAGTTCAATCCATTTGGAGAGATATTCCACCATCACCAGCACATACTTGTTATGGCGAATAGTTAGTGGCAATGGGCCTGCGAAGTCAAGACTCCAACGATAGCCCAAACCCATAATGGGTAAAAGATGCAATTGTGGAGTAGATGCATTGAAAGAAGCCCGCATTCTATCACACACCATGCAACTTGCCACTAATTGTTGCACATCCGTGTGCATGCCCCGCCACCAATACTGTCCTTGCAGCAAACTATGAGTGTGTCACACCCCAAAATGTCCCAACTCCTCATGGGCATGGCATATCAATCGCGTTCGTTGTGTTGGATGAGGCACAATCCTCACTCGTCCATCCTCCCATACTCGGAGTAGGTGAGTCCCCTCCCACTTGAATCTCTTGGCTTGTTGTAGGACCCAATCTCTCTCCTTAACAGTCATATTAGCTACTGTCTCTCCGGTATGAAGGTATGCCAACACTGCTGCATCTTCATGCACATCCTTAACACCACCAAACTCCTCACTAATCTCTGGATCGTCATGCACGCTATCTACATGACCTATCGCATGGGATGGACTAGCTTGAGCTCCCATTGCTAGGAAGCACAAAAAGGCAGATGCATGCCATCCTGACACCATCTCCTCATCCGTCTCACCATGCCACCGAGCTCTAGTATCATCATGCTGGCTCGTGCATGGATTACGACTCAATCCATCTGCATCCCGATTGACTATACCGACTTGATGCACCACCTGGAAGTCGTACTCTTGAAGCATAAGTGCCCACCGTGCAAGCTTTCATGTAAGCTTGTCTGACTACATCAACCATTTCAATGGTTGGTGATCCGTGACAAGGGTGAAGAGATTGCCATAGAGGTAGCATCTAAAATGTGTCACTGCCCATACTGCAGCCAGACACTCCCCTTCATAGGAACTATACTTTGCTTCGGCATCATTGCTCGAGCGGCTAGCATATGCCACGATGAACTCTCTTCCCTCATCATCCACCTGTGTGAGCACTGCTCCAATCCCCAGCATACTCCACTCCGTATGTAGCTGGAAAGACCGCCCCCGAATAGGCCGCCTCAGAATAGGCGTAGAAGCCAATCGAGCCTTGAGTTCCTCAAAGGCTTCTCTTGCTCCTCCTCCCACTGCCACTCCTGACCCACCTTGGTCAACTTGGTAAGAGCTTTTGCAATGCTGCTAAATCCTTGACTAACCGTCAATAGTAGTTTGTCAACCTCATGAAAGCACGAACTCTGCTTACATCTATAGGGTGTGAAATGCGTGAAATGGCCTCCACTTTTGTCTGTTGAACACCCAATCCTCCAGGGTATATCATGTGGCCCAGATACTCAATTTGATCGTGGAAGAACTTGCACTTTCCAGGGTGCAGTTTCAATCCATGCGCCCTCAAACGCTCAAACGCTCAAAAGGTATCTCTCATGTTCCTCAACCGTGGCACTAAAGATAATGATATCATCAATGTAGCACCGGACGAAGTCTAGCCCTGCAAGAATCCTATCCATAACCCTCTGAAACTCTGCAGGAGCATTCTTCAACCCAAACGGTTGGAACCGCCATTGGTATAAACAATCCTTCCCATGTTGGTCAATCCCCCAGAATGTCGTCTTTTGCTTGTCAGCCTCTTTGATTAGCAACTGGTGGTAACCGGATCGCAAGTCCAATGTGCTAAACACCTTTGCATGCCCAATGGCATCAAAGATCTCATCTGGAGTTGGCATGGCATATCTATCGGACTTAGTATGACGGTTCACAGGACGGTAGTCCCCACACATCTTCCTTTCTGTCCAATTGCCATAGATATCCTTCTTAGCTGGCATCACCGTTGCCGAGGCATACTCCCCGCCTGACAACTCCACCAATCCAGCTTTCAACAACTTCATAGTCCGTGACTGGATCAAAGACCTCTCCATATCACTATACCTGTAGGGCCTTCGAAAGATTGGCGTGTCACTTGCCAAATCAATACGAATCTCCTGACCCTTCAAACTCCCCAAATCCTTCAAACTGAAGGCAAAGCAATTTCTATAAGCCCTTAAAAATTGCTGGATCCTCCGTTTCTCTCCTCCGGTGACTGTAGGTCCAACATCTGGTTCCCAATTGTCCTCAATGATTGCAACCTTGGGTACACCAGGCTTGGAGGTAGGAGACGTATCTTTTGGTTGCTAGATAGCAACCTCTTGGGCCTTGTCTGCCCAGTCTAACTATGGCGTAGCCTCCACTTGATCCGCCATAGCCACCTTGAGAACATCCTCTGAGCAAGAAACATTTTCAACCTCTTCAAAAACCTTGGCCACCTTGGCCTCCAACTGATCCTCAGTCCATGGCTCTCCCCACTCCTCATAATGCTGCTTGAGAGATCCAATGACTCTCTCTTTGCGCATCTCATCCCATATCTGCCATGGGTGTTTGCACCCCATGATCCTGTGCTCGCCCCCACTCACTGCCTCCACCGTCCTTGTTGGCAGAGATGGTGCAATATCCAATAGAAGTGCAGAAGTAGCCACTAATGCTTGCAATCTCCGTTGCTCACCCATGCACAAGCCAATGACCCATGTCAAGCAATTGAGATCCATTGCCTGACCCAACACCTAGCGTCGTGATGCCTCTGACAGAGCTGACACAGCTGTAGTGCCCGTGGCAAATCCCATTGCCCGCTCTCGCTCATCCGCATTGGGCTCCACCAATTGCTGTAGCACACTGTCCCAAATCAACCCAGGACCATTGTCTCTAAAAGCATGAGACGAGGGAAAGCTCATGAGCGTAGGCAAGGCTGCACGTGGCTACCCCACTCAATTTACCACTGCTAGAGGTGGATGGTCATCATGTCGCACCCTCTGTGGTTGCCTCCCTTGGTCCAAAATGCCCTCAACCGTGAGGTTGGGTGGCCGTTGAATGGAATCATAGGCTCTCTTGAGCAACTCCGGTGGTGCAAGATTTGTCCACCACAACCTAGGCCTATGTGCCCGTGAACCCACTGCAGCTACATCCAACAATAAAGCTGGTCCAATCCATGACCGGATCTGATGCACACTGGCCATAACCCTAGCCCGAGAATCCCCCATGAGAGGAACATTCTCCAGGATGTAAGCTGGAGGTTGCACTTGCCTCACCTGCAAGTCACGCAACACTCGCAACATCTCCCAAAATAAATGCGATCGTGCATCATGCAAGCCATTCCCATGACCTACGGGAGAGTGTCATTGGCAAGGCCATTCAGCTATCACCAAGTCAATGGAACCATGCCGGTCCAAATCATCCGCCCCCAGCAAGGTAATGTCTGCTGACAAGGCCTTTTGATACCCTTGAATTGCTGATAGAGGCAACAACTCAGGATACTGGTGTGTGAGCAAGGCGATGTGGCGCATAGAAATACGCCGAGCTATCTCATCATTCTCCACATACAAGTACTTGCGTACTTTAATCCCTGTTTGCAATACTCCTGCAAGCCCAGTGCTCATGCCTCCAAACAAGTCTAGCAAACAAATCCCTGAGTCGGGTGGTTGCCAGGTAATGGGCACTGTGTCCAAATGAGCTAACTCATGAGGTCCAGGTGATGTCACTGAACTCCCCTCACTCACCAATGGAAAGGCCTCCTGCCATGCTTGGTGCACACACTCGCCTGCTACTCGATGCAAATTCCCAACCGTACCCACAGTGGAATATGCACAGACACATGAGGAAGCAAATCAGCCTTGTATGCCAATTGTTTGTCATCATCAGGTGATGGCCTATGTCGTGCGCATACATATCGCTACACAACTACATCGCTGTCCAAAACCACACAACACATGTGCACGCCACACACTAGTATATCACTAGTCCATCACTAGTCCACCCACTAGTCCAACCACTAGGCTACAACTAGTCAGTCACTAGGCTGCCACTATGCTGCCCACTATGGCAGTTACTAGTCCACACAATAGATTACGAAGAAGAATACAAGTACAAGCTCATGCGAGCTCACAAAGCTGAAGCATAAACTCATGCATATATAAACTCATTACTCAAATACAAGTCAAGCCAAGTGCACCCCACGCCATGGGGAATCCACACTACGGCGCCATAGCTAGGCGCGGTGAGGCTCAACTCGAGAAAGATGAGCCTCCCGCGCTTGCCGTGAAGATAACCACTCCAGGGCCTAAATCTGCCTTGACCCCTGGATTGACACTTGGGCCAATCCCAAATGTCAATATGTAAAAGCTAGCTATTTCCTAGCTAGTTTCACACTAGTGGTAAAATAACTTGACAGCTGTCGTGCGCATACATATCGCTACACAACTACATCGCTGTCCAAAATCACACAACACATGTGCACGCCACACACTAGTATATCACTAGTCCATCACTAGTCCACCCACTAGTCCAACCACTAGGCTACAACTAGTCAGTCACTAGGCTGCCACTATGAACTTCATGCTTGCTCTCCTCAAGCATCCATGACTTCTATGAGATACCAAGGCAAACTACCTTGATCTTCTTCACCTCAAGCCACAACCAAGCTTGATTCCATCTCACCTAGCAATGCATTTGCCACACAACAAGCTTCACTTCTCTTTGGAGCTCAAGAATCAAGCTTTTTACCTCATATCACTACAACAGATTGCGGCTTTTATGACTCCCATGGGTGCGCAGTCATGACATATTTGTGGCAGAAATGCCATTTGCAGTCGTAAAATGCTTTTGAAGTCATAATGTAGGTCTGGAGAAGGCGTATATGCGACTGCATGGCTTCGGACTCTGCGCAACACAGGTCAAACATGTTTGACCACGAATATTGGCATGGCAGATATGACTACTAGTCACGGTCATGGCTACACTAGAATGACGTGTGCATATTGCAAGACAGACATATGACTTCATGACTCTCACTCTAATGCATTATGCCAGATCATCACATGGATGAATCACTACATGACTACACGTGTCGACACATGCTTTTCTGGTTATATATATAATATATGAGTATTTATATCTTAAAAAAACGGAGACTCTTACCACTAGAATGAATTAAAAAAACCCAAAAAAAACAAAGATTTAAAAAAAATCACGTCGGCTGGTAAGTGCACAGTGTGTCGCCCTTGTGGTTTGGGGTTCAAACCCGCTGCCCTTATCCCGTGTGTGGGATTGTTCGAGACGGTATGTCTTGACGTTGATCGTCTTGTAGGTCTTATGGCCCATAAATGAAGGCGGGTGAATTTTCCCCCTCCTCAAGGGCTTGTGGTTTCCTTTAAGAAAAGAAAAAAAAAAGAAAAAAAATCAAAAAAGGGCTTTTAGGGTTTACAAAAAGGTTAAAAAACTTAAAAAGTTGCCCATCACAGTAGCGTGAACAGACTTAGAGCGAGCGGGAGGGAGAGAGAGAGAGGGTTGGGACTTAGAGCGAGCGAGCGGGAGAGAGGGCAAACATGCATGGGAGGCCCGCAGTTGGATCAACCTTCGCATCTGGAGCAAGCAACCCTAGAAACGCTAGGGTATGTGTGCGAGGAGGTTTTGGCTGGGAGCCCGCCGTTCTTGGGAGAGTCAGCTTCGTCTTAGCAGGCCGTGTTTCAATCTCTACCCGCTCGGCCCTGATTTTACAGCACGGAGCAGAGCTGGCATGAGTTTCTAAAAGATCCTTCACGATGGTGGGACAACCGCAATCGCAAGGTGTGGCTTTTTCTTAATGTACGATGTGAAGAAGTTTGTCCATCCTGCAAATGTGGGTTGGCTCTCCTGTTAGTACCATGATTTGGTATTCTTCCTGATGTTTACAAGGTTCTTGGGAGAGTTAGCTTGGTCTTAGTAGGCCGTGTTTCAATCTCTGCCCACTCAGCTGCACCGTGGTGGTTCTCACTGACCAATCCGACATTACCTAACTACAGACACAAGCAGCACACACTAGAGGTCATCTTGGGTTCATGTTCAGTCAAATCCTCCATGGGTCATGACACAAGGTCGAGGACAATGTGGTGAGGGCACCTTCTTCTTCGACCTATTTCAGCCTATTTTGCCCTCTCATCAGACTCGGCCCTGAATTTGAATCATGGAGCAGAGCTGGCATGAGTTTTTTAAGATCCTTCAGGGTGCGACCGCAATCGCAAGGTGTGGTTTTTTTTTAATGTACGATGTGCAGAATTTTGTCCATCCTGCAAATGTGGGTTGTTGGCTCCTGTTAGTACCATGATTTGATATTCTTCCTGATGTTTACAAGGTTCTTGGGAGAGTCAGCTTGGTCTTAGCAGACCGTGTTTCAAAGTCTGCCTGCTCAGCTGCACCGTGGTGCAGGTTCTCATTGACCAATCCGACATTACCTGACTACAGACACAAGCATCACACACAAGGTCAAATCCTCCATGGGTCATGACACAAGGTCACGGACAGTGTGGTGAGGGCACCTTCTTCTTCGACCTATTTCAGCATGTTTTGCCCTCTCATCAGACGCCTGAGATGCATATTGAATTTTGTAAGTTAGCTCATTGCTCGTTGATAAGTAGGGTTGGGGGTGTTTGCTGGAACAATTCTAGGCTGTCATTGTCAGCTGCTAGCAGAAGGCAAGGATGTATGCATAGATAGCTGAAGGATTTTGTGCAGAGGCATAGATAGCTGAAGGAGCAGGGATAGAGTGTGGGCCCAAATTCGTCCAAGAGGGCCGGATTTCAAGCTCCATTATTTCAGTGTCATCCATTCAGCCAAGGATTTCCTGGTGACATTGCCAAGGCTTTACTCGCAACACGATGCTTGTAAAGCTTCCTTAGCTTGAATGCTGATTATGCTTGAATTATTAGGTTTGTAAAGCCAGTTTTGAAATTTTCATGGTAATCAGCTCTCTTGAAAATATGTAGGTTGCAAGCCATTTACAGCGGGCCGTGGGTGGACTGGAAGACAGCCATTGAAAGTCCTGGTGCAAGCTAATACCAGTGGAGAGCAGAATAAGCTTCATATGCCCTTTTGGTGCTAGTTATCTTCATGTATGGTACTGTTGAACACCAACAATCTTTTGGTGAGATTCTGTCTTGGTGCACATGTCTGATAAAGAAAGACGGTAATGTTTGTTCTGAAACCTGAAGGCGTGAAATGATTCAACACAACAAGAGCATTACGCGTGTCATAGTACAAGCTGTAAGAAAGCAAGAGATACATAGTTATACAGTCAAACAGACAACTATCAGCTTCTGTGGAATCTCTTGCCAATGGCAGGATGGGTTGGGAATAGCCAAGTCAGGAGGTGAATGCCTGTCAAATTACCACATGTCCTTTTGACCTGCCCTGGTGGACATGTACGCCAATTGTGGGTGCATTGAGGATGCAAAGGGAGTGTTCAACACTGTGGATGAACGAGATGTGGTGTCGTGGAGTGCGATGCTTGCTGGGTATGCACAGCTGGGGTGCGGGATGGAGGCTCCAACCTTTGAGAAAATGATGGGGGAAGGGGTGAAGGCCGCCGACATAACGTTTGTGTGCGTTTGCAGTGCGTCTGCAGCCCTGGAAAAGGGCAAAGAGATCCCTGGTGACATCATCAAATCTGCAATTGTACCAGATGTCATCCTGAACATGGCTCTGGTGGCCATGTATGCTAAATGTGGGAGCATTGAGGATGCCAAGGGAGTGTTCAACACTATGGCTGAACTAGATGTGGTGTCGTGGAATGCGATGCTTGAAGGGTGTGCAGAGCAGGAGCGCGGGATGGGGCTTTGGACACCTGAAAGCAAATGATGGAGAAAAGGATGAAGGTACCTTCTTCAACATATTTCACCCTGTTTTCCCTGCTAGTGTTTGCTTTGACAATTCTAGGCTGTCATTGTCAGCTGCTAGCAGCAAGGCGAGGATGTATGCATGATTTGTGCAGAGGCATGGATAGCTGAAGGAGCAGGGATTTCGTGTGGGTCCAGATTCATCCAAGAAGGCCAGATTTCAAGCACAAGATTACCTGTGATTACCTGTGGATCAATAGCTACAAGAAACCTGCATGGGTAGATGGTCAACTGGGAGCAGCGGCACAAGTGATAAAATCAGGCATTGCTAATGAAGGCATCTTCTTCAACACATTTCACCCTGTTTTTCCCTCTTATCAGAATCGGCCCTAAATTTACATGTTCAATTCTGCAAGTTAGCTGATTGAGTGAATCTAGTTTGGAGTGACTTTGACATGATACTGCCAATGTGACAACAGGAAAGTGTCAAAAAATAGGTAACAGAGATGAGGAGAAGCTGTGGAATGAATACTTATCTGAGCCCAGTCACTGATGGGTCAACCGGGGCAGAAAGGTGAATGCCTGCTACATTTCAGAGAGTAGCAGACGCAATTCAGCATAGGAATTAGTGTGCTACGCTGAGTTGGGTGTTTCCTAGAACAAATGTAGGCTGTCATTGTCAGCTGCTAGCAGCAAAGTAAGGATGAATGCTTGATTTGTGCAGAGGCATGGATAGCTGAAGGAATAGAGATAGAGTGTGGGTGACGCAGGGTGCTGGGCAATGGGCAAGATGTCTTTGTATAAACGTGAGTGACCTTCCTATCATCCTGGGTTTAATTTTTAGTGCATGTTTCTTTGTGAAGTATCTGACGGCTTCGCCAATACACACCAACCTTTTTGCTTTGGTTTGTTTAGGACATGGGATAAAAGTTACCATAAACAACACTGGCATTGGTTTTTCATATATGGTATTAGATAATTCTCTTAATTGTTTCCACCTTGGCAGGTTGCTCAGTGACCTTCCCTGGACGCTTTGGAGTATAGCGAGTGAGTGTCTCACAATGCAATATTGGTTGGTGCATCTTATGCAAGAACTTGGAAAACAAACAAATGTCCTTGCTGTAGTAATTCTTAAAGCCATGCAAGCCGTTTTTGATGGGTTGCAGATTGATGGAATACATGAGTAATTAGAAGATTCTGGGTGAACACTTTTCAAAGTGTTATAGTTAGACAAAATAATTCACATGAGAACATGCGACTATTTAATGTATTTTTAGATCGCAACAAAAATGATAATGATAAATAGATTGGTAAATAGAGATGGTATGCAATCTCTTGGTTTTGCTCAGCTTGTTGCAGTTATGTCTTGCTGCCTTGTTCTCTTTGTATTATATATTATATTTCATTGTTGTAATAGACATGTACATGACTGCTATCATAGTCATAATAATGACTACATCTATTTTCACTCTCCAATAGTACTACACCACGTGGCAGAAATACAAATATGTAAAAAAATAGCAATACACCCCAAAAAAACACCCATCATGACACATGTCTATCTGCTGATGGACCACGTGTAAAAACTACAACGTGCCATGTGTTGCAACCAGATTAGCACACCCGTAGTCATAGTTCGCAGTCATGGAGAGCTAAACACTCTGCCACGTGTCATTTCCTGCATCGAGCACGTGCCACTCTTGCACAGCCGCTGACATGGACTACACTGTCCGTTCAGTCATTCAGTAAAGCCAGCGTGTATGACTACCCCCACAGCTGCTCTGGCGCCACGTGACAGCCAGCCTGGAGAGTCATATCTGCCATGTCACAACTGACTAGGTCTTTACGTCTGCAGAGTCAGGAAGTCGTAAATGGCTTCCATGACTGCATTTGCAGTCATAACACAGAGACGTAAAAGCCGCAATTTGTTGTAGTGTTTGACAAGCAACCAAGTCTTGCACTCATTCGTGTGCTCTTCTTTGGCCATCCACACACATACTCCATTCTTGGCTTTTATGTGTTGCTTCTCCAAACATCAATACATCTCCATCTCATGCAAAGAGTAAGATTTAAGTCCCTTCACTTGCTAGCTCAAGAGTCGTGCTCTCCTCAAGCTTAAGGTTGAAGCCCCAACTCAAGCATGTACTCTACAAGTGCTTTTCCTTCACCTAAGTGGAAACCAGCCCTTTTCCTTTCTTCTTGCTCTCCAAGGCTTGAAAATAGAAGCCTCAATGGGCTGAAAACATGCTCCACATAAGCATCACCTCATACACAAATGAATGAACTTGTTCCCTTCACCTTCTAGCTCTCCTCAAGCTTGAAGTTGGAAGCCGCACTTGGAAAGCATGCTCCACACATGCGCCACTTGCTTGGTCAACCACTTGCTTCACCAAGAGCAATCCAAGAACTCATAGAACTAGCAAAAGCACTCCCTTCTAGCGCCTTAGCTTGCTTGTTTGTCAACCAAATGAAACCCCATCTAGCTTCATTTCACCATGGATAAAACAACCACTTCTTAGCTTCTCTTGAGCTACTCAATGCTCCTCAAGCTATCCTTGTTGTACTCTTTCTATGGTGTTTCTAACCCAAGCATGTGCCGCTCTTTGACTTCTCTTTCACACCATGAACAACTAGAGCTTGCTCTTGAAACCCTAGTGTCTATCTTCTCCACACACAAGACGCTTCTCTTGTGATGCAAGAGCTCTTTTCCAAACTCTCAAATCCTTGGTGCACAATAATGCTTCTACAAACCCTCAATGCATCCTTTCCACCATAGAAGCCTGACAAATGGTTGTCACAATACTTGAGATACAAGAGATGACGCTCCTTTTTCTCAAACTTTCAGACCTTTTGCTTCCGCACACACAAAACTTTCTCCTTGTAATACTTGCAAAGTTTTATAACTCAAGAGCTCTCTCCTTGAGCTCTCCACCTCCTTGATGCAATGCAAATACACTCTCCCTTGCAACACCTTGCAAGCCTTGTGAGATACTTGAGCTTTCCTAGCTCTCTCACTCCTTGGTGTACACCAAAACAAGTGCAAAACTATCCTTACACTCTGCACTCATAAGCATAAGGTGATCTTCTTGTAGTGAGAATGAAAGTGAACATAATGGAAACCCTCCACTCATGAATCCACTCAATCACATAAACTAAGTCAAGCCAAGGGCACCCTTGCTAAGGGAATCCACCCTACAAAGCCCTCACCACACTCCCTCTCAATACCTAGAGCTATGGAGGTGAGAGAGGCTTATGGAGGCTCAACTACAAGAAGATGAGCCTCCTCCATCCTCAAAGGGGAAAACCTATCCCCATGTCCCAAGTGAGGCTCGACACCTCATTTGGCAGGTGAGACCAAATGAAGTCCCAACACACAAATATAAATATAAATATCTAAAATGTCCTAGTTAACTAGAAGTATGTAATTCTAGATAACCATGACTAAAACCATGACAATGGTTCTCCTTTGGCAAAACGCACTTCAATGGAGCCCCACACATCACTTGTCGGGAACCCCAGCTTCCGTGCCGTTGTCGGTGTCATGAAGGAGTGCGACGCTCCTGTGTCCACCAACAACAATACGTTAGTTCCGGAAATTATCCCATTCACGAACATTAACTGACTCTTTTTTGCAAGGCGTCAGTTTCCTGATACAACTCACAAGAGTAGTTGCCTACCTTGCAAGTCTTGACGACCACCGCCTCCACCAAGCGATTGATGGAATCTTCGGACAGCTCCGTGGCCGCCCAAGTCATGTTCAATTGTCGGGGTTTCACGCACTTCTTGATCATGTGCCCAGGCTCCCCGCAATTAAAGCACACTCCATCGAAGGTCGCATTCTGTCCACCATAAGCCGTCGCACCTGATTTTCCTTTCGAAGCACCGGGATGTGTGAAGGCCCTCCCTTCGATTTTCATGTGCCATTGTCGCCGCGTGGCCTATCCCACTTCTTTTCCGGTCGGAAGGAGTCACCCTCCCACCGGGTCTTCTTGTGGTTCAGCTCCGTACGGCCTTGTCTTTCGCTCCTAGGGACATCCGAGAAATATTCAGCCCTTTCAATTGCCTTGTTCAAAGTCTTAGGTGGCTTCTCCTCCAACTTCCGCCTGGCCCATGAAGCCAGACCCGCCACAAAGTTGAAGACTATTTCTGGTTCTGCCATATCCGCGACTTTGAGCAACAGCACATTGAAAGCCTGATCATATCCCTGAATGTCATCCATTTGCTTCAAATTACTCATCTTGTCTCGGGCGAGCAAGGACGCGTTGAGGGGCACAAACTGTATTTTCATAAGTTCCTTGAACCCACTCCAGCTCAAGGTTTCTGTGTTTGGACCTTGGTCATGAAGGTGTTTCTACCACCATTGTTGAGCATAGCCCCTCAAATAGGTGGGAGCCACTTCCACCCGATCCTCGTCACTCAACTTGGCCGTCTGGAAGTACTACTCTAGCTCCAAGAGCCATATGTTGAGTGCCTTCCGATTTTGGACGCCCTCAAAGGTGTCGGGTTCCTTAGGCTTCACCTTAAACTTTGCCTTAGTGGAAGTGACATTAGCTGCCCTCAACACGTCTTTCAACGTCCCGCCAAATTGCGTCAACAACCCTTCCCAAAAGGCTGCTGGCATGGGAGACATCTGTTGGTCTGCCGGAGCCTCTGGGAAGTCCTCGGGCTCCGACTCCCCAGATTCATTTCGTTCTTGAGTGGCCTCGCTTTCAAAAGCATGAATCGCTTCCTCAAATTGCCGCTTTGGTGACACGTCGCCTCCACTAGGCTCACTAGGATCATCATCTTTCAGGCCATTCCGCTTTCGCTTTGGCTTGCCCGACCCCATGATGAGGCCGATCTCAAGGACGATCAAGTACTGAACTCTAAGCTCTGATACCAAGTGTCGTGCACCTCACTTCGGTAAGATCCCCTTCAAGTCATAGTTACTCGCTTTGATGCGCGCGCCTAACTCCCAAACTGGCCGTCGGGCCAACTCGGAGCTTCAGCTGTTCACCGGGACATAACGGTCCCCTTTTGCTCCTCCAAAAGACCCTCCACCAATTTGGGCCTAGTGGAAATTCCCTTTGGTAGATGGCAGTCCGGAATAGCTCCCCTCTCCATGGTCGCTTTCCGGCTCACTCGCTCACTCACTAGTTTTTGGTCACCAACGGGCTTGCACCGTTCTCGGGGTTACTACTCCCTATATATACTTCTGTGACTGTCTGCGTGGGTTTCACAAACAACCCTGCCATTTTATGGCAAACCACCACGAAGACTCTCGATTCTCGGTGATGAGTCACGGTGAGTCTTGGCCCACCCATCCCAGCCCCATTGGACCGTGATGAGTCCCAAGACTCCCCATGACTCATACCACAAGATCTCCGCCCCATGGTGAGTCCTATGCCACCCCCACTAAAACCCACTAAGCTACCACTACCCCTCGTGGAACCACCCCCACCACAACCCGGTGTGCGGGGCTCCACCTAGTGAGCGCCTCCGCCTCCTTGAGTGCCTTGGGCACTCAAGGGTATTTCAGCCCCCGTACCTATTGTTGCCATTGCCCCCACCACAGGGGCAACCCCCCTTGTGTCCCGACCCCCCTGCCCTCAAGGCAAAGGGCCGCGACAGGAAGCATTGCAAGGGGTTGCATTGCTGGGTTGCCATGGGGTTTCTGTTCTTGTTGTTTTGGTTGGGAGTCCATGATGACAGGGCACAATGCAGAAGGGGTTTCTGGGCTGTGGTTGGGTGGTTGCAGATTTTTGGGGGTCTCCAGGAGGTTGCTGCAGTGGGGGTTTGTTGCCTTGTTGGAGGGGGTTCTCTGGCTGCTTGGGGGGGGGGGGGGGGGCTGTCTGCACATACGGGCAGATCAGGGGGTTCAAATCCCCCTCAATTTTGGTTTTGGATGGTAATGACGAGAGAGTGAGAGAGAGCTTCAAAGAGGGCAAGATAGAGAGACCTTGTCATGCTGCAGGGAAGTGAGGCAGTTGGCCGGCCGGTTGGGTAGTCGTCGTGGTGACGGGCAACTCAGGGGCTTGTTTCGGTTTTGCTTTTTGCCCTACGCAGGGCCTGTGATTTTGCCTGACGTGGCCCGAAACTAAGTCGTCGAAGAAGTCACCGGACCAGCACCCAAATGCCTGAATTGGCACTGGCCTGAAAATTGCCAAAAGACCCCATCCACCTTGCAATTTATGTCTGAATCCCCAAAAACATTGTGGAGGCCCTTTGTCTTGGGGACAAGCATCTACTGACCGCAGGAATCAATATTCAAACAATTTTGCTTGCCCTTGCACTGCATTGGGGTAAGTAGAGTAAGTGGGATCCGATTTCACCCCCCCAAACTCACATACAAAGCAGCCCCCCCATATTTTTGGCATTTTGGTCTGCGATTTTGGGAAATGACATGTTGGTTGCCCCTTATCCGGATTACAATTTTCTGAGGACCTTCATATAGTAGGTAGGGATGAAATGGAACGGTTCATCTAGCTAGATGTAAGGGGGTAGGAAGTTACAGCTCAGCAATGGAGGGTATGGCCCACTTTTTGGGAAAACTCCCAAAAGTTAGCTCGTCCTTTAGGGGTTAACATCACGGTTTCATGAAAAAACTTCTAGTTAGTGCATATTTGTTCCAGCGTTCATCATGTATTTTGTCTTTAATTAAAACATATACCCTTCCTCCTGGCTACTTATCTTACTTCCCTCCCTGAAATAGGCGCCAACTTTGGCACCTTCATTGGCTCACTGAACGTGTTTGAGCCGTTCAGGACAACATCATGAGTGTGGACAATGATGTGGCAAACTTTGATTTCACCAAAGGTGGAGAGGTCCCTAAGTTGGTGGTCCTCATGTTGGATCAAGCTACCTACCCTCAATTCTTTCATCGTTGTAGCGATCAGAGATGAGCTAATCTCTGCAACCTGCTTCATCTGTAACGGAGAAGGTCACTTGCGTTCCAACTGCCCTAAACGCAACATGTAAAGCTAAACTCCCATGCTCTTAAAATCATGCACATGGAAATGTAAGCTGTAGAACCTTGCTAAGCCGACAAGGGAGGATCTATCACAGAGCACACACAAGCTAAGCCAATCACTATACGCGGCAGAGTATCAAAGCTGTTTCATCCAGAAGCACTCACACATCCACTGCACCGGGTTGATCATCAAAAACATCCTACCTCAGCTTGATGAACTCTTGATTTAACTAATCATGAGAGACTTATCTGGAGATCCAAATGCATAATTCTCATTGGGCATGCAGATTACAAGACCTCACATCGGCTAGCTCAGTTTCCAGGTTGGCTTATCTCATGACTGTTAGTGTATGACAATCATATAACCAAATATAGTCACTGTCATTATTAATATCCAACTACCTCTACTTTTCATCCAAGGGACTCACAAGAGAGCATATGCACCACCATGGAATCTGGAGCTCTACATATGTAAAGCTTGCCCCCGCCAGGAAAGTGAGCTCCTGCGAGCTAACCGAAATAACGAACTACCAAAGCTAAGCAATCCACATCATGCCTAATACTAGCATCCGGCGTGAGAGTGATGAAAAAACCCTCAATGAGAAAACCTTGCGCCTACAAAGTGGGCTAACGACAAAACTCGCTGGGAGAAAACCCCAATCACTTTACAACAGTGATGCAGAAATTAATACGAGCTAAAGCCTGTGCTATGGGCTTCCACCTCTTCTAACACTAGGGTAGTTGTAGCCTATGGTGGACAAAAAATGCTGTCACAACATTGTTTTTTTGGGACCTTGATTAGTTGTAAATTATGTTACTCCCAAATGGAAATGTTATTAGTAAAAAAAGACTAAGCTATGAAGGCTCAACTACATATATTTCCCCTCTTCCAAGTCTTACAACCAAAAAAGCAAATGGTTAGAAATTATGGACTTTTGAACAAGTCCATAAGGATTTGTTATAGTCCATATAAAGACCGTTATGGATTTTTTTTAAAGCATGATTCATAGAAAATTAGAAAAAGGGATTTGACCAAATGTGTTTTGAGGGATAAAGAATCTAGAATGACAAAAATATTAAGTAAAATAAACTTTATGTACTATTTGGAGCCTTCAAAATAACTATTTTTCGTAAAGTCCTCTACATATATAATTCTTTGAAATATGAACACTACCACATTAAATACATAGACCAAGGGTAGACCCCCGGGATGGATCAAGGTCAAATTTGAAAAAAACTATCGTGATCTGAAACTATCGCAATTTGAAAATAAAGTCTTTAATGGTCAATAATAGATGGTTGAGATCGTAAATTGAAGCGAATCCAATGGTTGAGGATTCGTCACATCCCCCTTTATGTACTTTTAGGGACTCATGGTGTCTCATTTTGGTCCACTGTAGGCCGCAACTACCCACTAGATGATGATGGTATGAAGTCGACCAGTTTTGGCACACACGCAAAAGAGATGGCCACAACTTAGACCACCAAAAAAACAAACAATCCCTGCACTCAAACACACACAAAGGTTAGCATGTCATCGTGCCTTCCACATTTAAGCAGATAAGATCGACGACCAATTTGTTGAGAACCAGGGAGTGACCCACATGCACTGGGTGAGCTCTGTGTGGCGTGGAATGATGTTGGGGAAGCAACAAGAATTTTCTCCCACGAAGCTTTTCAGTGATGAGATAAGGGCTCTCAATGCGCTTCGAAGTTTTGGAAATAATTTTCCCAAGTTGCAGACGCACACACGCATTTTGGGGCCCATCAAGAATTCTTCCGAGTAGTGAACTTTCTTATTGTAGTTACGAGCCTGCACAGCCTGCGCCCAAACAATGTTAGCCCTGGCCTTATTTTCAAAGAAAAGCCGTTTGGAAAGCATAGCATCCACAAATTGCTGCCATTCAGTGGGCTCTACAATGGGAGTGAGCAACTACGTCCTTTATCATCCCCATGATTGCTGAAGGAGAACAATGAGGCGCCGCTAACGACAGTTGAACTGATGAGGAACTTGGTGACATGCTTGGAGTCATGAGGGGCGTGCTTGCCGTGGTTCCATTGGGCGTGGTTCCAAGGCAAGTCACATATCACCCTCAATGGTAGAATGGGAATAAACTCCGATGGAATAGCATGTGATATCCAAAGTTGGGGTGACCTATCGGTGTCAATTTGATGAGTTGTTGGAGGGAATTTAGCTGAGTAATCGATATCCCACTCTACTTCTCCAGGGCCAACTCATGCCGCCAAGTCCAACTGATGCGTGGTAATCAACTCAATTACCAATGCTGAAGATGTTGTCCATTTCCCATAGAATCTGGGTGGGTGAATTAGTTTGATGTTATGCATTAGATGTGGCATTATGTCCATCGTCAACCTCTGATTCCACACCCAAAGAGCCATTCTAGGAAAACTACTCGGTAAAGATTCGGACTCCGGTCGGGGGTAAAGATCCCGGGGTAAGATGACAGCTGTTTGAAGGGAACAGTCGTTTCATTGCCCTCTGTATCCACTCTTGGAAATGCAGGGTCTATTCCTTCATCTGCTATTGTTCGACACAAAGGGCAACAATCCAAATAAGCAATTTGCCAAGCCAAGTGCAGCTCTATGGAGGAAGTCAGATGAAGGTGCCCAAGAAAAGGTGGCTGGCAGCAGCCTGACCAATGCGTATTGAATTAAAAAAATGAGGAAAATACGACGTCGTGCCATTCGGCAAATCAATATGGCCACCTCTATGGAGACTTCCCCGGACTTGGTGCCAAAAATCAATTGATAAAGACCTTGAACCCGAGCTTCAAATGACATATGCCACCACTCGACCGACTGAAAGAAATATATCATGCTGCATTTTCCATGACAATTGTTAGATCACGATATTTATAATATTCACACTTTTGCAATAATTCTCCTAGGCTCCCTAGGACCTTACAACAACAACTATGGCTCAACCCTATCAAAACATGCACATAAATTCAAAAGAAAATTAGGTTCAGGGCGTACCGTTTCAAACATTAACAACCCATGTTAGTGCAAAAATACTCCAACAACTAACCAACCGTTAGTAGCAACTTACCGAACTCCCGGCAGACGCACCATAAATATGACGAGCCTCGCCGCCCACAGCCGCGAAGGGAAAGGCTAAATGTCAATCCAGGGCCTGGAGTCCGGCGACGAGGTGGGTTAGGCTCAAAACCGCCCACCCCTGAAATGTGTCGCTGGTCTTTACAAAGGGTCAACGGTCGGCGGAGGGTATCCACCCACTCTCTAAAACTACCAGCAAGCGCAGGGCCAACTCCCACGCTCGTAGGGCAAATCATTTGTGTGTCCTACGGAAACTACTCCTAACTAATTGCATTCCAAGACTACAGGCTACCCTAGAGGTCGCATTCTCGGGAAAGTCACTCCATATATAGTTTAGGGAATCATCTGCGATTTAAAGGTATTTTCTATGGGGGTATTTTTCTTTTTCTTTTTTTCCTCCACCCTATAATTATTTAATTTTAAATTGGGGCCCAGCCCCGAAAGGGGCAATAGCCATAAGGCAAAGTGGCTCTTAGTTATGCCGGCTTTGGCCGGAGTCTTCGCTATGCACAATTATCTGGCATGCTATTTTTTTTGTATTTGACTGTAATCATCAAATATTTGACACCGTATAATAACATAAAAAAATTAAATATCTCTTAGAGTGCAAAATATTTTCTTGCTCAATGCTCTAATGCATCTATCAAACAAATGAGGAAAACTGTTGCATATTTTGAGTGTAGTGACAAAATATTCCTCATGTGAGAGAACGAAGTACCTTACAACAAGTGAATAAACCGGAGCTTCCAACAACACAATGAGGTCAGCAACTGGTGTAACAAAACTCTTGCATCGGAGAAGAAGACAAAATGAGAAGAAAATAAAGCAATCCTAAACCAAAACGTATGCTCCATAAACCAAGTCCTCTCATCCAAGCCGTGTCCAAGTCTCGTCATCCAAATCCAACTAGTCATTTATGAAGTCTCAATACAATGTCTCTTGCCATTGTGGCACCCCTATACTAATTCTAAAAAATATATAATTGGAGCATATATTCATAACCCTATTTTTGATTTAAATATGGTATCCACAAATAAGGACAACCAATTTCATTTCTAAGAATATTGTAACTTTTATTTTCAAAGAATATATGTCACCCTATATTTTTTTGCACACCGTTTGGTAAAAAATGGAAGTGGTTTCCCCAGGGTCGCATTTGGGCCTCGACATAGGAGACGCACTTGGATATATAGAGGATTGTTGTTGGACTTATACTTGACACTTAGGCCAACGGCGCAGGCTACCCTAGTCGGTGTACTTCATCCAAGCACGATGATAACGATGGTTGTCATTATAAAAATAATCCTTCTATGATGATATCCATTCCTCAATGGTGGAAAACTGTCAAAATGCACGTTAACAAAATTAAAAGGAATTGCGGTTGTGCATTGATGGAAGACCCGTTTTATCTTTTTCACCACAACCCAATACATTGTTCACCACATTATAATATAAAAATTATTATTTTCATTAATGCACTCACTTTCATCCATCCAAAAAATGGATGCGTTCCATGTTCATCCATGAAACAGTTTGGCGCTTAATGGATTGAATCACCCTGGTTATGCATAACTGCGTACTGGATTCCATCCATCGGAAACTCGTTGCGTTCCACATTCATCTATCAAACGATTTTGGCACTTGGAGGAGTGAACTGTTCACCCTGCTTGCACACAAAGACGGGCCACCTGCATAACGGCTTCAATCCATCCAAAACATCGACGTGTTCCATGTTCATTTATGGAAGGGGTTTGACGCATGGAGGATTGAACCCAGGATCACCCTTCGTTATGTCTGCATAATGGATTTCATCCATCCGTAGAATCGATGCCTTCGACGGATGAAAAGAATTTGGCGCCGGACGTGCATCGCCACGTGTGTCGCAGACAGCGATACGTGACGGAGACATGTGTGGCCCCCGCTCGCGAGACTCTCTGCACTCCTTAAGTTAATTCATTTGAGCTTGTGTAACTCATGTGTTTGAGCTTGTGCATGTGTCTGAGAGCTTTGTGAGACAGCGTGCACTATAACTATACACAACTTTTCGTCGTGCATAATGTTCATGTGACCGAGCATAGTGGTTGAATGTCGAACTTGAAGTTTAGATCAGCTCTTACATAGCAGCAGGCGCCACGAAGCATCCCTGGTTTTCTACTCGACCGGTTTCCTTCTTTCTCTTCCAATCTTATGAACTGGACTCATAGTTTTTGGTGATGAGTTTTCTGACTTCAACTAGCCGTTAATCGATTTGTCCTTTCCCGACCTAGTCCTTAGAAAGATGCCTCTAGTGATCGCCGTTGTTGCTTAGTTCCTGTGGCAACGATAGAGTGTGGACAGCAGGTCGCTGAGATCTGGATCGAGCACAAGCTGATCCAGGAGGTCGTACGGGTCGTTCATGGCGGTGCTACAATCTACTTAGTACTTGGTCCGCAAATAAGTACACATGGTACTAGTAAAGCAGTGCGTCGGTGACGAATGCCACAAAGATCAGGTCCAATCTGTATTTATAAGCAAAGTCTAAAGGTTGCAGATAAATGTGCTTATCGGTACTGCTGTTGGTGAAGTGATCCAGGCGCAGTAAGATTGCCTTGACACCGTCCACCATTGGCAAACCGGGGATAAGGACACTTGGACTTCAAAAGAGGTGATCTAATGAAGCCCTATTACACTTTTTCTGACAAGGGCCCACATTCTTGAGTCCCATAATTAGCTAGCTTCATCCTTCTACTTCCATTAATTTCCATGGACTATGTTGTGAAGATCGTAGCACAGATTAAGCTTGCATCAAGGAGTCTGTATCGTTGCCAATTATAGTATGCATTGTGACAGCCGGATTTGTACACGTGAAGTGAAGAGATGGTGCCACCGCGGATTTATCTGGTTTCCATAAGACCGCTTTCTTCCAGTGAAGTCATTTGCGGTTGGTTTGGCACCAGCCTTTTTCTGCAAACATGGACGTACAGGTACAGACCAGTGTTGGGCGGTTACCCGCCTGGCCCCGGGTAACCGCCGGTTCCGGTTATGTGAAACCGGACCGGAACCGGACCCGCCTGTGCAGAACCGGAACCGGAACCGGAACCGCTCATTGGGGATTGTGTGGGAACCGGAACCGGCGGTTCCTCAAAGCGGTTCCGGTTCCGGTTCCGGTCCACCCGTGGGCTGTAGCCCTAAGTGTCTCTACGTCCCTAGAATGCGGCCCGAGCTCGGATTGGCCTCCGGCCCCTTCAGTGGGACGACCGTCTCGCAGGTTACGCACACTGGTGGGCCGTTGAAAGACGAGAGTATGGCGATTGCCAACTCCAGCACTCGGGAGGGCCAGCTGCAACCACTAGTCGCCCGCTCAGCATTGTTGCGGCGACGAAGAAGGCCGTTGTGGTGCTCAAAGGAACTTCGAACGTAGAAGGCGTTGTCAATTTGGTCCAGGAAGATGATGGTTATTTCTGAAGACCTCTCTGATTGTGGTTTTGCATGTTGTGAATAAATGTAGATATAGCTGTCAGACGAAATGAAAATGAAGCATTGTGATCTTTGTTATAGATGGGAGTGAAAGTGATCATGGTACTGTTTGTTTAGGGTTTGGAGATGTATTTAGCTCCAACGGGGCATGCGATTGAAGAACGGTTTTAGAACACATAATTCGTTGGCCGTGGTTTCTGCTGAATTCTCCCTACTTAAAACTTGAGACATTCCCCAGCGTCTTTGCATGCTGGGACCAGAGTGCCTGACAATGGCAGTGTGCGACCACTTTATCCCTATCATATGATTAATGCATTCCAGACATCGAACAGAACTACCGTGAGAACACATTGCACGGGAATCCCTGAACCACCACGGAGGAAGAATCTCTAAAGTTCGCATCTGCAGTAGGAGTAAGCGCTAGGGATTTGGATTCACATCCGCTAAGGCGAGAGGTCAGTTGAGGCCCTCCAAATTATACACAAGGAAATTTGTGTAGTTCTATTTCTGCACTCTAACTTTCGCCACTCTTTTCCAGACTGTGTTGTTTGTTGTGCCTCAGTATGGCAATATTGGGACAAAGTCAGAGAGAGACAGTATCCTATGGGGACTACACTTTAAGGAAAATTGCTTTTCGACCAAGTTTGAATAGGGAGGTGTGATTTTTGAGCAGGTCCCACAACGGTGAATGTGAAGATAACTGGCCTTGCACCTGGCAAGCATGGTTTTCACCTAGTAACCACTTTTGGCTTCAACTTTTTGCTTTTGCATCTTTATATCCGAGATTGGAACATGTATAAGTAATGCCACTCTTGAATGGCAGAGGCCTAGCTCTGGAGAAGCACACATTTTGGAACTTGTGATTAATTTTTATTATTTGTTGCTCAATCCACTTCAAGGTTTTGCAGAAATTTGGGAGGCTTCGCATTGTATGACTGCTGCGTTTCAGCTGGTCATGAATTTATCTGCCATTGTGCTTTGGGACACCAAGGGCTTTCAACTCCTAGAAGTGTACTGATTGAGGGAGAGAGAAAAGGGATAACGGACTTTCTAGTGGAGCAATTTTTCCGGGTGCTGGGGTGGGCTTTCCTTCCAGTTATGAGCAGCGTGGTATGATGGTTGCAGGTCTTTTTTTCATCCAAATAGCCAAGGCAGGTGTTCCTCTTTTCGCTGTGTGTCAGGGAATCTTGAACAATGTTGACTGGCGAGAGGAGGTATGTGAGCAGCCATCCCCCCGTCTCTTCCACCCTCTCCTTCAGGGGCTCTCTCGTTCATAGTTTCTGGCTACTCCACGTGGCACTGCATTCTGGCTGTCTTCACTTGTTTATCTTGTACGTCCGTAATTTTCTAAGCAATTCCCTGTCATTTCTACCTACTTGTTCACCCTTCCCTGGCCAGATTTCAGACCTGCTCTTACAAGGTTTGACAGTCATCATTGTCTTACTTTTTGCACTCTTACAGTGTCAGGCATGCTTATATTATGGACACTATCCTCTTCCACCTTCTGAAAGACCATGTCTCCAGACCCTTGTTGTTAAGCTTGACCTAACTTCACTACTGGAAAGCTTGCATTAAGCGAGTTGTCCAAGTGTGAGGTTGTGGTCTGTTGCCTGGGTTGGAGTTGTGAAATCGATGTGTATTGCTACCTGGAATATGTGTGGGTTTTAAGGTTACAGTTCAATGGTAGATTTTAATGATTTATTTGGGTTGAGTTGCTGCAGCACACCCACCAATGGATGCATGTCTTTGTTAACACAGTTCACTTTTAGCCTCATAGTTTTGTATACTAGCATATGAAGGGTTAACCCATGGAATCATCACTCTAGTGACCTCCTATGCTACTTTATGCCTGCACCTGTGTTTGGAATGTGCCACCAGTTTGTATCTGTTAAATCCTCTATGCTATTAAAAATGTGCTAAATGCTAAGTGTGCTGTCGTGGCCTTCTCTAGGGCTTTTGCAATTACCTTTCAGTAGAGATTACAGAAAGTCAACCTGGTCTTGGTTGTCAGTGATTTAGTCATCCAGTCGTCTCCAAGTGCTGTTCAGCTACTGAAGAGGGCTTTTCAAAAGAGAATGATCTAAGCAATCGAGTGGATATCAATGCTGTAGCAAGTAGAGTTAGTGACGTTGGTAAGCATCCACCACTTTTGGTTATTTTACTGTTTTTAGCTTTAGTTCACCATGAAGCTAATGAGCTTCCTCCTTTTCTTATGGCATGTGGTGCAAGAGGTAAGGAGGACGAGTAAAGAGGGCCCACCTGCAACCAGGCCCCTTGGTCCATGGTAATCATTGATCATCATTATTATTATTATTATTATTATTTTTTCCTGTTTTCTTTGATGATATACCAAGGGGCTAATAGCCCCTTGCTCCACTATGGTAGATTTTACATTGGAGGGAGCACAAGCAAAGAGGGGCCCGCCAACCAGCCCACATTACCCACTGGTAAGTATCTTCCCTTTCTTTAATTTTTTTTAATTCTTGATACAATTGGGGGTTGATAAGATAGCCCCTTTGGCTTTTGTTATAGCAGATTCTGCATGAGAGGGAGGGAGCCCAAAGTAGGGAGGGACCTGCCAACCAGCCACCATTACCCGCTTGTAACTCCCTTTCATTGAGCTTTATTTTTTTAGTTGTTTAAATTTTTATTAAAAGAGGGGCTGATTAGCCCATTGCTCTTGTGCTACGGCTGATCGTGCATGGGAGGGAAATGAGGGCAAGTAGGAAGGCTGGCCAACCAGCCCCTCTTGCACCGCACCCCTTCATTTCCCCCCCCCATAAAATTGGTATAGCAAGGGCTGATTAGCCGTTGCTAATGCAGATCACACACAAGAAGGACGTCCAGTGCAAGTAAAAAAGCACGTCAACCAGCCCCTCTCATCTTGTAGTAAGCCCCCACCCTTTATCTTAGTTTTTTAATGTTATTCTTTCCAATGTGTGGTACAACAAAAGGCTGATTCGCCCTTCCTCATAGTGATATGTTGCACTCGGGAAGGGAGCAGAAATAGGAGGTCTCTTGACCCGCCAACCAGCCCCCATTACCCGCGTGTACTTCCCCTTCATTGTTCTTTATTTTCTTAATTATTTTAAGTTTGTGATATAAGAGGAGCTGATTAGCCCCTTGCTCTTTTGCTATTGTAGATCGTGCATGGGAGGGAAAGAGGGCAAGTAGGGAGGCCTGCCAACCAGCCCCCGTTCCACCACACATGTAAGCATGCCCCTAATTCAATGTTGCATATTTTTTTTTTCCCAGAAAATTGGCATAGCAAGGGGCTGATCAGCCCCCTACTCTGTTGCTATGTAGATCACACACAAGAAGGAGGAGTGCGAGTTTAGAGCCCGCCAACCAGCCCCCTCATCCTATGGTAAGCCCCCACCCTTTAATAGCTTAGTTTTTTATTTTATTTTTTCCAATGTGTGGTACAACAGAGGGATGATTTGCTCCTCCTCTCATAGTGAAAGTTTGAACTCGGAAAGGGGAGCACAAATATCAAGAAGGCTTGACAGCCAGCCCCTACCTCTTGTGGACAATCACCCCACTTTAAAGTTTCATAATTTTTAGTTATAACTCTTCATGTTGTGGTACAACAAGGACTGATTTATTTATATGTGGTGGGGGCATTGCAGATCATCTCCCAAGGCATGAAGTAGCCAAGCCGACCACTGAAGCATAAGACTGGTCCACCCCCAACTTGCTAGGTAATTTTTGTAATTTGAAAATGTAAATGTACATGTACTAGATAAAAAAAATAACGTAGATCTAAATGTAGGCCATGTATATAACATTCAGCTCAATATGACATAATAAATTGAGCAGTGCGGTGTCTCTCCCCACACTTTCGTTTTGGCCAGCCATATACCATCCCAAACTTTTGTAAATATATGAGTTTTGCACAATTATTAACTGCCTTTTGGATTCTTTGTTTGCATTGTTTTTACACAGGAGTTGTTCCACAAGCTTTTTATGTCATGGAGCCCAATATTTTCGATGAACTAGAAAGGGAAGTTGTTCCTGACAACAATGTTGATAATGAGAGAGCTTTGGTGGAGTGCCATGTTGCGGAGGATGCTCATCATGAAGCCTCATTTACATCAGCTCATCAAGCCTCGGCTGCAATGTCATCTTCCACAGTTTCGCCATCACACACGGTGTTGGATGTGGAGGCGCAGCTCCTAGTACTTGAAAAACAACGGGATTTTTGGAAGCCCCACAATCGCATTGCTTCGACATGGGCATTCTATGCAACAAAAGACTCTGCTCCAGTGGACATAACAAATCCACAACAAATGAGGTGTGTTCTATGTCATCCTGTTGGTGTCACTCCTGCAAGCAAGAAGGGCATTGTGACCTATAATAAAACCAATGGTATCTCTGCCCTTCGAAAGCATGTGGATCAAGAACATGACATTGTTTTGCGTAGGTGGATTGAGAGAGAAAATGAAGGACCTGAGAAGGCCCGTAGGCCAGCAAAAAAAAGGCCCGGCCCCACTCCTGGAAACATAGTTTTTTTTTTTGGGAGCTCCACTCCATACAACCAAAATGATGATCAACAAAAGCAGTTCAATGAGGATTTAGTCTTATTCATTGCAAAGGAGTTGGTTCCACTGTCTTTGGTAGAATCCCCTTGGCTAAGAAGGATGGTGTTGAGGCAAAATCCTCAGATTGTTTTCTCTTCTCGACCGACATTTGTGAATGAGGCCATTCCAATCTTGGCAGAGAAGACGAAAGAGCGCTACATGTCCCCATCTCTTCAGAGTTGTGCTACTTGCTCCGTGAGTTTTGATTTGTGGATGTCAAGAGGGGGAACTGACACTTTTGTCATCACAGCGCACTTTATTAATGAACAGTGGGAGCAATGTCATGTGACTCTTGGCACCTGACACATCTGGGGCTGCCATGACACATCAAGTCAACAATCTTCTTCTGAAGTATGGCCTTAATACTCGCATTATTGCTTACGTCAAAGATGAGGGAGGTAACTTGGCCACTTTGACCAATGCTTTGAATTCGGTGGTCTCATGTGCGTGTTTGGGGTTGGATTCTCTATTTGTGGGTAGCTGTTTTGGGCATGCAATGTCCAAGTGTTGCCAGTATGCAACAAATGATGCAAAAGTATGCGCAGATATGAGATCGGTTTCTATAAAAAATGCCCAATCAGAGTTGCAAAAAACCATTACTTGGACAAAAAAAAGTGGCAAAGGGAGACAAGAATGGGCAAAGGCATGTGTGGACAGCGGCATTCATCCCCGCAAACTGAAGACTCCGGTGAAGACACGGTTTGCTTCCAAGGTGATCCTCTTCCAAGAGACTTTGGAGTTTAGGCAAGCCATAATCACTTGTTACTCTAGGCAAACCTCATTGGCACTGCAGTCTCGCATACCAAGTCCACAAGTGTGGGCCATTGCCCAATCAATTTCTACAGTTCTAGGGCCTGTGGTTCATGAGTGCATTATGAATCAATCTGGGGGATTTTGGTTGTTGTCCGATGCTCTTAATGCAGCCATTGCCACAACAATTCGCATGCGAGGAAGTAGTGCTGGGGGGGCTGCAACTGTGGATCATTGCATGGGGGATTTCTCAACAGAGTTGACATTGTTGGAATGGCGGATGGCTCGAGAGGTGGTATATGTCTTGGAATCATTTCTTTCTTTTTGGAAGGGTTTCAATCGCGCAAAGCTCACAATATGCTCGCACTTATGCTTGACCCACGTTACAAGGGGTTGTCATTGGTATCACAATATGTGGGCAAAGAGCGTGCTTTGCATATTGTGTCCCAATATGATAGTATGGTGTTAGAGCCTCTTTTGGTAAAGTGTTTCAAGGTCTTACATCCGGATACTCCGGCCCAATCACAGCCCACTTCTACAATGGACGAGATGTCCTTATTTGGTGTGCATGACCACAATGAAGACATGACATTGACAGTGATGAGAGAACAACTATCACATTTCAGAAGGACGAAGATAAATGAGGGTGAGTGCGTGGCTCCTTTGAAATGGTGGAAAGAACACGAGTCTCTCTTTCCGTATGTGGGATTTTTGGCACGGCTAATTTTGGGCATAGTTGTATCTCAGATTGAAGCTGAGAGGGTTTTTAGTATTGCAGGTGTCATAACAAACTTGAACGGTGCAGGTTAAATATTGAAAACCTTAATATGCTTGTGAGTGTAGTCAAGAATTGGCCAAATGATGCTAGAGTTGGTTGCTTTAGTACTTCCATGAAAGAGTTTTTGGATAGGGAAGAAGTCCTCTTAGATGAGAATGAGGACTTGATTGCAGAGGCAAACCTCTTTGAGGTAGACTGATTTGTCTTAGAGACAAATTATTGTTCAACATATTACACTATACTCCTTTGATTGGAGTTTGTTTATTTGTTATTTTTATTGAAAATTTCAGTGACATCCCGTGTACTTAGTTTGTTGTATGCTATATTGACAAAGCATCATCCAAAAAACACAAATTTATGTAGTTTTTTTTAGTTGTGCTTTTGCTGCACCATAAAAGGTAACCATAGAATTACACATGTTTAATTTGTTTTGTATTTTGAATTAAGATCCTTATGTAGTTAGTTTGTTTTAGTTGTTCTTTGCTACACCGTACGACAACTTATAAAATCTCTGGTTTTCCGTTTTTAATGGAGACCATGCGTATATAACTAGTTATATATACCATAAAAGACAATCACAAAAAACATATAAGTTTATTTACTTCTGTTTTACTAATAAATTCCCTGGTTTTAGTTGAAAATTCTCAGTATGACCAATCAGATCAGTTCACCGAATTTTCCAGAAGAATAAAAAATTAATATTATTTAATATTTTTATAAAAAAGAACCGGAACCTAACCGGAACCGGTGTTTTTTTTCCAGCAACTAACCGGTAACAGGAACCGCCCCCATGTTAAAAAGTCGGAACCTGAACCGGACCGGAACCGCCTTAATAAAAAATAACCGGATCCGGATCCGGAACCGTCTCTTCAAAAATTTGTGGAACCGGAACCGAAGGTTCCTTCACAAAGGCAAGAACCGCCCAACACTGGTACAGACCGTGTTCCACACGGATTTGTATATCTGCCCTTCATCTACACGTGTTCTTGAAGATTCTTGAAAGCAGTAGTAGGGGACAGGCCGGCTACTAGAAACTTGAGTTCTTCCTAATGCAAGACAGGATGAAGTGAACATTCCTCGAACGTTCAGGGATTTGGGATCCGAGTTGATAGTTTGTATATGGCGCCAATGGACATTAACTTGCGTGGAGCAAGGACGATAGTACTGTGGATATTCTTACAACAACTCTTCTGTTAATTAGTAGACACAGTTGGTGAGTTTTATCATTTGGATTGTGTGCACCGGCTGGCATACAACGGCGTGCGTGGACAACCGTACTCTTGATCCAATCTCGTAAAGGGCTACTCGACCAGCCAGGTAAAAAATCTTTTGAACTCACCCTAAGTTAGTTCTCCGGATATCTAAGTTCCGCTACCGTTTGTAGCTGCTTATTTTAGTTGTACTATCAACATGTGTATTTATTGAAGTCCTTCCTTACTCTTACTAGGAGCAAATTAAATGATTATAATTTACTGAAACCCTGTTACTATATGAGACTCACGGACAGGTCGAGGACAAAAAACATTTATGATAATTTGCTCTCTAGGTAGTGTAGTATCTAGTTTTTGTACATTGCATCCATTTTCATCCACGGACCTTGTTAGCTGCTTATTTTAGTTGTACTATCAATTGCCTAGGAACTTGTAGTTCTAGCGACCAACGAAGGTCCGGAAGCTATTTTAGCGTAGAGCAGGAATAGGGTGCCATAGCGCCACGTCGTCGTCGCCACGTTTCGTAAACACGTCATCGTCGTCGTCAATCTATTTAGAACCTGACCGGACTGCCCGAAAACTGAACTTTGAACTGTCTGAACTGTCTGTGGCCTGCCGGATATGCCCGGAAACCGGGAGAGGTGTCTTGCAGCGCCTAGCGCGGGGACGGGACGATGATGTCCGCGCGTCCTCGAGAGTGGAGATTGTGTGGGCAGATGAAGGCATTGGGGTATGCGCCCGACACTCGCTTGCATGATGTGGAGGAGGAGCAGAAAGAAACTTCTCTTGGCCAGCAGAGTGAGAAGCTGGCCATTGCTTTTGGGCTCATCAGCATGATCCCCTGGGACGCCTATTCGCCTCAACAAGAACCTTCAGGTGTGCGGTGACTGCCATACGGCCGCCAAGTTCAACCTAAAGAGTTTTGAGCGAGAAGTTATTGTTCGGGATGCTTACAGCTTTCACCATTTCCAAGATGGGGTCTTTTCTTGTGGGGATTACTGGCAAAACCAACAACATTAAGTGCAGTGTGAGCTGATTGATAAATCAGGCACTGCTATTGACGGCACTTTCTTCAACACATTTCACCCTGTTTTCCCTCTTATCAGAATTAGCTCTAAATTTCCATGTTGAATTCTGCAAGTTAGCTGGGTGAGTGAATCTAGTTTGACTTTGACATGATACTGCCAATGTGACAACAGGAAAGTCTATCGAGGCAAAAATGTGAATGCCTGTCAGATTACCAGATGCTGAACACTGCCCTGGTGGACATGTATGCCAAATGTGGGTGCATCGAGGATGCTAAGGGAGTATTCAACACTCTGGCTGAACGAGATGTGGTGTCGTGGAGCGCGATGCTTGCAGGGTATGCACAGCAGGGGCGCGGGATGGAGGCTTTGGAGACCTATGAGCAAATGATGGGGGAAGGGGTGAAGCCCGACCACATCAGGTTTGTGTGCGTTTGCAGTGCGTATGCGAGTCTGGCAGGGGCTTTGAAGTTTGCACGCACTGAGGGCATCATCCCGGCACCCGAACCCACACATGCCATAGCAGCCACCATACGGGAAGCACTGAATTGCATCCACAAATTAAGGAAATTCATGCAGCTGAGCTGAAGAGATTATGTGGGCAGATGAAGGAGGCTGGGTATGTGCCTGATACACGCTTTGCATTGCATGATGTTGAGGAAGAGCTTAAGGAATTGTCTTCTTGCCACCATGATGGCAGGATATGCCCAGCATGGGTGTGGTCGGGAGGCCCTCGGACTATTTGAACAAATGCAACAGGAAGGGTTTTCTGACCCCAGTCAATGGTGGGACAATCGAGGCAAAAAGGTGAATGCCTGTTGGATTACAGAGAGTAGCAGATGGATAAGTTGAGTTGGGTGTTTCCTAGTACAAATATAGGCTGTCATTGTCAACTGTTAGCAGCAAGACAAGGACCTATGCATGATTTGTGCAGATGCATGGATAGCTGAAGGAACAGGGATAGAATGTGGGTCCAGATTCATTCAAGAGGGCCAGATTTCAAGCACATGATGACCTATGATTCCCTGTGGATCAATAGCTACAAGAAACCTACATGGGTAGATGGTCAACTAAAGGCAGCAGCTGCAGCGGCACAGCTGATAAAATCAGGCACCTCAACCATGACCGCAGCTTTTGGAAGAGGATCAAGAGAGGGGGTCCACAATGCCTCTTCTGGCACTTCTGGGCATGTGAAGATGCTTTGTGAGGCAGGCAGACTGAAGAGGCTCTACAGACTTCAAACTAAGGAGGCATTTCAGCAGATTCAGATGCGTATGTCTGTCTCTTGCATAAGTGCATCAAGATGAAAGGCCTGGAAGCTGGAAAGCACGTGCACACTCATATTATCTGAAGTGAAATCACGCCAAATGTTTTTCTACTCAACACCCTTGTCAACATGTATAATGTTGGCAGGACTTACCAAGCATGGGTGTGGTAGCTGGAATGCTTTATGAGCAAATGCCGCGCAAAGGGGTGAAGCCCAACCACATCACGTTTGTTTGTGTTTGCAATGCTTGTGCAAGCCTGGGAGCTCTGGAAAAGGGGAAGGAGGTCCAGGTGACATCGTCAAAGTTGGAATTGTACCAGATGTCATTGTGAACACTGCCCTGGTGGACATGTATGCCAAATGTGGGTGCATGAAGGATGCGACGGGAGTTTTCAACACTCTGGCTGAACGAGATGTGGTGTCGTGGAACGCGATGCTTGCAGGGGCACGGGATGGAGGCTTTGGAGACCTATGAGCAAATGATGGGGGAAGGGGTGAAGCCCGACCACATCACGTTTGTTTGTGTTTGCAATGCGTGTGGAAGCCTGGGAGCTCTGGAAAAGGGGAAAGAGGTCCATGGTGACATCGTCAAAGCTGGAATTGTACCAGACGTCATCCCGGACACTGCCCTGGACATGTATGCCAAACGTGGGTGCATTAAGGATGCAAAGGGAGTTTTCAACACTATGGCTGAACGAGATGTGGTGTCGTGGAACGCGATGCTTGCAGGGTATGCACAGCAGGGGTGCGGGATGGAGGCTTTGGAGACCTATGAGCAAATGATGGGGAAGGGGTGAAGCCCGACCACATCAGGTTTGTGTGCGTTGGCAGTGCGTGTGCACCCTCCAACATGAGGGTGGAGCGATTGGAGCAGCGGTCATTCCCCCTGAAGATGAAAAGGAAGTTGACACAAATGACAAAATCCTTATGGATCCCCATGCCATGAGCTCAGCATTTTCTCTCTTCAAGTGGAACGACCCCTTCCCAGTCAACCACCATCCAACCACAGGTCGGTGTTGTCATATCATATGCCTTGACTGGGTCTTCAAAAATTCACTCCATCAGCATGCTTTCGCCACTTGTCTCAATCTCTCTCCCTCTCTATTGTGTGTGGTATCTGAAATCAATCTCCGTGAATCAAATTGAGGAAAAACTGGGGCCAGGCTTGTTTCTCAGACTCGTATGGGTGGAACAGGAGATGACAAGGTTAATTTGCCCAATTGTACAGCATGCAAAGTGCAGATCATGCCCTGGTCAGTTATGAGGCTGATGCTGACATCTTTTTAGATAGCGAAACTCCCTGTCTTCTTTTTCATATAGAGTTTATGGTCCACATAGGCCAGTTGATTATTCTGTGCACAGCTTCTTCGATCACGGGTACCCATGAGTGGAGCATCCTCTTAGGGAATCTAGTAATCCACATCGTGCTCCTTTTTCACCGAAACCTTTTTCCTCTCCTTTGGTCGAACTTTGGCGCATGAAAGTACAGTGGAAGAGTTCACTGACTCCATTTCTCTGCTGAAGCTGGTGTGACTGACTGGAAACTCCAAAGGCCAATTATGTTTGTATTACAGATTGGATATTCTGGGTGTCGGTACATTGAATGAAAGCATCAGTTCGACCCTCGTAGGTGTCGTAAATGCTGTGAACAAGAGAGCCGGACACAGTATTTTTTTCATGTTTGGGTTTTCTTTAATGACAGGTGGAGTTTGAAGGCTGGTTGAAGCAAGGAGATATAAAGAGTACGGTATGCGAGGAAGTTCAAAGAGTGTGCCCTGACATCTTGGTCATGGAAAGCCAGAGCACATTGGTCATGGCCTTGGCACATTGCAACGGAATTGCATACTCTATGCACTGTCAGCCATAGTGTTTGAACGGCAATCCATACAGCTTGGTGTCTATATGTTTCTGGCAGGATATGCAAGGTGCGTATGACTGAGTGAGGTTCTCAAATTATTAATATAAAAATGCTCATAATTTTGGATCTCCGTCATGTTCACAAATCAGATCAATCCACCAATGTTATGTGAGACATGAAGGCTCTCCCTGGAGACGTTGGGCTGTGCTTTGGTGTCCTCGTGTCATCCACAAACTGAAAAGTTCCCTAAGCTTCAAACCTGAAACACAATCTACTTCATGATACAAATCAAACAGTCAGACCTCCGTTGAATGCAGTTGCTATAGGGCGGATATGCCAATTCCGTGGAAATAAGCATTGCTGTCAGAATTTCTACATGGGACCAATTGTGGCATGAAGGCATTTGCATTCTTATTAACTGTGAGAAAGAAATTTATTTTGTGGATTATTTATGAAGTTTTTACAATCTGTCATAGGTATGCCTATAAGCGTTTCTAGAGTGGGTTGATAAGGCATAACAGGGATGGAGGATGCCTAATCTGGACTTTGTCAATGCCCATGCAAGTTAATGAAGAATCCAAATGTGACAAGAGTAGGTTCTTATTAGTGAGTTCAATCGGCTCTAAAGAATGCAGAACTTATGAGAAAGCCGGACACCATATAGGATAAACAGGCCTATGACTCTTATAGTGCCTATGACCGATCACCCCATAGCTTCGGTCATGTGCTATGAAGGGCCATTGCTGGCCCAAGACTGTTGTGCTCCTAGTTGTCTATAAGCAACGGGCTTGGATTGTGCAGAGCTGGAGGAAAAGCGGAATGCACACAAAAGGTCAAGGGATGTCCACCGTGGCAGGATGTCCAAACTCCTCCTGCCTCCTTCCGCACACCATCCTTCCGCTCTACACCCATGTCAAAATTCGCCATGGGTAAAAACAGTAAGAACAAAATCAGCAAACTCAGTCGGGAGCTCTCAGAAGAATCCTGTACTCTGGAGCAATTAAGCGAGTCTCACCTTTTCTCTTTCTTTTCCCCTTTCCTCTTCCCCTGTAACATGATCTCTTCAAGGTCAACTTGGCTTTCAAATTGTCAATCTTTGTAGGTGTGGCCACTCTAACAGAGTGTGCAACTTGCAGATTATCACTCATTCAAATATGAAATGAAATGGAGATTTTCAGTAACTCCAGGTTTGATTTGCATGTTAATATGTGATGCACCAGGAATTCGCTGCTGGATATTGTCAAGTTCCCCCATCAGAAAGAGCTTTCCATGCATGTTATCGAGTCTCATTCCTTTCATTTCTGCTTCTATCCCACACTAAGAGGTTTCTTGGGATGGTGTTCGAACTGTTAGTAACATATTCTGATGGGTTTGTGCAGGTCAGAAGGTACTAATGAAATTGGATGAGTTGAATCAGCATGTGAAAGTTGCTGTGACTCAACCAGGGACACTGCAAACCCTGTTGCTTCCCAACCAGAAGAAATGGCAAACTCTGCTGTGCTTCAACCAGAGAAGACAAAAGACCCCTCCAAGCAACCAGAACCAGAGACCCCACCAACAGTAGATATAAATGGAGAGTTTGGACCACCAGTTCTCGCTGGAAAACCCCCGCCCGTTCCTTCTCCAGTAGGATTGATCCTGAATAAATCGCCTAATTCTAACCAAGTTATCAGTGTACTCCCCCAGGAATCAGATCTCAACAAACAACCCAGTCCTGATCGGGTCTCTAGTTTATCCTCCCCTACTACTGTCTCCAGCAAGCCTCCTTCCAACTCCCACCTCAGTTCTCCCTGCCAACAGACAGAAATCTTCATTCTATGTCAATGGGGGATCGCTCCAATGTTCTGGCCTCCAGCAGAGCTTGTGATGGAGAGATTGTTGCAGCAAAAGGAATAAAAATTGCACCGAGTACACACCTCCATAGCCGAAACAAGGCAACATGAGGAGAGAGTGACCATGGGCTTCCTTCAATCGGACAAGAACAGAAAAGTTGAACCGAATCATGTGACTTGGCAAAAAACTCGAGTTCCTGCCCATTGGTCCGTCCACTGCTTCTATTTCCTTCTTTATCTGTGGGGAGAGAAAAAGTGGAGAGAAAAAGAGGTTACTTTCACTTTGTTGTTAGAATTTATAAGAGAATCATCCCTTCCTTACCCAAACGCATGAGGCCAATTTAACCTCCCCAATAGCCTCTGCATGCTGCTGCACATCATCCTCTATCTTCTTGAAGTATGCTGACCTGTCCTCCCCAACAAAACCTTGTTATCCTCTCTTCCTTCCTTTCCACAAGAAATCTAGGAAAACATGCCTCACCAAGGCTTCATGTTGCTTTTGGGCTGCTGCTGGCTTCTCTCTTTGTCTTTTATTCTTTCTTGTTTCTTGCTTTCCTTTTGTCCCATGAGCTCTTTGAGCTTTCTGCAGACGTTATAAAGGTCCATTTTACTGCATTTCATTTCATGTTGCTCAAAAGCAAGTACCCTACAACTATTGACAACAGGTTCACCTGATTTATCTGGAAAAGAGAAATGTCAGAACACAGGATCAACAGGAACATACTTCTTGGTGATCTCTGCCAGGTGCATCAGCCATGCCTTAGCCTGAATTAGTAACCGGCCAGGCCCAGCTTCATCTCCTGTCCGACCCAGGGCTGCTCCTTCCACTTTACTTTTGACAATCCTGTGCAGCTTCCCAATCTTCACTGACCGTTTCAACTTTACTGCTTTGTTGGTTCGTAAGGGTCCACTTCCCGGTGGGGGAGGGGGTGGGGGAGGAGGGGAGGTGCACCCAGTTTCTTGGTACCAGGTATAATGATTGGCAACTCACTGCTCTTCATTGTTGTGGTTAAGGAATGGCTGCTGTTCGCTGCAGTTGTCCCATAAACAGCAGGGATCCCTGGGCCAGATCACTGGGTGGAGCATCAGTCTGAAAAACACGTGGAAATGTCTGTCGCATCCACTTCTTCCTCCTCTCGTCATGTGCCCAATCTGTGCTAGGTAGAGAGGGCTACAGTAGCAGTGCCTGGAATCAACATAATGCCTCCTAAGAGATGTTGTGTACGCCACATAAAAGGTAAACTCCGTGAGTCCTCTATTGCATTTCTGGTCGGCAGTGCGTGGGGAGCCTCCTGGAGCTGTGGATGTTGCAGCCTTGAATTCGTATGAACTTGATAAATTGCGCCTTAGCCTGCAAACCTTATGGCAGGCATTCCATGTCTACAACTTGCCGGTGGCCATGATGATGAGTCTGAAAAACCCACCTCTGAGCTTGCCTATTAACCAGTACATATCTTGTAAAATAGTGTCAATCCAAATCACCAGTCCTCACTAATTATGTGATGACCGAGGGTGATTTCATTGGCGTGCTTACCAAGGTGGCCAGAGCAGATGCTACATCGGAGAGAGAGCGAGGAAAACTCAATGAGTGAGGGCATGAGAAGTCAGTTAGTGTATGAACAAACATGGAGCCAAGGGCAGCACCCTTGCAAAGAGTATGAGGCAGTACCTTCTTCCAGCGTCTCGGTTTGAAGTTGTGAGAAGCACTCAGGCCTTAACTCAAAGCCTGAAGATGGTACAAGCCTGTAAAACAGAATTTACATCGGAATTTATCTATTTATTTAAGAGAAGAGAAAAAAGAAAGTGGAACCTCGTTATTCTGCCTTCGTGGCTTTCTGCACGGTTAACTTTTCCTTACCTATTTTTCAGGGCTTCATAAAAAGAAAAGGGCACCTTGTTACTAAGGGGTGGACTCTCGGGTTTGAACTCCTCACCATCTGGTGTAAGCTTATGGATTTCACTCACTGCCAACCGACTTTCCAAGTTCCGGAGCCCATTAGCTAAGTTTGTAGGAATGTCTTATATAGAAAAAACAACACATGAGGGCTGGGCGTTCCTCCGCACTATTAAGATGACTTCTGAGAACAACGTCCACGTCGATGGGCTATATCCAAGTTTTATGAAAAGATGAGAATTTATTTCATTTGATATTAATTTGACTTGTGTAATGACCGTGGCTCGTTTTTTATACAAGTGGTTAAAAAATCTGGATTACGAATGCTGTTTATATGATATCTTTTTCATCTTTATTTTCAATTGGTTTAGATTTCAAAACGTTTGGATTTTTATTTAATGTCACGGTTTCATGAAGAAACTTTGTTGTTTTCTAGTTAATGCATATTTGTTCCAGCGTTCGTCATGTATTTTGTCTTTAATTAAATCATTAAGAAAAAACATTCTTTCTGTATTATTTGAAGTGCATGCCCAAGTTGTTTTGATAAAAATCTTTGTCTTGATAAAATTTATTGATATTTGTTCTGCCACTTTCCAATTCCACTTATCTATCGAGCTGTGCAGAATTGGATGCCAACCTTAGGGCCGGGATATGTGGAAAGGAAGTTTCTGAGATTTGTAACTATGTCAGCCTGAATATTACAAAACATTCTGGTCTACTATGGGCACTTGGTTGGATGTGGTAGCCACTGGTCTTGAATCTTGGGCCATGCAGCTTTACTATATGTTTTAATTAAGAGACAACTAAAATTGTTTAGCCGGAGAGCTCTTGTAGTCTCCTGCATCATGAGAGGCCTTCACTGCAGCCTCCCGCAAATCTGCCAGCCTGGATCACCAGCTCCAAGTGTCAGCACAGCATTGGTACAATATTCCATGTCCACAGCATTTTGTCGAACAGTTTCACTAGTTGCTAGAGTTCAACCCTCCAGGCAGGTGCTCTTGCCTGCTCATGGCTAACTTACTTAGACTTGATATGGATTGCCGGCGGGTATGATCTGGACTGGAAATTTTTCCCCAGAGATTGTTTGAACACATCCTCACTTTATCTGTACCCTTATCATATTTATTGTCCCCCCCCCACCCCGTTGCAATATTGCTGTGCATATATATATGTATCCATGCCACCAGATTTGAAGGCTTGTTTGTTACTGGAGTGAAGTCCAACTCCACAAAAAAAGTTTGCTATAATCACTTGGCAAACAGCAGGAATGGTCGTGTGTATGAGACATCCTGCAAAGTCTTGCCAAGAGAAGATTGAAGACAAATTGCGCCCCTAATTGGAGATGGAAGTGTTGAATGACTTCAACAAACTTAAAGAATTTCTTGCCAGTCTGTGGTACTGAGAAGTGGCCTGCTTTTGCATGTGGGTGACCGAATTCTTGGAGCTTGATACTCTCTCTTTCAATATCTCTCCCCTTCCCAGGTGCTAACTTGTGTAATGCTTGAGTGGAACTGAAGATGTCCAGAAACAATGACATTGTTGAGGGATACATTACTGGCATACATCTTACATGTACTTGTCATAGCACTGAAATTTCCCAATCCCAGGAAACCTCCATCGGCCATCCACGAATGGATAGGCTGGATACCTGAAACCAATTCCAACCGCCACATCACTGTTTGAAGCTTTAAAGTTTGTGTCTAGTCAAAAGGACAATCAAGATAACAGGACAAGACAAAGAAAATATTGAGTACTTCCACAGGAGGCCCAGAAGACCTACAGGACATAGTAGAAAGAGAAAACACATCCCTCAGAGAGTTCTCATGCAGGAGCCGGAGGTCTCTGCTTAGGACAAGGATGTAAGCTTGGGCCCTTCTTGCCAAGGTTGGCGTGACATACCCTGAAACACAGTCTGTGTAAATACCTTCTGGCACCAGTTGTGGAGTTCAAACCACAAGGGCATGGAAGCTCAGCCAATCTTTTGTGGAGCCAACTTCCCTAAGCTTTCAGGCAAATGATTTTAGGGCTGGCATTGACATCACATCAAAAAGACAGGCGAGAGACAAACAGGCGTGTGTGCATACGTTTCTGTCAAAAGGAGCACCCCTGCGGAATGCAGAAGGCCAAGGTCAACAATAACCTCGACATTAGGGAGAGGAATGTAGCCACAAAAACTGTTCATAAAGTCTTCATAGCAATCAGCACCCGTTCGTCTGTCAAGCACAGGTACTTCGTCAATGCCCATTGACAAATACTCACTGCTGCAATTACCCCCTCGATCTTTATAGAAGATGTCAATATTACTTTGCATCCACATAGACAGTTGTACATAGTTATTGCTTGCAGACCCTAGAAAAACCAACAGCGACCCAAGGGCATTTGACACAGTTGCAGACAGTATTGCCAATCACATTTTTACCTTCAGCCCTGCCTCAGACACCATATCCAGCAGGTACGAAGTTCAGGAGGTCTCGACGGATCGATCGGCTCATGCGACTCTGCCAGGTTCCTTTTCAAAAGAAACACACATGCCGGCAGGTACGCCCGTTTGGGAAGTTTTTCAAGTCTGCGTGGATCTAAGTCGTCGTTGTTGTCCGAAGTCGTCCCATTTTTCAAGCCCATGTGGTGAATTTGATTTGTAGCCGGTTCTGCTACCTCCACCTCGCCGTGAATTCTGCAAGAACCAGCAAATCCCCCCACACTGAAGCATCTAGTTTGATTGGCATATTGTTAATGAGGTCCTCTGCCTTGTCCAATTCCCCTGCACGGCCAAGAAGGTCTACCATGCAGCCAAAATGTTCCATTGTAGGATCATGTTCTTCAATGGAATCAAAGCAGCGGACGGCGTATCTACTAGGCCCGCATGGCTGCATCCAGAGAGGATGGAAACAAAAGTGAGCAGACTGATGAATGTAACCTTGTCAGCCATCACTCAGTCCCTTTGCATTTGCTCATAGATTTTGAGGGCCTCTTCACCATGACCACATTGAGCATATCCTGCGACCATTGCACTCCATGACACCACTATCATGATTATCCATTTTGTCAAACACTTAACGTGCCTCTTGCACACTCCCACATTTAGCATACATATGGACTAGGGTAGTCTCCAAATTAATATATGACATAATTCCAACTTCCTTGATGTCAGCATGGATCTGCTTCCCTGTTTCCAGTGCTCTAAGCTAGCACAGACATCGAGAATGGTAATATACGTGACTCTGTCAGGTATCACCCCTTCCTGTTCCATTTGCTCATAGATTTTGAGAGCCTCTTCGCCATGTCCAAGCTGAGCATAGCCTGTGATCACGACACTCCATGAGACCACATCGTGCTTAGACATTCTGTCAAACACTTCATGCGCATCCTTCACACTCCCGCAACTGGCATACATGTGGACAAGAGCGGTGTCAGAATATTTTCTGACTGAATTCCAGTTTTGATGATATCAGCATGGATTCCCCTGCCACTTTCCAGGGCTCAAATCACTTGCACTCTGTAACTAGGCTACTGGGTCACCACAGATTTGAGCTTACACACAGTGGGAGAACACAAACCTATTGCTTCTTGACACGGATGGTGCCCCATCACACCCAACATCATCCACATGCCCTGCAATAGCACAATGACAGCCGCAAAGAAGGAAGATAAATGTCAATCCAAACTGCCATATTGGCTAGAAATTGTATGCAAAAAACAATGTAGATGAGTCTCTCTTGTGATGCATGCAATTTCAAGAAGATGCCATTTGCAGTTGGCATGCAAGTGTCCACGAGAGGATTTAGGGTAGGAGTTGCACCTGCATACTCCTGGAGGAAATCCATTGTGGATGGTGACAAAGCAGCGTTCAGATTCCACCATGCACGGTAAAAAAGGTCCACCATGCAGCCATAATGTTCCACAGTAGCATTGAGCCCATGATCTCGACTCATGGGATCAAAATAGTGCTGGCCTAGACCCCCCGTGATTACATGCCAATAGAAGACATACAAAGGTGATACCATTCACCTTTTCTGTTGCATGTGTTCAAATACACGAAGAGCCTCCCTACCATACCCATGCTGGATATCCGTGTCAATATCCTAGCTTTGATGATGGCACCATGGATCTATATGCCTTTTTCCAGGGCGGCAAGACGCGCGCACATATTGAGAATGCAAATCAACACAACTTTGTTGGGCTTGAAACATTCCCTTATCATTTGCTCACATATGTCTATAGCCTCTTTATTATACCCATGCTGAGCATATCCTGTTAACATTGTACTCCATGAGACAACATCTTGTTGAGCCAATTGTCAAACACTTGACGCGAATCGTTTAGCCACACTTTGCATACGTGTCCACAAGGGCATTCTCGAGAATGAAATATGGTATAATCCCAGTTTTGATGATGTCAGCATGTACCTTTTTGCCCTTTTCCAGGATTCCTAGGTTGGCCTATGCCGTCGGAAAAAAATGTCAAACTGATCGATATTGTTTTCACTTAGTACGAGAGGATGATGTACAAATATAAGTCATCCGCGCCTCGCAAGTCATCAATAACTCTAATAGAGTCCCTCTGTGGATGAGATATTTTAAAAAAGCACTCAGTGCCCGTGTGACATTCGAAAGCAACCGAAGCAGGTCAGGGGAGACAACGAAAGAGTTTCATCCTTTGCGCACCTTCGCCATGGTGTCAGATAACAAAATCTGTACCGGTTCCGAAGCAAATCTTGCATAAGCCACAAACGATTTGTGGTTGCCGCTCTCCCACACGTTCTTGGTGGCAACCTCCACCGTCTCCATCGACAGTTGCAGGAGAAAACGCCTTAGAAGGATGTTAATTTTGAGTGTCAACGGACTCATCTGCTACCGGCCACCCCCAACCGGCGGTGAACTGTTTAAGGAGAAATTTTGTTACAGGAATGTGACACTCCAAGTTCCTGACAGACCATTTGTGGTGCCTCGGTCTGGAATCTTAGAGTTTCTGGACCCTGCATTGAAGCATTTTCACGTGGCCATTTGGTCATGTGCTGATAGAGGTGTTCTTTGTAGGATGTTGGAGAGCTTCGTCCCCACGAAAATAGCGAAAAAGTTTTGCTTCATATGGTCTGCTGAGGATTGTTAGGATACCACCGGTTATATCAGGCCCGTGATGAAATATCTCGTGAAGGATATTCAAAGTGTTATTGTCAGGTACCCTGGTAGACCGTTTGCTGCGCATGGGCAAACACTTCTTGTAGATGATGAGCCACCAAAAGGCCTGCGAAACCCACAAAATACTGGATTCTTCCCTTTCTCATTCAAGCCTTCACCAAACGGCTTGCATGACCGGGATGATATGACAAAAGCAGTGTGGCCATATATATCGGAGATGGCTGGAGCTTCAACGGTCGTTGATTACATTAGCGAGAACCGGACAAAGTGTTATCATAAGCCTATTGGTCAAGACCATGCCTGCTAGGCCTGATATGGAAGATATCTTGATCCTCGTGTTTGGATCCCACAACAAAAAGAACCTGATTACCTTGGTAGGCATGTGGATCCCACTGTTTTGTTGTTTGTTCAGAATTTGATTTTCCAAAATTGCTTTTGCTTTTGCATTTGCATTTGCACTCTTACCTCAACAAATCCATATGCAAAACTTCCACTTTGGGCCTAACATTTGTCATTTCAATCGCTTGTCCCCATTTACATTCAAGGAACGAATTCTAAAAGAGGAACAAGAGCTGCGTGATTGGGAAGAATGGCGGGCGTGCCGGCAGGCTTCAAGGGCATCAAGTAGAGTTGGGAGTAACATTTCAGATGATAATGTCAGCCGGTTTCACCTTCCTGAAAGTATCTCCATGTCCTCTGGTGCGGAGACCGTTGCAAGTGGCTGTGGTAACCGGAGGCATCTTCGGACACATGCCTTGACTGCGAGCCGTTTGGGAGGAGGCTCAGTATTATTAATAAGTTAGTATAAGCCGTAATAGTTCTATGGCTTCAGAATCTATGACTTGTATGGCATTATGTCCATGAACGGATGGACAGTTGACGTTCATTTTTCTGTTGGTCCATCGTCTTGAATGATATAATCTCAAATAAAATATAAATGTTTCAAATCATCAATCAGGTCCCGATATACTCGTTTTTCCATGTTTTCCTCTTCATCATATGCCATCATTGTTTCATATTTGGTTCTGCCATTGTTCCATGTTTGTTTGTGTATGTCATTTTGGATATCGGAGCTCTCCTCATTGTTTGATTCATTGCATCATCCCATTCCTTTTAATGAACGTCAACTTGGCAGTGGACGTTCATCTTGTATTTTTGCGTAGAATGTGTGGAGGATTATATAATTCGTTGTATACAGTGCACAAATAGTCAAATAATTATACATATATATCTTTATTTCTATTATAGATTAAAATTATTTATATATCTTGTACTATTTTTGGACTAAACAAAAGACCAGAATTAGTTAAAATAGAGTTTTGTCCTGGTTGGAAAGAAAGATAACACCACTCATTTTTGTGTTGACTTCATGAAACTGAATGACATCACTAAAAAAGATGCCTACCATTTACCTAGGATCAATGAGACCTTGGATCAATTGCATGGTGCTACAATTTTCTCCTCTCTTGATTTTGCTTCTGGTTTTTGGCAAGTTCCTCTCACTAAAGCAGCCAAGGAAAAGACCTCGTTTGTGTGTCGCATGGGCAAATACCAATATGAGACCATGCCCTTTGATTTATGCAATGCCACCTCCACCTTCTAATGCCTCATGGACATTGTCTTGGAAAATCTTCACTGGGAATGTGCCTTAATTTATGTGGATGATATCAATGTATGTTCAGCCAGTTTTGATGCCAACTTGACTGACCTGTAGCGTATGTTCAGCAAATTGCGTATTGCAAGAAGTGTGAACTATTCATGCCTGAGCTACACTTTCTTGGTCATATCCTCTCCAAGGATGGTTTGTTTCCTAATCCTTCAAAGCTTGAGTCTGTTTGGGGCTTTCATATTCCCAGGGAAACATTGTATCAAATCCTTCCTGGGTCTGACTTCTTATTATATGCGCTTCATTGAGAACTTTGCCAAGCTTGCTCACCCTCTAACCAAGGTATTGTGCAAAGATGTCAGGTTTGAATGGATCTTCTCCCAGCAGTCTGCCTTTGACACCCTTCACAAGGCTTTGTGTTCAGCTCCCATCTTGATGTTTCCCAACTTTGAATTATGTTTCTTACTTCAAACTGATGCATCAGATGTGGCCATATCTGCAATCTTATGTCAAGTTGTAGAAGGCAATGAGCATATAATAGCTTATGCATCTCACATTCTTGATCGTTATGAAAGAAACTATTCCATAACTGATAAGAAGGGTTTGGCCTTAGTATTTGGTGTGAAGCATTTCAGGCAATATTTGCATGGTAGCTGGTTTGTGGTAGAGACTGATCATCTTCCACTTAAGGCTTTTGTTAAGCAAAAGAACTTCATGGCAGACTTGCTAGATGGGCTATGTACCTTTAAGAATTTGATATAAGAGTAGAAGATCGGTTCATTGGAACCAACTACCAGTCCTGGAAGTTTAGAATAGAAATGATTCTTCTAGACAAAGACTGGTGGGGATTGATTGATGGGTCAGATGTAAGACCTGATGTTGCAATTGGCCAAGCTGTAATGGATAGAAAAGATCAGAATGTTAGGGCTAACATCATAATGAGCTTAAGAGACAATTAGATGAATCTAGTCCTTGACGCTAAAAGTTCCAAAACGCCCTGATTGGCATTGCTGAAGTAGCGTCCATGACTGCACTGCACATAAGAGGTAGACAATGGATTTTATAGAAGGTGGTCTGGAGTACTGCCACCTATGATCTCCAGGGATATCTTCACTCATTTGTTACACTCATGGACAGCTAAATCAGGCCTTGAGGCTCAAGCCAATAGTCACACCGGAGTGCAACAGCTGAATCACAACAAACTCGGGGGCCTAGAAAAGAAAAGAGCAGAAACACCACAAGGAACTTCCACCAACCTATCCGAATTCTCGCTAAGCGGAGACTTATAGATCTTGAACATGTCTAAAGCTTCACTTTTATTCTTCAGAAAATAAACTAGTGTTCTTCTAGACAAATCATCTATGAACGTCATAAAGCATTTTGCTCCTCCAATTGATATTATTTGCATGGGGCCGCAAACATCTGAATGTACCAACTCCAACAGCTCCATGACACGACTTCCTCCTCCTTTAGGAAATAAAGCCTAGTTGTTGCCAAATATGCACTCTTCGCAAAAAGAGGTTCCAACTGAGCAATCAATATTGAAATCTTGAACCATGTTCTTAGAATGCATTAGACGTAGAGTTTTAATACTAAGATAGGCCAGCCAAAGATCAATTCTTCTGTCTTTGACGATTAAAGCACTTTCAGAAGCTTTATCTTGAGATAAGACTGAAGAAGCACACAACTTATAAAAGTTATCTTCTCTCACACCCTTCGCCACCACATCTCCATCTTTAAAAGACAATAATTAGCATGAAACTCAAGTTGTAATCTAGAGTCCATAACTTTACTCACTGACAGTGAATTCTTGGTCAACCCTAGAACAAATAACTCATCATCTATATACTTCTTTTTTCTTGCATAAAGCAAACCTGGCCTTGACCCTGAATTATGTGATTACTGTCATCTCCCAAGTAAACCTTCCGAACAAGATCTCATTGTTTGTACTTTACAAACATATCTTTGTTAGAGGTCATATGTTGAGAAGCCCCCGAGTCAATATACCAGTCATCAAGATCCTTTGAGAAAGAAGTAGAGAAAGTTGTAACGAATAGTTTCTCACAAGCAGTACTATCAGGATCCTCCACTGAGTTAGCTTGGGTCTTTCCATCTCCCTTCTTATCTACCGTTTTCTCCATTTCTCTTCCTAACATTGCTCGCCATGTGACCGACTTTCTTACAGTAAAAACATTTACCCTTAAATTCCTTTTTCGTAGGTGTAAGAGAACTACTTGACAAACTATTTGACGACCTTTTTGTTGGTGTACTACTAAGACTCATATTGTTATTTTTATTTGCTTCTAAGGCTCTTTTATTTTTAGAATTTGATTCCTTCCAGCAAATAAAACAACACTCTCAGTTGTCCCAACCCCGAAATCTCTTCGCCTCATCTCTTCTTATCGTAGCATTTCAGTTACCCTTTCTGTAGTTAAGCTTTGTTGACTACTAAGAGAAATGACTAGGCTATCAAAAGTCTTTATAATCACAACACAAGCAGGAGTATCTGCCTTGATGCAATGATATCTTAAAACGTTGTACCAACCAATGTAACAGAAACTATTAGAACTGACTAATAACAGCTACTCAACGTTCAGGTACCCTAGGGTGTGTGACGCTTCATATCATTAATACTCCCAACAATCTTTGAAAAACTTGGGGCACCATGACAGTCTACTTACCCAAAACGCATTGTCCAGATTTGTGTGAAACTCAATTCCAGCTATCACATGTCAGCATGAACCTCCTTACCCTTTTGGAGGGCTCATAGGCTAGCACATGCATTGAGCACGCAAATAAGTGTGACTCGGTCAGGCTTCACCCCGCTTGGAGGGAACATCAAGAGTGATACAACTGGATTCTTGAAGTGAGCTTGATTGTAAAGGAGGGCACTAAAGGTGCAGGGCCTGCGAGTTCCAGTTTCAGCCAAGGCAGGTATGATTCACATGGGACATTGACACTTGGAGTGAAGACAAAGATTCATTGGAGTATGTGGTACCCAAGTGTGCGGGAAGCACTGACTGTAGATTTTTTGCAGAAATTTCTTGCTTTGATCTATTCAGCACTGGATGCCTTGGCTTTCAGTCCACCTCAAAAGCAGAGCATGTGAACAAAAATTTCCGAATGCCCTCACAAAATGAACACCTGCGTAGGTATCTCAAGGCAGTGACAACAAAGATAAGCTGGAAGCACAAGCACCTCGATACAGGTCTGCTTGACCAGAGCACAAGCTGAAGCAAAGCCTCCCTTCCCTCCCAGACACTTCCCTTGCTTGTTGAAGAGAAAACTACTTGCCACAAGAGCCAAAGAGGCTTTGCTCTCAATGTAGTCTCGAGTGTGAGAGTTGAGCTCCCAGTTCTGCAGTCATAATTCATACAAATGACCATTTTGAGTCTTGGAGTTCTCAATACAATGTGTAAGTCGTCGTTGTTCTATGATGAGCATTTGCTAGGGAGGCTCTTAACATTTTGGTGTAACCAGAGTCAATTTTGTGAAGATGAAGTTTGAGGTGCACATGGGTAGTACCCAGTTTCTTGTAGCTGTGAGATGGTCAAGCCAAAGGGCTACTTGATTAGCATGACTGAAATCATTTTTAATCCACAACAGACATGCTACTGTCATCCATTTCACACGTCTCGAATGATAGTCACAGGCCTCACCTGCAAACAGCTGGATTGGTGACTAGCAACAGAGATATAAATCCTCCAATTAGGAGAAAGCAAGGAGGCAAGTAGCAGTCACACCAAAGTTTTGATATCTTCCAATTGTTTTCTGCTGTGAGGGATTCTTCTCCTAAATTCTTTTTTCTACATATCTCTTAGGGACTCTCATCTGGGTGTCACGTCGTTAGGTAGTGTCTTCAATTCTAGGGCTGAGAATGGCGGTTACATCTGTGAAGAGGCTGTTCTAGTTGAAAACTCTTGAAGGTTTGAGGATGTTTTTTCCCTCTTGTTTATCAACATGTTAAGGCCATGTTGAGGGTACTGGAGCCTCAAACACCCAAAGATCTTGAGTACATCTTGTAGTATCAAGGATAATGGATATTATCTAGGGACAAAGGTATCTGAGTAGACACCAATGCATGACAAACAAGCAATGAGTCACTTGTGTCTCTACTCTCTCCTACCTACACAAGAGAGACGTCATAACATATAGGAACAAAAACATATTGGGAACTTCCCACAATTGGCCATAGGAATCTTTCTACTGAGACCAGAAAAATATAAACACTTCAAATTTATGTTAGATGTATTCTGCACCAACGTCAAGGTGATGCTTGCAGATTCTAACTAGCTCACATACTCAGACCTTGTCCACCAGCCAAACATTTTGCATCTCTAAAAGTCTGCAAATTTAAATTGAGGCCGTTGGCTCCAAGAATGGCCACCCTTGTGGAGGCCACCACTCCAGTCCTCCCTCATGCACTTCTATGAGGCACTAAAAACTATGCAACGTGCACACAGACACGCCTACTGAAATGCTTTCTCTTACTCTAGGCTGCTCACAAGGGTGGTAGCCAGTAGCCACCCAAGTGTGTCGGTGCCACCTTTTGAAAGAGTAAGGTAGCCTCCTCAGGCACGGCCTGTCACAGCCCCTCACAGCCAGTACGCGTGAGTGTGGGGCCACTGGTGGCGGCAAGCCAAACCAAACCAACGGACAAGTGGGTGCCATGAGACCAGCAACTAAAGCAGCCATTCAAAAGCCAGTTGACCTTGATCATGACAACCAGGCAGTTGCTGTTTACCTACGCTTGATTGATTTTATTCTCGATTGAACATTGTTGCATCTATTACTGATTCAGCTAGCAAAAGGGAATGTTCAAGTTGAAAATTTGTAGTAGACAGTATGTGTACCGAATGAAAACCATGCTGCTCAAATCCTGCCTTTTCCTTTTGAAAAAAACTCCTCTTTACATCACTAGGGAGTTGAGCAGCACAGTGGCCTCCTTTCCCTATGTATGTTAGGCGAGATTTTTTGCCAAACTTGGAGAATTCGATCAAAGCTAATGTTCACTCGCTGGTCTAGCGAGTTGATCCTCTCTCTAGGCTAGCTAGAGTTGGATCACGAGTAATCCATTCTTCCCGCAAAAGTGGATCTCAACTTCGTTCCATCTTCTCTAGAATCTAGATTTTATTTTTTAAAAACTGTCCACGGATCATTCAAAACCAAAAACAAAACAAAAAGCAGAACTTAGTCGGGTTTCTGAGTTGAGCACTTTGCGTTTCTCAATTGGGTTTTAAAAATCCTGTACAACCCTTGAAGTAAAACATACTGAATTGCTTTGCCCGATTAAACGACGTCCAAGAAAACGGAAGCGGGAATCGGGAGGAAGGCAGGGGGATGCCAAAGACAGATAGACAGCCGGGCTAGAGCTTCCGAAACGGGAGGGGCTGTGCCAGGCAAAAGGGAGAAAGGGGGCGGCGCCAAAGATAGGCCTAGAGCGCGTAGGCTTGACGTGCTAAGGTGGAAGACGGCCATCCTGCAGCACTTCCGGGTCAGACGACCTCCAAACACACATTGCTTTGGCGCCTGCAGATGTGTGTGTGTATCGCGATCACGGCGCTGGTCTACGAAGTTTCCGTGGACATGCCTTATCCATTGCTCCATTCCGCAGATTTGGCAGCAAGACTTGTGAACTCGAGAGCCCCAGATCTGGTCAAAGGATATTGTGACATGGCTCGCGGAGATGCAATCTTCGATCGTACTACGGATTTGATCGAAGCGGTAACTTATATACATGTGTAGTGTTTCTCTCAAGTAATCTGTTGGTTCTGGATAATGGTGGTCACCAGCACATTTACAATACCCGTAGCCCGCAGTCTATTCTTAGATCAAGTGGATTACATGCAACAGTTTGTCAGCGTGATGACTTGTTGCGCGTGCTAACAAGGTCACATGTGATATGGCAGTATACTGTGGCTCGCTGGAAAATGAGAAATGAGAAATGGCGGCAGCAATGATTCCGATCGTTTGAATGTTAAATTAACAGTTGGCCCCTGCAACGTACTCCTTACAGATAATACGAATTCTCCATAGCTAGCATTGGACTTATCCAGGCACTCGGTTAAAACCAGTATTGGTTGAAACCGCGGAACGTTTGCGAACCTTGGACTTTTTCCTACTTGGCCTTAAATTGGAATAACCTCTTAACTCAGTAAGGGGTCCCGCCAACCTACACGGCTTCTCCCGCCTTCACTGATCATCCATGAGGAACCTATATATTGCAGAAACACATCACAGCTCCCCATCCAAATTCGAAAGCATAAGTTCTCAAAGGTCTGCAACTTCAATGACAAGCTTGCCTCTCTCGGAAAAACAGGTCCCCATTGACTGGTTGTTCACCACTGGGCGACAATCTTACTCGAGTCAACTCTCTGGAGTCTCTCAGCTGAAGACAGTAACGTAGGTCTCAGAGCTGGGCTCGACAGACCAGCTGGAGTTCACTCGAAATGGAAAAATGCAGGTCTGGAAGTTGTTCGTCTGTTGGGTGTCGAGCTTTGAAGGCCCTTCAGTTTGTAATTCTCTTAAGTGTATTGAGGCCGATCATGGCCACTGAAAGGTCTGTAGAGGTTCCGAGTTCAAGCAAATCACACCGTTGGCATCAAACCACAAGACGATATAACTTTGAGGTGAGTAGTGCCTGTACACTGTCAATGCAAACTAGTGGAATATGAATCGTCCATGATTGTTTTACAGTACAATCATGACTATATTCCAACATTTGACCAGTCTATATTGTACAAAGTCTGATTTGATGTACATTATAATTTCTGGCAGCTCTGAGAGGGATAACTTCCTCAACATTCCTTGACGAGAGAAACCTTTTTGCAAGCACTAATTTCTTATTGCCAGGAACATGACGTCAGGCTACTATTTTTGACTGTCCTGCATCGAAATAATTTATGTTCAAAGAACCATTCAAGTCTGCAGACCCAGGCCGGGCGAGTCGATGTGAACTAGTGCTGTCTCGATCTGGAACCAGTGCACGCAAAGTAATCAAGAGCGATTTTTATTGGTTACGTGCTTATTCATGACATTTTGCCATCAAGACCCTATCTACATGGGTTCTGTTTTTCTTGGATATACTGAAGTATTGGACTCTTTCCTGAATGGCAGATAAGAAACACAAGTTTAACATTGCTTTGCAACACCACACAAATTGTTACTGTAAACGGAAAATTTCCAGGCCCGACAATCAAGGTGCTTGAGGGAGACAGGGTTTTGGTGACTGTGAGAAACCACATGAACTACAATATCTCTATCCACTGGTATGTTCCCACACACATGTACATTACAGATCCCTGGAGACGTCCTTCCATATTTGTCCCCAGTGATCAATTCTTGGTTTCATTAAAATTTCAGGAACCTTTGAAATGATCAAGCCGAGATCATCCTTCGTGATTAAGATATATACAACTGCTACACTCTGTCTGTGGGGGCCCAAGCCTTCCCGTTGGAACAAGGATGGATCACTTCGACATTACACTTGTAATACAGACGAAGTCGTGCTACTTTTGAGTTTAGAAACCTGTAGTTGATTTGTCTTGTACGTGTATCTGCTAGGTTTTACTTGTGCTGTAGAGAAGTCCTCTTTCCAGAAATTTGACGAAGAACTGTGCTCTTTGCAGCTGCAATGAGCTATGACCAGCGTATATAGACAGCCACTTGGGATTTGCGCATAAATACGTGTGCATTTCAAGAGCATTGATGCCATGTGCACCCAGCAGTAAATGAAAAGAATGGCTTACCGTATGATCAATGCATGACAGGCATGGAGTGGAGCAACGTCGGAATCCATGGGCTGACGGACCAAGCAGTGTGACACAGTGTCCCATCCAGCCAGGCCACACCTACACGTACACCTTCTCAGTAGTGGGACAAGCGGGGACATTGTGGTGGCATGCACATATATCCTGGTTACGAGCTACTGGTCACGGCGCCTTCATCATCAAACCTAAGCCTAGCAACACTTATCCTTTCGCCGCATCCCTTCCACGAATATCAAAGGACTTCACGGTCCTTCTCGGTGAGTTTAGGCACGTCCCCAGGTCGCATCCGTCTTAGGTTAGCCCAAGGAGTCTCCAAATTGGTGTATCTCCTTGCAGCTTTCGAAATGCTTGGAACCACACTTCACCCAAGGGCCACGCTCAACATTTATGACTTCAATCGAGCGCCTATCAACTTGCATATGTCGAGGATGGAGCTTTTGGCTCTGGATCAAGCTGGCCACTGATCGTACCCTTAAGGAATATTTATGAAGCTAGAGCTTGATCTTAAAACATACATGATCTGTGACGTCCTTAGTGTAATACACTAGTTAAATGGTGTGTAGTAGGCACGTTTTTTTTTTTTTTTGGTAGACACTTTACACCCTCCTCCACATTGCAAGGCTGTTGGATAGCAATCCCTAAGGGTTATTTTCCATGTGACCCCTGCTCCCATTCTCCCATTCTGCTGATGTCACCCCCGGTTCCATGCACTTCCATGGATGGCGTGACCCCTGTAGGGCTTCGCCAGGTCCCATGGCGAGGTGTTGGGCGCACGGTCCCCGTTTTCCATGGTTCACCTATATCACTAGCGAGTATTTTTCCTCCCATGACCTGTTAAGTAGGCCACCTTCCTCTTCCTCATACACATTTCTTTTTTGGTCACACGCGTGCAAAAGTGTCCTCAATGGATATGACCCGTGGTCAAACCCATTTTTGGCCGACGTCATGTAAGGGGTTTACATGGAAAGTAACCCTAAGCCCTCTGGTTGCATAGTTGTGGTAGGCCCTCTTTCTTGGCTATGCCTCTCTAACCCCTCTATCCAACTAATCTCTCTCGCTAGTCGACGCCTCCAACTCCCCCACATTCGTCGCGCATGCAGCCGCCAAATGGGCCCCACATGCAATTGCCACTTTCACAAGGCAGGCAATAGCCATGTGCGGCGGCAGGCAATAGCCACCCTCCTAATTTGGCAGTCCCGCCTCTCATTATTTAATAATAGCGAGTTCAATGTGGGGCACGTGTGGTTGCGGCGGGCCCCTATGTGGGAGAGGGTGTTGCGGGTCAGTATGCCTGGGTGAGCTGCCCTGGGGCGGCCTGCAAGGAAGAGGGGAGCAAGTCTGATGGGCCCACCAAACACCTGAAATATGTAGATAAATAATTATTTATTTCAAGTCATTGTAGAAAGCACTGGATAGTGTGGTGGTAAGGAGTAACTTGTGATGAACGTGAGGTTTGGTGTTTAAATCTTGGCAGGTGATATTGTGGCGGTATTGTGTGTTAATTATAAATATAAATTTTGTTTGAGGATTGAGGAGGCTATGAAGGTTGGTCGCCGGTCACTCTGCTCGTATCGCCGGTCTGCTGGTGAGTCCGCTCGCCAGTCCGGCGGACTCAGTCCACTCACCAATCGTCAGTATGCTAGCGAGTCCGCTTGCCAATTGCCAGTCCGCCGGTCAGTCTACTAGTCAGTCCGCTCGCCAGTTGGAGTCAGTCTCCTGGAGGAATCAGTCTCTTGGAGGGTCTGGCCAGTCCGCTAGAAGGTCCGCCGTCATTAAAGAACTGGTGAAAGGGGGGTGGGTTCATGAGCTCACCCCATGGGCCGTACTGGCGGGGCCCATAGGCGCAACTCGCTATTATTAAATAATGAGAGGCGCCCCATTGTGGTTGGTTTTATTTTCAGAGTGGAACCTCAGTTATCTGCCTCTATAGCTATATGTAAGATTCCTTACTATTATAAAGTTCTCCAGGGCCACTCTCTCTCCTTGTGGCAGCCGGAAGTGCCCCGGGGTTTCTAATTTTTGCACACCCAAGAATAATCACTGATTTGTAACCAATATGTACCCTAAGTTGTTCAAAAAATAAGGAACCTTACAGATAGCTATAGAGGCAGATAACTGAGGTTCCACTCCGAGCCAGTAACACTTAAGAGGAAGGCACAAGGCCATGGACGGCACTATGTCCTAGGGATTAGCTTATGAAATTGTTGAGTGCAAAAATTGTGGTCTTTGCTTAAACTGATTGACTCGTACGAAGTTCACATAAAACATTCTTGCTGCAGTTATATGTTGTAATATATATTTTTTGAACATGGACATCAATGATGAAGTTGTTGGGTGTGATTCACCATACTTTCATGGTACCAAGTGGAAGTTGTATTCATAATCTACCAATATCTAGTCTCCAAAAAACAACTAGCTATTAATGTGTACGAAAATGTTGGGTTTCACCTTCCACTAAAGTTTGGAAAAGGTTAAGTTTCCCCTCAAGAAAAGGTGGGGAAAAGATCTATAGCCATTCCTATGGAAATGACAAAGGGACGTGAACATGAACATGGAGGGAAAGTGATAAATAAAATCACTCATGTTCCACACCATAAAGCTAAGCTAGCGCCATTGGATCCTTCTGTCCACATATGAAGAGCCTTGAGACAATGTACAATTGGGGCATATAGCTTATATGCCTTAGTCATTGGTCAATGCAGCTGGAATGAAAATGTAATCACAAATTGCAAACAATCCACTTGCCAACTGTTCTCAGTTTCTTCAAAGGTAATTTGTCAGCTTTGGACATGGTGGTTTCTATAACAAACCTCCTTCACTCAACCAGCCCAATACTCGATCCATCATTTTCAACAGGGCAAAATGACAAGATATATATACCACAATTTTTGCACTGCCCAAATAGACATTTGCATTTGTGCCAAGCATCTTCATCCATTTTTGGCAAACAATCGATTCCCACAATTCAGGAATCATTTGTAAAATCGTTGACTGTGTTCCACAAGATCACTAATTAGGGTGCAAGCATAAACTTGGGCAATGGCACTTACAAATTTTTTGTCATGAATGCTAGAGTTATCCTCTTGTTGTTCAAACCAATCCGAAGCTTGTTTAGCTCAACATGGTACATGGATGCACATATTCCGACCCCTTCTGATCCTTCATTGTTTTTCATTTTAAGCGACGTCTCAGACATCGCTAAAAATGACTTCACAAAAATTCAAAAAAAAAAAAACTCAAAAAACGACCTCCAAGGGTCGCCTTTTAAAAACGACGTTTTTAGTTTTTTTTTTCTCCCCCGGGGTGCTTGAAGTGACGCCCTGAGCGTCGCTACCTCCAAACGACGTCCGGAAGGTCGCACCCGAGGGCGACGCCCTGAGCGTCGCTACCTCCCAACGACGTCCGGAAGGGCGCACCACAGGGCGACCCCCAGTGCTTCGCAGCTGGTTTGCGACGTTTTGTTTTTAAATTTTACTCAATGACATTTAAAAAAAAAAAACTGGGTGAAATGATATAGCCCTATCATTTTTTTTAAGTAATTTTTTTCTAAATTTTACCTCAAAAAAATAAACTACACCCTATATTTGTTCTCATGTGGTTTTGAAAATACGAGGAGTGACCCCCGCAGCCAGCCCCCCCGCATTCAAGCAGCCGTTCCAAAACATTCACACAACACCCTAATTCCTGGCGACATCCCTTAGCAGCTCGCGATTGAAGCAGACAACACCATCTCCTCGAGCCCCGCAGCACTCTGGCGATGGCCAACCCTAGCACCCCGCTCTGTCACTTAGAGCTTTGACATTAATAGGTTTTTGTATGCTAACATGTGTGGGCTTGTGGGTGTGCGCTGCAGCAGAGCAGCTTGTGGCGGAGCTCAACCTGAGATTCCCCCAGTAGGCAGTGCTTTATGTCATGGGTATAGTATATCCACAGTACTGGTTGCAAGTAGGACCGTTGTGATGAGAGTTTTCCAAAGCACCTTGATGTATTTAAGAATTGATATGGTGAAGCACGTGTGTTTGGCACGAGGGCAGAGAAGAAGACAGTTTTGGGCTTGCTCAATTGCTGGGACCTTGAATCCCAGCAATGTATGTTCAAGTTAAGCATGAAATGCAATGCCTTGGTTGCCATGGAGCCCCCGTTTGACATCAATCCTCTCACGAAAATTTGGAGAACAATTGATGCTTCTGGAGCGCTGTTTTTCATTTCTTTCATTTATGAAGAACAAGCTGCGATTTGGTTTGGATCAGCATCTGCCGGTAGTTGTGGGAATGTATGGCCTTGAGTTCTTTGGCCTTGAGGATTTTCCCTATGAAGCCTGTTTTGACAAGTGGAGTGGAGCTGTGCCACGCGGGCGTTATGGAGTCTCTTCGTAGAATTAAACATTGGTGTCTTCAAATTGTAGTGTTGAGAACTTTGTTTTGCTGCTGTGATTCCTCCCTTTGTTTCCATCATTAATTCCGCAAGTATAGTGAGATTCCCTCGGTTCGCATAGGGCATTCAGACTAGTTTGTCTATTCATGCCATGGTGGCTCGGATGCATTTTGTACTTGTTTGGCAAGTGCCCACTCTCATTTAAGTGGGCTACGGTGTCTATCTCCTTCGTTTTCTATCTTATGACAGTAGTGCCAGTTTGTTGTCTAAAATTAGGCTATGGTGCCTGAGACTATGTTTTTTTATTTGAATGAGTGGTGCTATTTTGCTCTATGAATTTGGGCGATGGTGCCCAAAGTGCTACCTTGGGTTTTTAATGATAGCCAGTTTGCCACAATACCAAGGGGAATTTCGCCCAATATTTCTGCCTCAATTTGACATGTGTCGCCTGCATAATATTCATTAGTTATGAAGAATTCGCCATATTGCACAATATTTGTCATATGTATAGCCAGGTGGACATAACGTGTCGCCACCTCTGCACTCACCCCCCAAAATATATCGCCACTGGAGCGCCATTGCCAAAATGAAAAAAAGCTGGCTAGGACTTACGGTTCTCATTTATTTATTTATAAATATTTAATATTTAATTTGATATTTGATATTTAGATTTTTATATTATATGCATTAGCGGTTCCATTTGTGTTTCATTTTAAAGTTTATATTCTATATACTATTTTTTCTAGGATTGCGAGCCCTAGTGGTGTTTTTTGCAGAAATGTATTTTATTATTGTCATTATTATTTTTGTTTGGTGTTTGGAAACATCGGTGAGCCATGGAGGCATTACAGGGGCATAGCCCTAGCTCGAAGGCAAAGCCCCAGCCCAAAGGCAGAGAGACAGATGACAGGGATTTGAACCCCATACCCGCGATCCAGTGCATGATGTGTTTCTTTTTTTCCGTTTTATTCCAGAGAAAAGTTCTTAGGAGTTTAAAATATCTTATTGGGGACCATTGGAGTTGATAATAAGGTACCACAACTTTGATGGTCCACATTTAAAAAAAGAAAAAGTTTAATTATTTAACTTTAATTTTTATATTATTTAAATTGGGATCCCCATTTATATTTTAATAATTGAGGATGGCCAATGTTAGCGCATTTGTTTTTGAATTTTAATATTATGTTGGGAACCAGTGTTTTTATTTCTGGCGAAATTTCGTACTTTTACGCTAGTATGCTTACAAGTATGCATTTCATTTGATACCAATGTGTCATGTGACGTAAAAGTTAGAATTTTATTAAAAAAATTTGTAGAATAAAGTCATTTTTTGAGGTGACGTGACGCGCATATGTTCAAGCCAATATTTAAATATGATTATGTCAATAACCAAAGTCCGAGTGCAACATGACAACATAAAATAAAAGGTTAGGAGCTTTAAAAGCAACGTGACCACATGGAGATAAATAGAACCAACTTGGAGAGCATATGCGAGATATATTGGCATATTGCATATAAACAAGCGGCTCGTCGCGTAATCGTCACTCTTGGTTGACGATATATGTTGGTAGCAGATCAGAATATAATTAGGTAATTTAAAAGCAACAAATACATGTTATGGCCTGTCCAACATGACATTTTTTTTTGACATTTTTGTTGTTTCATACAAAATAAGCAAGTAGGTGGGGCACAAAATTTGTCCAAATGTGATCTGATTGAGAGCCATAAATTGTAGTATTCATAATTTTGAATTGTAGTTGCATATGAAAAAGAGTAACAAATATTTCTAATTATTTTGTTGATACAGAATTATTTTGTAAAATATCTACACTAAAATCTCATAATACTAGCGATAAATACAAGGATACAAATTATCTCTCTATTTTATTTTATTTTGAAAAGCAGTGAGGGATGAAACAGAGTTTTGTTTTTATAATTCGGAAAATAGCACGAGTGGCTACAGAGTTTTGCAAAAATTAGGCATATATGATGTTCATCCATTCAAATTAGGACAGAATCATCCACATCCATACTTTCATCCATTCATATCATCCATATTTGGCGAATTCATCTATAATTTTTATTTTTTTTGGAGAGATTTGGCTATTTCATCCTTGAAAAAACATGGAATTTTCCACAGAATATTCTTTTCTATTTTTTGAAGTCGCCATTTGGCGAAAATTCACCAAAAAGAAAAACACTGGCTGTAACTGATTAAAAAGAGGGGCATTATAAAACAAAAATATAACATCACTAATTAATTGTAGTGGAATAGACTTAATTATAGATTTAATATTAATTATTCTCGTGGAACTCAAACTATATTGAGTTAAATTTCAATTTAATATCCGATAGATTGTAATATATATGTATGGTGTCATGTTAATCGATTAAACAAGAAAACAAAACATTGTGACGGCCATAAATTAGCAAACATGGGGAAGAGGTCTCTCTTAGAGACTGTAACTACTACGCAATCCCAAGATACTACACATAATAACCAAACCATTTGAAACATGTAAGTAGAATCGACATTGGGAGAAATATTGTATGAAGTATTTTAAAGTCAAGATGGTGCTAAAAATAGCAAGCTCAAAAGCCGAAAGGAACAGCTACTGTGCTGCAAACTTAAAAAAATAAAGCAAGACACAAAAGGAGGAAAGCCACGTAACGTTTCCTACGAAAGGGCTCAAAATTTAAATGCGGTTTTCATTGTTGCGTTGTGCAAGAGAATTCCACAAACTAAGAGAGCCTCCAGCAACTCAGAAAGTTGTAGGACCAGATGGCGTGCAAATCGGAATGTCGGAAACAATGATGTTGCATCAGCCCCACGAGGAGGAGATAAATTGTGAAGAACTGACTGTCTGTTTTTAGATCACCTAAAAATAGATGCAAAAGAATCTTATGTTTTATCTCACCTAGCAACATCAGACTATACAAAGAAGCATGAGCCATGAATATAGTATTGGACCAAACACGCTTACAACGGCTTTTCCACAAGTGCCTAGAGTTCTATGACAAGTTTATACACCACAAGAGCTCAAAGTGCATCCATGAGACAAATTAAGCAAGTGCAACTCCATGCTAGTAGCGTAAACCACCTTCCGTATGACATAAGAAAAGCAGAATCCCATATGAAACGTGAAAAATGCAATAACATAGAAAAAATATATAATTCAATGTATAATGTCAATGAGTACTAGAATTAGATGGGCCAAAGGTGAAATGCTCATGAAAAGATAATAATTGAATCACAAATGAATAGTTTGATAAATGTTGGGATTGGTCTAGGCCCATTATATCAATGAGGAAAGATAGTACTCCTAATTTGGGATCAAGTGACACCATAAGATACGCTTGTTTCAATAAGAATACATTTTAATTCTTAACACCTCCGAAAGAGAAGGACTCTTAAAGTTAATATGTCAATGACATGTGTGCCACAAACGTTTTTCACTCATATGAAAATATTGTGAGGATACATGTTGTGGTGGTCTCTTGCAAACACACGTACCGACCATGCTAGCATGGTATCATACAAAACTCGCTCTCTTATAGCCATCATCAAACAAGATAAAATTGAAAAACAACCAATTTAAATGTGAACGCATTGCCATATGAAACGTAACTGATGGTGTCATTTGATCTCAAGGACATCTTTACAAGCCGCCTCACCACTTTCCTTGTCTTAACCATTCTTCAAATAGCAAAGCACCCGAGTTTCTTCTTTGGGCCCACCCTTCAAAAAGGAAGTGGCCCAAGACTAGTTACACCGACTACAAAAGGAATCTTCTATCCATGTGAGTGTATGTTTTGGCCCATCGCAAAGGTCAAAAATGCCCTTTGTAATAAGATAGTAACCTCCCCAAGCAGAATAATTTCTCGAAGTTGGATTGCACCACTATGCCCTTGATCTATTCTAGATTTCATCCATCCACATCTTCGCAATGCAGACAGAGAAGAAGAATGTTAGGAGAAAACTTTTTAGCTTTGTAAGAGATGAAGTTCTTACCAGTGTTGGGCGGGTATATGAATTACCGGGTATATCAGGGTATATTGATATATATATACCCTGGTGTGGCAAGTTTAGGTACCCGGATGTATACCCTTATATCAGGGTGTTATGTGAATCTTTTCATTCTGCTAATGGGCCTGCATCCCTTCCCAAAGGTTTTGTGGGGAAGATGTGTGGCAAGAAATGAAGGGTATATCTAATCAGGGTATACCACCCAAGGGAATGGGGAGAAGATCATACTACCACACCCAAGGAGGTAGCAGGATTTGAACCCAGAATCACCTGGGTGGCACTCAGAGAACTGAGCTGCCCAGTTCCGACTGGTGGTCCGACCATTCTGACCCAAAAAGAAAAAAAAACAAATTGATTGTATTTTTTTTTATCTAAGCAAAAATACAGTACCCAGCTGCCCAGCTTGGGCTGCCCAGACACTAGTAGTAGGGGTCAGCCCTAGAGCTAATCTGTCAACCCTTATCCGCCTGCTTTGTAACGATGTAGAGCGCCACGTCCCTTTGTTTTACCATAACGAGATAAGTTTGAGGGCCATGGATAACCACGTGCGTACCCTCTGAAGGGGCCAGTAGGCGCAAGTTGAATTGGCTGTAAGTTACACTGGTTTTGGTAGGAGTCTTCTCTCTCAATTAGGCCCATGCCGGAAGATTCAAGTTCTTCAAGTTCTTAGTTCTTACCTTCGAAACTTCCTGGTTTTGAGTGGATTTGAGAGCCGTGTCATTGGGCGGACTCGGAAATCTAGTAAAGTTTGAGATAAGAACCAGTGTTGTGCGGGTATATTGATTTCAATATACCCTTCGGGTATAAGTAAATTATTTTTGTCAAACTATTTACCCTCCTGGTATGGATAAATTGAAATCTCAAAAAACAAATTACCCTCCGGGTATGGATAAATTAACTTTTCAGATTTCTATATAACCCCCGGGTATGGATATATATGCCAAAATATACCATGAGGGTATGAATAGTTTCCGGGTATGGATAGTTATTTCAATTAATATATAATTTAATGGTTTTAAGGAATATATGATGTTCTTCAATATGTACAAAACACAAAAAAAAACAATCTAAGAGAAAATTGATAAGATATTGCATATTGTTTTGGTGTTAATTTCCAATGCAAGATGGAGGAGGTTTGAGATTAAAAAAAAAACACATCGGCCGGTAGCTCAGCTGGTAAGTGCACAGTGTGTGTCGCTATGGTGGTTTGGGGTTCGTGAGGGTATGTATGGGCATTGATCGTCCTGTAGGTCTCATGGCCCATAAATGAAGGGGGTTTAATCTTTCCCCCTCCTCAAGGGCCTGAATTGTGGGCTGTCGCTCCAAGGTTTCTTTTAAAAAAAAATCCTCCCCTCAAGGACCTAAATTGTGGGCTGTCAGGTTTCCTTTTATATATATATGCGAGATCTGAAGAGGTATTGTTTGGGTTATATGACATTTTAGGAATGATATATATGTAGCATCTGTTTAAGCTGTGATTGGAGCTTTCTTATAGCTCAAGGCTCCCTACCAACACAACAAAAAGAGAAAAGACCTAGCACACAAAGGCTATGAAGGCACATAAAGGCCCTTGTGATGGCAAGGTTAGTGTGAAAGAGGTTATTTTCAGTGTTGGGAGGTTCTTTGATTCAGCTACAAACCCTGGGAGGTTATCAAGAAGGTTATATGGATATATAATCGTGGTTGTCAAAAAAGCAAAGAACCGCCAAAGGCTCATAACAGCCGGTTACGTAATTTTGCCTGAAAACCATCAAAGATCCACCAAAGACCCGTCGGTTATTTGATGAAAACCGCCGGTTCTTTGAGGTTATTACAATTAACCGGAACCAGTGGATCTTTTCATAAAAAATATATGAAAAAACCGGAACCGGATGTTATGAAAGAAATCTTTCATCCTAAGATTTTGTAAAAACCGGAACAGGAGGTTATGAAAGAAATCAAATAACCGCCCAACACTGGTTATTTTCTCCTTTCACTATTATTAAGGGCTTGGTTTGTGACTTAGCCGTGGTCGGTTGGGGTGTATCCCTTTGTTAGAAAAAAAATACCACCGAGATACCTCGTACAAGGTAGAATATTCTTCAGTAAAATGCCAGCTGCCCGACTGAGTCTGCCCCGCCTGCGTTGACCCACACACTTGTTTTCTGTGAAGGTCTCTGAACGGACGAGTCCTCCCCCTTCACCACAATTTCTCGGCGAGCATTTGCTTTGTAGAAAGTCCACTTGGATCTGCGCGTTCTCATCCTCGAGCAATGGAACAATTTCGAGAGGGCAAGTTCGAGGGGGCAGAAGATTAGTTTTCGGATCAGTTCGAAACTTGGGGCAGGATCATTGCAAGATTGGCGGAGGGATAAAAACAGCATAGCAGAGATAGAGTAAAGATATAATAGAGGAGGGGTGTGCATGGAGGAGGGAGTCGTTGACAAAGGAGATAGACACTGCCAGCACGCAATTCTCTCTTGCAAAGAGTGCGCTGTTTCAAACTCTCTGACTTTGAGCACTCAGGTCCTCAAGGAATTTCTTAGGCAACAAGCTTACCATCCCGTGATCCACACAATCACATCGGTCGTCTTGCCGAATTAGCGCCCATGGAGCTGGTCTCATATATGAGCTTGCCGCTGCATAAGTGGCGGGAAACTTCCTCCCGTCCATGCAGGGGGTATATGAAGAAACGGGATGATCACTGAGCTCATGTGTCGGTCAGCTTGTCTCTCTCCCACATACAACTGCTTGAACATGTGACTCTAACTTATAAGGTGATATTGACTGATCCCTGGTCATGACCTCTTTCTAGTCTCCCCTTCTCTTTTTATTCTAGCTAGCTAGCACGTGCGGTTAGTTCGAGTGAAGTAGTAGGACTGTTGTCCCACAAGATATGAATTCTCTGCAGTTCTTATAGAAGTTACGAATCACAGTTCCTTTCGAGCTCACAATTTCTCTCTCTCACTTTCTCTCTCTCCATCGATCTTCACAGGGGTCGTTTGGCTGAATGAACAGCCCAACTATGGAATATGAAGTGCGAAAGAGTAGATGTGCACGTTCTGTCTCTGTTTCCAGATCTCAAGTGTTGAACTTGGTTATCCAGCTTGTACTGCTCCTAAGCGTATTGAGACAAACTGTAGCGCTGTCGAATGAGTCAGATGCTCTCAGTCCTTCTGAAAGCAAGTCAAATTCCAACTCGACGCATCCGCTACCAACCACAAGAAGTTACAAATTCAAGGTCAGTACCACGCTGCACACTATATTCTTTAGGCCTTTTTGCATGCATAATCACCCTTCAGCTCGCGACTGTACCTAATACTCATCCCCCGCGCCCTTTCTTATTCCCGCGCCCCAGTGGAAATGGAGTAATTTACTCATCAGAATGAAGGCAAGAGTCGTGGGGCAGGAAATGCTATTTCAATTTGTACCACGGGCAGAATCCTTGTACAAAACAGATTACATGCGAGGTGGCAAGTGCTACTCATCCTTCCATTTGTAGATCAATATCTAGATATTTATCTGCAGCTCGGATGCCATATACTTGTCCAGCTCTAGAAACACCTGGAGTTCTAAACACGACATTTGTGTAATCTATGTCCTTTAAATAAGTTAATTTTGTTCATGTACATGTATCAACCGATTTGAATCTCGCCAGGGACGCGAATCCTGTTCAACTATGCTGGCCAACCAAGCGGTACTAGTTTCATTATCTATGTTGGGTCACCAAAGATTTCACTCCAGGCTCTGGAATTCCTTGGAGTTGCTGTTCTTTGACTCTGTGGCGCATGGCAGATAAAATACGCGAACCGTACAGTTCTGTGCAACACCTCACAGATTGTTACTGTGAATGGAAAATTTCCTGGCCCCACAATAAAGATTTATGAGGGCGATAGGATCTTGGTGAAGTTGGTAAACCGTATTAAATACAACATCAGTATCCACTGGTATGTTCCCACAAACATGAAAGATGTGTATCACATTATTACATGTAATTAGACTTTCAACCTTCTAGTCAGTGTTGAATTGGATGCACAGGACCGCGCTCTCTATCCCAAGAGCGAGATCACCTGCTGCTGAACAGGAATCTGTGCGCATGATGTCAATTGTACTCAGATATCTGCAATTCCATTTTATTGATCTAGGATCTAGATATATATATCGACCGAATAGCAGCCATCTTGATTAGACTCACCGTGCTTTTTCATGAATCCATAAGGTGGACGGTCGTCACAGAAACTAATTAATTGATAATCTGAAATCTTTGAGAGGGTAATTCGTTGTTGACTGGAAAGAATCTGGGTGCATTTATGCGCAGGCATGGAGTTGATCAACGTCTGTCTGCATGGGCTGACGGGATAGCTGGCATAACACAGTGTCCCATTCAACCAGGGCAAAGCTACACCTACAACTTCACAGTGCCCGGTCAGGAGGGAACATTGTGGTGGCATGCACATACCTCCTGGTTGCGAGCTACTGCTCACGGTTTCTTCATCATCTACCCCAAGCCGGGCAACAATTATCCTTTCGCCGCAGATTATCCACCAATACATAAGGAGGTCCCCATCCTTCTTGGTGAGTTTCTAGTCTCCATGTGGCATCCTATATTATAATTTCGAACAGGTTGGACATCAATATCGGTGCAATTTACTCACCACCCACTACAAGATTGATTAATTAGCAATCACGTAGTCAGTCTATTATACCCCCTTAGCTGACACTCATTCTTGATCACCAATTGAATTGTACATATAACCACCGTCAGCACAATTTGAGCCCATGGAAATTATTAAGACATGTAGACCTACAAAACAACAACTACTGTTAGTTACTTGTACACAGATTTCAGCCAAGATACATCTAGAGCTCTGGGACGGATGAATCGCGAGCTGCATGCACCCTCTCGATCGATGCTCTGGCTGACTGAGGGGGAGTTACGAAGGTTACAGAAAGCATGATCTGCCATATATGTATAAGGTCTACAGTATTTAAGAATTCGGTTTTCCGTGGTGTATTCAGGGGACTACTGGCCAGGCGATGTGGAGCAATATGAAAATCAACTGATTGCTTCAGGAGGAGGTCCAAATTCTCCTGGGGCCTATCTGATCGATGGCCAGCCTGGGACAAACTATAGTATAGCTTTATGCGCCGATCCGGGAGGTATGCAGAACTTCTTTGAGCACGCTCCGTATACGAACTAGTCACGCATGTTTTCCTTCATGTGCAGACTCGGGCACAGCTGTTTATACATTGGACGCAGCTTTTCGCCTTTTCTAGTTGTGCTACTTTGTGATGCCCCTGTGAGTAACCTCGTTGAGATATGTGATCCGAATGTTCAGTGGAATGTTGGTTCACGCTTCAGGTACTTACACACTCGGCGTGCGGCATGGGAAAACGTATTTGCTTCGCCTCGCGAATGTAGCGGTGAACACTGAGCTATTTTTTTCGATTGCGAATCACAGCCTAACGGTGGTGGAAGCAGATGGGTGGTACACTAAGCCCTACACTTCGAGCTATGTGTTCATATCTCCAGGTCAAACCGCAAGTGTTCTGCTTACGGCTAACCAATCGACAAACGCCAGCTACACAATAGTTTTGTCCCCTTATGATGCTAACAACTTCGTTACAGTCCAAACTATACCGGCCATCGGTTTACTGGAGTACAAATCAGCCAAAGGAAATCTTACCTCGAACAGCTCTAGCCCGAATTTCTACCCTGACGTCCCTGGAGTATTTGACAGCAACAGTACCACCAAATTTATCGAAAACCTCAAAGGACTTTCCAATTCTAGTGTGCCTCAGACAGTGGATCGGCGCTTTTTCCTTGTTATTGCGCTCAATCTGATCCCATGCGCCAATGGCTCAATCTGCACGGGTTTTGAAGCGGAGAGATTCGAAGCCTCTATCAATAATGTCTCCTTCATCACTCCAAAGTCAACTTCCATTCTGCAAGCCTATTACTACAATATTTCTGGAATCTACACGACAGACTTCCCAGGAGACGGTCCTGCAACACCATATAACTATACAGGAGAAGGTTTTTTGGACCATGTAGCAGTATCATTTGGTACAAAAGCTAGTGTCATCGAATACGGCTCCAACGTGGAGATAGTGCTGCAGGACTCCAACAATATTGGCGCTGAGACTCATCCTATTCATCTCCATGGTTTCAGTTTCTTTGTCGTAGGGAGGGGCTTTGGGAACTACGACAACGCAACAGCCAAGCTGAATTTGGTGGATCCAGTAAAGCGCAACACCGTTGAACTTCCATCTGGAGGCTGGGCAGTCATTCGATTTACTGCAGATAACCCAGGTAAATCTACCACAAGTTTCATAGATGTTGAAGAGATAAACTAAGTTTGTCTAACTTAGATATCTTTGAATACCTTTGTGGTTTCGAGCACAGTCCGAGTCAAAGTCTCAGCACAGTTGGAAGAGATTCACAGGTCTGAGGATTATGTGTATGGAATCTACCCGATTGATGTATGTTTGTCACTCCCGAATGATGGTCTCCGAGGTCATATGTTAATGGGTTTTGGTTCTTTTCAGGTGTGTGGTTCATGCACTGTCACTTCGACATGCATTTGACCTGGGGCATGAAGACCGTGTTCATTGTGAAGAATGGCATCGGCCCAAACCAAACGCTTCCGGCTCCCCCTGCAGATTATCTAACGTGCTAGCTAGCTGCACTTTTCAAGAGAACAACAAGCGCGTCCTCCGAGGACTTCAGAAAGGTCAATCATGCATGCTCAAGCGAAGCTGAGAGACGGCTACCTAGGACTAAATTTGAATTCATGGACATTATTTGGGAACCAACCTGCATAGATAGATTCTCCACGTTTTAAGGTTGCGAGCCCATAATAAAAATTTCCATGCATGCGGACTTCCATGCTATGGACCAAATGTTAATATCGGACACTTCAAAGCCTCAATTTTAGCCTAGAGAGAGATCCAACTTTGCAAGTCCATTTTAAATCCCGGGGTGTTGAGCTAGCGAAGCTAATTGCATGCCCCTAGTACAGGCATGATTCTTTGATCTAGGTTGACCACCTCTCCCCAGATTGACTCACACCAGAACTTTCGAATTCCTCATCTAGCATTGTGTCATAGTTAATAAAAAATCTTTTGGTACCTCAGCAGGTGCCATCTTTACTCATGTCGAGCTCATGTCCAGCTGAAGAAGATGTGAATAGTGCAGGTTATCGATGATCTTATTTAAACTTGTTGTAATTGTTGGAAGTCCTTCCAAACTACCCGGAATATGCAGCTCGAGCTACAGTTCAAACAGTGCAATTAAGGCTGTTAGTAAGCTTTACCATATATACGTTCATTGTACTGGTCAAGCATTTATGACGAGATAAAAGAGGCTATTTGTGTCTCCGGATCCAAAGCACCAAGCGCCCATTTTCTCAGGTAGGCAGATGGCCTAGATCCCAGATCCCCAGGCTCTTGGGAGCCGAAGGGGGATCATGGTGGAAATTCATCGTAGTAGACAATATCTCGGAAAGCTCACCTTCTAAACAGCCCGATGGGCCCCATAATGACGTCTCTACCCGCTGCCTTACCCGCATAATCCTGGCTGCAGAGCATGGTCAACAAGCTGGTGCGCGTGGGCGAAGTTCCGCCACGTACCTGCTCATGCAGAAAGATCCAGTTTCTGAAATCACAGTGAGGTTCTCAGGCGGCACCTCTTCCTAAACTCTGGAGTACAGCATACCAGCTTCGCCGGTCGAGAAAAAGTCAAGCCCATCGCTGGTCTGCATTGCCCGGACTCAAGGTCGGAGTCAACCTTGGAAATCACAGACCTTTGGAACAGAAACCAAGTTAAGCCTCGAGGTGAGGGTAAAAGCTGGCAACGATCTGAAAACAGGAAAGATCCCACCGTCCTGGCTCCGCGGATGTTCAGAATAGATCTATCCAATTTCTCTGACCTCGCACCTGCGCTCATCGCAGCCTGGTTCTATCCTCACCATTCCAGTCCGCATCTGCAGCTAGTCAAGCCCCAACAAAGACATGAATCCGATCCCTCCATTTGGGTCCTTGATGACCAAATCCCGACCTCCAACATTCCCATATTGGCCTCATGGCTGGCGAGTAGCAGGTTTGTTTCAAGGATCGATTGCGGCCGGCAGACCACCGGTGAGCTTCGAATGGACCCGATCATGTCATGAACTGGAAACTGAAAGACAATCAGGTCGAACCGGTCTTTCACTACATTGCTAAGAAAGCTTACGAAGCCCTGTTAGACGCCCACCCATTGCAAGAGAAATGGGCCGATGTGAGAATGAAAATTGGATTCTTATTTGGCACTGATGATCAGTCCCAGCAAAAACCAGGCCGGCTAAGATCTGCACAGTCCTCTGGAAAGTTGGAAATCGCAAATGTTGAGAATGAGCTTAAAGTTCGATCGAGAATCATCGGGGATCATTGAATCCCTGGAGCATTGTCTACTATTTTGTCAAGCCCCTACAAGAGTTTTGCCCTTACTCAAGTCTCTCTAAAGCAAACCTCTCATCGATTGCACTTCTCCTCAATTACAACCAAAATTCCTGCAAAGCAGAAAGCGCTTAATCAGTGTTTGAAACTCTTGAGTGGTCGGTGCTTTGCTTTCCCTCGTGTTCTATGACCTCACAGTGTAGTGTAGTCAGCCGACTTCCGGATACCAAAAGAGCTATATTAGAAAAGATTCCTTACTCCAAAAACCACATGTCAAGAGTCAAGACCAGTGTTGGACTGGTATATAGGAGAAGGACGGTACATGTACTGGTATTAGATACCAGGTCAGTCTGGTATTATTTGGGAGAAGGACTGGGTCATATAGCAGACCAGGCTGGTATCAGTTTTTTCATACCAGCCACAATACCACACTGTGCCATCTATTGGATGCTGGCCTAGGCATTTTAAGCTAAAAGAGCTTCCGGTTTTAAGTCAATTTGTCAATCTCTCTCCCTCTCTCTGAACATGACCTTACAACCATGCATTTGTAGAAACGTAGGAAGAGTAAGAATGATTTGATAGGTGATCGTCTAATAAGTGGATTGGTAGGACCAACAAGTTCTGCAAAGTCACTCCTGGTAGAAATAAGTCAATACAGACATCCAGAAAGGGGGCAGTAGCGGCAAGGTGAAGTGACTCTTAGTTACGCCGCCTTCGGCCGGAGTCTTCTCTCTCTCCCTCACGTCGACCTGATTCCCCTCTGCTTCTTCTTCCTGCCCCTGTCTCTCATCAAGCCTCTCCTTTGCGTCAGTACTCCACAAGGAGTGCTGATGTTCAAACGCTTCGGGACCAAATCTCCATCTTACAAACGAAATGCATCTCGGAGGAGACTCTGCAGCAAGTGCTCGCTGCCCGTGACAATGACTCGGAGGAGCGGTTGGCTTCCCTAGACAAAGACTGGGAGACGCGGATGCCTTCCCTTAACAAAAATTGGGAAATGCGCATGGATTCTTTGGACAAAGATTGGCAGACAGATACACAGACTTGGAGAACAATACGCGAGTTCAGGACAGCGTTTTGCTTGCCTCTCTTCAGGAGTGCACTAACAAACTTCAAGGTCTAGCGAAACATCTCAATGACAAATCCACACATACGCGTCTTTCAAAACTTGAAGGCGAAGTGAAGACCTTCACAGAGAAGAGAGCCTCCCAGATCCCCTCATAGCAAGCATCCACCTGCAGGTGGAATCCCTTAGCAAAGAGCTCATGGAACTGTAATGGCTCATTGTGGAGCCACCCTCAAGGGCTTCTAGATATTCTTTCCAAGTGTGATGTTCTTTTTCTTTTGGAAACTCATGCGTATGAAGGAAAGGACCCCCCTTTTATTCTCGGGTATAGCTTTCAGTCAGTGATTCGTCCACGTACAGGTCTCAAAGGATTTGGAGGTGTGGCTTGTTACTTTGCAGACTGGCTTCTCCCATTTATCTCCTTCCCATACAAAGACCCACTGGCAAGGTACATTTGGTGTCACATCAAAGGCTACAACATCCTGCTGGCGGGATGTTATTTTGCTCCCCGGCCTCTCCGCACAGCAGTCTACATATTCGAACAGATTCACCATATGTTCCATTGGAAGACGATATGGCCCGTCTCCGTACCCCACAAACGGACATTTTCTTGGTTGGAGATTTCAATGCCCGTACAGGATCACTACAGGCCCCCTCGACCACACAGATCCTCTAACACATCAACGCTCGCATACGGAATTGGAGAGGCAAAGTGCAGATTCCTCTTGCGAAATCACAAGTTACGGTCTCCATCTACTCAAGTTTTGTGAAACTCAGGGGCTGTCCATTTACAATGGAACAACCAACTTCAAATCCTCCATCCAGTTCACTTGCCACACGTACAAGGGCCAAAGCGTGGTTGACTATCTCTTCGGGAGCCCCAACAAGTCTGATAGAATAAGCTCATTTTACATCACGAGGTACCCGGATTCTGATCACTCTTGCCTTTCCTTTGCATTTCCTTCCATCTCCCTCCCCGTGAGGATCCCTCTGCGTCTCTTCCCTTACACCCACGTATCCACTTTAATACCCCTTTCTCTCACTTACACGACGCCGAGTATGAAACATACCTAGCGTCAACCCTCCCTTCCATTCTACATCTATCATCTCCTAACGACAAGGCTACACATCTTACTCAAGCCCTTTGGGACTCAGCCCTACGATCCTTTCCCGTCACCCTTCCATCTACCTCCTCACCCTTCTCCACTCGTCGTTACGCACCATTTTATGATGAGGAATGCAAGACTGCTAGACGTCGCATCAAATTTTTACTACTTGATACCAATTCTTCTCCAGAGTCCACTAATCTTGCTCTTAAGCTCTATAAGTCCCTCATTAGATCCAAAAAGCAAGCCTACACTATCAAGTTGCAATCTTCTTTCCTTGCTAAAATCAGATTTCTCCTCGATCTTTTTGGTCCCTCCTTAAACCTCATAGAGATCCCCCCCCAATCACTGACATTCATGTCTGGCATGAGTATGCACAGTCTTTGTACCATTTCCCAACCCAAACTCCTTCTCCTATAACCTCTAAACCCCTTCACTTCTCTCTCTTTACTACAGCCAATGTCAGTAAGGCAATCAAGAAGCTGCAAAATGGCATAGCGGTGGACATTTCAGGACTTCAGAGTGAATTCATCAAGCTGCACCTACTTTAGCCCCTTTTATAGCTAACCTCTTCAATGAGGTGGTGCAACGGGGCTTTCCAACAGAGTGGACAAAGAGCATCATCCACCCACTTTTTAAGAGCGGTGACAGCCTCGCACCGACAAACTATCGTACTATCATGGTGTCCTCATTACTTGCTAAACTGTTTGGGGCAGTAGTGGCCATGGAACTGGATGATTGGGCTGAGTACTCTCGCATTCGTGCTGAGGGACAGGCTGGTTTCCGTCGAAACCGATCCACTATTGACCACATCTTCACTCTTCAGGTTATGGTGGAAAGTGCACGTTGTGACAAAAGAATGGTCTATGTTTGCTTCGTGGACTTTCACAAAGCCTTTGATTCAGTTCCTCGGGACCTTCTCTTCCAACGGCTCCATAGAGTGGAAGTCCCTTCAGACATCCTTTGTGCCATCTCTTCTATGTATGAGATTGTCACTGGCATGGTCAACGTCGCTGGTGAGTTCTCAATCGAGATCCACAGCAACATTGGAGTCAAACAGGGCGGCCCCCTTTTACCTACCCTGTTCGGGATCTACATTGACGCCTTGGAGAATTACATATAAAAAAACCATGGGGTTGGGGTCCCATTGGATGGGGGACCAACCTAGTCAGATCTCCTCTATGCTGATGATGTTGCCCTTTTGGCACAATCCCCTCTTTCTGCAACGCCATCTCAAAATTTTGGAACAGTTCTGCAAAGACTATGAGATGCAGGTCAATCTTAGCAAGACCAAGATCATGGTCTTCAATGGCCAGGCTGATCGTAGATTCATCTTCAACCAGCAGGAAATTGAGATTGTGAAATTATACCGGTACCTAGGTCTGGTTATCCACTCCCCCAAGTTTCACTTTGCAGCCACTGCCTTGGACAGGTTGACTAAAGGTAAGGCGGCCTCCGTCCGCCTTCAGGCCAAATGCAAGCAAATACATCTGCGGCATCCCCCACCAAAAAGTGGTTGTTTGACACCGTCGTCAGCCCTGCTACCATCTATGGTTGTGAGTTCTGGCACCTGGTGTCCCTGTCTCCTGGTGGGGAAAAGAATTTGGAACCATTACAGTCATCTTTTCTCCAAGCAATGCTTGGCGCCAGGAGCACAACTCCATCTCAGATCCTAGGTGCCGAGTTCGCATGTGTACCATTGCAATCCGAGGCCCTCTTTAGGCTTACAATCTTTCTCCATAGATTGCAGGCCCTTCCACCCAAAGGGCTAGTGGCAAGGGCCTCACAACATCTATGAGGCTCAAAGCTGCAGGTTTCAGGAACTCCTGGTATGCTCGAGTGGACAGTTTATTTCAACGTAATGGACTTTCTACTGCTTTCCTATTACCAATGAACCCAGATGAGGTGGACATCACATCCAGACATGACCGCAACAGACTCATTCGGAGAGAGCTTATGGAAGTACATGTCAAGAGAACTTGGATGCTACCCAATCTCACGACAAAGCTCCACTTCTATCGAGAGACATTCTTGGTGCTCCGCAATGATAGAATCTTGAGACCAAATTACCTTTCAGCACCCTTATCTCCTTCCCTCTTGAGGGCATTGGGGCGGTTCAGGGGGGGTTCCCACAACCTACGGATAGAGACTGGCAGATGGGAAAACCTGCAACGGGAGGACCGCCTATGTCCAGCTTGCATAGGGCGTAGCAAGGAAATTGAAACTGAAGAACACTTCTTCTTCTACTGCCCTCTATACTACGAGATCCGTGGGAGATTCCACTGTTTATTCAGTGGAACCCAAACTCTCACTGATGTCTTTCACTATGAGGATCAAAAATGCGTGGCAGCCTACCTACACGAGGCCTTCACCCTTAGACAAGCGCTAGAACATTAATTGTGGTTTCTGGATTTGTTCCTCTCTCATGTTTTCTTCCATTTTGTCCCATAAGCTCTACGAACTTTCCGCGGACGTTATAAAGCACCATTTCATTTCTCTCTACCGACATCCAGCAAGCCCCAAATTCCAAGAGAAATTACAAGGCAGCCAGACAAGAACGGCGTCATTGATGTTTTTTCAATCCAAGCCATCCACGTCAATGGACTTAGTGCACTCTTCGAATTATTCTGTATGATGTACCATATACAAAGTACCTAGGAATCTTCAAATTCTAAACCAACTCCTTCCACTGAACTGCCACACATCCGCTCATGTGATCCCTTCTAGTGACTCCAGGGGCTTCCCCTCTAGTGTGTGTCTCTTTTTGTGTTATGGAGGGTTTTCAGTTTTCTCCCTTCAACAATTTCTACTAGCGTTCTGGGGCACTGCCCTTTTTGTTGAAAAAAGTTGTCAGGGGGGGGGGGGGGGGGCTGCTTCTCTTGATTGTTTTTTGAAGAAAGTTTATTTTAATCATCCTTAAATATTCCATTGTTCCTAAGAGGAAGCAACTGCTATTCAGGTCATCCTTCCTTCATGTTCATATATCTCTTCTCTCTTAGTCCCTTACTAAACAAGTATACAGAACAAAGAAGAACTTAGAATCCATCGAGCCTAAGAGAAGCAAACGCTATTAGACAGTTTCAATACACAATGAGAATCGGCTACGGTCTACCATTCTATCTTGGCGTATGCACTTCAAAGTAAGGGGGTTTTGATTCTAATCAAGTACCCACAAACTAAACACTGTCCAGTGAGTGATTATGACTTCAAAACTTAGGACCTCCAGAGGAAATCTGGAGAGAAATCAATTTGGCTATACAGGACTAGGTGCAAGACTTTCAAACCCCAACACTCCTGGAGTTTCTGCTCCCTGCACTGCCTCGTCAACTCTGCAGTAAGGTTTTACTGTGATCCCCTGGCTTGCAGTCCCATGATCATACTTTGATTTGTGATGATTGGTATGGACAGCTCAAGGCCAGTGCAGCACTGACATTTGATCAATATACACTTTGCTCATACTATAACATTATGACATTCCCACCATCATATCAAAAGTGGTCTTGCATATTTCACCAGTAATCCCCACAAGAACAAACTCCATCTTGGAAGTGATGAAAGCGGTAAGCATCTCGTACAACAATCGCTCGCCCAGCAATCTTTGAGATGAACTTGGTGGCAGTGTGGCAGTCACCACACACTCGGAGGTTCTTGATGATGCGGATAGGTGTTCCAGGAGCCATCCTGATGAGCCCAAAAGCAATAGCTAGCTTCTCACTATGGTGGCAAAGAGAAAATTTCTTTTGCTCATCCTCCACATCATGCAATACGAAACGGGTGTCAGGCACATACCCGGCCTCCTTCATCTGCTCAAACAATCTCTTCAGCTCAGCATGGACTCCCTCAATTTCTGGATGCATTCTGTCATCAACTTGGAATGTATGCAGTTGGTTGTCCACCTCAATGCAGCTGCGCCCTGCCAGCTTTTTGACACCTCTCTCGTCCATCATTTTCCTCACCTCTGCTTTGTCCTCCCATCTGCCAGCTGCAGCATACATGTTTGATAGAAGGACATAAGCTGCAGCATGCTGAGGATCACTCCTGAGAATATTTTTGGCCATCCGTTCTGCTAGTTTCATATTGCCATGAACTCTGCAGGCACCAAGCAAGGCCCGCCACACCACAGCACTTGGTGTGATTGGCAATTTATCAATGAAGTCTTCAGCCTCACTTAATCGCCCTGCACGGCCAAGAAGGTCCACCAGGCAGCCAAAATGCTCCACTGTAGGAGTGAGATCATGATCTCGGGTCATGGTGTCAAAGTAATGCCGGCCTTCATCCACTAGGCCCCCATGGCTGCATGCAGACAGAAGAGATATAAAGGTGATACCATTTGGCTTCAAGCCTTCAAGTTGCATTTGATCAAATAATTGCACGGCCTCCATACCACACCCATGCTGAGCATACCCTGCAATTAATGCACTCCATGAGACCACACTTCGTTCAGTCATATTGTTGAACACTTGATGTGCATCCTTCAAGCTCCCGCACTTGGCATACATGTTGACAAGGGCAGTCTCCAAATTAATATAAGACCCAATTCCAGCTTCGATAATATCTGCATGGATCTCTTTGCCCTTATCCAGGGCTCCTAGGTGGGCACATGCATTAAGAATGCAAGTAAATGTGACTCGGTCAGCCATTACCCCTTCCAGTTCCATTTGCTCATAGATCTTGAAAGCCTCTTCACCAAACCCATGTTGAGCATATCCTGAGATCATTGTGTTCCATGAAACCACATTTCGTTGGCCCATATTGTCAAACAATTCACGAGCAGCCTCCACACTACCGCATTTAGCATACATGTCAACAAGGGTATTTTTCAACATGATATCTGGAACAATCCCACTTTTCGTGACGTCAGAATGGACCTCTTTACCCTTTTCCAGGGCTCCCAGGTCGGCACACGCACTGAGAATGCAATTAAATGTGACGTTATCAGGCTTCACCCCATCTTCTTGCATTTGCTCATAGATACTGAAAGCCTCCTCACCATATCCATGTTGAGTGTATCCTGTGATCATGGCATTCCAAGAAATCACATCTCGTTGTGCCATATTGTCGAACACTTGACGTGCATCTTTCATGCTGCCGCATTTGGCATACATGCCAACGAGGGTATTGTCCAAATTAATATATGAACGAATTCCAGCTTTGATGATGTCAGTATGGACCTCTTTGCCCTTTTCCAGGGCTCCTAGGCTTGCACACGCATTGAGAATGCAAACAAATGTGACCCTGTTGGGCATCACTCCTGCCTGATGCATTTGCTCATAGATCTCAAAAGCCTCATTAGCACATCCATGCTGAGCATATCCTGCGATCATCGCACTCCATGAGACCACATCTCGCTCAGACATATTGTCAAACACTTGATGCGCATCCTTCATGCTCCCACATTTGACATACATGCCAGCAAGAGCAGTCTCCAGAATGATATCTGGTGCAATTCCAGATTTGATAATGTCAGCATGGACCTGTTTGCCTTTTTCCAGGGCTCCTAGCCTTGCGCATGCATTGAGCAAGCAACCGAATGTAATCTTGTCAGGTGTCAGCCCTTCCCCATGCATTTGCTCATATATCTTAAAAGCATCCCTGCTACACCCATGTTTGGCATATCCTGCTATCATTATATTCCACGTAAACATATCTCGATCAGGCATTTTGTCGAACACTTGGCGTGCATCCACCATGCTCCCACACTTGGCGTACATGTTGATAAGCATGTTCAGTAGAAGGACGTTTGGCTTGAATCCACTTTGGATAATGTGGGCATGCACTACCTTTCCATCTGCTAGGCCTTTCATGCGGATGCACTCCTTCAAAACAGAGGCATAAGTATTGGAGTCTACCCAAATGCGATGTTGATTTAAAATGTACAGTGCCTCTTTCAGGCGTCCTGCCTTACATAGTGTCCTCACGTCCCCACAAGTGCCAGAAGAGTTCTTGTGGACTCCCTTTCTTGGCCCTCTTTCTAAAGTAGTAGTGATGGTGGAGGTGCTGACCCTGCCGCCAGTCTGCTGTCCAACAAAAGATTCCGTCTGACTCAACCCTGGCACCCTGCAGGGCTCAATCTCTTAGTCACCAACCTGATTCTCAACTAGCAGACCATACTCGACACCTACAAATGTCGAGGACAGGCCTTCCTAAGTATTAATATTTATTGTAGTTACTCTCATGACTCCGAGTTATCTTTGTCCGTGAAGAGACTCATCAAACCTACCAACATGTTTCAACATGCTCCCAGCATTCTGTTGTTTGCATTGAAATTCTTCATTATCAAAATAATACCTGTCAGCTCCATGGTGTCCATCGACATTAGAACCTTCAACAAATTGTGCTCGACCTTGTCTCATGGCTGCTAGCTGTGCATTCACCCCAGGATGGTCTGACTCAACCCAAAGGACCTTGTTTGTGCGCGGTGAACTTGGGCTTTTCTGTGAAACCACCAGTGGACAACTGAACAGACACAGCTTCAAAGCACAGCCTTGCCCAGACTAGGTAAAAACTACCAAAATCTCCAAGGATCTTCCCACTAATATGAAAGAAGCAACCTACTGAAACCACATAAGGAACGCTGTTTCCGCATTTTTGCAACCAAGAAAATATTGTCATCAATTACGCTGCAGATGAACACATGCAGGCAGTGTGATTCAGAGTGAGCATCAATATCTTTTCCAATTGGTAAAGCAGTAGCAACAGGCACGGAGATACAATTCAGTCCCAAAATCAAGTCACAAATCCCTCGAGACACCTTTTCAGATGCTATATAGACTCACCTTTTTGAACCTGTTGTCCCACCACTGTGAAGAATCTGTGAAGCACTCCTGCCAGAGGCGTTCTACGCCCATCGCTTGACCTGCGTGCAACTGCAAGACCATGAAAACTCCTCCCAGCTTCCGATTCCCACAGTCTCTATTCAGAAAAGTAGTGCTTCAACAGACATTCACCCAGCACCTAATTGACCTGGCCCCTGGTCCTTACTGAGACCTCAATGGCAGCCTTCACATCGTCGACAAGAAACCTGCAGTTGTTGCCTCCCAAATTACAGATAACAATACACTACTTAACAGGCATCTGACATTGAACTAACAGATAAACACAAAATGGTGCAGATGGGTTGGAGAATATGCATTCCTTGCTACACAAATCATCCAGTTCACCCAGTTCGAAGTTCGAACGTGAAGCTATAATCAAAATTGACCTCTCTCTCCCTCCCTCAAAAACCATTCCCCATACCTTTCTTCAGTTCCCCTGCATGCACAACCTGCAGTTGTTGCCTCCCAAACTAGAGCTAACAATACAGTACTTAAAAGGTATCTGACAGTGGACTTACCGATAAACAAAAAATGGTGCATGAGAATATGCATTCCTTGCGACACAAATCATCCAGTTCACCCAGTTCGAAGTTCGAACGTGAAGCTATAATCCAAATTGACCTCTCTCTCCCTCTCTCAAAAACCACCTAAGTACAATTTCCCATACCTTTCTTCAGCTCCCCTGCATGCGGGGAACTTTCATAGCCCTGAATGGCCAGGGTCTCGAGCTCGAGCCCCGCATTCCGAAGCTGGATCCCCGTTTCTCCACAGACTGGCCCGTTTAATTTCTGCATCATGTAACGCCTCTTCTTCTCCTGCGATCAGCAGGAGAAGAAGGCAGGGCGTTTCTCCCCTCTGCCCGCTGGCTCTTTGTGGCTGCCCGCTGGCTCGTGTGGCGTTTACAGTTGATCGATCGACTGTACATTCATCCCCACATAGGGCGGACGGAAAGATGGTAACAGTGGTTGCCGACAAACCCTAGGGCAAAGCGAGAGTGTTATGTGTGGATGTGGCAAGGATTTGAGGAGGTGCGTGGAGAGGAGAGGGAGGGTGGAGCAGATGGTGGCAAGTTGTTCCGTGTTTGTGAACGAGGAACTGCCGTGAGGAACAGATAGTGGTAGGGAGGTGGAGGAGGATGATGTGTAGCCAGTGAGTGACCGGGGGAAGAAAGAGAGCGTGTCTGAGATGGACCAGTGGAGCTTGTCGAGGGCGGCGGCTCATCAGACACAGCAGCCAGCGTTATCTCATGTTCAGCAGCAGGTAGCCCCTTGTTGGTCTTTCTCTAGAGATTTTTGAAGCTCGTCATGAAAATCATCTCCCTGCTGGTGGCTTCTTGGGATTGCTCGCTTGGTAAATGCGGGATTTTGATGTCTCTTTTAAGCAGGTCAGGAGTGATGATTTTGTGTTGGAGGATGTGAATCTGGGTGAGGTTCTGGAACATTGTTTGGTAATTCCTAGACCTGCAACCAGGCCGATGAAATGATTCTACATAGTTATCCGTAGTAATGCTTATATCAACTTTGAACTCTCGAACATGACTATGGTTTTTAAGTGCGAGTACAAAAGAAGGGCTAGGGATTGTAGAAGGAATGCACGCATAAGACAAAACCCTCATGACAAGAGTATTGGCCACACTACATCAATTTACAAGGGTGAAAGCCTCATGCGCATGCAAGCTCCACTCGCATTGAAGCATAGAAGTCATTTTCATCACATGCTCAACTGCAAAATGTACTTGAGATACCACGCAGCAAAGAATAACCTTCTATTGTAAATATTAAAACTTAAACCCCGCTTCTCCTGGAAGCCTGCTGTCCGTTTGTCTCTTTCCTCAGCTGATACGACCCACAAATGATGGGATGTGACACCACCAAAGATTGGACATGCACGTCCTGCCTTGACAGAAACCCAGGGTTGCACTCACGAATATGGTTCAAGCCCAGTAATGGGGAGGCTTTAGACTGGGGTCTTTGCAACCAGCTTAATGGGTATGGGGAGGGGAGGGAGGGACGTATTTGGCAAATGTTGCTTACCTGCGTAAGGGCCATTGCCCCCATGATGGCTGCAGAGTTCTGCAAGACTAGCTTTGTCCTCAATCAGGATAGAATCACATATTGCCTGCTATTTGTAATGTAACTATGTCCAATTTGTTACGATTTTGTGATCGAATCATTCATGAGCAGAATGGTTTATTTTCAGTGGTTAGTAATGTCGTCAATCAAAGTTGAACTTGGCGGGTTTTACTGGGGTTCTTTTTATCTCTCTTGAAGATGCTTGAAGGTGAATTTGTCCTCTACTGGCTGCCCCCTAATGCTTGCAATGTCTGGGATTTTGGAACAGGTGATATGTGAGTGTATAAGTGCATAGACAGTTTCGTGCTACTGAATGCAAGTTTTTGTCTAGTCACCAGTTGTCACTAGTCGCTATGCCTCTTGTAAGGACCCATTGGAAGCGGACTGCGAATTACTTGTTGCGGTATGCACATGTTGGTCCTAAATGACCTATCGGTGTAGCAGCCATAGTGGCAGGATTTCCCAGGCACAAGCTTTCTATACAGTGTGGCCAGGGCGAAGGAGACAAGTAAGAGGCAGTGCAACAACATCTAACTACAAAACAGAAAAACTAAACAAATGCCTCATCAATTTGGAGTATCCTGCTTGTAGGTTTATGGTTAGTTGTTGGACTTGTTTCATTGCAGGACTGACACACTTCTGTCTTATATATTGGCAGCAAGGAGTAGCCCAGTATTCTTACTCTTCAAGCTCATATTCTGGCCAGCAAGCAGTTGCCCCACCCTCTGCAGCAAGTGCAGCATATAGTCAACAAGCTTACTCTCAGCAGGCATATGCACAACAAAGCTATGCCCAGCAGGTAAACCCTCTTTCCTATCTGTTGATTCCTCAAAGAGCCCCATGCTTTCTGCTGCTTCAGATTCTGGACAGTGAGGGCTAGGGACCTTTGCTGTGCTGGTGTACATTTCTTTTTTAGTCAAAGGGTGTCAAAACTGACTTTCTCAAGTGCACAATTGCTTCACTAGCAACCGGCGGCTGCCCCAGTGCAAGCAGGATATGCGAGCAATGCCACATATGGTGCTCCTACTGGGGGGATCCAACAACCAAGTGCAGCACAGCAGCAGCAGGTTGCATGGTCCCAGCAAGCTTCAGCCCAGGGTGCTCAACAAGCTGACCAATCTCAGGGTGCCTACGGGCGGTCCTCGACTGGGGTGTCAGCTGTCCCAGCCAGTGGGGGTGGGTCAGTGAGTGCAGCTGGTCAGTATGGGGGTCAGTATGGGACTGTTTATGCCTCTCCTGCCCAGGGTACCAACCAGCAGGTATTCCAAAATTTTCTTTGCTTCTGTTCTTGCTCTTTGATTTGGTCCGTGTTTAACAGAAGTATACTTCCACAATGCTTGAAGCCATTTAACTCCACCGATAGGCTGCTGTCTCTATAGGGCAGCTGCACAACAGTCATTAAGTTCTTTGTCTTCTCTGCATCCCTTTTCTCTGGAAAAAGTGCACATGCTGCCATTACAATCTGCCGTAGAGCAGTTCTCTAAACTGTGTGAAAAACCAACGCACGGCAGCCTGAAACGGATAGTACCAATCGCCGTACGGCTGTTTTTCAGCTATCGTGTGAACTGCCCTTCAAATGTGAGTTCAGAGTTCACAAGGTTCTCTCATTGATAATTTTTATTTATGAACTCTTGAATTGGGGAATAAGGACATGGGGTGTACATGACGTGTTTTCATAACAGCTGCTTGGAGCGAGTGGTCGGGGAGTAACATCTACTGAAGAATACCAAGCACAGGTGACTGTGGCTACCCGGGGCTCAACTGCTTATGGAACCATTCAAGATAGAGCAACCATACCCAGTGGAGCTTCCTATGTAGTTGGGGGAGCATCGGCTGTCAGTGCGTCAGGGGTATATTCCGCATCGGATGGCTCTAAATATAGTGAGACTCCTCAATATGGTGACATTGCCAAATATGGCGGCAGTGCTTCAAGTGCAGGCTATGTTGGTAAGGCAAGTGATTACGGGGGCGCCTCGTCACCCACAGCTTACAGCCAAAAAGCAGTGGCTGACCAGTATGGGGCCAGCTACAGTGTGAAAAGCTCTGACTATGCATCATCAGAAAGGGGTCAGTATGGGCAAACACCAAGTACATACGGCCAGGGTGAGGCACAAGGGGACACTGCCCGCCGCTATCAGGACGCCCATGCAGCAGTGGCTGTGGCTCAGCAACGACAGGTGACCATATTCCTCAGAATGCTGATAAGACTATGTCATGGGTTTGTATGCTGCGTATTTGTCTATATGTTGTGTTTCAAGTGTTACAGACCAGTTTAGCAAGACGTGGTTAGGGACTAAACAAGGCTGGAAATAGTATAGGCCAGTAGTAGAAGCTGAAGAGACAAATGGCTAAGCAAAGGAAGGTGAACAGTCAGAATGGCAAAGGCAAGGGCGAGGCCTTTGGATAGCAAGCAGTGAATACCAACGGGTATTCTCAGAGCAAGGGGGAAGTTACATGGGATCATCTGATGTCTCTGGGACGCAAGAGAAAACGAGCTGAACTTTAGGAGCAAGACTGAGAGCATAGGATTTTCTGTGAATGAGTGGCAGGCAGCAAGAAGAGGAGGTTAGGTAGTTATCTTGCTCAGACAGTGCTTAAAGGTCTGGGTTCATGACTGATGAAGGGAGGATTTAGACATTATATGGGATCGTTTTGTCATATGATATTGAAGGTTGCATTCATTCTCATGGTGCTTGTGCGACTGCATTATTTTTTGGTTTGTAAAGACAGTGTGTGTTGGTTGTGATGCAACTTGGTACAGCAACAGGAGCGGCAAGATCACCAGGTACTTGAATTTTCCCCCTCTATCTATCTCCCTTTACCTTGGACTGTGCATAACCTGAGTGATCCTGGGTTCAATCCTTCAACATGTTCCTTTAATGGTAGTGGCCCCTCACTGAGCTGTGCTTTGAGCAGTAGGCTCTGTAAATTTGCTGGACGTTATACAAACTATTGTGATTGGCTGTGCAACAATTTACTCAGCCAAATCGTGGTAAATTGGTAAATTTTGGTAAGCATCAGTAACTCGCAAGTGTGTCCGGGCCATTTACAAGTTCGTCATCTGCCTGGATGGATAGGGTTCATGAAACAAGCTATGAACAAATCCAAGCGGTCTTCTTGTCGACATTTGCCACCCATCAGATCAGGAGAGATACTTGAATATAAAACTAAAAAAAATCGTCACAAAATTCAGTTCTCTCCTTGCCTTCAAACGTAATTGTTTTTGCCTTGATACAAGTATAGTTGAGGATGGTTAGAGGAGGATTTAAGGAACTGGAACACTCTGTCTATGTGTCAGAGCCATATTCTCCGACAACAGCAAGCTCTTCAGCTACAAGCATCCATGATCAATCGCGGTGCTGCATCTTCTCCATTAGATGGTGCTACTCGGTATGTGGTTGTTTACTTCCCAAAAGATAAGGCCACTGCATTGGAGGACAAAGATGTATCTTTCAATTCAAGTTGGAAAATCAGCAATCTGCCTTGCCCTTGAGCTGAATCACTAATATAGTGTCATCCGTATCTCGGTGAGGTAGCAAGTGAAATACGTCTGCATAGTGTGACCTGTATTGGTTTCACGAGGCTGCAGTAAAGTTCGACTCAGTGGGGTTTGGGCACAAGAATCTCTTTGAAGCATGTGATCCAGTTAAGTCAGGTGGTGGAAAGGGTTTGGCTGGATTTGTGGGTTTCTCAAATTCAACTGTTCTATACTTGCAGAACGCAAGGAGACTATCTTGGAAGAGGTGGAGGCATGCGGGGTACCGGCTCTCAAGATTATGGGGGTACTCCAAGGGGAATGCTTGGGGGAAACTACGGTAACAATCGGGCTGAAGCAGAACTTGTTGCACAGTACGGGGGCGGGGGAAGAGGAGGGCGTAGTGCAGGGGCCGGTACTGGGTACTCAGGCAGCCAGCAAGCTTCAGGTTATGGAGGGCTGGCTGGTGGGAGAGGTCTTGGAGGTAGTGCTTCTTAGTTTATTTGATTCCCTGTTATGCTATTGAGATTCTTTGTGTATGCTAAAGAGCATGTCTGATATTCATGAAAACCTGGTGTCTGTATCAACATTCAGAATGTTCATGCTGTTGTTGTAAAGCGGTATTGTGCAACTTACTGGGTGCTCACATGTGGGGTAGCATGCAGAACCAGCCATTATCATACCTGAAATAACTAGCTAAGTCTTTCTTCTTGTGGGGAAACTGAGACAAACAGAGCAGGTTCTTTTGTGGGGTTGCGAGTTAAGGGAGGGGGATGGTATGAACCTCTTTGAATTTCATTCACCTTTGCCTATGCTGAAGTACCTGCACTGCCTCACAGGCCAAATGTATGGTGGCCACAATGTACCTGGGATGGGATATGGTGGGGTGCAACTGCCCCCAGGCCGTGATTATAGTGTCGGCCGTGGTGGGGCTTACTCTGGGCAGAGAGAAAGCAGTTACGGGGGAGGAGGGGGTAACCGTTCTGACCGGCCCAGCATTGGCAGCAGCCGCAATGATGATCGTCGGGATCAACGGCCTCCATTTCGTGGAGAGCGTCGCCGTGATGAGGGTGGCCGCCGGAGAGATAGGGACAGACGCAATCGGGGAGGAGGGGTCAGTGGAGGTGGTGGTGGTGGGCCTGGGGCACATGACCGAGAGGATCGGGAAAGAGGAAGGGATAGAGATAGAGAAAGGAGAGAAGAAGAAAGGAAGAGGGAGAGGAGTCCTGCATTGCGGGCATCTCACGACCGCAAGTTGTCACCGGCTGGTGATCGGGATGACCGCAGCAGGAAGGAATCTCCTCGGCGGGATGGTTCTTATAGGTGAAGGGTGCTTGTGGCTTAACCTACATATATCTACCTTTCTCGTCTTCTTTTTTGTGTGGTGTTTTTCCAGTTTTTACCAAATATCTAGAAGAGAGACAAGAAAAATAGTGGGAGGAAAGCATCTGACTTCTTTCTGTCATCTATGTTCAGGCACACGTCCCCATCAAAAGACAAGAGGAGAGAGTATGTTTGCAAGGTGTGTGTGCATTCCTGGTCTCTTGCATGTTTTTCTAATCTCGGAGGTTTACAATTTTTGTACCACAGCATCTGAGCTCCTTGCTTTGTTCCGGTGTGGTAGGGATGATTCTGTGTAGGATGAGGGAATAGTGGAGTAAGGATGTTGGTGGACATTGAATGAGTGACCAGTCATGGTTGTTGTGTGTCATTATGAGCATTTATCCATGTTCCTACATTCCTGTGTTCCTGAGGGTAGCAAGGGAACGGGTTTTCAAAGACAGTGGGAGCTAGAGGATTGTGTGTTGCAATATTTGGGAATTCCATATCAGCTACAGCCCATGTGGGCCATGGGAAGGACCAGAGAGGTATTGTCAAAGAATGACAGTGAGTACTATGGAATGGCAGATTGAGCCATACAGTGTGGTCGAGGCAGAACGAGATTATCTGTCTATTTGCAAGCGCTATTCCAAGCTTTATGTTGTACCTGAGTTTTCCAAGGTATGTCTCTTTTGGTAATGCTGTGTTTCGGTGGGCATATGTATGCCAAAATTAGTGCAGGTTTGGCAGTGTGGCCATGATAAATTGCTTTGATCCGTTCTCTCTCTCTCTCTCTCCGTCTATCTGGAAAACCCAAACTAATTGTCTCTATCAAGGTAAGACACTACCGGAGGGAGCCCCTCACAAAGGTAGTATCTGCTCCCTGTTTGCGGGGTCTATGGCCACAAGGCTATGGCAAACAAAGTCTTATGAATACATTCTCTCTCTCCCCCTCTCTTTTATCGGCCCACGGCTCACCCATTAGTTTTAATTCTGCAGCTCGTAGCATGCTGGGTGGGAAAGGATGTGGAGGTTCCTATCAACCAACCAATCAGGTCTGTTGTCCATTCTTGCCCGCCTGTTTTTTTGGTTGACTCTCTAATGGCAACTTAAAAGTGAAGGCTGCAAGGAATTTTTTTTTCGATTCTGTCATATCTTCAAGGCAAGATTCCTAGTCTCACTCTGTGCATAACCAACGGTACTGCATGTGTAATGATGTTTTCTGGGAACGTGGAACGATGGTCATTCTCAAGCACTGCTGCCTGTCCTAAACTGTCTCTTTCTCATCCCAATTTACGAGAGACGGAAAAACCCTACAATGTCTGCTAAGATAGCTTTAGCTTTCATAGGGTGGCAGCTCGATCACATCATCGTGCCAAGTATGGAAAGTGAATGCTGTGAATATGTGGCTTCCATGTTGGGCTTCACCAGTATAGCATTGATTGAAGAGTATATCCTGTCCACTCTTTCTACGGGTCCATGCATTACCCATCTTCCACAGAGGGGCCTGCAGCAATGTGCCACTGTGGGAGCCTCTTCATGGAAGCCTGCAGAAAGAGGTAAAAGAAGTTCCCCCTTTAAAAGAATCTTCAGCGCTTAGCTATCACAGAAGTATAGCCCGGGATGTTGGATTGAAATCTTCAACATTCAGAAGAAGGAAAAGAAGGAATCTTTCGCTCTTTTACTGCTGCGATGTAGAGGGGACACGGTACACATATTTTTGAACCCACCCCCCCCCCCCCCCTTGATCTCTCATGACACAAATCAACCGTGGTCCTGGAATGGGATTTTCCACAGCTTTGAGCACGAGGCTGTAGACATAGAGGATGAGGGCGAGTCCACTAAGGAGGCCCCACCAAAGATCTCCGACAAAGGGCTCCCTTCTTCGGCTTCAGCAACCAGTCCTCCTACTACTACTACTACTAAGCCGGCGCTGCAAAGCACCACGTGGAATGCAAAGGTAAAACTGGTGAAGAGAAGAATGAAAGTTCGTTTTGACAACCGGCCCCCCATTTGACAGAGGCACATACCAACTCTCAGTTCTAGCAGAGAGCAGTTGTCAGGCCTCAAATCCTCCATACCTGCGATTCCATGTGAGCATTTTGAGGAAGAAAGGAGGTGGTCTTGGAAGGGGCTTCCTATACGCCCACCCACCTTGCTTCCAGTTTGCTGCTTCCAACGAATGAATGCAGGGTTGTCGCTTCGTCGGTCTGTATGTGTATGTATATGTGTGCTATCTCATCTGAGTCACGGTGACCCGCTGAAACCCTGTATCTTTTGAAGACTCATGCCGCTCCATCACTTGACCCTGATTGTCCTTCTTGTGGTGTCTCATCTCTCTCTCTCTGAGCCAGCTGCTTAGGATTTTTGCAAGATCACAGGGGAGTTATATATTGCTCAATATCAGTAGGTGTCTGCACGCCTCTGAGGTTTTGCAACCCAAGCTACAGAGATACTTGTGGTGAACAGGCTCAATAAAGGGAGATTCCAGCCATTACCATCCCGGCTCTCTTGTTGGTCAGCAGCACAAAGCAGTCGAAGCTCCCTGATTCTATATGTTCTGTTGTTACTGAGGGTAGTAGCTCTCTCTCTATTTCTCACCCTCCAGTCTATGAAGAACTGTTTGTTTACATAGCTACTGACTGTCAGCCCTGGTTGGGTTGCTGCAGGTCATGCTGATGAGTGGGTTGACTGATGAAGCTTTTGCTGAGTTCCTGTCCGAGAAGAGTGCAGAAGACAAGCCTGCTCACCTTCATAACCTGCTTAAGTTTGTTGCACTTCGGAAGGATCGCAGCGCTATAATGGCTGCTGGAGGTGCCTGGGACTTGGAGCTTGACGGTGGGGATCCTGCCACTGATGAGGATGCTTTGGTTCGTGCTGCAATCAGGTCAGCTGATGACTCTAGCTCTGCGTTGGTCTCTGTCTTGTCTATCACTTGTATGCTATCTGATTGATCATTGAAAGGGCTTTTATTTGTCAACTTAACACCACTAGATCCAGCAGCTGATTGCTTTTGGTCTCGGTAGTGGCTTTTGTGTCATTCTCATCACATACGGGATGCTCAATAGGTTATCTTTTGCTTTCTATTTTCTTAGTCTCCTTGAACCAGAGTGCCATAGTATATTACAGTGTCTCCTTGACTGATTATACATTAAACATGTTTGAGTGCTTCTTCTGTGCTATTAGTAGGAGAGAAATGGTAGGGTGTGCAGTTATAACCATTGTCTGTGTTGGTGCAGGTGCACTAAAGAGTCGAGTCAACTTGACCTAAGTCGGTGCAAGAAATGGACTCGTTTTCTAGAGGTACTTTCACACTATGAAAACCCTCAGCACGACTTCACTGTACATCAGAAGATTCCAGGGTATGTTTTAGCCGCTGGGTTTGCCAGTCTTCTACAGGTTCACTGGTTGGTGAGTTGCTTGGTAGCCCAGGTTGTCAGGCGTGGAGTAATAATTGTTATGTTCTTCCCTCTTAGAGGTGGAGTTTGCCTTTCCAGTTGTTGAGGTGTGTGTGTAGTGAAGAGAGACAATGAGCTGCAGAGAGAGGCAGGCAGGGCACAACAGGGGAAGATGTACCTATCAGAGCGACTGACAGCTTTAAGATGGATGTGTGCAGGTCCACTATGAAAGGCTGGGGGAAGATGGCCTGCCCAGCCACAGAGAGATTACAGTGATGTTTCTTCCTCATCTGGCTGACTGCGTGCCATCACTAGAGGACTGGCAGATACAGTGGACTGAGCGACAGCAAGCTCAGCTAGATCATGAAGCTGCAACCAAGGAAAAGGTGCTCTCTTCCCCGATCTCCTGCCACATGGTAGGGTTTGAAAACACCCCAAAAATAGTGGAGGCTGACTCTGACAGTTGTTGAACTTTGATATTATGAACGCGCTAAAGCTTTGGTGACGGACGAGCCATTTTTCTTCCTTTGTATGTAGGTAATAGGATTGGTCATGAATCGTCTAAGCTGCTCTTAAGCTCCAGATTTCACCTTTCAGAGTAAATGATACTAGCATGATTTGTATGGTGCTAACCAGCAAATTTATGGACGTGAATGAAATTAGTTGAGTAAACACTGTGCTATTTGCGTGAGTTTTGAGAGAATTATGTACGTGATGGATTCCTCTTGAGTTTTGGCAGAGTTCAAGCTTGACAAGGCTGTTTGTTAGGAAACCAGATTTATTTATCATTGCATGAGGATGTACCATTCCTTCAAAACATAGACAAATATTATACTGCAAATTCCTCCACTGGGCTAACATGGCTTCTGTTGGCTTCTGTGCTACCAGGAGGAGAAATCACCTGAGAAGGATGAGCACCCTAAGGAAGGTAGCTCTGTTTTGGCTCATGTCTTAGTGTGATTAGAAGTTGATTGTTCACGTGTTCATATACCCAGCAGTGGTAAGTTGTTAGCCCATTGGCTGTATTGCAAGGTGTCAGGTCTTGCAGACAGTGAGCCTAAGCTGAAACACAAGTGCACATACAAGGTCTGAGGCTAATGAAAGCTTCTATTTGAGATGAAGGCTTCCTTTTGGTCCGATCTGCGATTGCAGCTTTTCTTAGCTTCTTTTTTTAATTGAGACTTGATTGGAGAAGTGAGTGCTGACTCCAAGAATTCTCTCCTATGGCACTGGTCCTGCACTTTGTAAGTGGTGATGAAGTGTATAATAGTAGCAGAGAACTCATGCAAGTTGCATTCTTGGGTATTGGCACAGGGGAGTCGAATGGTGTGAAGGACACTATCGTGGGGCAGGAACTGGCAGCAGAGGGCACCAGGCCTGAGAATGATGAGAAGCCTGAGAATAATGACATACCAGAAGACAAGAAAGATGAATTAGTGGATGCAGCAAATAAGCCTCGGTTGGAGAATAGTAGGGATCAAGTGAAAGTGGAAAATATGGTTCTGCCTTTGCCTGGTCTTGTGCTCACTACCAAATGCACCAAAGCCACCAAGGTATGGGCCCCTGTAGTGTCGTCCTGGAGTTTTCACTCTAGGGATGTTGATGCAGCAGAGAGTTCAACAGCTTCTGTTGTTGACGTAGTTTATGACTAGCCAATCCACTTCGAGAACATTTCCTTTATCGGATGCTCATCCCATGATATGTCTGATCTTGAGTGTTGTTTCTGTGAAGACACAGCCTAGCCGGCAGTGTGTGGGTAGCCATTCCTTTCTGTGCGTGTAGGAGCCTGAAGACACGTTTTTAACCCCATATGGGATATCCTGTTGGAATAAATTCTACCTGCTACCCACCAGGAGCTCTTATCCCTAGCTGACATGTATTGCAATGTGTTGCTGAAAAGATGAAAATTTTGGACAAAATATACATGTACCTCCTCACACCACCTTTCGCTCTTACTCATGTACTTATGTAATGCGCTGTACTCTGCAGATGCGTTCAATGACTATTTCCTTAGATGGATTGCTTGACTATGATGAGGAAGATAGAGAAGATTGCACATTTGAGGTAAAATGGGATGAACCCTCTTTTTGTGGTCGCGACTAAAGAAATGCCTTGTGTACAGTAATTCTAGATTTGTCACATTGTTACAGCAGGGTTTAACTTTGTTGTTTTAAAACTTATTGCCATCTGCGGTCCATGGTAGTGTCTCCCTTGCTAATCCCACTTGTGACTTTAAGACATAGCAGAGTCTGTTTTTCAGGTCTTTTTCAACTGCTTTTCAAGACAAGTTGTTATGGTCATCTTGTCTTGGTTAGAGGTCATTGCATTGTTGGTGCTTGTGATCATTATCTTTAATTTTGCTTTGAAAAATTATCCTTCTTGATGATGGGTCAATTGTGTGTCAAACAGCTCTCTCTATTTGCCGAGTTGTTCCAAGAGTTGCTACAGTTCAAAATGGGAAGTCAAATTTTGTCCAATTTAGAGGTATGCTCTTGCTCTAAACCTCAACCGTGCACTGCAAAGTTGAATATCTACTTCGCTCTCTCATGCACATGGTACCGGTTTTTTTGTTTAATACCACTTTCCCCTCTATCTGACCCACTCCCTCTATTTCTCTTCCTCCTGTCTGTCTGTCTGTCTGTCTGCTTGTTTCTCTTGGTTTGTTCTTCCTTGCCCCATGGGCCCTCTTAGCCCTCTGTGGATGTTACAAAATCATGCCCTCACTTTTTCTGTTGTTGTTTCTTCGTCACATTTCCTCCTGGGGAACGTTACATAGTAACTTGGGGATATTGCAGATGTTGCGGGAGGTAAGCTATGCCAACCAGAGAGAGGAACGGAAGCGTAAGAACGATACTGAGAGAGAGACTGATGCTGAGGGTTCATCCTCTCAACGGAAGCGCAGTAAGTTTTCAGACAAGCCAGAGGCAGTAGAGGGGAAATCAGAGACTGAGGTGGTAGTAGAAACAGATTTAAAAATTGAAGAAGAGCCAATCAAAGCAAAGGAGAAGATTGAGGAGAACGGTATCCTTGAGGAGAAAATTGAAGAAGGGGCCAGTAAAGATCAGCTGGAGGTGGGTGACCTTCAACTTGCAGCAATAGAGAACAATACAGAGATCAAGGAAGTCAAGTTTGAAGAAAGTAAAGATGAAGAGGAGCCCAAAGGCGAAACCAAAGTGATGGAGGATGGGGATGCAGAGATGAGAGATGCATCAGAGATCTGCGAACTGGAGGTGAGATATTTAAGGTGGAAGTGAATATGGCTGGATGATGTCACTTTGAGATTCAGTTTGTTTTTCAATCCCTGCCTTTCTTTCTTTGTAGCCTGATGGAGGCTCATAATTACTACCTCAAGCAGAGGTTAGCAAGGTGAAGTCTGACTGCTGCTTTTAACCCGGTGAAATGTTGTGTTTGTGGGTTCATAGATAGAGAAGGTAGAGCATGCGAGAGTGGAGAAGAAGCTTGTGTTGGATCAGGAGCTGCTCCGGGTAACAATCTCCAACAGAGAGCCTGCATGTTCAGCATCGTTATGTGTACCTGAACAATTCTCTGTCTTGTCCCCTTGGCACCTCATCCCCAAGTGCATGTCCTTTCCCTTCGAGTCCTTCTGTGGACCTTTAAACAGTCTTATTTGTCCAACTATGTGTCGTTTGTGTCCACAACCAGTATATGCACTATCTATCATCCTCCCATCAGAATATCACTCAGACTATTATACTAGTGTGTCAATATATAATAGAGACAAGCAAGCTAACACATGAAGTAGACAGTCAGAGTGCTGGGTTGCACTCAGTTGGTGTTTGTGATTGGTTATAAAGAGGACCTTTGTGTGTAAGCAGGCTTATCGCTATTTTGACAAGAACAGAGTCGGTTACCTCAAGGTGTGTTTTCTTTTACACTGTCCATTGGAAGGTTTGTTTGAAGATATTGATGCTTTGCGTTTATATCTGCAATCTGCAGATGCAGTTTGACTTTAATTAATGTCTATTGGGTGATGATACCTTGAAAGATGATTTGTGACCAGTAGTAAGGTGGTTCAGCATCACTGACGTGTCTTGATTTTTGAAACACAAATGCAACTGTACTCGCAGGCATTCTTGCAATCTGCTGCTGTTAATGCCATTCCAAATCATGTGCAGTCATTTCTTCATTGGTGTTGGTGTGTGTATTGATGTAAGATTTTGGTCATTTTTGGCCTGCAGTCAGAGGATTTGCGGCGCCTCTTCCACAGCCTGGGCAAATTCCTGTCTCATAGAAATGTCAAGGTATGTTGACCAGAAATGACTGAATTTAGCTGTCTTTTTGTGAATAGTCAGGCTTACTGTAGTAGGTTTATTATGGAAATTCACTATTCTGCTATTCATTGAAATGCCCATGTGTGACTTTCACTTTGAGCAACCCCGTGTGTGGATCAATTCCCTACACTAGCTTTGGGAGTAGTATGCTGTAGTTGCCACAATCTGAGGACCCGCCTCAGGCAGCGACTTCACCTCAAGGATAGATCCTAACCAATATAAGCTGTATGTTTCACCCGCAAATCCAGCCAACGTGTAATACATACATTATGTAGTAAGGTTTATTTGTGGAAGTCTACAATCCAACAGAAGTTTGGTTTTGAAAGTTGAAGGGTGCGGGATTGGCTAAGATTGCCAATGTGATGACCATGGCAGGATCTGGTAGGGTGTGCCGTGATGGAAAGTAACAAGTCTCCACGAGACGAGCGCGTTGTATACCGAACCTTCACTGAGAAGGAAGTTGTGGTGGAAATGATGGTGTCTGAGTAGATCTACTAGTACGTAATTTTTCTTTTTAATACTGTGTGGAAAATGTTGGTGATTAAGGTGTATAAGTTTAGTTAGTGAGCTGGGGTTGACGGATGATGGGGTTACTGATATACCCACTTCCTTGTTTGTTTTGATTAAGTTAGAACCATGTGTCGCAACCCAGGTTTTTACCAACTCTTTCTGGGTGCAGCCACACTACCAATACTGAACTTATTGAATGGTGGAAATGCGAAATGCTGGGTAAGCTACTTTGTATGTTGTCCTCCTCCGTATCTCTTGCAGCCCTTGGTCACAGTTGCCCGACTTTCCATATCAGGTGCATGTCCTAGGGACTCTCTGTGTGTTTCTCTTTTCTCTGCTGATGGCACTCCATGATCTCATGCTCCTAGGATAGATATATCAGTCTATATCTGGGGGACGATGTTATGCAGACATCTTTGTGCAATTGTTTATCTTAGAGTCAAATCCTCCAAAAATATCATTCTTGCCGAACTAGGCTGCAACTGATCAACTGAGACTCAAAGGAAATCATGGCAACCTGCAGTGCAACCTAATGACCAGTTTTCTAGCGTCCTCCCCAACCAAACCAAAGCCAAATAAAGGACCAGAGTTGTCGACTGCTGGTGTGAACATATGAATGTATAAATTCTACAGGGCAATTGTATAGCAGCCATTGAGGGATCATGGTTGCAGAAAGAAATCTCAACTTGCCCATGAAATATTGTGTCTCTTCAATCCCTCCATTGCTTTGGGCAGGAAGCTCGGACCATTTATGAAGCAGATCCTAGAGATACTTCCCACCATGCATACTCTACTTTGATCCTCAGGCAAGCAATCCTTCATACAAAGAATCAAGAACGATTTATCTTCGCAGAATGCAGTTAGAAAGCAACTGCAAACATGTGATGAGATCAGAGGCCGCCAATAATTTGGGATCAAATCCCTTGAAATCTCTCAACACACTGAACTGATCCTTCCAGAATTCAATCTCCTCCTTGCAAAATCGGAGTGTAATTTCCATATCCAAATTCATTAGGGGCTTGCCAGACGCTTTCGTAGAAATCAATGTGGTTGTCTCATCCTCGATACAAGCCGTGAAGTATTGCTCGGACAGCACTTTGGAAGTCATGTATTGCACTCATCAGAAAATCCTATGACAGACATCGCATCTGCCTGAGGTATTTTGATAAACAAATCATCAAAGAAGAAGATGGGAGCACTCATTGTCTCGTATATGCTTCTCGAAGAATAACTTTCCCGATTATAGAGCGCTTCCACTTCAAAACCTCCGTCCGTAAAACAAACCTTACCATCCAAAAACAACACCACAGTAATATCTGCCCACGCCATCCGCAACAAACACAACAAAATCATGCAACATCCAAATTGCAGATCCACGCACTCCCAAACCCCCAAACTAAGGGCCGGTTTACACGAGGGGCCAGGCCCAAGATCAAGCTAGAAACAAGAAATCCTATTGGTCAAGATCCTCAAATTGGGCCCAAGCTTACACGAGGTAAGACCAAGAAAATGAGAGAGAGTGAAGACTATGGCCGAAGCCGGCGTAACTAAGAGCCACTTCACCTTTCGGCTATTGCCCCCTTTCATGGGTGGGCCCTATGACCAAGAAAATGACATGAAGCCTACATGACATGATTTATGGCGCCAAATTCTTGGCCCAGCCCAACAAAAGGAAAGCTCTTGGGACGGAGCCCCAAGTCTTTCCCTTAGGCCCAAGAAACTTAGCATTAGAATATATTTTTTAAAGCCTATCAGCCGCAGGATTGAAACAGGTCATAGATGGGGTTGTACATAGGTAGAGAGACTCTCGATAGCCACCTCGTGGCAAGCACGCGCCGGAGTTCCACAGTCATCAGCTGGTAAGCTAACTTGTGTAGAGAACTGGAAGGTTTGGCTTAGTACTCCAGTTTCTTATAATCTACCACAGAGTTCACAAATTCAACATACTCTTCAAACAATATAAAGAGGACAAATTGGCCAATGGGGTCATGGGGTCTCGGGCAATGATGGTCATGACTATAAATTTTATGACTCAATGGATCAGTGGTAGCACCAAATAGGAACAATTTTTAAGCATGTTACAGCTTTAGCCAGTGACACCAATTTACCATGCCAAGGCAATACATAGCGAATGGAAATTGGTGACAATGAGATAGAAACTGAAATTGAACAAGTAACACCACCACCCAAAGGATAAGCAAAATTCCATGATCAAGCTCTTTAAATGTTTGCTAAAGTAGTAGAGAAATAACTCCATCATGGTGAGAAAATTGGTACGTACAAATGCTTTGCTAGAAAGAGGGTGGACTACAAAATGGACCGCCTAATCAACAAAATGTAGTATTCAATGGCTTATTTCAGAATCTGAATCGGTGATTTTAGGAAAGTTACTGTCGCTCTTCAATTTTGCATTGTAAAATGACTTGGCCAGCAGATCATGAGCTCTCGTAGCCTCAGCCAACATTTTTTTTATCTTCTCTTCCTTGTCTTTTCTAGTTTGTGGCCCTTCTTCCGTATTGTATCATCACTTGAGTCTCTATCTTCATCAATACGTCTAGTCATTTCAGTTTGTACCACTGGGCACTGTAGTTGTTTTATTTGTTTTATTGCATCTTTTGCAATATGGAACATGTCTTTGTTTTGAAAATCCCCGAGTCTTTGATTGGTTTCTGGTTACATTTTGAATTCAGGTTCCTTTGCCCAATCCATATCGGAAATTTCACCATGAATTATACATAGATTATGTAAATAAAGGCACGTAGTGACAACATCGGGGATATGTCGCAATGGCATACAAATCCTCTTCAACAATATCCTCCACATGCCTTTTAGTTATCCAAATGCTCTTTCCACGGCTATGCGGAAACTAGATTGAATGAAGTTCCGGTGTGCTTTTTCTCGGGACAAATCATCTTTCTCACTCTTGAATGGAGAATAAAGTAAAGGGCGATTGGATAAGCGGCATCACTAACGAACTTGTAAGGTAAGAATGCTCTCTTCATGATTCTTCTACCTATGCTGGTTTTTTGAAATAAAGCCCAATCATGAGTTTTACCAACCCAACCAAAGTCATAATCCCAAAATTTGCATTTTGCATCCACCACCCCTTGTAGCAATGCTAAATAAAAACCCCTTACGGCAGTAATATGAAATGGGATCATCCGGAGGTGCAATTATTGGTATATGGCTTCCATCAATTGCTCCGAGTATGTGGGTATATCTAGGAGGGCTTCAAATTCAGCTGAATTGCCTTTATCCGTGCTGAAGATGGTTTCTCAAAAACTAAGGGTCTTAAAAAATTTCTAGTCGCTGCACAACATTCCCTCGTTATGATCAACAATCCAACATATTGCTCGTTTATAATGAATTGTTGTAATCACGTGCTTCAAGGCCAAGATCAAAAGAATATTATGCCTTCTTGCTTCTATGGTTTAAGGATTCAAGGAGACAACGTGAAGCAAGGAAGAGAGAGAGAGAGTCAAAGAGGGGGGATAGGATGTGTAGGTTGGGCCCTAGGCTGTCTCAAATTCTTTTAACAATAACTAGGTGCCACAGGTGCCACCGGCCGCACCTTCGGCCGACTGCAGCAGCATCCCAAAACAGGCACTTCACGATTTGCAACTAGAAATTCTCAACAAACAATTTTGACAATTAGGTGTAGGTTAAAAACTGTTTTACGAAGGTAGTAGCAAAAATAAGACATCATGTTGCATGTTCAAGGGGTGTTACCAAAATTTCCTCAAATGTTTTTTGACAATTTGTTGATAAATATTTCTGAATATGTGTTTGAGTTATAGCTTGAATTTCAAGAGCTTTCCATATGCCCTAATATTTTCAGATTTATTGAACATTCAAATCTGTCAATTTTTTAAATAAAATAAATAAGAATCAATATATGAAGCGAGACGTTTGTTTTGTTTTGTAGCGTCGTTGAGATCTCCCAAACCGCGGAGCCCCAGCGCGGGTGGCGTTGGAAAGCCCTCGATGAGGAGGGGTGCACCGGCTTGGTCTCATGATTTTTGGAACAGCGGTGTGGGAGATCTGGAATTCCAAGTACTTTTGGTAGCTGGAAATTCACAAAAAATAGCAAAAAATGGCAAAGTGGGCATTCTTGGGACAATGGTTGGAGCCTCGAGGGGAGAGATATCAAGGGAAAGGTCTCCGGTTCAAATCTGGTCGTAGGCTCTGTGGAAAAAAACTTACTTAGATGACATTGGACACTTGGGCCAACGGCAAAGGCTAGAGGTTGCATTTGGGCCTCGACATAGGAGACGCACTTTGATACATAAGGGATTGCACTTGGACTTAGATGACACTGGACATTTGGGCCAACGACACAGGCTACCCTAGTACTTTTTAAGATGTAGAATTAAAGAAAGCATCATAATCCTTTCTAAATAGCTCTCATTTGCATAGTACTAGGATAGCATGTGTCGTTGACCCAAGTGTCCAATGTCATCTAAGTCCAAATGCATCAATGTATGAATCAAGCCATATCTAATCATTTTTTTTCCACAGAGCCTACGACCTGATTTCAACCGGAGACCTTCCCCTTGGTATCTCTCCTGTCGAGGCTCCAATCATTGTCCAGCAACCAAAGTACTTGAAATTTGTTTTAGCCATATTTCATCATTTTTTCTCCACAGAGCCTACGACCAGATTTGAACCGGAGACCTTTCTCTTGATATCTCTCATGTCGAGCCTCCAACCATTGTCCTAGGAATGCCCACTTTGATATTTTCGTGAATATTTTCCAACAACCCAAAGTACTTGAAATTCCACATCTCCCACACCGCACATCCAAAAATCATGAGACCAAGCCCGTGCACCTCTCCTCGTCGAGGGCTTTCCAACGGTACCAAGCACCAGCGCTAGGGCCTTGCGGTTTGGGACATGTCAATGTGACAAAACAAACGTCGCTTCACATATTGTTAACTCAATAATTTGAAAGTCATAATTGAGGCCTGGGTGTCACATGGCTCTTTTTACTGACAGTGGTGGTATAATGTTGTCTCACGAGGTCCTTTTGGAGATTCTCCCAGTGCCATATTGTGACCAGCTTTGTAGATGCATGTAGGAGATCTCTTTCACATAACCATATAATTCAACTTCAGTACTGGATGCGATCTTGAGCGGTTGTCTGGCAGCTTCACAACGGTTTTCACCATGGACTTCAACGAGGTTGTTGTCTTTTAAATGTCATCCCAATTTCATGTATTTCGTGCAACAGATCTAGTCACGATCAAACTGTCTAATTTTCTTCTTGTACGCATACATAGGCTAAACGAAGTGACTATTTGGAACAGTTCGTACATTCTTTTAATTATCTACAATAAAACTTGTATTACTTATACATTTATGTTTCTGATCATTCTACAATTTATTAATTGAAACGTTCGCATTGCCTCGAGAAGTACCCGTAAATTGGATACTCCATTGCTTTCCCATTTTATGACCTTCATAAGAACCGTTTGTGGTGGGGAGGTGGGCCCTTCTTCCAAAGCTCTCCCACCTATGTATATACAAGAAGTCCCCTTACTGTCTTATATCGAGGCCCAAATGCGACCTCTAGGATAGCCTGTACCTTTGGCCCATGTGTGAAGAGTTGAAATCTAAGACCAAGTGCAATTTCCTATGTCGAGGTCCATGTGCGACCTCTAGTGTAGCCTGTGCCGTCGGCCCAAGTGTCCAGTGTCCTGTAAGCCCAAGTGTAACATCTTTTATGTATCCCAGTGTATCTCATATGTCAAGCCGTAGAGGCCCATCTAAGCCCAAGTGCAATCTTCTATTCATGTATCTAAAGTGCCTCTCCCATGTAGAGGCCCAAGTGTCCAATGTCATCTAAGCCCAAGTGCTATCTCATATGTATCCAAGTACGTCTCCCATGTCAAGGCCCAATTCATTTTTTTCCATGAATTTATTGAGTAGTAATACCCAATCATTATTGGTATATCGGCTACAAAACAAAACAAAACAAAACAAATAAACCGTCTCTTGATATATCATCATTACCAATATACTATAAGTAGATTCCAAGGCCCTTGTCCCTCTTAAGAAATATTATAAAATAAAATAAAACAGAAAAAAACAATTCTTCATAGTTCGACAATTTGTGCAAGTTTCATTGGCAAAATCATCTTGGGTTCTGTCTGAACACATTAGATCTCCAAATAAGGTTGTCAGCGAAACAATCTCTGATTTTATCAAAATAAATTCTAAAAAATATTATCCACAAATGTAACTAGAGAAACTCCGGGATATTGTATCCAGCCACAGAAGCTTTTGGGTATGGCTAAAATTTTATGAGTACAATCAATTCCTAAATAAATTTTACAAACGACAAATTTACTGGGATCTGATACTGAAATCCTGAACCTGGCACTGTGAGCAGAGTGAACAATGATCATGTTACCACTAATCTGCAGTAATAGGGTTCTGTTGTGAGATTTGGAATATTAGTTTCGGTGTTAGTTGTGACGTTTGTTACTGCACTATTTTGTTCCACCATAGTATTTTTTTTAAATATTCCCAAACTATATGGAATATTTTCTTATGCTCACCGCTGCCTAACTTCAGAAGGTACAGTAGTAAATATGAAAGATGAGGAAACGCACTGGATACATAGAAGATCTTACACTTGGGCCAACGGCACAGGCTACCCTAGTACTTTTTATACTACATTGAAATAGTAAGAAAATGAATGAATAAATAAAGTAGTAATGGAGCCTATTTACGCCTAAACACCTAATGTCATGGAAAATATATATGATGCCAGCAAGAGCTAGATAAATAAGAGCCTCCTACCCTTGCGGGTACTTGCCCATTTTCAGGAGTGGGCGGTATCGTTGTGGAGTACCACCTATCACGGTGGATTGTGCTCAGATGAGCGTGCTAAACCCCTAGATCAAGAATCCCACCAAACCTTTGCTTGATGTACAAAGTGTCATTTCCCTTATGCCACAACCCATTGAGTATAATCACAACCAGCTTTAATAAAAACAAACAACTTGTCATGAGGTTGTGCCCCTAACTGCTCCGTGAGGACGCCTAGCCTGGCCTTGTCGGGGAAAATGATAGGGTTTATAATTTTGCAAGCAATGGTACGAGAGAGGTGAAAAAAGAAAATCGTCACACACCTACTTTTGATTGCCCGCAATAAGAAGGCAATCATAGGTAGGTGTGCAAAATTCCCCAAAGAGTAGACGCATGCACGTGATGCTGCCCCCAATGTCAAATCGAACCCATGATACGTCTGGATTTACTTCTGTCCGATGTTTTGAATTCATTTGTTCGTTGCCCATTTTTGAACTTTTAAAAAATCTTTTAAAAAAAAAAACTAGTATCATAGAGCCCACCCCTAAAAGGAGACAGTACCTGCAAGGGGAAGAGGCTCTTATTTATTCTACTTCGGTTGGCACCATGAGGGAGAGAGAGAGAGAGAGAGAGAGATGGCTCTAAGCAAATTCTTATCAAAACCCCTTAAAAGACACTGAAAATCCCATTCGCTTGCATAGAAAATTAAGGATGGATTGATTGAGTGATCTAGATAGATCGGAGTATGTGTGTAAAATTTCCACAGATCAGAATTCGGTACGAGGAGGCGTAAGCCTCATGGCCCCACTCGATCATTTTTTCCATGCCTATCTATTTTAGTTGGGCCATTGTCCCCTTTGCGCCCCCCACACCACACCAAATAAAATAAAACTAAAATAATAAATGAGACTATGTTACTGGAACATCATGGCAATATATTGGAAACATGCCACGTCTAGTTACTAAAGGAATAATCCAACCCTATCTTTTGATGAAAGATGGAAGGGTTGTTATGCTCTCCGTGTAGCTTTGTCTCGGGGAAGTTCCCTCGTGTATATTTGCCTTACGGCCTCCGTGTAGCCTTGTCCCAAGAAAGTTCCCTCATGTATATATGCCTTACGGTCTCCGTGTAGCCTTGTCCCAGGGGAGTTCCCTTGTGTATATATGGCTTACGGCCTTTTACAAAGTTAAATTCACAAACTGGCTCTGTCCCCAAGTCCTTCGCCGAAAAGAGATAAAATACAAACAAAATAAGGGGATCCAAAGTGGTCATGAGGGTTTTTGTCAGATTGGTCGGTATACATGGTCAATAGAAGTTGCAAATGATCTGCAAGACATTTTTATACAAGCCAACTGATCCTGTGAAAAGCTGGAGTAACTAAGAGCCATATGTCTAATTGTATTATTATATTTTTCTTTAAAGATAATGATAGGCTCTCAAGCTGACCCTAAATGTTTTTGAAATCTGTTCTCAAAAGTTTACGTTTCTTTTTTTTCAATAAGAAAAGGGGAGGAAGCCCTTTAAGTCATATTAAGAAATCGTGGAAAAAATAACCATGAGTTTAGGGTTTACATTGATATCAAACATTTTTTGGTTTTTAAAATACCAGGAAAGGGTCAGAAGTCCATTAATCAAATTAAAAAAGACATCGAAAAACTAACCCTATAAAGCGCTGTGAAGCATACAAAGGGGGTACCACCCCATAACCAAGAGTCAAAGGTACACGGAGGAGCCTAAGAGCTAAGGAGCTGGACAGGAAGGAAACGAAGCTAGAAGGGAGGCTGTAAGGCCCAGGAGAGAAAAGCGATCAACTAAGGCTAAGGCTAAGGCTAACGTTGCGAGAAATCCAGTTGATGCACTTTGACCTTCCCGTAGTGGCCGTTTTGTTTCAAGTTACATATCATAGATAAGACAAATTATCCAAGGCTGCGGTCATGCTGGCACTAGGGGGTTAATATTAGTGCAAACTATAACTCTCCGATGTCAACTCCATCGTTAAATCATTTTGGTTATTCACAAAACGTGTCTCCATGTGGCTAATAGATGTTTTTTGTTGCTTTTGGGAGATGATCCCAAAACCGGTTTCCTTGCTCACCAAAAAATAATATGGGTTGTTGCATTTTTTTATTTTTTTGTAAAAGGAAATACCTGGGAACGACAGCTGACAAATCAGGCCCCTTAATTATAGTGAGAGGGAAAAATAATCTCTTTCACAGTAACCTTGCTGTGAAGGCTTTCGCATGGGACACCGCCCAAAGGAAGGGGGAGAAGAACATACCACATCCATCAAGGTAGCAGGATCTGACCCCAGAATCATCTCGGTGGCACTGAGTGCACTACCGTACTACCTAGCTCATTAGGCACTTCCGCGCCTAACAATTAATAAAAATGGAATATTATTAGGCAGATTCGTTTTTATTATTTAGGCACCTCACCGTAATTTCCCAAACATTAGGCATGTATTACCACCCTAGATAATAATGAACAATTGTTTTTTTAACCTCCCTCAAAACCTATTGTTGAGGTAATTTTCTTTTAAAAAAACATAATGGTTTTCAGAATAGATATTACCTCACCAATTGTTTTTGAGAAGATTCACATCATATGGGTGATGTGCCATTTTTTTGGACTTTGAATAGTACAATTTAGGTATTTTTCTCAACATATTTGGATATTTTGGTATTTTTTCACAATTTTTAAGCAATTAGGCACTTCTCCGGAAAAATTTCCAGGTTTTAGGCACGGTTTTTAAAAAAAATCTAAATTTAATTAGGCACTTTCTTTTGAAGTAATTATTGCCTAATAAGCTAGATAAGTACGGTATCCAACTGAGCTACCAACTGTTGGTTGGTGCATTAATATCCACGATTTTTCAACTTTCAAGTTTCTCATTGAATTCACGTCCCTTCAAATCCCTACAAACCAATTTCTATTTTTTTATATCCACTAAGATTGAAATTGTAGAATTATATTTATTATTAATATTATAATTTACCAAATATTATTTAATTTTATATTGATATTTATCCTAGAATAATGTAATATATAATTTTTTATATCTAAATATCAAAACTCAAACATAGTTTGATTACATTGTCAAGTTAATTTACCACTAGTGTGAAACTAGCTAGTTAATAATTAATTTTTATGTATTGGCCCAAGTGTCAATCCAGGGATCAAAGTATGTTAGGCCCTTGAGGGGTTATTTTCACGGCAAGCGCGGTGTGGCTCATCTTTCTCGAGTTGAGCCTCACCGCGTTTGGCCATGGCGCTGTAGTATAGATCCCCGTGGCATGGGGTGCACTAGGCTCGATCGTACATGAGTGATGATTTTTTATCTGCAAGTTTGTGAGCTTGTTGTCTTCTTCTTTACCATTGTGGCATACTAGTGATTGTGGCATACTAATCTGTGATGTGCATATGTGTTGTGTGGTTTGGACACCGATGTAGTTATGTAACGATATGTCTGCGCACGACACATTAAAGGAGAACAAATTAATTTATTGCAGTCGTATAAACCATAAACCATACTTAATTACAAAGATTTTTTTATTTTATTTTTTGTAATCTTCATGTTTTAAATAGATTTCTAGGCTTCCTCCCTCCCCTGTCTAAAATAAAAACAAAAAATTTCTGTACTTCTATCCGGCAACAATATTACGAGATTTTCAGATAAACAATTCCCTATCAACAAATATTCTTGACTTCTTTTCACATGCAACTCCAGCCCTTGGGCGGTGTCCCATGCGAAAGCCTTCCGGGCTAGGTTGCTCTGAAAGATTCCTCTCACTGTAATTAAGGGGCCTGACTTGTGAGCTGTCGCTCCCAGGTGCTTCTTTTTTAAAAAGGAAAAAAAAAATCCAGTTAACAATTATAAGTATTTCGATTTGTGGCTCTCAACTAGATTACGTTTGGACCAGTGTTGGGCGTATATTTGATTTTGCCTCAAACCCTCGGCGGATCCCAACCCGGATATATATATGTGGATCTGCCGGAGGTAAAAAATTTAAAAATCTGCCTCTGTTAGGAACCGCCGGATATGAATAGCTCGGATAACCGGATCCCGTTGAGAACCTTGGTTTGGGGTATTTCTTTAAATTTGTTTTGATCTAGAACTAGTGGCCCACAAGAGCCAGGTTATGAACCTTTATATCTGCCCTTTAACCGGAGGTTACTAACAGGTTGTATGGTTACATAAACGATGTGGCCATTGAATAGTGGGATTGAAAACGTTGATGAACACCTCAAATATGTTCAACTGTGATATAATTTAGATCAGATTATGGTTCAGCTCCTAATGAAACTATGCGATACAAATAAATTTATTATTTTCATATGAATATTTTTACATTAGATTAACTTTTGGTTTATTTTACATCATTAAAGTAAACCATGACTTGTTTGATAACCGGATACTGAACCGCAGGATGCCATCTAGAGAGAAAGTCCATTTGTCCATAACCGCATAGGCTTAAATTTTATATTTATTAATCGGCAGGATATCAAAAATGAGAAAGCTCCAAAACTCCGGAACTGGAGCATGTGAATACAAAGTTAAAGTGAAACATCCGTAACCGCCTGATATCAAAAAAATCAAATAACCTCCCAACACAGGTTTGGACTCACCGACATTGCATATCCCATATTACATGAGCATATTGGACGGACCATAAATCTGTATTTGTTGCTTCTAATTATATTCCATTTCTACCAACATACAATAGTAGGAGGAACCATCACGCGACAAGCCGCCACTTGTATTGGTTTTTTGTTTGTAAGGAAACCCCATTAACTTTAGCTATTTGCAGTTTGTTTTTTCCTTACACATATTAAATATTAGTAGAAGGCATAGACCATTGGCAGGCTGGTCAGCTCTACCAGTCAGATTTGCAGGTATTCAAGTAGTGACTTGTGTAGCTCATGCATTGACTAACTTGTTTGACTGGGATGAATAGACGGATTATACATCCAATGGGATGCAGTTGTCCCTAGTCGTTGCCATTTCCTCCATTTATGGAAAGAAAAAGATATAAAATTCTAAAAATGTATATTATGGGGAATAAAAAGTTTGTATAGCTGACTGTTCACTTGAATCCCTCTGTTAGATCTGGAACGACTGGAAAACCAATACTTATATAACTTAGGTGGACCGAATTGAAGACCATTCAAAACTAATGGAAGTCAAAAGCTTGCCCCACATTGGGAACCTTAGTTTATACATCAAATGTAGCAATTTTAAATGGCCCATTTCCGCGCGAGAGAGAGGACTCCGGCCAAAGCCGATGTAACCCCGTTCCCATAAATATTTACTGAGTCTTAGGCAAAATTTGCGTTGGACTTAATGCACTACATATGTTATGTTTCGCTCATTCGTTCGCAACATCCAACTAACCATCAAATAACCCAACTTATTGGTAGCGAAAAAAAAATGGCAAAGATGTAAACTAAAAAGTAAAGTTTGTTCAACGTCCAGTGAATTTACAGAGCTTACTGCTCAACACACAGCTCATAGAGGGGCCCGGTTTGAAGGCACATGTTGAAGGATTGAACCCAGGATCACCAGGTTATGCACAGGCAAGCCACAAATACCGAACCACTGGGCTACCTGCTCAAGTGAGAAGACGTCAAAGGTCGCCGAGTCACATTTTAAATGTGATGATAAGCTGTCTATTGACTCCCTTATCGTGCCTACCCTACCACGTCTCAAAGCCGCCGCCGCCAGGCTTTCACTATCATTCCCACTTATCATCCTTGTCACCCATTACATCATCCACATACCCAATTGTTCTCTTGAGATGTGGACCGTAGAACATTCATCCACACCTCATTTCACCAACCCACAGTAAGACAAGACCATAAAGACAAGACCAGAATAGTTACCAGCAAACATGTACTCCGTAGACAGGAATCGAACTACGTATCTGGTATCTACCCGGTTAACCTACTACCACAGCTGGTAAGCCCGTCTATTATTGGAGAATTATCAAATATTTATAGTTTTTTTCAGTTTATTCTTCCTAGGAGCTCGAGGGCCTCCCATCCCCGGCTGTGACCTCACCCACTTGAGGAGGATTGAACCAACCTTCAAATCGATCCAAAGACCTTCGTTTGTCAGCTTATGACTGAAGGATGACTGAAGACTGGTACTCCTGCATATCTATGTGATAGGGGACTGACTGAGCAGGCCGATCAGCTTCAACCTGCTATGAGTGACACTTTTGAGCAGCCTTTTGATACCGGAACTAATTAAGATTTGCAGTCATGAAGTCTAGCAAAAATGTTCTGAAAGCAAACTGAATACAATCGCGCTACAAACATCATTATGGGCGGCTTCCGTCCAATGCATGCAGAAACAGTGCTCTTCCAAACCCTTGATGAAGACAAGCTGTACCTCCCACCACTCTGAACGATCTGACACAAACGAGTCCTGCCAGAGCCATTCTTTGCTCGTTGCTCGACCGCGTGCAAGTCCTGCAGGACCATGAGATCCTTGCCTGTTCTATGGCATCTTTGGATTATATGGACAGCCTCGCATTACTAGTCCTGCAAGTCTCCGTGGTACATGAACCAAGCAGCTCTCTCCGCATCAACAGAACCGTGTCCGAACTTTGGTTCTGCAGTATATAAAGCCTCGGCTGCATCACTACTAAAATTACTTAATACAGTCAATACTTTTTTTTTACCACAGAAAATCAAAATTTCACCCTACTCCGAATATTCTGTGGATTATGCGATCTGTCCAATCTTGTGGCGTCGGTATACAAGTATTTATGTACGAGGTGAAAGTTTTTCGGCGGAGGTTACTTCACTTTTTACTATAAAAAGCGGGCATTTCGTGGTCACCTAGAAACCGTCAGATCTAGAATCTCCAACAGTTGAGATCAGGCCTTGGGATACGGCGAATACGTGTTGAGACGTGACGCGTGGCTGCACCGACGGTAAAGACGGAGATTGCGATTGCTCGGGGATATCCGAATAGGACCGCACGTGTGATCCCTGGTCCCAGGAATCTACCGTGTATGAACACGTGGGTACTTCCACGACACTTGCACGTGGCGCCGTCACATGGGCTTGACTCGCGCTCGTCCTGAGCCGCCCCCCTTTAGGCTTTGGCCAACGACACTGATTCTATGCTGCTTTTTTTGCCTCGGCTGGGATGAACGCTGTCACACTTTCATTCATTCCCGCGCAGCTAGAGATGATTTCATCCGTTCTCCGCGCTTTTCCGGACTTGTTATGAGGTGAGCCACTTTGACTCAATTGCTTACCCAGGGAAAATAAAAAGGATATAGAAAGTATATATATATATATGATATTGGGTTAACAGGGTTTATTTCCCTGGTTAACTTTATTATATAAAGGTGGAGGCCATGCCTCTTACATTTATTGGAGAGCTTATTCGGGGAAAAAAATTATTAAGGGAATAAACCAATTAAAAAAACAGAAAGGATTATTTTTATAAAAAACTTTAATAGCTAGGCATTGTATATCTTAATCTTAAGTTAATTCTGTCACGCTGGATATATGGTGATGACAATGTAGGTAAATTGTTTATTAAAAATGTGGGTTGGCAATGTAAAACATATTACTTTTACAGAAGCGGCTACCTCCCCTTTCTCTAAAAACAAAAAGGAGGGTATTTTATTTTTCATTTCTCAAGGAAAAATAGATACATCTGCGTAATCTCACATCCCCACCGTTGGGTCTCAACTTGATTGATGTCAAATGGTTGCTTTTCCAATTGTAAGGCCTTCTTGGCTTCCCTCGAGGCTATTTTTTCCCGTCTTAAGAAAACAAAATATCGATGCGGGGGTTAGGCTCCTCACAGCAATTAACTTAACATGTTATGATAACACATGTGCTCAATATTCCTTGTATTTTGAAAGGGACCACCAGTCGGTATGCTTAGTTCGATAGAGCACTCCACCCAGGTGATTCTGCGTTCAGATCCTGCTACATTCTCAAGTGTGGTATAATTTTATCCCGTTTCCATGGCATGGGCAGTGACCCATGAGCCTTCTGCTCATTGCGAGGTTTAAGTTTTTATTTTTTATTTTTAAATTGAAGGGGATGGAGGCCCTGTTACCGAACTTAAAGATGAATGAGGAAACCTCGATAGGGCCATAAGGCAAGGTTATTTTCAGTGCTGGACTGGTATCTACATTGAACATTCCCAACTGGTACTGGTATATAGACATCTGTCCAATTGGATACCAAAGGGTTTACACTAGACTGGGAGTTGAATGCGTGCGGGCCCTGCACATAGGAGCCTACAGCCCTCCCATGCGGTGCCTTTCTGTCAATTCCCCACCCTCTCTCCAACTTGCCCCCGCCATGTCCGCGCTCGGCTTCGGCTCTGGGCCCCTTGCCTAGGCCCCGCCTCGCCCCACGGCATACTCTCCTCCCCCATTCCACTGCTCCGCCGTCTCGCAACCCATTGCTTCATTCCCTCTATCCCCCCCCCCCCCACCTGTGCCTCTGCTCCCTTGTCCCCACTCCCTTCTCCCTTGCGAATGGACCATAACACCTCAAATCAAGTGCAACATGCCAAAGCACACCACATCCAGAGACCACATGAAGGGACAAACACTTGTGGGGGAATTGAACCCCTGAAATTGCCCAATGAAGCACGAGTAACCTGTACACATACACAAAACACAATCCAACTAAGTAGTGAGACTCCAAATCACAATAAAAATAAAGAGAACTTGCCAAGATCATGGAACAAAGAGGTTCTCAGAATTGGAGTTCATTCCAAGGGTGATCATGCAGCCTCACTGACACGCTTGTCACTGAAACATGCACCATGAAAGTGGAAAAAACCTCCAAGTTTTCTGTCCTACACCATAACATGAATCAGAAAGACTATGCATCACAATCATAACACACACGAGCTGATTTCCACTAGTCAATGCATTCAAAAAAGATTTCCAACATGTAGAACCGTTGTGCAAATATTTTCAAAACCAAGTGGGTTGTGAGTCGGTTCCGCAACTTTGATTTCATGAAAGCGAGGCACTAAAGCATCGCTTGTCTTCAACGCTTCCCAACACCTGCACCATTGCAATCTCTACTAATTTAATATACTCTGAAAAACTCTTCACCAAGACCCTCGAGGCAGTCACAGTTCGCCACATATGTGTCAAGGGGTTGGTGTCAAAATATGGGGCCATGGCTGCAGTTGCATTGCTCTTCATTGTGAGCTTGAACATGCCTTGTTGGGAGTCCAAAGATGTGGAGCAAAAGCACCTCCTAAGTCAGTCCATCCTCTCATCAAGTTTGCATAGATGAGAGATGTTTTTGTGTGCGACTTTGTGGCTGCCATAAAGGTGTATCAAGGGGATGTGTGTTGCATGTATTGTGACCAAACCTTTTATCATGTCAATGTCTTTTTGGGCATTCAAAATGTTGCTTGGTTGCAATCATGACTCTATTCACATGCGTTGGATAACGGACCTGAATATTATTGGAGTTACGCATTTGGTCTTTGAGGTGAATGGACAACACATATGGGCCTTGCACCGTAACCTATCCAGTGGTGTCTCTTCCTTTGTGACTGAAGATGTTTTCTCACAGGTCATGGATTGGTAAAGCAGGAGTGTGCAGGTACTAATCGTTTAATTCCTGATGTTTTTCTGAGTGGAAACTTGCAAGTCATGCATTGTATTTGCAAGCTCTGATTTTCATGTTTTGTAATAGGGGAATGGTTACTGATGGGGTGGTCTGTGGGAGTTCAAGGCTGCAAAGGCTTTGGTTCGAGAGCTGGAGACCCGTTTTCCAGCCCACAGCATCATGGATGCACTTGGGATTGTCTACCCACAATATTGGTGTCAAGTTATTTTACCACTAGTGTGAAACTAGCTAGGAAATAGCTAGCTTTTACATATTGACATTTGGGATTGGCCCAAGTGTCAATCCAGGGGTCAAGGCAGATTTAGGCCCTGGAAAGGTTATCTTCACGGCAAGCGCGGGAGGCTCATCTTTCTCAAGTTGAGCCTCACCGCGCCTAGCTATGGCGCCGTAGTGTGGATTCCCCATGGCGTGGGGTACACTTGGCTTGACTTGTATTTGAGTGATGAGGTTATATATGCATGAGTTTATGCTTCAGCTTTGTGAGCTCGCATGAGTTTGTGCTTGTATTCTTCTTCTTTATCACTCGAGAAAGATTAGCTCGTATCTATGAGTGCTAGATACGAGTTAGTTGTAGCACTTGTGGTTTTTGCTTGAGAATGAGAGAAACCAGGTTGTTATGCAAGGAGCACCGTGGAGCTCTTGGTTGTTAGAAGCAGAGGCGATGTGGGTTACGAGGTGGTAAACCTTGGCATTCGATCTTCAGCTTCAGAGATGAAAGCACCATGCTACAGGTAATTCCAGGGCACCTTGATGGTTTCAGATTGTGTACATGCATGAGCAAGCACGATTGGGAAGAGGACCAGTCAAGAGCAGGTTATAGTGGCTTTGGTGGCAAAGCTGAGAACTGGACTTGGGAATGCGAGCTTTCATTGTGTGAAGAATTGCAAGACCAAGCGAAAGGGCTGATTTGGCTTGGGGCAAATCAGTGCACTTTGTGGAGTATGATGAGATTGGGTTTCAATCTCGAGCTTCAGCATTGAGAGGGCTCTTGTCATGGCAAGAGCAGGGCTGGAACAGGAGCTAAGAGGTGCGGCAAGGCCATGGAATGTGCACCTAGGGTTTCAGAGCTTGGAAGAAGAGCTCTTGCACCACAAGAGAAGTGTCTTGTGGCTGGAAATGTAAGCCTTAGGGTTTCAAGAGCTTGGCAAAGGCTGTGGAGTGCTTAGTCTTGTCTTAGAGAGCATCAAGGAGCCAAGGAGCCAAGATAGGGGGCTTATATCTCTTGTGTGAAGAGGTTGCATGTGTGGAGCATGTATTCAGCTCATTGAAGCTTCCATCTTCAAGCTTGGAGGGCAAGCAAGGAAGAGGGAAGGGCTGACTTCCCTTATGTGAGGGCAATGCATGTGTGGAGCATGCTATCAGCCTGGTGAAGGCTTGCACTTTCAGGTGTGGGAGTGCAAGAAAAGAAGGAAGGGGCCCTGTAGGGCATGTGGAGCATGCTTTCAGCCTGCTGAAGCTTGTATTTTCAGGTTTGTGGGTGCAAGAAATTAAGCAAATGAGCTGATTCTCTTATGGTGAGAGTGGGGGCATGTGTGGAGCATGCCTTCAGCCCATTGAGGCTCTTGTTTTCAAGCTTTAGAGAGCTAGAACGGAAGGTCTAGGGCTGGTTTCCACTTGGAGTGAAAGAAAAGCACTTGTAGGGCCTATGTGAGTTGGGGTTTCAACTTCAAGCTTGAAGGGAGCGCAACTCTTGAAGCAGCAGGTGTAGGGGGCTGGAATAGGCTCTAAGATAGATGCTATGGCCAAGGAGAGTGCTTGAATGAGTGCTCACAAGGGCTGGGAACCAGTAGGGCTTGGTTGTTTGTCATTGAGTTTAGTGGCGTGTTTGGGGAGGCTAAGTGAGAAAGAAGGCTTGGTTTGTGGCAACCACCTCATGGCTTAGGGCTACTATGGTGGTGTGTGGGAGCCGAAAGAGCAAGAATACCTTGCTGATTTCCTCACAGCCGCCATAGCTCGGTGGAAAGAAGCCTAGAGTCCAAGAGACACAAACCCTAGCTTGGCGTGGCTAAACCCCTTGGAGAAATGGCTAAACTGCCAGAGCGGCCATGTATGGGGCTGTGACGGGCTGTGCCGGTGGCCTTCTGGGGCTGTGACGGGCTATGAGGGGCTGTGACGGGCTGCGCCCCTAGCCTTTGGGGCTGTGACGGGCTGTGCCGGGCTGCGCCGGTGGCCTTCGGGGCTGTGACGGGCTGTGACGGGCTGTCAGGTGCTGGGGCTGTGAGGGCCTGTGAGGGCCTGTGCGGTGGCCTTCGGGGTTGTGACGGGCTGTGAGGGCCTGTGACGGGCTGCGCCAGTGGCCTTGGGGGCTGTGACGGGCTGTGACGGGCTGTGAGGGGTTGTGACAGGCTGTGCCCAGTGGCCTGTGGGGCTGTGGCTGTGACAGGCTGTGCCCGTGGCCTTTGGGGCTGTGAGGGGCTGTGAGGGGCTGTGACAGGCCGTGCCTGAGGCCTTTGGGGTTGTGATGGGCTGTGAGGGACTGTGACAGGCTGTGCCCGTGGCCTTTGGGGCTGTGAGGGGCTGTGACAGGCCGTGCCTGAGGCCTTTGGGGGCTGTGATGGGCTGTGAGGGACTGTGACAGGCTGTGCCCGTGGTCTTTGGGGCTGTGATGGGCTGTGAGGGGCTGTGACAGGCCGTGCCTGAAGCCTTTGGGGCTGTGACAGGCTGTGCCCAGTGGCCTGTGGGGCTGTGATGGGCTGCGGGGGGCTGTGCGGGGCTGTGATAGGCTGTGCCCAATGGGCCTGTGGGGCTGTGACGGGCTGTGACAGGCTGTGGCGAGCTGTGACGGGCTGTGCGGGGCTGTGCTCTGTGGCCTGTGGGGCTGTGACGAGCTGTGGCAAGCTGTGACGGGCGAGGGGCTGTGACAGGCTGTGCCCAGTGGCCTGTGGGACTGTGACGGCTATGACCAGTGAGCTGTGTGGGCCTGTGCTGGTCTGTGGTGGCCCGTGTTGACCTGTGGACGGCATGTGCTGACTCGTGGAGGCACTGGTGGACTGCCTAAGGACTGGCATGTGGTCTTGAAGGCCGAATTTTGAAGCTCGTGGAGGGCGGTTTGAGGAGTATCTTCATGATTCCCATGGTCATGCAAGTACAGGTGTAGGCTATATTAGGAACTTAGTATTCCAAACCATAAGCCGCAACAGGTTCTCTACCCGGTTACCTTGTGGAGAGGGGGTTAGGGACATGTTCATGACCGGTTGAGTGTCAACACGGAGGTGCCACTAGTTGCTGGGGACAGTGCCGGTTCGAGTACTAGCGATACTAGTGGGTACATGAGACAAGGTGTGCGGTTTAGGCCACCTTCACCTCCTGTGTCTTCTACGGAAGGTTCTGATTCGGATTGTGAATCAGGAGGACTCATACCGGCGGTGCAAGTTGTTTCTTTGCCATTGTTGTGGGACACAATGGAGGAGATGTATGGAGCTACCAAGGGGCCACGAAGGTACTCTGGGGCGGTGGGCACCATCGAGTTGGATGATTTTATCCAAGAGTTTGATAGTTGGTGTGATTTGCAACAAATGCACAATCCACAACTATTTACGCCTTTCATGGCATGGAAGGGGCTGTTTCAGCACCTTGAGGGGCCGCTTATGGATGATTACCATGAGTTCAGGCGGGGGCATGAGGTTGAGATCGAGGAGTGGAGGATGCACTGGTCACCCGACTATGTCTCGATCACTAGGGGCACTAGAGCCACGAGGGCAGTGGCTACACCTGCCGCTGCACCGGCAGCTTCAGCGAGTAGAGAGCAGTGGGACTAGTGGGACTGGTGGTACAGTAGCTACGACGTCCACCCAAGCCACTACCGCACCGGCACTAGTACCCGTGCCTGCCTTCAACCCTATTGTGGAGTTCTTCGAAGAGTTTAGAGGGAACTACCAAGGGGTGAGGACAGAGAAGTTGCGGAGCTTGCAAGAGTTCCAACGGAAGCCGACCGAGAGCTTGAGGGAGGCTTTCACTCGCATGAGGCGCTTGATAAATGTAACCCAAGGGGTTACGGAAGCTCAGGCAGTCCAATTCTGGTATGGGATATTGGACAAGGAGCTGAGGAGAAGGGTGCGGGATGCAACTCTTCTACAAGCGGCCCAACCCACCTTAGCAAATGTGTTTTTGCTGGCAGAGCGGATAGAGCTCAACATGGTGGAGGAACGAGTGGTCATGGTGGGATTTGCTAAGGAGACACCACGGGGTAGTGGTGCTCCTAGCCAACCACTACCTCAATGTGCTCAAGGCAACAAGGGGGCTCAGATGAAGCTCAGGGAAGGCAGAGAGGACCTCAGATGCAGGGGTTTCTCCTTTCATTTGCTGGCCAACAACGGGCAGATGTGGTGTGCTGGACATGTGGAGGACCCCATGTCCAGAAGGATTGCCCAGAGGGAGGCAAAGGGCCGGCACATGCACAGCCTGCACAGTTGCAGTGTGGGCATTGTGGCAAGCACGGGCATGGAGAGGCCCAGTGTTATGGTTTGCATCCTGAGTTGCGCCCAGGCCAGTTCCAAGGGAACAATGGTGGCCGGGGGCGAGGTGGAGCAGCCCGGAGAGGATGAGGTGGCCAGCCACGAGGTGCAGGCCAAGGGCAAGCTCAACATGGCCAAGGACGCGGAGGTCAGAGTGTTGACCAAGGCATGGCCAACCGGCTTCAGCAGCTAGAGCAGAGGCTCGCTGCCATGACTACAGCTGAGGTTGTACCGGCTCTAAGGCCGGATGGTCCACCTCCTGCTCCTGAGGGAGGAGATATGGGAGGCATGGGATTCATGTGTGGAGCAGCACTACCACTAGTGCAGGTGGAGTCTGCTGCAGCCGTGATTCGAGGAGCAGCACGAGTTCCTGAGCCACGAGGTGCAGAGGTGGAGTTGGATCCACAGCATGGGGAGGCAAGCCGTCAGGCTAGGCTTCCTCAGTCATTCACATTGGCGGAGACAGTGTCGACGCCATCCATGGCACCTAGTTCTCGCCCGACTGTTACCGAGGCGGAGGTTATTATGCCACTGGGGAGAGCTACACGGGTAGCACCACTACCTAGTGTTGTCAAGGCTACGGCAGCTAGTGTGCTGCTAGGAGCGGCCACATCTGTGTGTCAGGCTCCATTGTTCTCGGCTACCATGATTGCGACGTCGGGGGTAAGACCAGCTGAGGTGTTCAGGCTGGCAGCTACACTCTGTGAGAGTGAGGAGGTTACTTCATCTTCTGCGGAGATAGTGGGAGATGTAGTGCCGGAGGGATCCTCGGATTTGAGGGTCAAGACTGCCACGGCGGCGTCATGGCAAGCTGCAGCTGCCAGGTTGATGGAGCTGCCAGCTAGGCCAGCTATTGAGCGCGCCATGGTGATACCTGGAGTTGTCATGTTAGACAACCAGGATGGCATTTTTTGTTTGAGTGGATCGGCAGGCAAGAGGTACCAGCCACTGCGGGTCTTGCTGGACTCGGGAGCTCAGGCATTGATGCTGGGCAGAGCTGCTATTGCAGGCTTGGGCATCACGGAGGCGGATATGGAGCCTTGTCCTTTCTAGATACATACGTCTCTGGGAGAATCGGAGCAGGCTCGGGGCATGACACGGTGTGAATTGGCTATCAGACTACGGCCGGATCACCCTACAGATAGCTCAGTGATGCGAGCCAAGGCCATTGTGACAGACGCGGTCTCATACGATGTCCTGGTTGGTGGGGCAGTGTTGTATCCCATGGGCTTCACCCTGGATTTTTGGGAGGAATCAGCTTCCTATAGGCCTGCATGGCAGTCAGGGGAGGGTCGGCGTGTGCAGCTCCCTGTGACGTTCATATGAGGAGTTGCGGTTGCCCAGCGAGGCAAGATGCCGACACTAGCAGCATTCACAGCGGCAGTGAGTTGGCCTAGAGAGTTGCTTGAGGGCAACGCTCATTCAGAGGATGTGCCACCTCCGGGAGAGCAGGATGACATGTATGGTATGGCGGAGTTGCCTACCATGGTTGCTCAGACTCCATTGTGGGGCACGAGCAAGGATTTGCAGCGGGATGCTGATCAACGGGTGCAACAAGCCTGGGTGGAGGCTTTTGTACCGTCAGGAGAGGAGGAGAGTGCGGGGATTGCACCAAGACCACCTCAGTTGTCTCCATTGGACACCACACCTATTGTGTGGCAGTATCCGGATACAGGCATTTGTCTTCTGGACTTGTTTGGTGGGATCAGCACTGGATTGGCTGCTGTGTTACAGGCAGGTGTACGAGTTTGGCGTTACCTGTATGTGGAGAGGGATGAGACTGCACGATGCATTTCACTTCGCCATGTTGCTCAGTTGGTGCAGCGGTACCCTGAGTTGTTGTCGGTGTCTGCAATTCGTGGATATCAGCAGGCCTTGCCAACAGCATTCGTTGCTGGGGGCGCGGGATTTGGGAGTGGGTTGGCTCCATTGATCTGGTAGTGGCAGGTTGGCCCTGCCAAGGGCATTCATCAGCCGGGCATGGCAATGGATTGCGAGACTCGAGGTCGGGTCTGTTTTGGGAGATGGTGCGGGTTTTGCGCCACTTGCAGCTTCATCAAGCTGTATCTCCAGCATTCATCTGGGAGAATGTGCCACTAATGGGCGATTCTCGGGCCAGGGTGATGGCCAGTGTGCATCAAGTCCGGTCATGGCTTGGGTCAGCAGTGTTGCTAGATGCAGCTACAGTGGGGTCACGGGCTCATCGTCCACGGCTATGGTGGACTAACTTGATGCCACCCGCATTGCTCCAAGCGTGCATTTGATGGGGTGCAGCGGCCAGCACATCTCACAGTGGATAGCCACCAAAGCCCTAAACACATAAAAACACATGACATACTAGTACCCCTCCCCAAATAATCAGAATGCTGACACCAAAGAAAGATACAATTTAGTGCATGAAAATGAAAGCAAAGAGGGGCTGGAATCGCAGGATCACAATCGCAAATAAGCCCCCATTCATGTACACGTATCTGATACCTAATTGAGCCATCAATCTGGCCTGGCGGCAAATCTGCATCCAAGATCCCACCCAAATCTGGACTGCATGAAAGACACTTTACTTCATGTACTACTAAAGTCGTCATAGCAGCTGCCATGCCTAAACGGTCTGCAGTAGAGTAGCAGCTGCCGGGGGATGTGCCGTTTACGGATGGGGCATCGACAGCCGTGGTTAGGGGGGCACGGAGGGGGGACTGATGGCGGGGGGTCGGGCGTGGGATCGCCTCCGTGCAAGTGAGGGGGCCTCGATGGCGGGGGGGGGGGATCGACAGCGGGGCCCTGCCACATGGCGGAGGGGACGGGTTGTGGGATCAGGGATGCAAGTGAGGGGGGATTGATGGGGCGGGGCGAGATAGCGAGGTGCGCGGGGATCGTGCCGTTGAAGGGAGGGGGCGTTGATGGTGGGGGATCGGGGAGAATCGAGGGTGGGGCGGACGAGCGGGTTGGGGGGGGGGGGTGGCCGAGGAACCTGAGGGTACGCGGGCAAGCGGGAGGGCCAGGTGGAGGAGGATGATGAGAAACTGGTCACACGTGGGGTTCGCAAATTAGGGGGGAACAAATGTTGGGGGATCGGACATCAAGGGAATTGACACGTGGGAGATCAAACAACATAGAGGTGACACCTGGGGGATCGACCTAAACGAGAGCTGATACTTGGGGGATCGGACAAAATGGGATCAATATATAGAAAAAAAAGACCCGGGGGGAAGGGGGTTTGGAAATGTGAAACTACAAGTGGGAGAAAACAATGCAGGGGCAAAAAGGGATCACCAAAGAAAAACATTGATTGTGGTGGGTAGGAAAAGAAAACATCATCCAAAAGAGCAAAAAAAAATCCCTAGAAGTGCATGCATTATCAGCTGTCCGTTGTGCAACCATCTTCAAATCTAGGTGAATGCAGGGTTGACTGGACCAAAATGGACGTTACCAGCACAGTTTTAGATGACTGCAATTGATGGTGTCATCAATTGAAATTGAATTAACTCATTTAAACCAACAACTATATATGTCATTGGATTCCTAGTTTCAATACGCACCCATAGCAACTCTCCAATCATGAATCCGATAAGAAATGTCTCCGCTATGGATTTTTGAACACCATCATTGTGGACTGTTACTGTGTCAAGTTATTTTACCACTAGTGTGAAACTAGCTATGAAATAGCTAGCTTTTACATATTGACATTTGGTATTGGCCCAAGTGTCAATCCAGGGGTCAAGGCAGCTTTAGGCCCTGGAGTGGTTATCTTCACGGCAAGCGCGGGAGGCTCATCTTTCTCAAGTTGAGCCTCACCGCCTCTAGCTATGGCGCCGTAGTGTGGATTCCCCATGGCGTGGGGTGCACTTGGCTTGACTTGTATTTGAGTGATGAGGTTATATATGCATGAGTTTATGCTTCAGCTGTGAGCTCGCATAAGCTTGTGCTTGTATTCTTCTTCTTTATCACTCGAGAAAGATGAGCTCGTATCTGTGAGTGCTAGATACGAGTTAGTTGTAGCACTTGTGGTTTTTGCTTGAGAATGAGAGAAACCAGGTTATTATGCAAGGAGCACCGTGGAGCTATTGGTTGTTAAAAGCGGAGGCGATGTGGGTTACGAGGTGGTAGACCTTGGCATTCGATCTTCAGCTTCAGAGATGAAAGCACCATGCTGCAGGATTGCAAGACCAAGCGAAAAGGCTGATTTGGCTTGGGGCAAATCAGTGCACTTTGTGGAGTATGTTGAGATTGGGTTTCAATCTCGAGCTTCAGCATTGAGAGGGCTCTTGTCATGGCAAGAGCAGGGCTGGAACAGGAGCTAAGAGGTGCGGCAAGGCCATGGAATGTGCACCTAGGGTTTCAGAGCTTGGAAGAAGAGCTCTTGCAACACAAGAGGAGTGTCTTGTGGCTGGAAATGTAAGCCTTAGGGTTTCAGGAGCTTGGCAAGGGCTGCGGAGTGCTTAGTCTTGTCTTAGAGAGCATCAAGGAGGTAAGGAGCCAAGATAGGGGGCTGATACCTCTTGTGTGAAGAGGTTGCATGTGTGGAGCATGTTATCAACTCATTGAAGCTTCCATCTTCAAGCTTGGAGGGCAAGCAAGGAAGAGGGAAGGGCTGACTTCCTTATGTGAGAGCAATGCATGTGTGGAGCATGCTTTCAGCCTGTTGAAGGCTTGTACTTTCAGGTTTGGGAGTGCAAGAAAGGAAGAAAGCAGCTGGTTTCCCTGTAGGGCATGTGTGGAGCATGCTTCCAGCCCGCTGAAGCGTGTATTTTCAGGTTGGTGGGTGCAAGAAAGAAAGCAAAGGGGCTGATTCTCTGGTGGTGAGAGTGGGGCATGTGTGGAGCATGCCTTCAGTCCATTGGGCTTTTGTTTCCAAGCTTTAGAGAACTAGAAGAGAAAGTAAGGGGCTGATCTGCTCTTATGTGACAGTCCGACACTTGTAGAGTGTGTTCTGAGTTGGGGTTTCAACCTCAAGCCTAGATAGAGCATGGCTCTTAAAGTGGCAAGTGTAGGGGGCTGGAATAGGCTCTAAGACAAATGCTATGGCCAAGGGAAACGCTTGAATGAGTGCTCACAAGTGCTGGAAACCATCAAGGCTTGGTTGTTTGCCATTGAGTTTAGTGGCATGTTTGGGGAGTCCAAGTGAGAAAGAAGGCTTGGTTTGTGGCAACCATCTTCCTCATGGCTTAGGGCTATTATTGGTGGTGTGTGGGAGCCGAAAGAGCAAGAATACCTTGCTGATTTCTTCACAGCCGCCATAGCTCGGTGCAAAGAAGCGAGAGTCCAAGAGACACAAACCCTAGCTTGGCGTGGTTAAACCCCTTGGAGAAATGGCTAAACTGTCATGAGTGGCCTGTGGGGCTGTGACGGGCTGTGACAGGCTGTGATTGGCTATGGTGGCTGTGACAGGCTATGCCTTGTGGCCTGTGGGGCTATGAGGGGCTGTGACAGGTTGTGCCATGTGGCCTGTGGGGTTGTGACGGGCTGTGAGGGGCTGCGACAGGCTGTGGCGGGCTGTGACGGGCTGTGAGGGGCTGTGACAGGTTGTGTCCTGTGGCATGTGGGGCTGTGACGAGCTATGAGGGGTTGTGACAGGCTGTGCCTTGTGGCCTGTGGGGCTGTGGCGAGTTGTGATGGGCTGTGAGGGGCTGTAACAGGCTGTGCCCAGTGGCCTGTGGGGCTGTGACGGGCTGTGGCGGGCTATGGCAGGCTGTGCCCTGTGGCCTGTGGGGCCGTGACGGGCTATGAGGGGCTGTGACGGGCTGTGACAAGCTGTGGCGAGCTGTGACAGGTTGTGATGGGCTGTGATGGGCTGTGGCGGGCTGTGACAGGCTGTGCCCTGTGGCCTGTCTGGCCATCACCCTGGCCCGAGAATCGCCCATCAGTGGCACATTCTCCAAGATGTATGCTGGAGATACAGCCTGATAAAGCTACAAGTGGCGCAAAACCCGCATCATTTCCCAAAACAGACCCGACCTCGAGTCTCGCAATCCATTGCCATGCCCGGCTGATGAATACCCTTGGCAGGGCCAACCTGCCACTACCAAATCAATGAAGCCAACCCGCTCCAAATCCTGCGCCCCCAGCAAAGAGATGTCTGCTGGCAAGGCCTGCTGATATCCACGAACGCCAGACACCGACAACAACTCAGGGTACCGCTGCACCAACTCAGCAACATGGCGAAGTGAAACGCGTCGTGCAGTCTCATCCCTCTCCACATACAGGTAACGCCGAACTCATACATCTTCCTGTAACACAACAGCCAATCCGGTGCTGATCCCGCCAAACAAGTCCAGAAGACTTATGCCTTCATCCGGATACTACCACATAATAGGTGTGGTGTCTAATGGAGACAACTGAGGTGGTCCTGGTGCAATCCCCGCACTCTCCTCTTCTCCTGACGGTACAAAAGCCTCCACCCAGGCTTGTTGCACCCGTCGATCAGCATCCCACTCCAAATCCTTGCTCGTGCCCCACAATGGAGTCTGAGCAACCATGGTAGGCAACTCCGCCATACCATACATATCATCCTGCTCTACCGGAGGTGGCATATCCTCCGAATGAGCGTTGCCCTCAAGCAACTCTCCAGGCCAACTCACTACCGCTGTGAATACTGCTAGTGTCGGCATCTTGCCTCGCTGGGCAACCGCAACTCCTCCTATGAACGTCACAGGGAGCTGCACACGTCGGCCCTCCCCTGACAGCCATGCAGGCCTATAGGAAGCTGACTCCTCCCAAAAATCCAGGGTGAAGCCCATGGGGTACAACACTGCCCCACCAACCAGGACATCATATGAGACCGCGTCTGTCACAATGGCCTTGGCTCGCATCACTGAGCTATCTGTAGGATGATCCGGCCGTAGTCTGATAGCCAACTCACGCCGTGTCATGCCCCGAGCCTGCTCCGATCTTCCCAGAGACGTCTGTATCTGGAAAGAACAAGGCTCCATATCCGCCTCCGTGAGGCCCAAGCCTGCAATAGTAGCTCTGCCCAGCATCAATGGCTGAGCTCCCGAGTCCTACAAGACCCGCAGTGGCCGGTACCTCTTGCTTGCCGGTCCACTCAAACAGAAAAATGTCATCCTGGTTGTCTAACATGACAACTCTAGGTATAACCATGGCGCGCTCAATGGCTGGCCTAGCTGGTAACTCCATCAACCTGGCAGCTACAGCTTGCCATGGCGCCGCCGTGGCAGTCTTGACCCTCAAATCCGAGGATCCCTCCGGCACTACACCTCCCACTATCTCCGCAGAAGATGAAGTACCACTACAAGAGATGAGCGTTTTTAGGACTACGGCTTTGGCGGAGTCATAAAAACTGCACTAGGTATATGACTACAGACCGCTGAAATGCGTTGCAATCATAGTTTTATCACTCTGTAGTAATGGATATCACTACATGACTCTGGAAAGTTAGGGAGCATTGGTCAAACATTGTTGACCACGTGACAGGGATGGTTTATATGACTAGTGTGATATGTTTGACTACACGTGGACGACGTTTCATGGAATCTTATGACTCCATGACTGAAGATGGTTTCACAGCTCTAATTATATGACTACAACAATACACGTGTCATTTTGAAGCCACATACACGAATGTATTCATCCATTGGATGAGTTCATCCACAACATGACATGGCATGTAAACTTATGACTGCCTAAGTGCAGGTTGTTTCATAACCCTATATATATGACTACATCACTACACGTGTCATTTTAAAGGCATTTATATGATTCTATTACTACACGTGTCATTTTGAAGGCATATACATGAATGGATCCATCCATTGGATGAGCTCATCCATCCATGTTTACCACAAATTCCTATCAGCTTTGAATATGTGTGGGGATTTTATATCTGTTCAATAAATTGGACCTGGATGGACGTGGCTTAACAAGCATCACAAAATATATGAGATTAAGATACGCAATGGTCATGGTTGTACATGGAAATTATTTTGAATCGATAGATTGTATAAGATCTAACGGTTTAAGATTAGGTATATCGAACTTCATGAGCAAATTCGCTTAAGTCCGGGCTGAGAGTTTTGGCAGATGCAACAATAGAAGGGATGATGATGGTAGTAGGATTTTAGCCTATGACCACTAGAATTAATCAAAGTGCAAAAAGTTAATTTTTTTTCAAAAAGTTGCTTATAGGGTTTGCAAAAGGTTTAAAAAAATAAAAAAGTTGCTTATAGGGTTCCCTGAACAAAGGCCTGGGACTTGGGCTTTTTTTTTTCTTCTGCGCCTGCGAGAGATGTTGTATCATGGAACGTGATGATGCTGGAGCGTGGGATGGAGGCTTTGCAGACCTACCCACTCTTGAGCAAATGAAGGAGAAGAAGAGGAGGAGACGAGACAACTCCGACATCATCCGACATCTCTCGTCATCTCATCGAGGAGGAGAAGCTCCCAATATTCTTGCGAGCTCGCCGTTTTTGGGAGAGAGACGAGACGAGGAGAAGCTCGCCGTTCTTGGGAGAGTCAGCTTGGTCTTAGCAGGCCGTGTTTCAATCTCTGCCTGCTCAGCTGCACCGTGGTGGTTCGATCTCACATACCAATCTGACATCACCTGACTACAGACACGGTGTCTGGGACATAGGGCCGAGAGCCGCCCTGGTCTGGCGGTGAAGCCGCTCATCGGGACCTACCGCAACGACCTTATTATGGTAAAAGACTCTGGCTGCTCAGCGCCATCCTCCCTAGTCGTTTTCAGAGACTACTCTACAATCTCCAGACTGCAAACATAAGCTGGGTTAGCATCTGTGTAAGTCTGGAAATGTTCGTTGTTCCTCATCGTCTAGAGCCCAATGGAGCCCAAAACAAGTTGCATGAATGTTGTTGAAAACTCACTAGCATCCCTCAGTAAAGGACCTTGTCAAAGTGTTCATGCTGTCGGATTTTCGAGCACAAACCTCTACCTTGGAGCATGGAGCAGAGTTGACATGAGTTTTTTAAAGATCCTTCATGATGGTGGGACAACCGCAATCGCAAGGTCTGGCTTTTTCTTAATGTACGATATGAAGAAGTTTGTCCATCCTGCAAATGTGGGCTCTTGGCTCCTGTTAGTACCATGATTTGGTATTCTTCCTGATGTTTACAAGGTTCTTGGGAGAGTCAGTTTGGTCTTAGCATGCCGTGTTTCAATCTCTGCCTGCTCAGCTGCACCGTGGCGGTTCTCACAGACCAATCCGACATAACCTGACTACGGACACAAGCAGCACACACAAGAGGTCTTTTTGGGTTGATGGTCGGCCAAATCCTCCATGGGTCATGACACAAGGTCAAGAACAATGTGGTGAGGGCACCAACCTATTTCAGCTTGTTTTGCCCTCTCATCAGACTCGGCCCTGAGATGCATATTGAATCCTGTAAGTTAGCTTGTTGGGCGGATCTGTGGTGGTTTAGAGTGACTTTGACAAGTTGCTGCCAATGTAGCAGCAGGAAAGTATCCAAAAATAAGTAACAGAGATGAGGAGAAGCTTTGGAATGAACACTTTTCCGACCCCAGTCAATGGCGGGACAATGGAGACCAAAAGGTGAATGCATGTTGGACTATACTAGAGAGAAGCAGATGCAATTCAGAATTGGAACTACTGTAATAATTAGGGTTGGGGTGTTTGCTGGAAGAACTTCACGCCGTCAGTGTCAGCTGCTTACATCAAGTATTCATGATTTGTACACAGGCAGGGATAGCTGAAGGACCAGGGATAGAGGTCCAGATTCATCCAAGAAGGCCGGATTTCAAACACAAGATTACTTCTGATTCCCTCTGGATCAACAGCTACAAGACATTTGCTAATGAGAAGATGGTCTGTTAATGACGGCACCTTCTTCAACACATTTCACCCTGTTTTCCCCTCTTATCAGAATCGGCCCTAAATTTTCATGTTGAATTCTGCAAGTTAGCTGGTTGAGTGAACATGGGATAGTTGGGAATGACTTTGATATGATACTGCCAATGTGACAACATGAAAGTATCCAAAAAGAGGTAACAGAGATGAGGAGAAGTTGTGGAATGAATACTTTTCTGACCCCAGTCAATGGTGGGACAACCGAGCCAAAAAGGTGAATGTCTGTCATGATTTTAATCACCAGTCATGTTGCGACCCGAGGCCCTGTTGTCTTGGGCGTCAGGGCAGTGCTGAAAGTCTGGCTTTCCGCTGTAAAAGTAATGAACTTTTCATATTTTGGAGGTTGTGTGACCTGGTTGGGATTGCATCTTTGTGCAAGATCTTTCTACATGTTCAAGTGTGTGCCGGTTCCTACGAAGCATTGCATCTGATGAGGCCCTCTGGTGCAGGCTGTAAGTTTTCCTTCCAAAGCATTTTGTCCCCTTGGTTTTGCTGTCTAGGGCTATGATCATGGCATTTATGCTTCTGATCTCGGCTGCCTCTGCTGGTCAACAGAGCTAAAGACCTAGATGGTTTTGTGGATTTTTTCGGTTCTCAGGTACATGATGATCTTGTGGTGGTGGATACATCGGTTGCAGACCAAGTGACAGCATGGCAGCGCAGCCAAAGCATGACTGACGTATATGCTGGTGATCATTGGTGCTCTGGTAGAACCTGTACGTACCATCAAATTGGTGACGTTTTCTTGTGCGAGAAGACTGGCAGAGCCCACAGTACTGTTCCTACCTATACTCAGACTTTGCCAACCTCCTTGGAATACTGAACCTTTGTGCACGGTTTAGATTCTGAACACTGCCCCTGCCCCTGGTGGACATGTATGCCAAATGTGGGTGCATCGAGGATGCCAAGGGAGTGTTCAACACTGTGGCTGAACGAGATGTGGTTTCGTGGAGTGTGATGCTTGCAGGGTAGGGGGTGCGGGATGGAGGCTTTGGAGACCTATGAGCAAATGATGGGGGAAGGGGGCTCGTTCTTCAATAGCACAGCGGCTACAAGTGGGTAGATGGTCAACTGAAAACAGCAGCGGCAACAACACAATTCATAGAATAAGGTGCTGCTAATGAAGGTACCTTCTTCAACGTATTTCACCCTGTTTTCCCCTGCTATCAGAGTCGTCCCTAAATTTTCATGTTGAATTCTGCAAGTTAGCTCATTGATGGATCTATGGTGGTTTTGGAGTGATTTTGACATGTTACTGCCAATGTGGTCGACAGGAAAGTATCGAAAAATAGATAACAGAGACTCAGAGACTCGAGGAAAGCTCTGGTATGAATACGTTTCCGACCTCAGTCAATGGTGGAACAATCGAGGCAAAAGGTGAATGTTTTTTGGAAGCAGACGTAAGTCAGCATAGGAACTAGTGTGATAAGTAGGGCTGGGGTGTTTGCTCAAGCAATTCTAGGCTATCATTCTCAGCTGCTAGCAGCAAGGCGAGGATGTATGCATGATTTGTGCAGGGCATGGATAACTGAAGGAGCAGGGATAGAGTGTGGGTCCAGATTCATCCAAGAGGGCCGGATTTCAAGCTCCAGATTACCTATGATTCCCTGTGGAAGGATAGGTACAAGAAACCTGCATGGGTCGATGGTCAACTGGAAGCCGCAGCAATAGCGGCACAATTGATCAAATCAGGCACTGTTAATCAAGGCACCTTCTTCAACACATTTCACCCTGTTTTTCTCTCTTATCAGAATCGACCGTATCAAGAAGTATTGCACTGATTAACAGGGTCTTTGATTCTAGTAGCACCAGAACAAACTAGTACTACAACCCATGTGTGTGGGCTTGCTTATTTTTTGCTTACTGGGCCTTTTCAGGCATGGATTTTTGGACCTTGTGGCCTTTGAGGTATCCATTGGGACAGTGGTCTCATTTGGATTTTTGTAATATAATTTACAGGGCGTGTATTCCCCTGTACTTGTCTATTTTGACTGTCATTGTGGTTGCTAGTATGCAAAAGGGGTCCATTCTGTTTTTATATCGGAATTTCACCATGTAATGAAGAATTTAAATCATTTAATCTATTTTATTTTATATAGCATTATTAAATTAAACAATAATACCATTTAATAAAAATTTCCAAGCTGCTATCCCTGTTTTAAAAAATAAAAAATAAATTTAATAATTTAAAATTATAAAATATAAACTAATAAGTTATTTTCAAATAACATTCTTGATGACACGCGGCATAAACCCTGCTCGAACTAGAATACGTGGCATTATATGACACGACATTCTTTTATCCATATTTTCACCACGTGTAAAGATAAGTAGTCATATATGCTAGTCATATATTCTGTCTAAGTGCCACATGTTACATCTGGAGTGCAACAGGTGTTGTGACGTGTCGCTTGCGCAGTGGTGCACGTGTTTCTCTAGAGCCTCTCCATGTAGGCAACGTTCAACAGACAATGTAGTCTTATAGTTAGTCATATGTAAGTCATAGAGTTGTGACTACATCACTCTCTTATGCATGACTCCAGGTGCCACGCACGCAGTCACGGCTATGACTTGCAAAACGCAGTCCTAAAGACTAGTCGCTATGACATGGTTTTTTTCACTACAGAGTGATGTAGTCATGAACGTATATAGGACTGAAAAAATAGTCATATGTGCAGTCATAAAAACGCTCATCTGTTGTAGTGTAACCTCCTCACTCTCACAGAGTATAGCTGCCAGCCTGAACACCTCAGCTGGTCTTACCCCCGGTGTCGCAATCATGGTAGCCGAGAACAATAGAGCCTGACACACAGATGTGGCCGCTCCTAGCAGCACACTAGTTGCCGTAGCATTGGCAACACTAGGTAGTGGTGCTACCCGTGTAGCTCTCCCCAATGGCATAGTAACCTCCGCCTCAGTAATAGTCGGGCGAGAACTAGGTGCCATGGATGGCGTCGACACTGTCTCCGCCAATGTGAATGGCTGAGGAAGCCTAGCCTGACGGCTTGCCTCCCCACGCTGTGGATCCAACTCCATCTCTGCACCTCGTGGCTCAAGAACTCGTGCTGCTCCTCGAGTCACGGCTGCAGCAGACTCCACCTGCAGTAGTGGTAATGCTGCTCCGCACATGAATCCCATGCCTCCCATATCTCCTCCCTCAGGAGCAGGAGGTGGACCATCCGGCCTTGGAGCCGGTACCACCTGAGCTGTAGCTATGGCAGTGAGCCTCTGCTCTAGCTGCTGAAGCCGGTTGGCCATGCCTTGGTCAATACCCTGACCTCCGCGTCCTTGGCCATGTTGAGCTTGCCCTTGGCCTGCACCTCGTGCCTGGCCACCTCGTCCTCTCTGGGCTGCTCCACCTCGCCCCCGGCCACCATTGTTCCCTTGGAACTGGCTTGGGCCCAACTCAAGATGCAAACCATAACACTGGGCCTCTCCATGCCCGTGCTTGCCACAATGCCCACACTGCAACTGTGCAGGCTGTGCATGTGCCGGCCCTTTGCCTCCCTCTGGGCAATCCTTCTTGACATGGGGTCCTCCACATGTCCAGCACACCACATCCGCCCGTTGTTGGCCAGCAAATGAAAGGAGAAACCCCTGCATCTGAGGTCCTCTCTGCCTTCCCTGAGCTTCATCTGAGCCCCCTTGTTGCCTTGAGCACATTGAGGTAGTGGTTGGCTAGGAGCACCACTACCCCGTGGTGTCTCCTTAGCAAATCCCACCATGACCACTCGTTCCTCCACCATGTTGAGCTCTATCCGCTCTGCCAGCAAAAACACATTTGCTAAGGTGGGTTGGGCCGCTTGTAGAAGAGTTGCATCCCGCACCCTTCTCCTCAGCTCCTTGTCTAATATCCCATACCAGAATTGGACTGCCTGAGCTTCCGTAACCCCTTGGGTTACATTTATCAAGCACCTCATGCGAGTGAAAGCCTCCCTCATGCTCTCGGTTGGCTTCCGTTGGAACTCTTGCAAACTCCGCAACTTCTCTGTCCTCACCCCTTGGTAGTTCCCTCTCAACTCTTCGAAGAACTCCACAACAGGATTGAAGGTACGCACGGGTACTAGTGCTGGTGCGGTAGTGGCTTGGGTGGACGTCGTAGCTACTGTACCACTAGTTCCACTAGTCCCACTGCTGCTTGTTGAAGCTGTCGGTGCAGCGGCAGGTGTAGCCACTGCCCTCGTGGCTCTAGTGCCCCTAGTGATCGAGACATAGTCGGGTGACCAGTACATCCTCCACTCCTTGATCTCAACCTTATGCCCCCGCCTAAACTCATGGTAATCATCCATAGGCGGCCCCTCAAGGTGTTGAAACAGCCCCTTCCATGCCATGAAAGGCGTAAATAGTTGTGGATTGCGCATTTGCTGCAAATCACACCAACTATCAACTCTTGGATAAAATCATCCAACTCGATGGTGCCCACCGCCCTAGAGTACCTTCGTGGCCCCTTGGTAGCTCCATACATCTCCTCCATTGTGTCCCACAACAATGGCAAGGAAACAACTTGCACCGCCGGTATGAGTCCTCTTGATTCACAATCCGAATTAGAACCTTCCGTAAAAGACACAGGAGGTGAAGGTGGCCTAAACCGCATACCTCGTCTCGTGTACCCACTAGTATCGCTATTGCTCGAACCGGCACTGTCCCCAGCAACTAGTGGCACCTCTGTGTTGACAAACAATCACTCAACCGGTCATGAACATGTCCCTAACCCCCTCTCTACAAGGTAACCGGGTAGAGAACCTGTTGCGGCTTATGGTTTGGAATACTAGGTTCCTAACATAGCCTACACCTGTACCTGTATCCACCGCAAGCACTCCTATGGTTGGCTGGTCATCACCTCCAACCTCACCATAGGAGAAACAATGATGGTCTGACTGGTCATCACCCCAGCCTCACCATCGACAGCATGCTCTAGGACTGGCCGGTGATCAAATCCGGACCAATCACCTATAAAAACAAGCGCCCACACAAAACTAGCATGGCGCACAGTCAAGCATGCAGGTATGGAGGGGATCCAAACACAAGAAATCAGAACGACAACTCCCCCATACCAAAAACAACTCCACGGTGTTGCTCCTCCAAGGACACCCCAACCCAAACCCGGACTGACTCTTGCCTCCACCTACGGAAAGGTCTTGGCCTAATGAGAGGGTGGAAACTACGACGAAGAGAAGCTAAAGCAATGCCTAACCCCAGCATGCCCTCATCCCAACACTCTTCCTTTCCTCTCTTCCCTCACTTGCATAACCATGGGAATATCATGAAGATACTCCTCAAACCGCCCTCCACGAGCTTCAAAATTTGGCTTTCAAGACCACATGCCAGTCCTTAGGCAGTCCACCAGTGCCTCCACGAGTCAGCACAAGTCGTCCACAGGTCAATACGGGCCACCACAGACCAGCACAGGCCCACACAGCTCACTGGTCACAGCCGTCACAGCCCCACACAGGCCACAGCCTGTCACAGCCCTACATAGGTCACAGGGTCACAGCCCCACAGGCCGCAGCCTGTCACAGCCCTACAAAGGTCACAGGGTCACAGCCCCAAAGGCCACAGCCTGTCACAGCCCCTCACAGCCCCATAGGCCACAGGGCACAGCTTGTCCTAGCCCGCCACAGCCTGTCACAGCCCCACAGACCACATGGCACAGCCTATCACAGCCCTACACAGGTCACAGGGGTCACAGCCCAACGGCCACAGCCCCTCACAGCCCGTCACAGCCCCACAGGCCACAGCCTGTCACAGCCCATCACAGCCCATCACAGCCCCACAGGCCACAGGGCACAGCCCACCACAGCCTGTCACAGCCCATCACAGCCCCAGTGCATCAAGTCCGGTCGTGGCTTGGGTCAGCAGTGTTGCTGGATGCAGCTACAGTGGGGTCACGGGCTCATCGTCCACGGTTATGGTGGACTAACTTGATGCCACCCGCACTGCTTAAGCGTGCATTTGATGGGGTGCAGCGGCCAGCACACCTCACAATGGATAGTATTTTGGACACAGGGAGGCAGTCTCAGCGTGTGAGACACGATGACCGTTCGCCTTTGGCAGTGGTCAACAAGGTGGGTCAACCACGAGCAGCACTACCTACAATGCTCAACTTCCCAGGATCGCATGCTTTCCGAGATAATGGACCTGGCCTCCTGTGGGATGCTCAGTTGCAGCAATTAGTGGAGCCTAATGCCGACGAGCGAGAGCGGGTTATGGGTTTTTCCACTGGGACCACGGTGGTGCCTTATCTTTCTGAGGCATCACGTCGTCAGGTGTTGGGGCAAGCAATAAATCTAAATTGCTTGACCTGGATTATCAGCTTGGCTATGGCTGAGCAACGAAGAGTGCGGAGTGCACTTCCCTTGACGGTCTTTCTGCCTACCGAGACGGTACAGGCAGTGAGTGGGGGCGAGCCGGTGAGGACCACAGGGTGTAGACATCCATGGCACACGTGGGAGGTGCTCGAGGTTCAGAGGGAGTTGGCAGCCAAAGCGGCTGTGATGGATGAGGTTGGGGATTCTTCTCGGGTTGAGGAGGTCCTTAAGGATGAGATGATGGGGCAGGATGAGGCCTTGTCATTGACTGAGCAGGCATGGAGTACTGCTCAAGAGGTTGCGGCATAGCAACCACGAGACGCGTCCTCTACCTCTAAGTCTGCTGGACTTAAGGTTGCAGTTACGAAGGGCAATTGGGAGCCTGACATTGGACCTATTGTCACTAGAGGAGAGAGACGACGTATACGGCGGTTCCTGAGGCTTACAGGAATTGCTTTGCCTCTCGTGCTACGGTGGAGGAGCATGAGAGACATGTTCAGGTTGTACATCGACCGGGTTTGGTCAATAGGGATGCGGATGGATTGAGTCGCAATCCATGCATGAGCCAGCAGGATGACACTGGAGCTCGGTGGCATGGTGAGACGGACGAGGAGATGGTGTCGGGATGACATGCATCTGCCTTTTTGTGTATCTTGGCATCGGGAGGTCAGGTTGGACCTTTAACAGGGATGACTGTAGACGGAGTGTCTGAGGACCCTGAGGCTAGTGATGAGCCAGGTGGTGCCAGAGATATACATGAGGATTCGGTTGTGTTGGACTACCTCCGCACTGGAGACACGACAGCTAGTGTGACTGCCAATGAGAGGGATCGGATCCTACAACGAGCCAAGAGGTTCAAGTGGGAGGGGTACACCTGCTTCGAGTGTGGGAGGATGGTCGGGTGAGGATCGTGCCTCACCCAACACAGTGCACGGTTAGTGCGGCATGCCCATGAGGAGTTGGGGCATTTTGGAGTGTGACGCACTCATAGTTTACTGCAGGGGCAGTATTGGTGGCGTGGTATGCACACAGAGGTGCAACAGTTCGTGGCTAGGTGCATGGTGTGTGACAGGGTGCGTGCTTCATTCAACGCTTTTCAGGCTTTGTGTGATAAAGCCTTGATAGACCACTGTACCACTTCTCGGGATCATCCTGAGGCCGATGGCTTGGCAGAGAGAGTGGTGCAGACGGTGAAGGGGGGTTTGCGCAAGTATGGCTTGCAAAAAGACACCTAGGAGATTGGGATCTTCAGGTACCTTGGCTAGCCATGGGCTACAAGTTCAGCAAACAATCATCACTTGCCTCCTTCTCACCATATTTCCTTCTCTTTGGCCGAGAGCCAGATTTGCCTGCAGCCATTCGTAGGGACACTGCTCAAGTCCTTAACCTTGACGATCCGGACGTGTGGGTACGTGCATGTGATCAGCGTGTAGAGTTGTTCAAGAAAGTCATGCCCATGGCTTTTGAGAACCTTGTCATTGTACAGCACCGTGATACGTTGAGGTATGCCACTATACGTGGTGGATGATATCGTCCTAGGGTTCGGAGGTTTAGTGGTGACTATGTTTATTTGCAGCAGACTGCTCCTACGACACTGGATGTTACTGCAGGGCGTGTTATTCTGAGGGTTCGAGAGGTGTTGCCCTCAGGGGTCGGGATGGCATGACTTGGAAGGACCATGTGCGTAATTGTGCGTCATGTCACCTTTCCAATGTCGATGGCAGAGTTGACCAAAACTTGGCAGTGGTACCTGCAGGTTTGAGGTGCATGCTTTGTGGGTCTGCCAAAGGGGCAGCCACCATACTGGTGTGTGATCGATGCTCAAGGGGTTGGCATATGGGATGCTTGACTCCACCTCTTGAGAAGGTTCCTAACGGAGATTGGTTGTGTACACACTGCTTGGGATAGTGGCAGTGGACATGACTGGAGGCATCTAACAAGACATGGGAGGCCAAGCTCATAGGAGTCAATACATGAGATCCCAAGCTCAAGTTCACAGGTTGTAAGATGGCGACTAACGATGGGGCAACTCTTGCACCCGACCTCTTGATCTATCGAGTTTGAGTGTAGTAGGGATAGTGGTGGAGGACTTAGTGAGGCTATGGTCACTATCACATCTTGTGGCTACCTGGACTTAAAGGGACCTAAGCACCAGCTAGGGGGGCGATTGTGTGGACTAGTGACTGCCATAGTGTGCAACATAGTGGCAGCCCAGTGACTGACTAGTTGTAGCCTAGTGGTTGGACTAGTGGCTGGACAAGTGGTGGACTAGTGGCTGGACTAGTGGTGGACTAGTGATATACTGTGTGTGGTGTGCATATGTGTTGTGTGGTTTTGGACAGCGATGTAGTTGTATAGCGATATGTATGCGCACGACAGCTGTCAAGTTATTTTACCACTAGTGTGAAACTAGCTAGGAAATAGCTAGCTTTTACATATTGGGATTGGCCCAAGTGTCAATCCAGGGGTCAAGGCAGATTTAAACCCTGGAGTGGTTAGGGGAACGCGGGCGGGGTCCGTGCAAGTGAGGGGGGAATTGACGGGGTTTGTGGGGGGAGGGGGGGGAACGCGGGCGGGGTCCGTGCAAGTGAGGGGGGAATTGACGGGGTTTGTGGGGGGGAACGCGGGCGGGGCACTTGAGGCTGCACAGGCCGGGTAGAGGGAGATGGGGGGTGGGGAGCATTTGACGTGGAGCACTCGCACATCCGAGTAGGCTGCTGGAGGGGGGCTGCTGGAGGGGGGTTTCCGGCTGTATCTCATGGCCAAGCACCATCAAATCAAGCCACATACATATTGGGACTGGAATTTTTGGTGTATACGTGTATTTTGAATATTTATGAAACTTTGACTACACACTTGGATGACCGGCTGATGGGATGACTGACTACAGCCGGTCCACTATTTTCAAGAAAGGTATTTCGAAAAAATAGATAGGTCTTAAATAGCATCCATTGTACTAAAATACCTTTTTTGTTGAGGCTATTTAGGGAGACTTATAGAGTTGTGCCGTCAATACTCATAACTAGGTATTCCTTACAGAATGGATCTGATACTGATACTGGTATCAGGTACCAAATTTTTAACCACATACGAGGCTGGTAGGTATAGCCCATAGAATCAATAAAAACAATACCAGGCCAATACCAATATATGCTAGGGAGTGGAGCTAGCTGACACCAGACTTGCTCTGGTACTTCATACCAGTATATTATCATCATTGATTCCAGTTTGTTATATGTATACCAGTCCAACAGCACTGGTTATTTTCTCTCACTATAATTAAGGGGTCTGATTTGGGTGTTTCCATTTATAAACTTTTTAAAAAATAAAAATAAAAAAAGAGATAAAGAGTTTTCTAATTGTGTAACAATTATGGAGGCTTGCAGTGGCTGTACTCATACCGGATTTTTCACCCATGTTTCTTTTCTTTTAAGAAAAACAAATCTAGAGAACTGCTCGGATAAATTTTATTAATAAAGTAAGGAAAAGTATTCATACTCTTAAACCCCAGGTTGAGCAAAGTTGGGAGCTGCAACACGATTCTTAGGCCTAAGAGTTCTTAGGCGTTCTTAGGCCGAAGAGAATTTTCCAAGCATCCAACCCACTGGAGACATCGTTTATCGAGAGTGTTGCAGTTGGCAGCCAATAAGGCGGCACGCCCTTGCCACGACGCCACAGGGCTCCAACCACAGCAGCAGGGGTGCCACGCTGCGCCCAATGGGGCGTGCGGCCATTCCCAGGGAGAGAGCTTCAGGGCTAATCGCCACGCGTTTCGTAATCACCGTCGCGCCTGTTCCCATCAGGCGACCCTGGATCCTGCGCCGGGTTCCGCTTGCCTCGGGTTACCGCGGTGGGGCCCTGCTGTCGGCCGCACGCGTCTACTAATTACGCTTCGCTTTCTACTAATTCACTTTTACTACCTTCAAAAGGTGAGGGGATAGCCGGACGAATGGTTCTTTATTCATCCATCCATGAACTGGTTACCGACAACTTGAATATAGTTTAAATAACACGTGTAAATAAAAGACAACTAATTAATCGTGGCAGTCCACCCTCCTTTATTGTTACGCCTTGGGAGTAAGAAAAAAACAACAATAACAGAGTGATAACATATTACTAATTAAAGAGGCCGGCCAAGACTCTTCTTAACATTTATCCATGTAACAGTAAACCAGGGATGATGTCAAAAATATAACATTTACAGAGTTACATGTCAAATCGACTGAAAATTATGTCAATAGTGTCATTTCGACAATTTGCAACTTGCAACGTAGATAACTTAGACTATTTTCTAGAGATCTAACCCTATTGGAAAGTCTCTCAACCAACCACCGAGGGTTGTTGTTCTAGAAACATATTAATCACTTTGAATTCCTCCTGAACATTGGAAAATGTCACTTGTGCCACTGGATCTAAAATAGGTTCGTCTTTGTCATCTTCAGTTTCAACGTTTGCACATGGATCAACGAGTTCCTAAGCTTTCCGTAGGTGCAAGTGGAGTGTTCAGATCGTGTTCTTCCTCGTAATGAACAAATTCGTGAACCCCCATAGTCGGAAACGTAACTACATTGCATTATATAGAGCCAATTTGCTCGACATCCATCCCTATATTAATTCAGAAATTTAATCATCACATATCGGTGGTTCCACATTATTTATTATGGAAATATTTATGTTTCAACCTACTTTAGGCGGGGTACTTTCCTAACAAATATGGACATAACGTAAATCAAGGGTCACTTTACAAAGGAGGGAGTACCATTTTCGTAACGTTTAACATATAACATCCCTACTGCAGCATAGTGTAAAATTTTAGGGAGTAAAAAAGAGAGAACAATTACACCCCTTAGAACACATAAAGAGGGTACATTTAGCCAGGGTCGACTGTAACTTTACATAGGTAGGTGAAAGCCGCCGACTGACGCCGAGTGAAAACGTGCACTAAAATATCGTTCGCACGTGCTAGCCTAGTCATCCTTATCCGGGAGTCTGATACCTAACCATGGTTAAAGAGGTCGCGGAAGCATCGGGTACGAGGCAGGTACAGCTGTGGCCTGTCCGGTCCGTATGACCGGACATACCTGTCAGCCTAATATTGTGGTTTTAACTCAAATGAAGGGAAATAACAAATAACATTTGTTATTTTAATTATTGAAAATAGGGGGTGATTTTTTCCACTCTCCTTCTAATGTGACATAATCTGAAATGTTTCTGAGGGAGGGTTATTTTCCAATCTTTGCATAAATGTTTTTCTTTTCTTTTGAAAAAGAGGAGAATTTAATTAGCCCTTGAGAAATTGTATTTGTGCTCATGGAATATACCTACCTATTTGATTGAAATTCTGTTGAGAGGCTCTTTCCATGCGGTTTTAGACTTCATGGTGGTGGATGTTGACATACATCCACTTGGGCAGATTTGAAGAAGTGAACTCGAAAGATGAAAAGCCAAAATTGAAAAGGCAGAACAGGAACATGAAAAGGTAGGCGATGGATGGATGGGGGATTTGAAAAGATGGAAGCACCAAAAGACCGCAGAGAAGAAGATACCAAGAGGCACAATCCAAACACCTAAGTACAGCAAGAGGTAAAAACTTGGAGAGGTTGAAAGGAATTTTGTTGGTATTATATTGACAAGGGAACCTGCCGGGCCTGAGCGACCAATCAGTATCCCTAACTTATTTTAACGTAATAAAGAACAGACAAGGCTTTGGCGGAGGGAAAGATGGGAAAGTTGGCTACCAACCACCTTTTTGGTTGGTAGGGTTTAGCCCTGCCACCGGCAGTAACCGGTCGCCCGGGGGAGGGAACACGCGGCGCACGCTGCTGGTGGGAAAGCCCGTGACTTCTGAGTCCCACCTCCGATCCGTATTCAGGCCTCGGCTCGGTCCTAGCTTCGGCTCTGCTTATCCTAGCAGCGATGATAAGTTATTCAGACTCCGAGCCGTACTATTATATAATATAGGGCGCTGACATAAAGCACAGTCCGCAGATCACTCAAATCCGCGTCATGCATCGCCTTCATGTGCCACCACTTATCAACCCGCGCTATCACTCATTACCTCTATCGCCACTCCGACCGGGCTACTGGTTGTCGCGGCTACGGCGCGGTCACTCGCAGGTTACTGCGAGGCTGCTACTCACGTCGCGGTCAGGCCAGCGGGGCTCGCAATAAAACTGCGCGGTTGGACGTGATTGGCTATCCTGCTCGCCAGTCTGGCAATACATAAATGTCGTTTTTCACACGTAGGCTTCTGATTTTCCCTCTTTTTTTCTTTCGCTATTTCGGATTTAAGTTTTTTTTTAATCTGCCCAAGTGGCCGTGCACAAGAGAGTCGTACGGTACTGTATCAGTGGTAGCCCATGGTTTGGAAGTAAGTTAGCAGTTGGGTGCGGGTACATAACTAGGTGTGGCCAGCTTGGTGACGGAACAGGCAATGTGGTGACGTCGGTTTCTTCATTGGACCTTCCATAACACTTTCACACGCTCCGTCTTTATCGACTCCACAATCCTTGTGCGCAGCTTCGGCAAATCTTAACTTAAAATTGGAACCAACGAAGCTTAGTGACCGTCCATATGAGAAATTAATATAATTCATACCTACTATATTGGAGTATTTTTCTTTTAAACAAGTGTGGAGAGGTGGAGCCAGAATTTAGGCACTTGCGCAATAGTTCTACTTTCATCCATCCATCCGTAAGGGTTTAGTCGAGCACGTCTACCTCCAGCGGATGTCATCCTGCACAATGGGTTCTGGCTAAACGTTGGCTACGGACCGGCCCAAAAACTGTTGAGGCCGTCCTACGGTCGGCGATTGTGACAAACGTTCCGTGACGGCCGGCGACCTGACCAAACGGCAGGGGGACGCAGTGCGACGTTCTGCCCGCAGGCCCGTCGTTCAAACGGGTTCCTGCCCGTTTGGCTAAACTAGCGGCGGTTAATATGAATAATAACCCTCGCCGAAATGCCAAGGCTAGGTCGCGCGAAGGTGAAAGAATGTACGTATAGCAGTTGCGTATTGGCCACCATGATGCTATACTCCAAAGCTATTGAACCGTGAGAGTCAACATGGCTGCCCCGCAATCAAATCACCCGAACCGCATATTAATGTCCGCAAATTACAGTCAACACTCGACTTGGAAACCAAAGCTCCAGTCCCCTACCCGGGCCAAACTTTTTACCCCGCAACCTCTGCCATACAATATACAAATACACGAAATAAAAAAAGACAAATGCACCTATACATTATATTAAAGGAAAGGGCGTGGCCGTATTCCCGCCGGGCCAAGAGCTCGCCCCTTGGTCTCGTATGTAAGAAAAAGTAAAAACGGCTGCCCGCCCGCCCCTCCTCCAGTCGGCCGGGCGCGGTCGCAGTCGCGGGCACCCGGGCGCAGCGCGGTTGCAAGGTCGGGCGGGGTTTAGTATAGTTTGGAGCCCTTTTGTCGCATCCCGTGGCGCGTGCATCGTACTGCAGCGACAAAATATGCATTTTAGCGACCCCACTTTATTTTCGCTTTATTTCTCCCTGGAAATGCATAGTAAGTATGATAACGCTAAAAATAAAAGTTGCCTTTTATTAATTTGGTTTTGATAAATAAAATATAAGTGCAGAGGGAAGGGGATTGGACGTGACGATCCGCGCCCGCCAATTAGTGGGGCCGCGGGGGAGCACGGGCGGGGGAGCACGGGTGCGGCGCGGTAGCGGCAATAATGGGGGGCAGGCAGGCGGGGCCGGGTGGCCAGCTGGCGGGCACAGTCGCCTCGCATCGCAGGCTGGGGCGCTATAAATGTGCCCCTCGCGACGCCCTCTTCTCTTTCGTGTCTCCGTTTGCCCAGCGATTGCCTCTCTTGCGTTCGCTCTGCCCCTTCACCTTCCGCTTCCTCTTCCTCTTCTCTTCCTGCTTTTCCTTTCTTCCCTCCTCTCTCTCTTCTTAGGATTCCCGGAGTGGAGGCGCTGCTGGTTTCTCGTCTTCCTGCTGCTGCTGCTTCTTCTGGTTCTTCCTGAGGGGGGAGGTTCTGCTGCGATTTGGATTGACAGATTCTTCCCCGAGTCGTGATTCTGCGGCGCTTGTCCGAGAGAGAGAGGGATCCGAAGCTGGCAGACTAATCTGCGTGCTGGCCTCAACACTCTCTCTCACATTATCGGAAGGGAAGGTCCTGCTCAGTGCGGCTGCTTCTACCTTCTTGTAACTGCTCCCAGTGTCCGCGTTGACCAAGATCGAATTGCTTTCCACTTGTTCCTGTAAGGGACATCAGTATTATCTGCGGATCAGCCAATCTCCGGTCAACTTTCCAGTAATTACTGTGTTTTGGTGTTTTGAGCCTGTAGTAAGCCATTGAATTCGGTTCTTGCAGTTGTATTTTGTGTGCACCTTTACTGAGACTCTAGCAATTTTTAAGAAGATCGTTTCGCTCTTTCTTGCTTGCACATTTTAGTGTCGGTTAGATCTTGAGGAGTCTCACCTCGCCAAGGACACAGCGGAGTTGTTGAATTGTTTGTATGCTGGGGGAGGGAAGGAAAGGGAGAGTGAAGTGGAAAGTTTGATGCAAACAATTGGTCTGAGTTACATCTATTCTTGTCCAACACAGTGCGATCATTCCGAGTTTATGTATGTTCGCATTCAGGAATGCCGATTGAAAATCCCGACGAAACTGAAACTGGATAGGAAGTAGCTTGACGTGTATCATCCGCAAGCAGTTTGATCCCGACTTTCCTAGAAGAGTGACATCCACTAGCCAGTGAACACTTAGCATCGGTAAGCTTCCTTTCTGTAGCATCTGAAGCCTCCTTTCTGAAAGAGTCAAGAGAGTCCCTTGAACTTAATTAATAGGTTTGCCTGGAATAGTATCCATTACGGTCAGATCTCACATTGAAACCAGCAATTCCGGACGATAATCTAAAGGGAGGACTAAGGGACTGTCACTCTCGTTGAGACATACCACATCATACTAACAGAGTGTGGAAGGGGACCATATGCCTTTCGATATGCTCAGCTTAAGCACCCTCTCCTTGGACACCACACCAGAGGCTCTAGGAAGGAACCTTGATGCCTACTGCCATTCAAATGACAATGGCATTGACTTTGCAAAGTTGCTGGAGGTGAAGCCTCGGCCCATACATACGCACCGAGCCAAGAAGTCCTTTGATGAAAGGTCTTTCAACGACCTCAACTCGGACAATGATGAAAGGTCTCTCACCGACATCATCGCTGCTGACCTCTCTTCACCTCGGCCCCCCAGGTCGTTAGAGCCTGCGAAGACCACAGAGTGCCTGGAGGCCTTGCTCTCTCCAAGCATACGCTCAGTATCAGCGGGAACACCGCGGGAGAAGCATACATTTGAACCGCATCCAATGATCGCAGACGCATGGGACCGGCTCAGGAAATCTCTGGTGTATTTTCGGTCGAAGCCTGTGGGGACCATTGCTGCCCTGGACCCAACGGAGGAGTCTCTCAATTACAATCAGGTATAGTTTTTGTCACTTCCATTCGCCCTGCTGATCCCTGGTCACGGTCGTTACTCGCATGCTTAAGGTTATATCGTGTAGGCAAATTGAGAGCCTGCTGCCTGCGTGCCTGCTAGGGTCCCATTTCCCTGGCCTGCTGGCGGCAGGTGTGGCTGGAATGGCCTGACACCTGCTCTCAGGAGCATCGGCACTGACTGACCTTCAGGTAGGCCTTTCTTTATGGCACAACTTCCTGTCTCCATGCTTCATCATGGGATTTAAGATACTTATAGGTTCACAACGTGCTGTCCGCTTTGCAACCAACATGTGAAGCTGAAGGAGCTAAACCAGAACATAAGTAACCATGGTAATTATATAAGAGGATTGTAAGAACTTACTATCGCAGATTTGCCGAAACTGGCTTTCATTAAGTGACGTCTCGTAAAACACAAATTTTACGGGTATTTGAATGAAGCCGGGACTGCTGTGAGGACCTGGTCAAACAGACGTTTCACTATACAAAGAGATTTATCGGCCACTTGTTTTGTTTTTTGAGTCCGTTTTATGGTGTGCTGTAAATGAGTCAACGGCAACCCAGCAACCTTTTCCCTAAGAGCAGCAACTCTTGGTAGTTGGATTGCTTGGTGCTACAGCAACCTGGTCATTCAAGAATCCTTCGCAACTGTACTTAAAAGACTTTGTTTATTTGAGAATGCTGCAGAGCTTAGGACTTGCTATGATGTGTGTGGTCCTTGTAATGTTCATTGACCTCATTTACTATCCTTCCTGCTCAAATAAGATCTAATTGATTGCCATTGTCTCTGTACTTTGGTATAGTGGCTGTGGCCGGGGGAATAAAAGAATATTCCAAACTCAATACATTGTAGACCTTTAACCTAAGCCCATATATCATTGGGGAAAATTCTGCTTAGAGCCCATTGTCATTGGCCATCTGATGCACTTCCCAGGGAGGAAAAATTAGAGAGAGAAGGCTGCTGTCCACTAGGTTCTTTGTGTGTAATATGATTGAGGGTGATGACAGTGCACATTTCTGATGCATGATAGCTAAAATATATCTCTCAATGGTAGTTCTCTTTGAAAGCATCAAGTATGTTGTTACTGAATCTGCTTCTCTCTACATTCCAGAAGCTCCAGTTGGAACCAAAAGCTATGGCCTTCCCTTTGAGTTCTCCTGTGGTTGATACATGTATGTATGTGTCCACACGAAATAGATGCACTAGTTGAGAGCAAATCAGGAAGACCAGAACCCACACTACTTTCATGGCAAGCTCCAGTACCATAAATGGGCTCTCAGGGGATGCTTTTCTCACGCTGTGTGAATATAGTCTTGTTTTCACGTCTTACGAGTGTGGGAAGAATTTCAGTGGTATTGTGACTGTGGCTTTAATAATGTGGGTTTGTTCTGTGTAGGTTTTTGTGAGGGATTTTGTGCCGAGTGCATTGGCATTCCTTATGAATGGGGAGCCAGAGATTGTGAAGAATTTTTTGCTGAAGACCCTGCGGCTTCAGGGTATTGAGAAGCGCATTGATTGTTTCACGCTTGGTGAGGGTGTAATGCCTGCCAGCTTCAAGGTAGCTCCCAATGACCACTGATCTGCAGCATAGTCTCCATAAATGCTCCTACGTATTGATTCCTCAAACCTTATACTAATTGATAATCTTGGAGTTGCAAAGTACTTTGTGTTGTACATCTTGTAGTACAATGGCACTGTCATGCGTCCTTTTATCTGTAACTTTTCCCCCATCCCTGTTGCACTGATTAGGTGCTGCATGACCAAGTTCGCAAGACGGACACCATGATAGCAGATTTTGGAGAGAGCGCAATTGGCAGGGTTGCCCCAGTTGATTCAGGGTTTTGGTGGATCATTCTTCTAAGAGCATATGTGAAATCAACAGGAGACCACGGCTTAGCAGACATGCCAGACTGCCAAAGAGGCATGAGGCTCATTTTGACACTCTGCCTCTCGGATGGTTTTGACACTTTTCCGACTCTTCTCTGTGCTGATGGGTGTTGTATGACTGATCGCCGGATGGTGAGTAGTTTTTGAACCCAGTAGTTTTTCTCTGTTTCTAGTAAGTGTACAGAGCTTCGACTCTGGTCAGTATGAGAGGTGTACTCAAAAGGCACTAACAATGCCTAATGTATTCCTGAAAATATCCGGTTGCTTCATTTGACTGTGACTATCAAAGTGTGTGCATGCCATACAAAATTGTATGGCTCTTTGCGAAGCTTGAGACTTTAAGAGGGAGGTACACCTGTTATGTACCTACTCCACTCAGTTCTTCTGATTTCAAACTTGGGGTCCAGTATTATGATACATGTAACATCCTGGCATGGGGGCCCTGGCAGCTGTGGGGAGTTACTTAGCTGCTTGTAGTTGTTAATGTCAAGTCAGGAGTGGTTGTTCTTGTGGGTAATACCTTTGCAATGCCTTACTGCAAAGTGTTTTTATGACGATCATTTGTTATTGCTACTGTGGATAAGAGGGCTAATAGTAATAGGTTGTTCTTGTGGGTAATACCTTTGCAATGCCTTACTGCAAAGTGTTTTTATGACGATCATTTGTTATTGCTACTGTGGATAAGAGGGCTAATAGTAATAGATTGGGATGACAGGGAATCTATGGGTATCCGATTGAAATTCAAGCCCTCTTCTACATGGCACTACGGTCTGCGAAAAGTCTTCTTAAGCAAGAAGGGGAGGGGAAGGAGTTTATCGAGCGTATTGATAAGCGGCTGCATGCTCTGAGCTTTCACATGCGTGAATACTTCTGGCTAGACCATAACCAGCTCAACAACATCTACCGCTACAAGACCGAAGAGTACTCACATACAGCTGTGAATAAATTCAACGTGATTCCAGATTCCATTCCAGATTGGGTTTTTGACTTCATGCCCATGAAGGGTGGTTACTTCATTGGAAATGTGAGCCCTGCCCGGATGGATTTCCGATGGTTTGCTATTGGTAATTGTTGGGCAATTCTCTCATCCCTTGCGACATCTGAGCAGGCCTCTGCCATTATGGACCTCTTTGAAGAGCGCTGGCCCGAACTCGTAGGGGATATGCCACTAAAGGTGGCTTATCCTGCACTGGAGGGTAGCGAATGGCAAATTGTGACTGGCTGTGATCCAAAGAATACCAGATGGAGCTACCACAATGGAGGCTCTTGGCCAAGTAAACAGCCCTTCACTTCACCCTCGTCTGGATTACTGTTTGCAGTGAGCCTGCTGCCAGATTGAGACAGGTTGTAATGAAACTGATATGCTGCACAGCTCTCTTCAAAGGCTCCAGTGGTCGTGCTCAAAGGATGGGAGTTCCAATTCCTAGAAAGATATTCCATGTTTGTGTTGCTAGTGTGTTTTCCAACTATGATCCCAATCCTAGTGAGAAACAGCCACCGATATGCCTTGAAAGTGCAACCAAAGTATCTCAGTTGGTGATATGTTTATAGATATTAATGTGTATATATTGTTTTTGAGAAAGTCAAATGTTCCCTCCCTAAGTCAGCAGACTTTGATACTAGGGTTTGGCTTTTATATTTTCGGGTGCAGTGCTGCTATGGATGATGACGGCAGCATGCATCAAGGCAGGAAGGCCACAAATGGCAAGGCGAGCAATTGAGCAGGTAGAACAGAGGCTATCAGCGGATGGGTGGCCAGAATATTATGATGGAAAGCTGGGGCGATATGTTGGCAAACAGTCACGGAAATTCCAGACTTGGTCCATTGCTGGCTATTTGGTGTCCAAGATGATGTTGGAGGACCCCTCACACTTGGGCATGATCGGACTGGAGGAAGACAAGAAGATGAAGCCCGGTCTCACTAGATCCGCTTCGTGGACAGCGTAAGAAGGGGAAAGGAGTAGAGTCTGATTTCTTGCCTTTCACAAGGCCACAGTAATAATTGTAGATGTAGATTCCTTTCCCCCTGTACACGTAGGAATGAGGGAATGAGGGAAGGGCAAGACGAATTGGGGAGGACAGGGAGAAAGCTAATTTTCTTACCTCTCTTGCAATGGGGATGTAGGCATTGACAGAGCTTTCCCAACCATTTTGGGGGTTTTGAGAGGGGCGGAAAGGGAAGGAAAGGATCCTGTACAACAGTCCTTTTGTCTCCTTGCTGATCAGGGGACAGAAATTTGAACAACTTAGGGGAGAAGGGGGAAACTTCCTTCAGACTCCTGTTCCTTCCATTGCACCCTTCAGAGGAGGGTGGTAGTACTAGTATAATCTCCCTTCAGTACAGCTTTCTTTACTAAGGGAGCAGATATGGAAGGTGAGGGAAAGGTTGTCTAAACCACAGTTCCTGGAAGTCACGTTGCTTCCCCTTAAAATGCAGAGGTCATTATCTCCACTCTTTAGAGGAAAGATAGGACACACTTGAAAGACAGACCATGTACAATGGTAAGTGATTGGTTGTTGGAGGGATATGCGGGGTTATAGAAGCTAGCTGGATAGTGCGTAACTAGACAAGGAGGGGCCACAATAGGGCCCTGCTAGTTACAAGGCTACCCTTTCTGGGCATACCACAATTTCAACTTTGTCAACGTTCACTTCTATTAATGGATGTTGTCGCATGCATTCACTGCTTCCGCCTTCTGGGGTCAATCCCCCTAGTCCTCTCTCTCTCTTTCCAGTCCTCCAACCACTACGTGCTGATGTTGCAAATGTTGCACAGATGTCGTTGCTGTACCACCCGGTGCTGATGCTGATGCTTGTTGGTAACCTGCTCGGATATGATGGATTGCGCACTACGATCCTCCGAACCTGAGCTCTTGCAGGTAAGATTTTTGTAGCATGAAGCTTCCATGGCACACAGGCCTGATGTTCTCCACTGGGGCTCAGCATAGAGACCACAAGCATCGCACAACCTGTACCTCTATCTTGAACTTGACCTCATCCTGCAAGCTGCTCTGTAACTGGTAGTGTGCCAATCCTTTCTCATGCAACCTCTAAACCCTTTAACTCTTTGAGTTTTCTCCTGCATGTCCATTTCTCTAATCTAATCACTCCCTTCCCTGCTGTTGCAAGCATCCAACACCGCCCATCTTCCCCTTCCCTCCTCTTACAATTCTCCATCCATGCCTTCTCACAAATAATATCCGTGAGATAATTCTTTGAACCTCCTAAGCAAGAAGAGTGCCATCAGCAAGAGGATCTTCTGAATAAACAAAAACAAGTTGCAAGCTCCTGGCTTGCAAGTAAACCATGACATATATAGGAGACGGTGAAGAGCTCCTAAGTCACTCAACCCAAAGTCTCCAACTTACACCCCCTCTACCAATCACTGTGAAGCACTATTGACTGCTTCAAACTGAAATTGACATGGAGGTTTCAGCATGGGCATGGCAAAGCCTTCATAGTGCTTAGAATAGGAAAGGAAATTCCTTGAGTGAAACTACCGCGAGTGCCAAAGAGAGTATCTGGCACTCTTGATTTTCTTAATGTGTTGTTTCCCAGTGACTGCAACACTGCAATACCGGTCTAGGAGTGTTGCAGTTATTCAGTGACAATGTACAATACAAGTCAAATTCTGAATCTGTTAATGTGATGAAATAAACTAATCCCCCACAACCCCCCACAAAAGAAATCTGAATGCATCTTCATGACTAACAACAAGGGCAAACAGTGGTACCCACCTTGTGGGTATGATAAACAGCATAAAACTCTAGCAAGTTTTAGTTCCAGCAGGTGTTGTAAAAGATGATACTTGTTTGTCAATTATATGCCTTGTACACTTGCATTATCGACACCAAAGAGTTGAACCACAGACCCAAACAACCATCTCTCCTTGCCTTTATCATGTAGCTCAGTATGGCCCCACTTCACCCGACTGCACATAATGGGAACATCTTTGTATGAGGGAATGCTCCTAGGCCTAGCCAGCAGAGTGGCATTCACTTACGTTAAATTGTTCTACAGGCTCATTATGGAATTGGAATGTGTTTGTGAAATTCTGGACTGTGCCCACTGCCTGTAGAATTTAATCGACCTCTAAGTTAATCACTAACGGAATGAGGCCAATCTGACATGTAGGAAAAGATGAGACCAATGGACCAATTCTCTTTTTCTTTAATAACGAAGAGTGCATAACAGGTGGACCTACCTAATCTATGTGTCTAAAGCAGCAACTCGGCTTCAAGTGATTGTCAACCCCGACAAGCCAACCATTTTGATTTCAACTTGTGTACAGTGTAAGTCTTTGTATAACGGCCATAATAAGAGCTGCGTATCAGAGGAGGTGCAGCGCTACCAAAAGGAGCATAAAAGCATCGCTACTAGCCTACCAGGGAGTGGTCTCAGAATCCCAGTGGGTTCCAGGCACGCTTTGAATCGCACTGCCAGACAGATTGATGGGCCCCTTCTAGACCCTGGAAGCCCACGAGACCAAATGTGTTGCCCGCATAACTATCATCACCGCGCACTAGAGCCAATTTGCTGTAAAAGACAAAACCAAAGTTTGTCTTGAAAAGAAGGCTCGCTAAACATGGAAATGAAGAACTGGAGGGGGGAAACGAAAGGGCGTGGGCTGGTCACAAAGACAAAAAGGCAGGAATGGTATGCACTAGGTACAAGGTAGGGAATTGTAACTGAGATTTGACGTGCCCCAACGACAAGATCGTTGACGGAGTTTTTGACGCCAACGTGCCGTCACCAGCCACGCGGCCTCGATGTACACGCTGCTCCGTTTGTCGCCGTCGCCGCCGCCAGTGCTGACGTGCGTGAGCGGCCCGTCGACGGCAACGGACAAAGTTCACGAATCACCAGATTCTGCCCACAGCGCCTCTCTAGCTCCTTATTACTTCTGTTTAAACAAACTTTACTTTACTTTACTTTACTTATCGCTTGCTTGCCATATTACTACCTACTATCTATCACTGCGAGTCTGTTGAGACTAGGCTATGATGTAACTTAAATCGGTGGACGTAGAAAAAACTTTAATTTGTGGAAATGTAGCGCCAAGTTGAAAAGGATGTGGTAACTTGTCTTTTACTGGACCATTGAAAGACATTAACGTCTTCTTTCCCTTGTAAAATAAAATAAAAAAGAATGACATTAACGTCTTCTTTCCCTTGTAAAATAAAATAAAAAAGAATGACATTAACGTCTGCTTGAAGCCATCCCCTCTCACGATAGGAGTCAATTGTATGTTAACTATTATTGGAACCATTCACACATTGTTGGGCCAATTTGTTTTACTTAATTCATTCATGTTTGCTATTTTTTTGGGGGGCCCTGCCTTTGCAGAGCCCACTATTTACTAATTTAGTAAGTAGTAAATTAGTAGGTAGTAAGAGGGGGGGGGGCCTCCCTTATATACCGTCTCAGGGCGGTGGGACCCTTCTAGAAGCCTGCCGACCTTGGGACCCTTCTAGAAGGCCCTGGACACTTGTCAACCTTACAAGACTCCCTATTCTAAATTTGGCCAATTCCTCCCTTCTGTTTTTAGACCCCCTCATCTCATTCCTTAATACACGTGGCCTTCTTACATAAGCGTCCCACTCTAATTCCTGGGCCACAGTTATTCCTGGACCACTCTAGAATCAGGCCCGAATGAAACTGCTCTACATATTTCTATAAACTGCACCCGGAAGAACAAAAGCATCTGAGATAAGCCAAAACATTTTGTCGAGACGTCAAGTACCAATATTTTTAACAGGAAATGTGTGGTTTTTTTCATCCAAGTTTTGGATTAAATATGAGAAATTGTGAGAATGTTGAGAGGAAGGAGTAGAGTAGGCAGCATGTGTGCGTGTTACTACGATTTTGAAATGGATATCGAGAGTCCAAGTCCTCGTGGCTTGGCGGGTGGGCAATGCGGAAACACTGAGAGAAAGTGCATTGGATTCTTAGAATCTGAGACGAACACTAGCTGTGGTGCAGTGAGCTCACCAAGACCTCTTAAAGGGATATATACCTGGTAGAGGCGAAATAGGCATTTCAAAGCCTGAGTGACGCCAGTCTTTGTCGCCTCTAAGAAGCCCTGCTTCGCCTGGTATCATTCCAAGTCGGTTGCTTAAAAAATGTAAATTGTACTCATCATCCTTAGACTAGCTACATTGTGGATCGCCCGTTTATCGATGGGAAGGAATCTATTTTGGCAGAGCACATTAATGAGTTCTATAACCCCGAACCTTTCAACTGCATGGTCGTAATTAAATCTCTAATGCAGTGAGGAGGTGTGCTCGAGGTCTACGCACCCCATGCTACGTGGGCGTGGAGATGCGAGGCTGCCATAATCCCAAATAGATGCGTGCATATCCGCGAAGGGGTGGCATAGGACAGTGTGACATGGATAGCTATTGAAAGATTCCACTCGCAGATCTCCTCTCACGAAATTAAACTCCATTTAGTAAATCGAGATCCACTGACGTGGGCTCAACTAGGTTTGTCTCACTATCTCCGTTTTGGTGATATTGAAGATATGCTCACTCACGTAGACCTTAGCTCAAACATCAATGAGGGCGTGGATTAGTCGATTTGTATACGACCCCAAGTGACCTGCTGTTGCTGATTGCGATATCTTCTTACCTTCTTACGTGACAAAACATGTAGATTTAGACTTGTTTCTTAGAGACGCTGCATGCTAGATGCGTTGTCATGGAAGACGAGGTGAAGTATAGCATCAAAGTCTTGCAAAAGGTTCATATAAGTTAGAGGCAATTACAAACTTGACGGTTGCATTATTCTGGTAAGTCCTTTGAGGAGCAAACTCTTTGCCACAAATTTATGCAGCATGGTCATTTCGCAAGTCCAATCGCAAGCTTGATGGGCTTTATTGTTGTGTCAACTCTTGCTTGAGAGACTTGCTTTGATGCTGCCGGAGAGTTCCTGATCAATGCCCTGATCCCCCCTGATCCTGTGCATTTGACGGATCTTGTTCACTCTCAATTGGAGTTCAATCTTATTTGTATCAACATGAGAAGTGTTGTCTTCCAGTAAGAAGATTTCATTTTCTACATGGGAGTGGGTTTTCCCTAGCTTGAGTTCTCCCTTGTAAATAGGTTTTATCCAATGGGGGTTTTCACCCACTCATCATGGAAAACATTGGGCTAGGATAGATTTGAATTTGAATCCTGTTTGGGCATTTGATTTCAAGCTATTTCCTATTGCAACCTAAACAACGAAGGGCTGGGGATTCAGTACTGTTCTTGTGCTACAAACTGGTCTACCTTGTCTACTGATCGTGTGTGCTAGATTGGGGTGCTTCCTCTAGAATTAGCTCTTCCCAAATACACGTCTTTGGACATGAAAGACATTCCTTGTCTGAACTACACCCACCCTAAACACAACCTGGAGAGGAAGCAGCATCTGCCATCCGCTCATGGTTGAGGACCAGTCAGCATAGCAAGGTGCCCATGGGGGTTCCTTTGACCATTTCTCTTATCAAAACCGACTGAATGACCTGGTCCAGAACAAAGGGCCCACCCTGACCCACCAGATCCCACCAGATCCCAACTCATGTGCCAAAGAAAACAGAGCAAGTTGAAGCAGCATGCTTCCTGACACCTCTGGACTTTGAGCTACCATTCAATCAACACTGCAAAATACCATAAATAACCAGACTGAAGAAAATCCCATTTGCCCTGCCTTTTAGCTTTCTCAACCAGCCGCTCTAAATGACTTCGGACCATAGAGCTCATTTCATTTCGCTCTAAGGCAGAAATCTGAGTGCCACAGCCTTGGTGGTCACAAATTCTCTCCGTTTTGCATGGATTAGAAAAAGAGGGAGGGATTGTTGGGGGAGAGGAGTCAGTGTGATGCGCAGGAATCTAGCAGGGTCAGCCTAGAAAAGACAGACTTGCATATCAGGAAGACGAGAACAAAGCTGATGGTTCACATCCGCAGACCGCTGGTTGGTCTTGACTTACAAAACCTGTGCTTTCCTGGGCTTTCCTGGGTTTCATGTTCATTGTCCATTCCTAGCCTAGCCTAAAGTTTTTGTTTCTTTACTCATAGGTCCATCGTATATGGGTGGTTCTGGCCATCCAACTTTGGGCTCTCTTGACTGTATTGATCAAAAATTGTATCCCCATTTTCTGGAATCTCCACCCACAAAAAGGGAAGAGAGAGAGAGAGTGGTCAAGCTATGGTTAGGGTGCGGCCCATTTTTGGCTCGCACGCATGATTGAACTTGCGTGCATGTAGCTCTCGGTGATGCTGGGTCCTACACAGGTATCCATACCAGCAGTCCTCCCTTCCTGCTGCCTCTGGAGGTAGCTCCTGCCAACAACAGGAACAAACCCACAGCAATCCTGTCCTCTTTTCAGCTGCTCCAAATATTCTGGGCACATGACCCTACGGCCACAAGGCAATCTTTCTACAAGATGAGCACGCGATCTACCACCAGAAACGCTATGGCAAGGCAAGTCAGAAAAATACTTTTATACTCTCTAGCTAGTCTTGCTTATATCAGCTAGTCTCTATGCTTAAATTTGCACAATGACAAAATAAAGCAGACCATAAGAGCAGAGAGCAAGCACACGATGATTGGTCTACACATGGACATACAAAGGAAGTGTACTGTAGTTTTACTCTTTGAGAAGAGTTGGGAGCTTACACTTTTGGGTACAGAAAGTCGGAACTTATATAATAGGTGTGCCACCACATTCTCTGCACAATTACTGCCACGCATGTTTGTGTCAGATAGAGAGTGAATGTCTATGCAAATACATTATCACTACAGCTAGAAGTAGAAAATTCTGTGGGTATGACCTCCCTAAGCTAGGTCAAACTACTGAGTAGCGTCAACTCAAACCCACAAATTGTAGAGATTTCATATCCTAGCACTCCTTGTGCCAGAACTGCAAGAATTCTTGAGTTCATCGTTAGTCTAGGAGCAAATCTAGTGCTAGAATTATGAATGAGAAAAGCCGAATCGGGAGACTTCTGCTGAAACTGAAAGGGTGATGAAAGAAAAAATAGAGATAAGTACGACACGCACTCGCATAGAGGTGTTGTTGAGGTGATAAGGGGGGAACTTGTATCCGAAGACTGGTCAGCATTTGGTATGGGAACTGGACCTGCAGTCAGGATGAATAATGCCAGGTTTTTCCCTCTTTTAGGTATTGCAGTAAAGGGTGACACAGATGCAAGAACCATGTTGACTGTGGCTAAAGGCTTGTTCATTGTTCCATCAGTGGGATGTAGTGCTTGCTGAGGCCCTGGTAAAACTTGACCAAGCTCACACACAACTTAGACAAAGATCTACTCCATGAGCATCCCCTCTGACCAACAACAAAAGCAGAACCTCTGGTCATTGATCCTGGGGGTAACACTTCCTTAATCTCTCAAGATACCCAATCTGAATGTTTTTCTCGCCAAATTCGATCACATTTTGAGTGTTTTCACTATTTACAGGCTATATTATGTGTACTTTCTATGTAACATGTGGCTACAGCGAAATATACACTATGACTTGGCAAACTCATCACCAGTCTAGCTAAAATAGAGAATTGAAAAGCCAATCACTAGTGACAACGTACCAGCTTCACCACTATCTAATTTGTTCAACCAATCCCTCAGGATATCTTGCAATGTGAATCTCTGCTCCATAATATACAAACGAGTTATCTGCAGCCACAAACAAAGTTTGCAAATAACATTAATGGTTGATGTAAACCAATGTGCAAGGCGAGCCATCGTTTTGTGAGTGGGGCATAATTGACACAGTGAACCTTTCAATGCACGGTTATGCAAAGCTTTTTAATGGCATTCTGCTATCTAATCCCTTCAGCTTCGAGAGAAAAACAAGAGAGAATGTCCTCATGCGGTTTCCCCCCCCTGCAAGCCATAGCCTTACGGCCCTTGACACTGTGGGAAACTAACCCTCCCGGAGCCTTTTGTGGGGTTCCACATCCACCAGGGTTTAGCTTATCGCTGCAACTCAGCTGCAACTACAAACTTATTTTACAGCAACTGCCATTACTTGTCCGCATGCAAACTCAACAGCCCGGAAAACAAGAGAGATCGAGAGAGATGATCCAGCTCATCTCAAAAGTGATCTCCTACAGGTTTCACCTACTCCCTGCACATCACATATAGTTTTCTTTCTAGGAGTACTGAGCAAATAACCCAGAACAGGTCAATTGCACCTCGAAATCCACCGCACAGAATCCTTGTGCCAGTTTTGAAATGCTGGTTGAACTCACAAACGATACTAATATGTCATTGCAAGCTACATCTCATCTCTTCTCCACTACTGTGAGATGAAAGGGCTTACATGTTGCTCCAAGGAATTACCCCAGAATGTTCTACCAGGGATTGTTTGGACATCACGTTCACTCATCTGCAGAATTATCACACATCAACCCTCCTATGAGCATTGCTTCTACCTTTGGTCATGTGAAACACACTACTTGCTGCCTTTGATTCCTTTCTCAGTAAATTGCACAAAAATACTTCTGCAAATGGGACAGAATCTGAGAGCGCCTGGGACCCAGGTGAGAGGGAAAATAAACACACAACAAGACAGCAAGGAGAGGTACTACTTTTCCTGGCGGATTGATGACCAGAGTGTTTAGACATTCACCACCTGCAGAGAGAGGGGGAGCAGAGAGGCACACCGGTTTGAGCACAGCAGTGCAAGATGGTGCAACAGGCCTTGCTGATGGCAGGTTCTGAGACTGCCAGTATGTGGCACAATAGGGATGCCCACACCCTCTACCTGCACCGTAAACAGTAAACACATAATGGAGTTAGTATGACATGAACTCGAGCTTGCAGTTGTGCATCTCCCTCTACTGTATGGCATGTAAACTTAAGTAGTAGTACAGGAAAATAAGTTAATAATACATTGCATAAATCTGTTAAAAAGTGGTTGGGGAGAGACGGGGGACAATGACAGTTATGGAAGGCCATACAAAGCTGGGGAATATCGATATCATTTCGTGCTGGGAAATTGGAGAAACAAGAGTTGCACTGCAGGTGGTTAGTTTCTGGTCCACACCTGAACCGCCCACTCACTGCTGCTGTTTCTCCTATACCCCATGGACAAGTTCAGCACAGGCCAATGAGCATTTGATACTGAGTGTATTGTATACTTGGGTAGGAAATGGCAGAACTGAATCCCATAACTGGCATTGTTGCTTATTAAAAATTACTAACTCCCCACCCCCACCCACCCATCCCTGGCTCTGAGTTCAACTTGAGTATATAATACAAAATTAACAAGCCTTGAGATCAAAAATGGCAAAGTTTATGCAGTGTAAAACCAACACAGTTCACTCAGATCTCTCCCATTTTCCCCGAAAACACCCCCATCCATCCTTTCGGTGTAAACCCTCAGGAAGACAAGGTGAGGCCTGAGTATCACACCATCTGGAGAGAGTTCACACTGACGGCAAGGCAATCCAACCTCACTACTTGTATCGCTGTCAGTAGCACTGATTGGCTGTTGTGTAGCGTGCAATGGCATGCTCTCTGCAAGCTTCATCTGAGAAATGTATACCCCGTTAGAGCATGCAACACTTGACTGCATGATGCTGCAGCAGTAAAGGCAAAATGCACTTCAGTTGAGCAACAACACCTTTCTAGATAACAAAACTTGGCATTTGGCCAGTACATGATACTGGTCTCTAATATGCCTTCATCAGCTGGCAGAGTGCTAGTCATGGGCTTAGATTTCATAGTTCGCCTATGCCAGCATTGTGTGTAATTTGCTCTGGATTTGCCTGGGTATCTTCCCAATGGAGTTGGAATCTGGAGAGTACAATGACACATCGAAAGAAAAAGAAACAGAAAAGTGATACAAGATGTCATGCATTGACTTCTTGTAGTCCTTTCTCTTTATTGCCCAGATCAGCTTATGGCTCCCATGGACAGTACTATCTCACACAATTACTTGCAGCACATTGCTTTTTATTTTAAAGCTGCATGGAACTAATTCTGCTCAATTCCCTATGGCCTCCTAGCATGTGCTTCAAAAGGTGGAAACCTAAAATGTCCAGCAAGATAAAAGTACCATTGTATCATCAGGAAGACCAGGACATGAGACAAAAACAGTGTTTCCATACAAAGTCAGACTTGATGAGGGAGGCCGCATCCAGTTTTGCAATTTCCTCTGCAGAGCGACGAAGATCTGGTTTCTCCCTCAATACTCCCTGCCAACCACCCCAGAATTTTAGACAATCGACACTCATTTATGTAAAACATCGCCATTCAATTGGAGTGATGACTTTAAAGAATAGTCTAGTGGAACTGAGAGCCTGAGCTCAGATGGAGTTGTTTTTGTGCACCGGGCTGCTAGCAACAGAGGCAGAGGAATAATCAACCATAAACAAAAAAACACAAGTGTTTCAGTAGGTTAAACAATAAACCTCAACAAGAACCCGCAGAGTGGGGTTGCGGGCAACAGAGACTACAGGGACCCGGCAATGGGGGCACTTGCAAACCCCAGTGACCATCTGTATCCGATACCAGTCTGAAAAACAAGCATTGCTGTTTCCAGCAGAGAGAGCAGAGATCAGCACAGATGGAATTTTTCAAAACTCACAGAAAATGGAAGATGCTTTGTATTGTCATAAACTTGAGATGATCAGTTCCCCTCTAGCAAATCTGTGGAGGTTTTAGCTCATCTAATCATAGTCTATTTATCTATTAGAAAGAATTTGACCAATACTCTTTGATGCTGGCTCTATGGATGTCTCAAAAGTTGGCAAGCCCTCCTAGGCTTACTGAGTGCTAGTGAGAAGAGAAACTGTCTCATGCTAGATGTGGCAATCCTTCTGTGAAGCCACGTTCACACTCGCCAAAATTTGGGGGCCCGTGCGTGCGTCCTGAAAGGTGGAAGCTCACAGCCAGGCCAGACGCAGCAGGGGTACGGGACACCCTGGCTGTGTCGGCCCATCCCGGTGTCCAGCCCCTGTTGGGCCCTCCTTCAACATTCACATGTGCCATTTGGCTGCCTAACTCCACATCTCTCTTTTGATATGTATATGCAGTCTTTTAGTGTTTATGACAGTAGCCTGGCTAAAACAAGGCTGCTCACACTTGAGGACACATGGTAGGTCCCACAGGAAGGACGACCATGGAGGGACTGCAGCAAACGTGCAACCTTGTCTTGACCGTCCCTCCTGCCTGCCACATATAGCACAGACTGGAAGGGACAGGGCAAGTATGAATCTGGCTTGAGTAAGAGGAAAAGTGTGTCTGATGCAATCCATGTGTTTGCATATGTAAGAAGGGCGAATACCAGAAATTATGAAGGCAAGGTGCCATGGAGACGACATCATGCCAGATGTTCAAACAGATACCACACTTCAATGTTTCCTCAGTCTCCATCGAATCTATCACCTGCAAAAGCATCAGGAACTCTGCTCAGACATTACTACATGGTTGCTCACTATTGATATAGAGTAAGCTGAGGCACACCACTTTACCTTTGGCTTCTTGGTATCGGGACAATCTCCATTTACTCCAGCCTCAGCGACAAACCCACCATTGCTCACCTCCATGGCTGAGGACTGTCATGGGAGCACAGGTACATGGATTCAGGTTCAGAAGTCGAAGCTATTCTGATTGGAGCCCTCAAGATCTGACGTAAAATGAAGTCAACTGCCTAAAAACCTGCACACACAGCCCTCAATGAAAAATCCAGCAAGAAGGCATGGACACGTTACTTTCAGAGGACAGTGACAGTCAATTGGTACAAGGAAGATAGGTGGTTTCATTGGTTATACCTGACGTTTCCTGGGCTGGTGTTGTGCATCGCCCAGCAGTTGCAAGAAGTATGCCGGCAGGCCTAATTTATGAGTAAAAAATGCCCCACTTCTTGGTCAGTTTGTCTATCCATCCATCAGTCTCTCTCCACCTCTCTTTCTTTCATCAATTTGCCCTCAAGTGTCAAGACTCCAGAGCCCCATGGCTAGTCTCTCATCCACTGTGCACGAGTATAATCATCAGTCCCGTGACCCAGTTTCTCATTGGTTGTGTACAAATGATTAACACTATGTGGGAGATTCATGGGTTGATACCAACCTCCCAAACAGCTCTGGGATTGTTGATCCCAGAACATATAAGTCAGGCTCTCCAGAATAACCTCAACCCAACTTTGCATACAGAACTTCTACCCTCCCTCATACAGACCTAAATGTCTCCTGGAAGCTGGTGACACTTCAAAGAAACAATTAAGAAGCACTACCTGAACCAGGAGGCCCCAGGGCCACATCATCGCCTTGCTCAAGTGTCATAACCTCATCCTTCTTCAATGTAATCCCTCTGACAATTGTTCCATTGATGCTGTTCCAGCCAGAATCACCACAAAAACTAAACCTGGGATAACAGAATCTAAAATACCTTCCACATCCCAGCCTGATTGTGATCCTGCAGTAGAGTGGGCATCATACCTATGCCACTCCTAGTATAGGACACACACAACTCCAAAGTTCCCATCAATTATGATAAACCACTAAACCCTAAACCCTCAGCAACAGAGTGAAACAGCTCCAATATGAAGATACTTTACAGTCAAGCCATTCATCCACTTACTGACCTATGATCTCGAATATGGACAACTCCAGATTCCTGGTGCCTCCATATTCGACAGTGCATTTTACTGACGCGCTTGTCACCCATTGCTTCTGACCGGCCGAGTGAAACTTCATCCGTCTTCACTTCAATGTTTGGATACATCTTCTTGATTGATACTGGTGGACAGACATTCATCTCAGCATAGTGAAAACATGAAATTCATCTCACTTGCATTCAGCCTTTCGGATACCAGCCTGTAATACATTCTAGAAACACACTCAGACTACAAAACAGATGTGGAAGCTTAGCTCACCTTACTCCAGGGATGATACCACTTTCAATTCATGGACGTTTAATAAGGCTTGACAGAACAATAAACCATCTCACTTGGCAGCCCAACATGCAACTTTTGACACTCACATTTGCTCCTCCATCGCCCACCATCATACCACAGCAGTTCCAAAAGTGCTGTGGTCATTACAGTTACTCCTAATTTAGACCATAAACGCTTAATTACGTCATTGAGCTCTTAAGCTTTTGAATTAGGCGCACTTTATTGTGACTGATTCCGTTCAACTTCTACAGAAAATCAGATACCAGTGACTGAACACTGACTCGTTACGAACACAATTGCACATCTCCATCTCGTGCACTTAGGAATCGTTTTGAGAGAAAAAGAAAAATCCTCCCTTTAGACAAAGATTTACTTGGAAATTATATTCCATGCAAAACAGGTAATTGTTGACAAAGAAATCACTCGCAGACAATACCACAAGATTGAAACCTTCTTCTAACCCGGAGAATAATGAAGGCTAACCTAGGCGAGCCCAAGCACCGTCGTGGACATCAAATCCCTGCCGATCGTGTGCGGAAAGTGTGAGCATGTCCGAATCCGAGACTTCCTGTGTATCTCCTTCAAAAGCTTGCTCCTCCTTCCAATTCGGCACGCCATCAGTCCGTATTTCCGCCATTGCCATGCCTCCTGCTACCAATCCTTGCTCCTGCAATCGCTCAATCCAGATTGTGCAACACTAGCAACATCCCGCACCTTCTTCCTGCCACCATCTCTGCCCCGCACCTCAACCCTTGGGGCTCGAATTGGCATACCATATCTCAGGTTCGGAAGCACGGCTCCAGCCTCGGGCCGAGCCTTCCGTGCTGATCGTAGGTTTGGATGCCCACATATCTATTCACGGGACATCCAACGCACAAGAAACAGGGCGTGACGTACACGTGGACCCTGCCACCGCCGATTATCGTATTATTGCAATATTCTGTAAGATAATTTGTCTTTTTGTTTTGTTCTGTTTCCAAGGAACTTAACACCGCTTTTTTCCCTCAATAAATTGAATAAAGTGCTAAAGGGCTTCCCCCTTTCTATTTTGTTTTTTAAAAAGCTTGGCACGTGGTTTTTGGAATCTTGGAATCTTTTCCAGTATAGCTCTTTTGGTCCGTAGCTGGCTCTCTGCCTTTGGGCCAGCCGCTGTTCCATGGCCTGAAAGGGAGTTTATTTTCCCCTTCAACCTGGGCCAGCGATGGTTTTTCTAAAATTTTAAATTTATTTTTGATATTTTAATATTTTAAATTTTTCAATATTTATCAATAAAGTTCTCAAGGGCTTCCTCCCCTTTCTGTTAAAAATAAATAAACAATTAATTAATTTATAAATTTTTAGCGGTGTTTTTTTGTTTTTGTTTTTTAAAAGGATATTAATAAAGGAGTAAAAATAAAATAAAAAATAAAGGAGTCCTGGTAAAAATAACCAGGACTAAGCTTACAAAGGCATAGGATATTTTTGACCTAGCACTAATGTATTTTAATAAGTATATATAGTTATACTAAAAATACATGTATCTCCAACCCATGATTGATCATATGGGCTAGGGCTATTACAGGTTCGGCCCAAGGTCATTTGGCTTAGGGTATTTGCAGGACATTTGGCTTAGGATCGCGGGACATTTGTGTTGCTGGAACAATTATGCTTATGCTTGCTTGTAGTTATAGGTTCACTAGTCTCCTTTAGAGTGCAACTAGAACGATCAAGAAATAGAATACGACTAAACTTAATCTTCATGTGGCTTACATCTACAAATTCGACCCGTAATTTCGATCTCAAAACACATTTAGTGTGCAAGAGAAATTCAGATCTCGTGAGGATAAGATTTATATCAATTTCCTATAGTGGAGTCGTGATACTTATAAACATCCAATACGACACTTGTTTTCCTTCGCGGAAGAATAAACAGAGATATCTTTGCAAATCATGGAGGGTGTGACACTGGTAATAAAGGACCCAAAGTTTCATGAGGCATTGGCCTATAGTAGCTCTGTCGAGTTGAATTATGGGACTAGCTTGCGTAGCACTAAAGTTGGAAATACCCAATGAGGAAAGTTGGAAGGGAGCAATGTAGGTTTGATGAATGACACTATAAACGAGTCATTTCTGATGGAGCCGAGTGACAACAGCTGAGCCTAACCTTGGGAGGCAACAATGTAGCCAGAGAGACTGGTGGAAGGAGGGAGGTTGAGGGTTCCGGGCAGGAACGGATCTCCACCGCCGATGTAGGGAATTCAATCCAAGCCAACCACGTCGACAAACTAAGTGGTGCTCTTTGGATTTGTAGTAACGTTTTGAGGTCTTGGGCTGGAAGAAGCGCGGCTTATGTCACCGTCCTTGTCTTCGGTTTGTGGCATGACAATTTAAATTTTTTGTCTTGCCAAAAACTTGTTCATGATGTATCCAACATGCCATTAATCTTTTGCTTGAAGACATAAGTCTTGAATTGGTAGTACTTGATAACAAAAAATCTCTAGTAATTATGACATCAATTAAAAAATATTATAAATGTGTTTGATAGATTGTAATTTTCTATCAATGAAACTTACTTACAAAGTTGATTTGGTTGCCAATGAGAGAAATGTCGTTTAAACTAATGATTGTAGTTGGTCATATTGGTTCAATTGCTAAGATATGTCAATGAACTTGATCACTTGATATATACCGTACTTACCTAGCTTATTAGGCAATAATTAATTCAAAATCAAGTGCCTAATTAAATCTAGAACATTTTTGAAAGATGTGCCTAAAACTTGGAAAATTTTCCTGAGAAGTGCCTAATTACTGGAATCTATTTTCAAAACCATTATGTTTTTTTTTTAAAACATTATCTCAACAATAGGGTCGACTGTAATACATGCCTAAAGTTTGGAAATTACCTAGGTGAGGTGCCTAAATAATAAAAACGAATCTGCCTAATAATATTCCATTTTTATTAATTATTATGCGCGGAAGTGCCTAATAAGCTAGGTAAGTACAGTAAGATCATTCAAAAACAATTATTTAAATTATTGTTGAACCTAAATAGATGGTTCTGTTATCAATGTTATATTTTTTGATATATGCCATTTTGAGGATTTTGTTATTCAATTTGATTATTTTTTTATCTTGTTTTATATAACAACAAATAAGTGTTCGTATTATAACATCTCCATTTACATCCACGGAAGCCTTCACCTATCGTATTTATTCCATAAAACAACTATACCAACAACAATCATCTTTTGTTGACAAACCCCCTTGGATGGTCACTTTAGCCACATTCAATTCTCAATCAACATTTATGAGTCTCCTCCACTATTACCAGCTTACATGGAATACCTAAACCATATAACAAATACACTCCACTTTCTTTATACAATTAAAACACTTATTTGCTCCACAGCCACAATTTATGCACCGATCCAAACATCCCACATATATCCTCAAATCAACCATGTAAGGTAGTAACAACCAAATGGCGGGCTTGCCCAAAGGCCGCGCACAGGGCAGTGACCTTAAATGTGGAGCCCTATTTTTGTACATAAAGGTGACAACTGAGGCCCTTGAATGGATCAACAGATTTCATTAGTTTGTTTAAGAACCACCAAAGGCAGAAATTGCCTACAGATATGGTAGTTTGGTGACCCAAGATCAACTCGATTATGTACTTACTGGATTTGTAATTGCATGGTTGTCAGTAAAGCTTTTAGATTACACTAAGCACGATTTGCACATAATTAAGCACCTACCAGATAATCTTAGGCCAGATTTGGGCAGATTTTATTTTCCAAATACCACGACGGCTGCTTCATTTAAAGAAAGTGACAACACAACAAATTGTGCCTCATATGGATTACAGTTTTTTTTTTATGCAAGTGGTCATTTGATAAAAATTATCAAAGTCTGAATACAGATCTGCCTATGTGTATGCAATAGACCCAACTAATGTGAAGTAATAAAACATCTAATGCAAAGCTCGCAACAGCCTCACATACACAATTGCTGCATCTAAAAACGTGCCCTCTTTGAGCAATTCATAACTTCCTAAGTACTTGCCAATGACTTGGCGTGCATTCTATAGTGGTGTTCAATTTATCCAAAGTCAAACCCATTGATGGTCCCTAAATTGCCCACCAATGAAATCAAGTCTGGCCAAAGAGATTCATGAAAGACAGCAATGCGGGCATCAAAACTGACTACTTTCCACTTAAAACCCCCATTTGCCTCTCCTGATTGACTTGAACACTGTTAGCAGCAACTCAAATCTAAAGATACTCCACAATATAGTTTCGTAGATAAGAAGTGAGCAGCAGGGCAGTGGGTCCCATGTACGTATACTAGCTAATGGAGTTCAAATGGTTTGAGTTCAACCTTACTAAATTTCCAATGGTACCATTATCTCCTTAGTGCACCTCCTGTATAAGTCACACTCACTAAATGCACACATTTGGGTGTTACTACCTTAAGCCATGGAAATTGGCAGCTCCAAGCTGAGCAACATCACGACATTTTTTATCATACAAATTTCAAAATTCACAGACCTCTCTTCCTTAAAATTTCTTCCTGCGCTATATATATATATACCTCCCTAAAAGATGCATATGTGGGAGATGACACATATTCAGTTGTTAGTAAATTGAGAATATACAACCATCTCCCATGTTGCCTCAACATTTTGCGTGGAGAAATCATGGCTATACATGATCTTTGAATTTTTTTTTATTGATAACCAATGGATAAATACCCTGATAGATAATTTGGATATTGGGCAAAAGTAGTTCGACAACCAATTATCAATGTGAGGTTTTGTTTTTGGTTGTTCTTTAAATTGTTCTTATTATACTCAAGGTTTGGGTTGCACCTAGTCATTTTCACATAACATGCATGAAATAGAGAAAAATGCTCCAAGGCTTCCATCATGAAGTGGAAGAAGAGGCTAAGATACAAAGCTAAAAGCGATATCCCTTTAGAAATATTGTTATAAAATCTCCATCTGAACTACCGTAATGGAAAGGTAGTTCGGCAATAAATAATACAAATTCATTATGCAATAAATAAGTGAGAATTGGGAATTTTTGAAATTCTCAAACATACCTAAAGTCTACAAAATTCCATTATGTTTGAAGGCATCTAAACTGTTCGCCGAAGGTGATCCAAAAATGGTCATAACTGTCTAAAATGAACTCCAAACTATGTCCAGACGACCGTCAATTGATTCATAAATATCATCGTAATATTGATTAATGAGATCATTTAACTCACATATTTAGTCCTCACCTCAAATACGGGAAATTAGTCTAGGGGATCTACTGCTCAAATGACGCTAACAGATCACTGACTTCTTCGGGAGTCAATATTCTAAAAGCCCCTTTAGAATCACTGTCAACACAAACCTCATTAGTCTTCGTCCACTCTCCATGTGCAAACTGAGGACAATTAGTTTGTCCTCATCTGACATGCTAGTTAGTTTGCAAGACACATTGTATAAAAACGCTCGTCATCCTTAATAAACGACACAATTCTATCCAGTTTTGGGTGCCCCCACAGATAGGCCCCCCTTCTTAGCCTTTACAACAACGTCCACACATGTAAGCCAAGTTTGCTCACATGCAATCTCTTTGTAAATGTGGTGCGCCATCACAAAATCGGCTGCAAACCACCGGTCGTCATCCTTTGGACCCGCCTCATGTGGTCCGAATAAAACCAATAGGATGGTTTGGCCACATTCCGCCAGTATAGATATATAAACAAAGAAGAACTCCAGCTGCAAACGATGTGGGATAAAGATCTGGAAGGTCAAATTTAAAACCATTCCAAAAAGGCCTTAAATTACACAAAGTACATTGATGAAGGTCGGACAGGTTCAATTAACGGTTGACGGAGGACTTGAAAACTGTAAGTGAAATTGACAAACATAGAAGATTGTTTATTACAAATCAAGAATCAAGACTCATGCATGTATGCATGAATCAACATAGCTTCTTGGCAAGAAACTATAAGGCAATAGTGATCCCTAGAGAGCAATTGAGTGAGAGACGACGTGTCTACTGCTTCCTAAATACATGCTGTAAGGATCCTATAACACTCAGTGATTGATGAACTGTCCGGAGTCAAGTGTGGTGTATAGGCTAAGTTACTAGTAGCGATAGGGGTTGTTTTTTAATGAGCAGTGAGCACAAAAAAACATGCATCTCAAAGTTCCGAGATGTCAAACTATTGGTTTTTGTACGCATTTCGTCAGGCCATATATCCGTGTCAATTCTATTGGCTTTGGAATGTCAAAGCTGCACGAAAATATCAACCATTAAGATAACATGTCATTGAACAATACATTTCTTTTGGATTTGATAACAATGTGCTAAAATGACACATAATAGCATCCCCCAAGTCCAAGCCATCAACTACATAAAACTGCTTTGCAGCACAGCTTTTCACCACCTTTTTCGATATTCTACATCATGAAACTTAGAATTACCCTCGACTGCCAAGCATAGAATCGCCCAATACTGCTCGTTGGTCATTCCAGTACGGGCCATTGATTTGTAACTTCGCGGCAAATATCGAGGCACTGGGTAACCGAATCCAATTTCTTCTTCAGTGTCTTCTTCGTGGAAGAAGAGTTCGGCGGATCCTGACGCAGCTGCTGGATATGTTGCTTACTCGTTAGCATGTCAGAAACTTCATTAGTGAAGTATAATCTGTGATCACGAATCTGCCAGTACATGTCACTCATCTTCTTGCGTCCTTGATACATCTGTTTGACTTGATGAATAATACAAGAATAATAATCAGAAGTCAGTAAGTTAACACCTAGGGATTTAGTGTTACTTTCACACTAAATTGGTTCCACACACTATATCCGTATTATTTTGTTTTATTGAAATATTCCACACGTACAATCAATACAATGACTTCGGTTGATGCATGTTGTAGAATTTCAGTTCCAATATGACTCCCCTATCCATATGGTCCAAAAACATCTATGGCATTTCATCAAAATTAGGTGTGCTTTTAAGTGCTATAAGTCTTACTACTGGTTCGAAAGAGTAGTATAAAACCTATAAAAGTACAAATTACACATGTATATACCAAAGAAAGCTATCTGAGACCCAACTGAGACAATCACAAGAAATTTGCAGACTTTATGGATGATATTAGACTGGATAATTAATTATAGTGGAGGAGGTGGAGGACCTACGACCTAAGAGGACTAGGGGATAGATCTGTCTGCAGTTTCGATAATGGTATCTAGAAAACTCAAGTGGAGGCTAAAAGCCAGTTTGAGCTCTTATAGGCTGATAAGGAAGCATTCTGATTAGCTTGCACAGCTTCAGCTTGCAAGACTAAATTATCAAATGCCCAAATAATGTCATATTTTGCCCAATCATGCACTATCATATTATAAGTTTATCAACCTTCACTTTATCTCAGGCCTCGAACAATAAAATTGCAACGTTCTTTCACAAAATTCCAAGTGATGTATCCACTACCACTTTCTTTGTTGGAACATCTGTTTGCAGTAAATTCTTTGGACTCTTTGTTAACCAACGTTGATCAGCTAAAACAAATTTTATAGGGACTTTTGTAATATTACATCTGTAGATTGATACTTAGAGGTATAACCAGCTGGAACAAATAGAACATAGATGCGTGGATGTTCACATTTCATCCAAGCTAAAAATTCAGCTGAAACTTTGTGAATCAATATTCTAGCAATCAATTAGCCATACCATTTTTTGAGAATATGGTAGATTCATGTTTTTATTGCTTCTATGTCTAAGTAAGGTATCAAAATATTTTCTACTTACAAACTCTTTGCATGTCTCCAATGTCGATCAATGGTTGGTTGACAAAGCCCAATGGAAAGCTACACCTAGATTCACTCTTGCCTCACGACTTTTAGGAAAAGACTGGGTAGTTTTTCTGTACATATAATCCATAGAGGTAGCAATATGGATCCACTAGCTGTAGAAGATACACAAGTTCTCACCGCCCTCTTATGATCAATACGTACTTGGCCATGTTTTTTGAGCCTCTTCGATCACCTCCGATATCATTTCCCAAGTCATAGGAACAAAGCTTGATATCTGTCTAATCAGTATATACCACCAAACTTGGTAGTATGTTGTAAGACTTAATGAAACAATCAATATGGTAAAGCCATCATCCGTCCTTGCAATTTTCCCCTCGTGGCTGATCTTCTTCTTGTACCAAATCCCTTAATCTTTCTTGTAAAGAATAAGAAGAAGTGACATCCAAATTTGGTTCTTCCGATATGGGTGATGTACTCTCTGGCCTTAATGGTGTGAGAGGTCCAGATGATTCCCCTATGTCTATTCCTCTCTCCCAGAGATATGGATAATTAACTTTCAAATAACTTTATCTTTTCGCTGAACATCAATTAGCTTCCCTTTCATCACTCATGTCTCATGTCTTTCATATCTTTAATGAGGCAATAACCAAAACTCTCTCCTGTAGTATCTCTCGTATATGCCTGGATTTCTTTCAAGGCTCCGTTACCATATAACCATATGACAAACACATTTGAAAAGCTGTTCTTTTTAATATTTGAAATTCTTTTGCTTTTGTAGTTGTTGAGGTCCAATCATGAACAAGATTTCATGGAACTTAATATAAAAGCACATCAGTTGGTAGCTCATCTGGTAAGTGCATAGTGTGTCGCCCTAGTGGTTTGGGGTTCAAACCCGTTGCCCTGCGTGGTGTGTGGATTATTCGTGACCGGTTGGTCTGGTGGTGACGTTTCCACCTGTGTGCCTAATGGCTTATCTGAAAGGGGGTTAATTTTTCCCCCTCCTCAGGGGCCTGAATTGTGAGCAGTCGCTCCCAGGTTTCCTTTTAAATATAAATATATATAAACACTTGCATGGACAATTTCTGTATTTAAAATTATATCGAATTTAGATATCTTTTGCTCTCTTTACTATTCCCTATACCTATATTGTGGTTGTCAACACATAATTTAATCCATATATTAGATTTTATTTATTATTTATATTTATATTTGAGTTTCTACATGCAATAATAAAGTTGTTTTGCTTGGATCAGTGTCTCCAACTTGGGCTACATATTTGGTACTTGGATATAAAATATTGGGCATTGAGTTTCAGAACCAAAATGATAGTTGTAACCATAGTAATAATAAATATGTTAAATTATAATTAAGAATTAATTTTTTTAAATCTTCTACTTACATAAATGGCAAGACCTAAGTGTGTGTTACGCCGTAACCTTCGGTTTGATGGGGCAAAACTAAGAGAACTTCAACAGCCATTTTTGCACTGACTAACTCCTAGAAGCTTCCTGTAGGATAATATAATTATTTCACATGTTAGATGATTTGAAATGTATTTATATTCTTGTCGGAATACAATAAAACAAGTGGCTAGTCATCTTGCTTGTGGTCTCCACGGACCTTGCTTCAAATGATGTTAACATGATAGATGAAAACAATAGCCGAATTAAGTCTTGCAGGATGTTCACATGGTCACAAACACGATTTGCAATAGCACCCTGATTCCCCATTTATTTACTTATTGGATGAAAGCAGGACTCAGCTGCCTCCATGACACCTTGTTGTTTGAAACATATAGAGGCGTGCAACCACAGTAGGAAGTAGCACGACCGTACAGTTTGGGCCGTACAATCGTTTCATGGACCCTGTGTGAACATGCTTTACACGTGCGAAGTGGAGTCACTCCCATGGTTCATTTTTATACAGAGAAAAGAAAAACTACGAGAAGACTCCCGAAATAGTTGAAGATGGTCGAGAAGACACGACACCAGATTCTCCTTCACGGCAGGCCCACTTTATCGCAAAGGTATAGTTCCGTACAATACCTTTATAACGGTCAGTGCTGGGCCATTATCTGCCAAATGGCCTATGTTAAACCACGTTGCCAGTTGAGGACCATGCTCATGCAAAAATCCAGTAACCACATAACTTTGCTGACGTGGGACCCTCCCAACATTTCGAAATATTTTGACTCAATTTTTGTCCCAAGGCTGCAAATTATAGATCATGCCACCACATAAATCTATTGATGGAGTGACAACCAAATCGTAGCCATGGGCACATACCACCTTGGAAGTGGTCGTGGGTTCAATCCACAGATCGTGTCACAAAGGTGTCCACCGTTCCGCAGGAAGGGCCTTTCCATAAGTTGCGCTTACTTTTGGGAGGTGTCATACACTTTTCTTTTAAACGGATGGAGCCAATGAAAGTGCACAACAAAGTAAGGGTCAATCATTACAGACTAGGTGACGGCCGCGGATATGGTGTAGTGGGTCCAAGCCGCCGTGCTCCCATCGGATACCCAACATACTTAACTGAAAATGACGGAGTGATACATCATCCTTCTCTTTAATTGAAGAAGAAGAGCTGGAGCTCCAGATGAGAAAGAACGGCCTCTTGGATGAAACGAACGGCCCTATCGGATGACATGAATGCATTATGGAAGGAAAAGACGCCTTTAAGGATGTAAGAATGGTCTGCATGGATCATGGATGATGAGATCATCACGAGCATGAAGACAAGCCTCTCCGACCTTGATCTTGACTGTAACAAATCCTCAAATTCGGCCCTTCTTGTACATGAAGACCATGGCAAGGAAAATTAGTAAGGCGAGAAGACAACATTCTCTTGTAACCTTGGGGTTGGATACTTATAAGTTGAATGTGTGCGTAAATGTGATAGATATAGTAAAAAACTATAAGGTTGGGCGTTCTGATCTGGATGTCTTGGGCGAGCTGGAATGTCGGTGTAAAGAGTACGGTAGTCATGGCAGAAAGTTATGTAGTTATCAGTTATCCGCAAAGTTTGGGGCTTTTGGCCGTATTCTCCCTATCCATCAAAATGAAACTAACCAGTCATCACGGGTTGCCATCAAAATGATTCTACTTGTTAGAGGGGTCCCCAGAAATTTGAAGGCCAAATTCCCAAATTTTTTAAATGCCCCCTTTTACTCAAAGTGGGGTTTGAATATGCTTGAACTTCAAAATGGACAAACCCAAAATTTAGGACCAAGAAAAAAATGTATTTTGGAAATCGCAGCGGTGACAATGCTATATGCACTCCACCGAATTTTCTAAAAAATCCACTAGTGGAATATTAAGGAAAAAGTTGGGCAAAAGTTAGACCAGCAAGTTTTGGGCCATTCAGGCTGGGAATTACCTACACCGGGGCGGAAGATTCCAACACCTTGGGTAGGGCCACGTCAACTAAATTCTCTTTCACCCTGTGTGGGGCTATCACGCCGGGCTGCCTTCATGCCGCAAGCCGGACAGGCCACCTCGGGCATCACAGGGAAATAGATGACCACCTGGATTTCCAGAAATCCTGCAAGGCCCTGCTTTTATCCGAATTCAAGGCATGAATGCCAGCGGGTGGGCCATCTGGTCATAAACATAATTGCCAACAAAAAATTAAAAAAAATTGGACAAATGTCGGGCTTTTTGCAACTTGCCTAGGCAGTTAAGGGTTACATAACATCCCTCCTTTCTAAAAAGAGAACCACAAAACATCCTCATTTTATGACACATATTAGTCCATTTTCTGTTTATTTTATATGTTTATTTCCATTTTGGGGGGAGAACACTAGGAATAATGTAAGAACTTAATGCACACGTTGTGATCTCTAACAAGATGGTGCGCCGGTTTCTGGCATGTCAATCTTTCCCACCCTCTCTGAGTAACATGGAACTGAAAGGAGTGTAACTCCAGTTTGGATTACACGGCGGGCAATGTAACTCCATTCGGGGTTACAGAAGGGAGTGTAACTCTACTCGGTTTAACTCGCAGTTGGTCTAAAAAATTAACTAAATCCAAATTTGTCTTAGAGGAGTTACACAAGACGCAGAGTGATACTACCCATGGTTACACTAGTTGGAGTTACACAGACCCGGGTTTACACTGGCTAGGGTTACACAAAGCAACCACCTATATTGCAATCACCTTACCAGTAGGTTACTCACACTATTTGTCCACCTCTTGCATTTCTAATGTACTTAATAGTGAATCCGGATCAGTAAGAGGGGGTGGGGAGGATCTGATAGGTGGCTCGCCGGATGAACCCATGCTGCCGCAAAAGTATCCTCAGATCGCAGGCGTCCATTAAGTTCTTACATTATTCCTATTATTTTCATTTTTGTGTGGGTTAGGAAGGGGATTTGGCTGTTCTATCAGACCAATGAATATGTTATGAGGTGGAATATAGTTAAGAAAAATGAAAAGTTCATCGTAATGATCATTAATTTACAAGTAAGTATGATATATGGAATTTGCCTCGCCCGTAATTGTTGCATTCCTGTATAATTTGTAGAGCCTCTTATTGCATGTCAGCTCTTATGATGGACAATTTGTATGCTTTTGGAGAGACCGAGTCCAACGGAAGAGACATGCCGCTCTCAATCCGACATAGGCAATTTTTTGATCCATACAACGATAAAATATCGCAACCAACAGTTTATTGCAACAGAGTAATGGGGAGTGGGGACGACTTGGAAACCATAGCTTGGCTACACCGATGATATATATACATATATGATGTCAGCCGAAGCTAGCGTACATAAGAGCCTCTCCCCCCTCTGGGTAGAGCCCTACCCATGATGCATGTTTAGTTGGAGACACTCCAACTATGATCCAGTGATCTAGTGGCAACGTCAAGAATCATAGAGGCACCACCATTAGGATATTCTCCATGGAAGTAACATACTTCACAATATTCTCACCATTAATGAATTTATTATCTTCTACACAAGATGACAAGAGAAAAATTAAACCTTTTTCAAAGTAACCTAGTCGTCCATCCCCAGAACACCGCACCCCACAATATAATCAAAAAATATATTAATATATAAACAAGTAATTGGATAAATGGAACTATATTGCAAGTTCAGATCTCTATTTTTTGTATCAAGGGTTTTAGGAAGACTTATTGAAGGTGTTCAAGTATGACATATATATACACATACACAAAGGGAAAATGGCCTATATGTTGGCAAAAAATAGAAAAAATAGTGTGCAACAAATAACCACCCAGGGCCGGGAGGCTTACAATATGACACAGAAGGACCTGTGCGGTAAGCGAAGAGGCTCTTATTTACGCTAGCTTCGGTTGGCGTCATATATAAATGACACAAAAGTAAAAACAAATTTCTGTTGGCACAGACTAGTGGAACCAAGTTAAGTTATTCAGCCTTCATGGCATTTTGTAAGGTAATTTTTTCCTTACCTATGAATAAAATTTTACAGGGTTACAATCCCAAAAAAGAGAAAGTAAAAAAATAGACAAATTGTTAGAGGTGGAACAGTCCTTTAAATGGTACAAGATATAGAGTGGACAGAGAGGACCCGCCCACGTCCCTTTTGCATCACGTGGCCTCCCAACACAAAACAAATCTCACCCATTTCCGTTTGGGACCTCAAATTCGTGGCCAGAAAAATTGTTATCGTGAGACAGACGCCGTCCATCGTGTTGAGTCTCTGAGAATCGACGGTGGGTAAGTAAAGACGAGATGGACCTGGATATTCCCATCTCCGGCCACCAGCCAGCTATTTGGAGGACACAAGCTGTGTGCTGTGAGCATTCTCTGTGCTCCCAGCTTGCGAGCAAACATGGAGCTCAAAAATTCCTGGCTCATTCGTGTTCTCGCTTTCCTGGTTGGAGTAGGAGCAGTCCATGCTGAGGATCAGGTATGTTGGCGAACAGCTGTTTCTGCTTAGAATTCACCAGCGTGTCGTGATCAGCACCGAGTGTACTGACTAGTCAGAGGAATTTAGAATTGTCTGCAGAAGAATTCCCTGCAGCACACATATGAAGGCGCTGGGTGTATGGGATTTTTGCATCCGTAATTGGTGCTACGGAGTTTCTTATCAGTACGGGTCCAGCGCCTGTGGTTGGGCCATCAGCTTAACTGTGTGCAGTGTACTGTGTCGAATATTTCTTAATTGGGTGAAAATCGATCATTGAGTTGCAGGAAGGACCGTGTGAAACTTAAGTGTGAAAAAGAACTTAAGGATGACAGATTCCGAATAGGCTTGCAATCGCCTATATAATTTTTTCTAGGCAGAATACTGATATAAAGGCGTACTGTTTCACATTCTTGGAGTGGAGGGCGAGCTCTTAGTCCTGACTCTTGTCAACTAAAAACCTGAGATGTATAAGTAAGCATTTACTAGTCCTGCGAACGTCGGCGTGTTGTTACCTGTGATTATCGAAAGAAGGGGATATACGATCAATAGAGTACAAGCCTGTCACGTCAACTCAATCACACACTGGAGTTATGTATACCTTTCCGCACCGGTCCTCATTTGGGTGTATCAGATGTCTGTTGGTTGAATGCTGTTTGCTAACTGTCTGTCTCTGGGCAGTTACAAATTAGAAGTCGTGACTGGGAAATGAATTTATACTGAATCTATGCACGCCGGCCCGACGCGAGAAATAGGAAGAAGAATCTGATTTAATTTGCGACATACGATAATCTATGAGTGAAAGCCAGGTAGTCCTATAAGAGCTGTACACAGGCCGATATCCTTCTTGAGCTGCAAGTATTTCTTTGACAATGCTTTCCGTTTAATTGTGGCAGGCACAGACCTTGCATTGGATTAGAGTACATGGGTTCCTCATGTGGGCATCGATGGGATTCCTCATGCCACTGGCGATCATATTAGTCCGGTTCACGAAGCATGCCAGGGAGAGTGGTTCGAAAGAGAGAGTGAAGACATTATACTATCTACATCTCTTCATTCAGGTATGCTCAATGCCACCTCTGACCTTCAGTACAGATTGCAGCATAGCAAATCCCAAATTATCTTGACAGTTCAAAGGTCCTCTTTTTATATCCACCAATTTCCAAGGACATGGTGTTATCCGTTTAGAACGAGTCGACGGTTGTCACGCAGGACTAGTTTAACTCCTCGAAATTTTGCAGATTGCTGCAGTCCTGGGCTCGATAGCAGGAGCCCTGGTTGGATTTTTGCGGTGGGACAACACATTTCCCTACACACATGAACGGCTTGGCTTAGCCCTGTACATAGTGGTGTGGCTAGCTCCAATTGTTGGCTTCATCCGCCCAACACAGTACAGCTCTCCCTCATTCTGATCTGTTTCTCTTACATGAATAATAACTGAATTCTCTTGATCTCCTGGTTGTTATGATCGTCCTGCTGTCGGTCAGGCTTTAGAATGCATATCCCAGGGAAGGCGCTGCAGGATCAGCTGCCCCCTCCAATAGTAATTTAGGACCCGACATACAGATCATGCTGAAGTTGTAATATAAAGACACCCTGGCACGTCCAAGGTCGAATTTCCTGGCTGAGAAGACAAATCTTGTAATTGAACTGGCCAACAGTCTACAACTTTAATCGATCACTGTGTTATCTTTGGTACTGCAGTGGCGACAGGTCGCGGATCGTTTGGTATGCCCTTCACTGGTTGCTGGGAACAGGAGGGGTTATTCTGGGATTCATCAACATCTTCATCGGCATGCATGTTTATGAGCTAATTTCATCAAAAAGCATTCGAACTTTCAACATCTTGTTCTCAATCCAGCTCTCTCTTATGGGATTCGCATATCTCACCCAAGATCGGTGGAACTATTTTTTGGCCCAAGGGAGTCTGAGCAAGCCGGTGGCACCAATCTATGCTGCTCAAGCCCAGAAAGCTTCTAAATTTGACTCTCCAAATCCACAGCACCCCATCCATATAGCACCTTGAAATTAGAAGTTGCTACGATAAGCTTAGATCACGTGCCTCCAACTCCTTTGAGCTTTGGAGTTTATGCTTGTATGGGTTCTCTGATTCATGATGTCATATGGAGACCCGATCCTTACAAATCCGAAGATTGCGATAATGGACCTTAGCCAGATCCTATCTGATAGCTCGGCTCTGGTAACCTCTGGTAACTCTCTTTCTCTGCCAGTAGGCTAAACCAAGTAGTTGGACTGATAGTGAACCTGGAATGATCATAGATTACTGAATTCATAACAGATGTAGATCAGTTGAGCCTCACCTAGCTGGTGCCAATTATGGGTAGCAATCCTACAGTCCGATGTCAAATGTATACAATGGAGCGTTATCTCCCTCATGTCCCGGGCTCTAGATATATATCTCAATGGGTTGAATATAGCTCTCGATTGTAAAAGCATTCTGAACAAGTGAACATGCGACTGGGGTGGTTGTAGCAGTGTGAAGCTCTCTCTCTCTCTCTCTCTCTCTCTCTCTCTCTCTCTCTCTTTCTCCTACCAGAGACTTCAGCATGCGTAACCACAAAGATTCTGTCTCTGTCTTTCTTGTATCACGAGATAATCTCTCTTCTTCAATATGAAACCAAATGTATACTCCTTGCCTCAGACTCAAGTCTGATCTCCAAGTCACGCCAGACTCTCAGGGCCTCAAATATCATAAGAAAATTCTTGCATTGTTTGAATCCCTGATTGTTTTTCATCTGTTTATGTTTTTCACACGGGATTTATCGATGGGGAACAGTGTCCGTTTGTGGGCCTCAAACAAGGTTCTCTGTTACATTCATCCACGCGCTCGCATAAACACTGTTTCTTTGCTTGTTCCAAGTCTGTAGTCTGAACCCTAATCCAACAACAAGAGAAGCTACAGCAGAGAGGGAGAGAGAGAGACACACAGACAGAGATTTGGGCTCGAGAGCAGTCACGGGGCACCTGACGGGGAGGCACGAGAGGCACGTCATGGAGGGTAGATGCGGGAGGCTGGCATGGTGTGTGCTGCTGCTTCTTCTGCAGCTGTGGACGCCCCCGGCAGTTTGCGTTGCTTTCAACAAATGCTCTGCCTGCCAGGCCGTTGCTGTGCGTCTCTTTGTCCCTCTCTCTCAAACATGCATATACCCACACATTGTAGCAAATTTGGGGATAACAGTCACCGTTGGACAACACGATCTGTGGACAAATTGTGCAGGCGTATCCCTGTGGGTGCGTGCACCCGTCAGTTAGTTCTGATAGAGGCGTAAGTACACTTGGTTTTGTGGTTTGTGGTAAGTGGAGTAGCTGCAGGTTCGGTTTTTAGAGCTGCTCCATCAGTGACAGGTGACTAAGATGTGATATTTCGAAGAAGACTCGTAAGTGTAGTCGCTTTTATTCGGAAGGTGCTGTGAAGCCGATTGCTGGTGTACGGGGTATTTTGAGATTGCCCTAAACACGGAGAACACTCTTTGGACACAAAAGGATTGGCAGAGCTATTCTTAATAGAGATTTTCATTTGCCAAACATCAGTGAAGGATTGAAGATCGGTTATGTGCAGGGGGAGCTGGAAATCGGGCTTGCCAATGTAAGCAACATCTCATGAGTATATCTACTTTGCTCAACTGTGCTCCATTTTCTGAATTAAGTTGGATGTATATTAAAGATTGTGAGCACAGTCTCTTTGGGTTTCCTGTGTGTGTCAGCGCTCTCTGTCTCTCCATGGTTTGGTGGGTGTCAGTCCAAAAATGGCCACATTATTCACATCTGTGTTCAGGCGAATGCTACAGACACAATCTTAGCAACCGGATTTGTGTTCACGGGAGTGAGAATCGTGGCAGTGTCTCCAGGTAAAGAGAAAATGAAAAGAAATTTGATGCATCAAGTCCTTGCGATTGACCCAATGTGGTGTAATTCAGGAGAGGCCAAGAAACCACTTGGACATGCGGCATCGGCTTGACTCCAGGGGTCAACGTGAAGGCAAATTAATTGATTACAAGTATATCCTAGTCACTTGCATCTCCCCTGTCCCATTCTTTTCCTCTAATAATTTGGCTCGAAGTGTATGATAGTGACTTACATCCCTCCTCCTCACTTAGTCTCTCTCCCACTCTGCGTGACGTAATAATTTATTCTGTCTTTAAGCTCTCATAAGCTCTCTGAGCTTTCTGTGGTTGTTGTTCTCAAGTTTATTTCTCTCTCTCTCTCTCTCTCTCTCTCTCAGGGTCCCACTCCAGTACTGGGACTTACCTTGATATACACAATTTGTTTGATTTCGTTGGATGTCTGACATCTCTCGCTGATAAGGATACCCTGGTTGTCCCCGCACATTGGTCATTGACAATCTCCCTTTCCTCTCTGCATCTGGTTGACTCCCCGGCCTGAGGTTAAATTTCTGTCTAGTGCCGAGGGTAGGTAGTCCCTTTACGTCATCCTTAAGGTCCACGCAGACTGGACACAAGTTCAGGCAAGTTTTATGCCTAATTTGTTGGTTAGAGAGTGTGTGTAAGGCATTGTTTGCTGTAGCCTTGTGGCCATTGACCCCGCGCCCAGTTTGAGCAGAACACAAAGGGACAGAAACTACCTTTGTTAGGGGCTGATGTGACTTACCTTGATGGTTGGAGAATGTACTCATAAGACGTTGTTTGCCGTAGCCTTGTGACCATTGACCCTGCGCCCAGTTTGAGCGGAACACGAAGGGACAGAAACTACCTTTGTCAGGGGCTGACTCCGGTAGTATGACTTACCTTGGAACAGACAATTGATCCGAGTTTTCCAGATATCTTCTAGAAATCCCGTTACACAAGCATCAATGTGTTTGTGATTGGCCCATGTGTGATTTGATTGTTAGCGAGAGAGAGAGAGAGAGAGAGAGAGAGAGAGAGCTTCACCATTTTCAACGTGTACATGCCAACCTTCAGTCGATCATCAGTAAACCCCCTGATCCATGCCTCAGGTGCCCCCTGGCAGTCAGTGCCAAGGACTGTTTAGTCATTGGAAGTCGTGATGCATCTTATCCAACTTGAAGTGGTTTTCACTGGTGTGTAGACAATGCGTGCATGCCTGCCAGAGTCAGTGAGCTGAGGGTGGTGGAGCTCTTAGATGGGCTATGCACAAAGATGAAGGAGTACATTCTTAATAGGGTAATTTCTCTTTGCCATGCGACCACTGGCTTGTCCCCCAAAATTGCATTTTAAGTTCAGTTAATATTGTTGTCTATATAAGGATCATAGTGTGCTTACAGTTTGCAGACAAGCTGTCTATTGGGAATGTCTATTTCTCTTTTCTCCCAATGCAGCTAGGCAATCCCTGAGAGCTTGATCCACTGGATTAAAGCATGCATGTGTGTAGACATTGACATGAAGCTACTGCATCTTTAATCACAATCTGTTGCTCTATGGAGATCATGGTATCATTCTTCCATAGACACAAGTTATTACGATTAATTCGACTTACTGTCGTATCCATTTAGACTTGATTTGAAGGATGTTAGTCCTAAGCTCATTTTGTAAGTCTTTACCTCCAATTGCACTGTATATATATGACACCAACCGAAGTTAGCGTAAACAAGAGCCACTTCCCCTTGCGGGCACGGGCCCCTTTTGGGGGTGGGCTCTATTGCACTGTGTAATGAATTTTTGTGTACCGTGATCGTTTCAAATTGTGTGAAAATATGGTAAGACCATACTGGGTTGATGCGGGTGTATGATGCAGATAAGCCCTGGAAAGGAGCTATGGTTGAAGGCTCAAACAAGCCTACCAGAGTTACCAAACATCAGATCACGTACTCCCTCTACCTTTTTGTGTCTGAAGTCTACTCTTGAGACTTTTAACCAGCTGCTGTATTGAAAGGGTGATCTGTAGCCATGCAATACCCTGCTCAGGTGACTCATGCCTGGAAATAGGATCAGTTTCTGCCCAGTTTTCCTCTGCAGGTCTGAACCCGTGTTGTGCGGTTATTTTATTCTTTTTATATCAGCCGGTTACGGATGTTTAACTTTAACTTTGTGTTCACATCCTCCGGTTCCGGGGTTTTGGAGCTTTCCTGTTTCTGATATCCTACCGGTTCGCAACAAATACAAAATTTAACCCTATGCGGTTATGGACAAATGGAGTTTCTGTCATGATGGCCTCTGGCGGTTCAGTATACGGTCATCAAACAAATCGAAGTTTATTTTAATAAAATAAAATAACCCAAACTTAAAAATCTAATGTATTAAAGATACTAATAAAAAAATAGTTACACTTATTAGGGTAGAACATAGAAGAGTGCTCTTAGGAGATTTCTATTGTAGATAATGCAGAAAATGCAAGTGTCCATTCAAATCTCAGCCTAAATGGTTATAAATATGCGCGTTCAAATGAAGACAGGGCCAGCCCACAACTATGACCCGCCTCACCGGCTATTATCCTGATTATAACCTCTGGTTTTAAATGCCGGATATATGGGTTCATAAGACCACTAGTTCCGGTTCAAATCAAATAAAAAAAACAAACAAAACCGCCGGTTCTCAACCGGATCCGGTTATCCCCTATCTTCATATCCGGCGGTTCTTAACGAAGGCGGAAAGTTGATTTTTTGACCTCCGGCAGATCCACATATATATATCTGGGTTGGGCTCCTTTGGGGTTTGAGGCTGAATCAGATATCCGCGCAACACTGGTCTGAACCTCCTTTGTCCTGGTATAGGCCGTGGGTGGTAGGTATTCATCCGATGTCAAACTGGCCTTGAGGCAGACATGTGTGGGTGAACATGTATCTCTAGTTGTCCTGGGTTGCTTCTTTCATAAAAAGTCCAGTCTCATGTCTTGTGTTGTATTGTGTTGTCCTGTGTTCGTTTGACGGGTGTAAGGTGACAGACGGTGGGTATTGTGTGTACTGCAGATAGGCAGGAAGCTGAAACACATTCCAAAGCTATCATTGAGTTTTGTGGTAGGTGAGTAGTCAAGTCTCTTTGAAATCCTATGGCCATGATGGTTTGGGAAGCTAGTTTTGGGAAGAAAGGGAGGGGGTGAGGACTGGATCTGTAATCTCACAACTGCCAGTCTATCAAGATACCTTGCATCGCTTATCTGTTTCTTTTGCCTTTCTAGGGACAGCTCAGAGAGAGTAGTGATTAGTATGTGGTGCTTTCTGTAGCCTCTTAGCTATAAAATCAAGTGTCCAGTTTCAACAGCAGATTGGGTTGGAGGGGCTGCTGGAAGAGAGAGACAGACAGATTTTGTTCTGGGCTGCATTCAGGGCCCAAGGAGTGACAGTGGCATAAAGTTAGCCTCCTGCTATTAAATTGGTGGACCTTCTTCTCAAGGGAAAACCTATGGCTTGAAGATGAGTGGTGACATGGTAAAGCCACAGATGTGACACAATGCTCCAATCTTGGTAACATGACATAGTACCCAAAGGGTGCCCTGGGGATCCTCCCATGCAAAGTAGACATCTCCCCCTCCACAGTGGGACACCATATTATGTTACCACTCTAATGTAAGGGAAATTTCCACCGCAACATGTGGGGCATTAGCAAATTCAGCTATATTATATCCCTTCTCTCATGACAACCACATGAGGAGCTTCAAGAGGGCAACGTCATCAGGCTTCCTTTCCAAGAGAGCACTCGGGAGATTCCTCCCACACCTCGTGTACCCCCTCCTTCGAAACAAGTCTGTAAGGGAGCTCCAATAGAGCAATTTTGTCAATGCTACAGATTCCTGGTATGAAATACTCTTACAGACAAGTACTCAAGCCTTTAGTGCTCTCTTTGGAAAGCAAGCCTCATGTAAGGAGAGCCTGCCTGAATGTTGTGCCAGCCCTGGCTTTGGACCCAAAGTTTATTCGGGCATATGTTCATGTTGAATGAAAGCTTTGTAATGCTCTGTTTACTCTGGATTGAGTCTGTAGTTCACTTTAGTGCTGGACAAAGCCCCTCTTGAGCAATGTTGCTCTGTTTCATTTTATTGGCAGTCGACCATGAAATACTGTTGCTGACATGACCTTTGGGGATCGTGCCAGGTTACTCGAGACAACTGAAGAGGAGGTAGCTTCCTTAACTCCATACCACTATGGGTCCTACATAGTCCGATCCCTATCATATATGTGAGATGATCTCTATTTGCTTGGGATATTTGCTTGGGATGCTAAAGATACGTCTCTCCTTGTGGTGATGTAATAGCTGACTGGATTAACAAGACAAGCAGTGAGACAGAGGTACTCTGTAGGAGTAAAAAAGTATACCCATTATGTCCTGGGAGCATGAGGCACATGAACTGTATGATACTGACCCTGCAGGGGGATTCCCCCTAGCAGGATCTGAAACTTGTGAACTTTGGTTGGTACACCACCCCAGGCTATTTGTTGCAGAAATGTGTCGATTAAGGGCTACGTTTACGTTACAGTTCAGCAGTGGCATAGTCTCCCACACCTCAACAAAGTTGTGACTTGACTTAGATGGCTGTGGAGAAAGATAGCCCGTGTCCTTGTGCCTAAGCATTGAGCAGTTCAGGAGGTAGTAGTTGGTTAATGGAAATAATATGGTGGGGCTACACTTGGGCATGATACAGTTAACAGACAAGATCCGAAATGGGGACATCCAAGCAGGTGATGTGGAGCGAGTCTTGTGCCAAGAGCTCAGTAAAAACTGCAAGAAGTTGTCGTATGTATTTCCAAGAACCCTTGAGTTTGTGTTGTGAGGTCAAATTGTGACATATATTCTCACTAGACAGTGCGGTGCTGGCCTTGTGAATATGTGGATTCGGACAGAAATTGGGAGGGGGAAGAGGAAGGGAGCCACAGCATTCACACAAGGCTGCTTCTAACAGAGTGACTCACCTTTGTAAATAAAGGCAGCTTTGTGGATCTTCCAGTCATTGCATGAGATGGCTGACCCCTGTACTCGGTTGTTTGGAGATGGAGAGCTTGGGATGAAACCTAAACTCGCAAACTAGAGGGGGTATCGAAGGTGTTTTCTGTTTTTCCCATGGTGGTATTATTTGGGCACAAATTATGAAGAATTCCGTGTGACAAATTTGCCATTGCCTTTCATACAGGAAAGAAGCTGTAGAGCAGGCTGTGACAGTGGAGACTTCACAAAATGTCAGTGATGGGGAACTCTAGCATAGCATTTACTTTTCTCCAGCCGGTTTCGCTGTGGGCATTTTCACCTAGAGGCAAGGTACAGTCAGTATTGGGAGTTGGCTGCTTTTCTTGCACATGTAGGTGATGCACCAAGTGCACTCGCCTGCACATTGATCACATTTATGAGGACCAAGCTGTATCCAATTGATCATAATTTTTCTCTTAAGGGCACACATATTTGCGGTGCTCCCTGGGAACTTATGGGTGCGTTCACCCTCACATTACCATCCAGACTTGATGGGTTGTCCATGGTGATGCATGCACTTCAGTGCGAAACATTCTAACATACAGTCTTTCAAGTGTTTCCTGAAACTAGTTGGATGGTATGATGCACAAATTTTCTGATAGCTGGAGACTCCCAGAACAAGACTCGTGGCAAGCCTACCTTCTTGTCCTTACATGGGTGAAAGTAAATTATCTACATGTAGATAGAGTGGGTGGGTAGATTCCTGCTTCATGGAAATGGCTCCTTGTGGGGTGGGTCTGAGATGATCCCTTCTTTGTGCTCAAAGTAAAAAATCTTGTTGCCAACCTCGCAAAATCTCATATCCAGCTCAAGATGTGACAATCGATGAGTAGTTCCCTTTAAAGTTGAGCACACCAGCATTATGACCAGTCTTGCCCTCACCTCCTCTACTCAATTGTGGAACTTATAATAGCAGATGCTCGCTTGGTCAACAGCAGCTCCCTGGCACGGGCCTGCCTGCCTGCAATGTCCCCCTTCAACTAAGTATCCACATGCATGACGTGCCTTGTTCAATGGAATTGTTGGGCTGCTTTCTGGGATCCTTGCTGTTTTTTTGATATCTGAGCCCCAGTCTGTCTGTCCTTTGCCCAGCAAAGGACTACGGACCATCATCACCACAACTAAACTATCTTCTCAGAATGTGCCAAGTAGATTGTGCCAGAGCTTTTGTGGTCCTCGACTCTCTACGTTTGATTGTGACAATCACCTGACAACTAGGTGTACAGAAAAGTTTGCTTTGCATTTTTTTCATAAACTAGTTTTTCAGATCATGTAATGACAATTTAAGTTTTAGCTCAAAGAAGTTCAAGTGCCCATTAAAGTGTGAACCCTGGCTCACCTCACTGACTGATAAACACATGCATCACTATTAATAAGGAAATTGTGACTACCCATCTCCACCAACTTGGCAGACACATACAAGCTGAGAAGGAATCTCTGGACAGTGTTTGGATAAGAGGTTGTATTACATCACCACCAGATCTTACTCCTGTATAGGATGTTGGGATGGCAGGAATGTTTTATAAGTTATCATCAGGCCACAACTGTCAATGTATTGGGTGCCAAATGTAGTGCGGAACGAGCTGCACATGTAGGTCTTTATGGCGCCCCCAACAGAGAAAAACTTCGCCGTCAGGAATTTCTTGAAGTTTGGAAATTGCAGGATTTTGGGTGGAGGGGGCACTGCAGTTGACCGTCAACGTGGCAGGTGGCAGCGGCCACGCGGGTGGGATTTTGCGGCAGGGGTAATGCAAGGGTTGGAGTAAGGGGGCTTGTGAGGCCCTCCCCTAAAAGCCGACGAACAAGGGGACGGCTCGAATGAGCTGGCCCTGGCAAATAATGGGGAACCTCGACGTGGCCCGGAAAACTTCGCCGGATTGAGGCGACATTCCGGCCACTGATTGCCTCACGTGAAGGAGGCCGGAAATTTCACAAAATCCCACATCCCAAATGCAATTTAGGGAATTTTTGGGAAATTCTTGGGCAGGCTTGTGTAGTTCTTGGTCTATGAGGGACTGACCGTTGGAATTCCCAAATGAAGGAGAATTTGGGGTCCCAATGGGGCCTATACCATTTCCTTTGCAAATTCTCTTTTTGGACCCCCATTCCAGTCACATACAAAGCACCCCCCCTTTCATTTTGGCAGATTGGGGTGAAATTTGGTGTGAGGGTTTGGGATTGTGCACTTCACAGGAATATAGCACTTTTTCTCCCAGGAAAATTTGGGATCATGGATAATTTGCTTGGTCAAACATGAACTTTTTCTTTGTTTCTTCCATTTAAAAAAAAATGCACCGTCTTCAAATGTTATAATCTCCCAAACTACACGATAGAATTTCCCCATTTGGAGGGCTTGTGCATCTGGTAGGTAGGAAGCAGTTTGTACGGTTCATCCAATTGGATGAACGTTGGTGGACAGGTAGCCGCTGACGTGTGAGGGTGGGTCCCGGAATTGTCCACAAACCCAAAAACACCTCTCTTCCTTGAGGGGTTAACATATGCAACTTGCATTTTTTTTTTGAAAAGGGGGTAGAGGCCCTTGAAGTTGAAGGTGTAAGGAAAAAATAACCTTGAGAGCTTACAAAGCAAGCCACAAGTTAGGAGTGACTCACACATGCAATTTGTTGGCTCCGTCCCGCAAGGGATAGAGGCATTGTGGAGACATCTTGCCTAAGGGGAGAACTAGGCTTATCCATTAAGCCTAGCCTTTGGAGGGTTGATGGGCATGATTCATGAAACCGTGGAAAAAGTATAAAACAACAACCCAAAATCACCCTAGGAAAGAGCAAGTACATAGCCTCTTGTGTGGGAGCCCCTTGTTCAACAACAGTTTGCTGTAGAGTTACTCTCATCTGACTAGGTTCATTGAACCGTGCTGCATCAAAGCAACCAAGATTTTGACACTGAAGGCTAAGCTATTCCAGGGATTCTTTCTTGAACTCTAAATCTGACTAGGTTCATTGAACCATGACCGCATCAAAGCCACCTAGATTTTGACACTGAAGTCTAAGCTATTTCAGGGATTTTTTTCATGAATTCTAATTTCTAAATGAGGCACGATTGGCATCTTGGGAGGAAAAGGTTCACTGCGTGTGGCTATAATAATGTATTTGTTCTTGAAAAGCGTGGCTACGGATCCTGAATATGGTGGCTGGATTGTGTGGTCATCCATTTGCTTGTAAACACAAAGTGGCGAATGGAAATCCACATCTACTAACTCGTGCAGGCTAAAATTGAAGTATTGGTGCATTATTGGCGTATCAGCACCTGATCATGCACAAATACCCATTGAAATACAGGAATGACAGCACAAAAACAGTTGACAGAAACTCCAATCTTCAAAGTACCATACGGAGGAATTGATCATATAGACTTTGCCCACTGCAACATAGGGTGACATGCAACTCTTTGTTTCAACGACCTCACAGCAAGTTTAGTAAATTCCAAATAAGGTTTTGGGGAGTTAGGAAAATACCCATACAAGGCGTGCAAGAGAGCCTCCAACTTGGATACCATGGCCAAATATGGTACCCATGAAGAGCCAAGTTGGTATGGTGTGCCATGCAATGAATGCAGTCATGTGAGGGGATTGCTGATCTTTGAGTTGCACTGTGACTACTGCCCTTATGGCTTGGAATACTGAAACTCCACCAGCTCCTCGTAGGAGAACCTGCTCCTTCTGTTAGGCCACCATAGTTCAACAAAGCACCGATCACATACTTCAAATTATCTGCATTTCCCCCTTCCACCACTAGCTCAAGGGTGAGCAAAATACAAACCATTTTCCAGTCCTGCACTACATATGCATGCACAGAAAGCCAATTTTGATTATCAATTGTCGTCACCGCATCTGCCCCTCGAGATGCCCTAGGGGATTAAATATAATTTAATCCTGTATGATGAATGGCAGCCCCACCATTTCCACCTCAAAGCATCGTTTTTCAAATTTTTACCAAAAGGCTCCCCAGCTCAAGGGGTTAAAATGAGGAAGATCCAATTATTTTTAATCCCCTAGGGCATTACGAAATTGGTAAGGTGACGATTTTGCGGGGCCCATGAAGGGACTCACCCGTTGGTTTTCTGTCACGCCGGTGAAGAGCAGCTGATGAGGCCCTTTCACCTGTTTTCGAACGTAGTGAACTCGTTCTGGAACGGTGGAAAGGCCTTATCACAGCTGCCCTTCCCCTATACTTACATAACCACATCACCCATACGAGCCAGGCTCACTCTTGCGCCATGCAGACCTTTTAGGAATCTAAAATGAAAGGCTAGGTATTCAAACATGACAAGACTGATGATTAGAGGTCCCCCTCCACGTATGACAGCCTCCAGCGCAACGCACGAAAGAGATGACGCCTCCTGTCAGTAACTTTCTTAGGTCTGAGATGGGAGCGGTTTGGCAGGCAGGACCCCTTGCTTGCTCTCGTGAAACATGTCGGCGGCACGTCAAGCGTGAATGCAAAGCGTTGGTCGGGGTCATGACTCATCGACCAAGAAGCAACAAGCGAAGGCTACCCAGTCAATCTTTGTCGCTCCTTGCTAATAACTACTTGGCATTTATTGGGGTTCCCATGCCTGCCTTCAATGCACAAATCCACGGTATGATAATAGGTTGTACTCCACGACATTAGGTGTTCATGCGTAAATAGGCTCCGTTACTTTTTATTTTTTTGTTTTTACTATTATATACTTTGACGAGTCATTCCAATTTCCATCGCCTCAGTGTGTCAAGGCTGTTAAGGAAAAATTAAAGAAGAAAAGAAGACAATGTACTCTTGATAGACAAACCTACCGGCCTCTTGTGTGTTATGGGTCTTTTGAGTCTGAGGGTTTTAATTTTTGCCCTCTGCTGTTTCTAATCCGAAAACGGTGATTAGGGGGTCTTTTGTGTTTTCCCCTTTCCCCGAAAGAGGGAAAACAAAGAAAACGGACTCATGTGCGCGGCATGGGCGGCGTGAGTGTGTGAATTCCAAACTTGTATTTAGGATGTAAGATTATCATGACCTTTGGGGACTTTTACATTAGTGCCGGCGGTGTCACTTTCGCTCAAGAGTTGCAAACCCGCCACTCCTTTCACAAGACCAGCATGGGAGGATGAAAGCAACATGGGTCTTTGTCACTCACGAGTAGCAAACCGGTGTCTCCTTTCTCAGGACCCACATGGAAGGCTGAAAGCAGCATGGGAGCTTGTTGTAGGGCCTTGGAGGGAGCTGCAGGACCACATCAAAGCTAAAATGGGAGTATGGCAACAACCAACCTACACACTAAAGGGACGTTTCATCCCATTGATATTTAAGACCACATCCGAAAGCTGGTAGTAGACAATACATGAAGTTGCTCCTAGTTAATTAAGGTGGTTGGTGGATGACATAATTGGAGCCATTTGATGTTTGCAGCAATAACTTTTGTGATATTGATAGTACTCTAAATACTCTCAAACATTGCAGTTTATCATTGCATTGCATATCGTTGCGTTCACTGTTTTGCGGTCTATGTCTATGTTCTAACCTGATAACCCCTGGGGGTGTATCCAAGTAAGTGGATCTGTACATAACTGGACTCGCCCACGGCTAATACCCCCAAATATTACCCTACCCAATATGGAAGACATGGAAAACATATACATGTCAGTAGTATTAACGGGATACCTATCTAGTTTATAGAGTAACCCCAACGAACGGGGAGAATTGGCAGCCAGTTACATGCTGGGTCCGAGGAATTTCCGAGTGACAATTGAAATTTTAGGAAATTTAGCTAGGAAATTTGACCGGTTGGATTTATCACTAAGGGGAAGCAAGTGTTCCAACTCCCCAAGAGTGAGCCTTTCACAGCTGTTAAGTTAAGTGAGCACTTAACTTCATTCAACCCTTAAATTAGTTGTTGACATGGAAAGTTACCTGCCACGTAGCATAGCTGCAGACAGGTAAATCTAGCTGCCACATCAGCTCATTGCTTACACTTAGCTACACTGTGGATGGGCGTAGCCTAGCTTTTATTATTCCTTTTTTGGAAAGGGAAACACTCGGGAGCAACCAATCAAAAAAACAGGCCCCTTAATCACCGCCCCAGGGAAGGGGAAGAAGATTATACGATTATACCACATCCGACAACGTAGCAGGATTCGAACCCAAAATCACCTACACTTTCCCACTGAGCTAACCACTGGCTAACCTTAACTGTGAGAACTCTTAAGTAACTCTTTGGTTAGCTTAACAGGGCGTACGGTCAGGGCGGCCGCATCGTATTACCGTATACCATGAGACACATGACGGGGCCCGGGCGTGTGGGGCCTGCAGGGCTGCCACGGTGGCTTGCGAACGTTGGCGGGCGGGAAAGCGTGGGCCGGTCGGGCCACTCAAACGCAGGGAGGTAGGTAGCGACTCGCGAGGGTGTGCGGCGTGTTGGAGCGATGACAGGGAGGTAGGTAGGTAGGTAGGTAGGTGCCGCGTGTGTGGGGGTGGGGATGCTCTGCGCAGGAGCCTGCAGTTGTCGGTTGCTACCGCAGGCAGTTCCTGCAGCCTCGTGCAGTCTAGTCCTCTTTCTTTCTCTTGTCCCGTCATCACCTTGCTCCCTCCACCTAGCTTCTCGTCTTCTCCTGAACCGTGCTGCGAGATTTCTGTACATATCCGTGATATTAGCCGTTTTGTTTTCGTTAACGGGAGTACGGGGGGGGGGAGTAATGGAAAGAAATTTATGAGATTGTGCTTGTAATGAGTGAATTGTACATGTGGAGGTAGAAGATGGAGGGGCCGTCACGAGTCACGACCGAGGAGCATTTTCGAGTCGGTCTCAAGGAGTGAGTGAGTGAGTCTAGGTGTCTTGTTAGAGTGGCGGCTGCGCGAGGAGAAAGGGAGAGCCTAGAGATTTCCGTTTCGGATTGTTTGGAAGCAATAGGTTCAAGTACAGAAAGAAAATGTGAGTATGCAGTTGAAGGTGAATGGCTCCGGAGCGGTAGTGAAGGATAGAGCAAAGGACAGAATCAATGGCAGCAAGGATTTGGAATCTCATTTGCAGCAGCCTCTTCATCCCCCAACTGCCTCAAATAGGCGGACCTTAAGTTGTCTCAGTGAAGGATACTTCAATTCGATCGGTTTTTGTCGGGGCTCCTCGAAGGCAATGGGGAGCCCTTCGTGGCTTGCAGACGAAGACAAGAAAGGCCGATCCCTCGTATCTTTGAATGCCTTGCAGAGAGTGGTGATGCAAGTTGTTGAGAGGGTGCGGGCGTATGGATATGAGGATGTGTGCGTCGAGCTTCGCGACCATTTTGCTCGCTTGCCGGCTAGGTAGAGTCTCTTCGTATGTCTGGGTGTCTAGATCCTCCCACATCCAAGATGTCTTGCGCTTGTTGATTATCATATACGTTGACAGAAGGTGGCAGGCAGTCCTGCTAACTAGGTATTAACATATAGTTTCCTGTCATTTCTGGTCTGGCTCTCAGGAAGAGCGGACACTATGAGGACTAGAAGAGATCTCCCATGTATGAGAGTAATGCCTTACCTATTCACAAAGGACCGACCTATAAAAGGCTAAACATTTTACAGACTCAGGTTGCTTTCCCCTTTACTGGATCATGTCCACACATTGCATGGGGCGGCTTTCTTTCATCCTAGAGGGTTGGATTAAATAAGTCAAAGAATATGGCCATCTTTTGCGTCTCTCAGCTTTTATAGGATCCATAATCTTCAGGCATGCAGTTGCTTAACTACAGCGTCACCAAAACACTGGTATATGCTGAACTACAATTTCATCACCGTGTCTACAAAGAGTAGCAGATAGTGTGTAAGTTGGAATCCTCTGTAATACTCATTGCAGCAAGAGCACTGTGGATGTAAGTCCATTGCAGTTTACTTGTAGTCATCTTTGGAATGGCAGATTGATTAGAATGATGAGAGAGAGAGAGAGAGACAGAAGAAACCTATTCAACAACAGCTATTGTCATGGTTCAATTCTACTAAGGTTTGAAATCATGATCATCATACTTTCTTTGAGTTGGCAGGTACACTTTCAACATTGATGCTCAAAGACATGAGGATGTGCTACTCCATATGCATTTGCTTCAAGGGGCCCGTGAGGCTGAGGCTCTCAGTAACAGCAGCAGGATCTCGGGAGACCCCTTCCCAATCCCTCAAGTGCATGTACGGAAAGTCCAACTAGGTTCTGGATCTCCTCCTGGTGATGCTTTCAAGAGCAGTGCCTTACACCACCACCGTGGGATTGAAATACCCAAACCTGCCTTTGGCTCAACCACAAATCTTGCAAACATGGGACATGGAGGGAGTCCAAAAGTCCACCCTGTGGGTTCACCTTTTACCAGGTCGACACCTCCACATGGGACCCCTCCCCTCCATGCCACTCCTCCCTCCCGCACACCCCCTGGCAGCACCGGCCTCCCCATTCCCATCCCCCGGCCGATGTTTGGGAATTTCAGCAATCCTCTACACGTGGACGAGGATGCCCTTGGCTGTTACAGTGAGCATGAGGATGCGAGCCCAACTTATGGATATGAAATCACTCTTGCTACATCAGATAGGCATGGGCTCTTGAAGTCTTTTACATCGGCACTGAGTAATTCTATGCTCCAGTTGAATATCAAGGTGTGTCTGGAGGAGCTGTCAGAAGTCTCCTTCACTATATACTCTCCAGCATGAATTTTTACCAGATGCTCTAAGTTTGGCCATTGGGATTGATAGAGAAGTTGGAGCTTGATGGATGTATTTTGTCTTGTGTCAACTGTGCTTCTTTGGATCTGGATCACATGGAACTTCATTTGTTCTCCCACCGTGACTTGTTCTTTAAACAACATTGATCTTACATGTGTTGAGTTCATCTTTTGCAGGAAGCTCATGTGTTCAGCACGACAGATGGAATGGCATTGGAGGTGTTTGTAGTCGAGGGGTGGCCTGGTGATGAGGTTAGCTTATCTGAACCCAGGGTTTCTACATTCATGTCACAATTTTTGAGAACATTTTCACTTTGGGGGCATATAGTAGTATGGTTGGTTGCTGTTCCGGTAAGGGCTGTAGGCTTTCAAGGGACAAGATCCAGCCTATTATTATAGCTTGATTTGAAGCCAAGATACGACCTTCCTCAGCTGTTTTCTACCTGAAGAGATGTTGAAGTACTTAAAGTCTTATACTTGCAGAAAGGATTTGAGCATTACCATATTGGTTGTGCATGCGCAGAGTAGGAGTAGTACCATAGATACCACATCATTAATGGAAATGAGGGTTATACTTGTTTGTGAAAACCTAAGCTAACAACATCTTAAGGACCTTAACTAGCAGCCGCTAGGCGATGGTGCCATGGCAGCTCGTGTCTATTGTGCTCTACACTATTGGGATGGATGGATTCCTCTTGCAGTAAACCTCCTGATGCCATGCACTAGTTGTTTTGTTTGGAGATTATCTTGACTGCTTCATATACAATCGGCTGCCACAGAATTTGTGAATCCACTCTATTAACATTTTCGTGTTTGTAAAAGTGGAAAGTCTGGGTACATCCTTGTTTGTGATACAAGCACCTTGGCCAAATATTGCAGGCAGAAGACCTTAGGCAAGCAGTTCTCTTAGCTCTGAGTAACAAGCTGGACAAAAAGTCTCCCTGGGATAATGATGCCGAGTTGCGTGCAGCTGCAGAAGCCATTTCTTACGAAGATTGGGCTGTTGACTTCAATCAGGTATGTCAATGGTTTCTCTCTCCAGCTTGGACCTCAAAAGCAAATTTGGATATCCTGTGGAAATACCAATGTTGCCTACTTCATTTGGTGTATTTTGATGCTGGTTTCTTCTCTTAAGGCACAGTACACCAGCTTACCTTACAACTCCAAGGATAACTTTCTTGACATAAGGGATAACTACAACAGCGTTAACTTCTTGTCTACCCAATGTTCTGAATCACTCACTGGGACTCAAGGGACTTTCTGAATCAGAATGTGACAGGCAGATGGCTTAAAGTACTGCGTGAGCATTGGATGTGCCTTGCTTTACCATGCCAGAAGTGGAGGTAGAAATTCATTTGTGTTTCTTAGGTTTCAGTGAAAAAAATTCTCTTCTTTGTGAAGACAAAAGTTTCATTGTAAAGTTTCTTTCTTTATGTCTATGTCAGATCCTTGGTGCGACTTGACCTGGCAGTAAAATGTGGCCAAGAATACTCAATCTCGAAGACTTGAGCTATCAGCTGTCAAAGCTTGGTTTCTGCAATTCTGAAATGCTTTCTCACCTTACTGCGAATCCTGATATAGTGCATCAGTGGTCCAAGTAACATCCAGTTTGTGGCACTATTTCAGCTGGTGGTTGGCGAAAAGCTGGGGAATGGTTCTTCAGGCGGCTTATACCGAGGGAAATATTTAAGCCAAGATGTAGCTATTAAAATCATTGACATGGACATACATTCGGACACCCGGCAGCCAGTTCCAGCAGCAGAACGCCTGCAGATATTTAAGCAGGAGGTATTTATCCTGAGGTAACCATTTTCTGGGCAAGCTATCTTTTCAGTATGTTGAGAGCCTATCTGTGCAAATTTGTGTTCAGAAGTGGAAGTATCTGTATCAACTTCTAACTGTTGCAGGCAGCAGCTCACATAAGTTGATTCTGATCTTTGCTTTTTCAAAGACATTTTCTCTTTTGACTTTCAGGTTTGTTTATGCTGAATTCAGCTTGCCATCTGAATTATTTGCGCATGTCTTTCGGTTTAGAATGTTCTCAAGTTCCTTGGTCCATCGGTTTAAGTGTTTGCTCATTGTTGAGGTCCCTTAATACAGGTTTTTATTGTACTAGCAGTTTGAGTGTGCTGTTCAGTGTCTTTAACTCAATAGCTGGATGTATACGGCATAAAATACACGTGGTTATTACTATTGAGAAAAGTTCTTAGCAACATTGAAATTTGAAGTAGATACACACAGTACTAAATTTGGCATCATCCTTCATGCATGACAGACCTGAGTGATGGGTGGCGGAGAGGAGGTTGACATAGCAGTAAATTGGAGATGAATGCAGACTCGTCAGGCATAAAAACTTGTTGCAGTTCATCGGTGCATGCTCATGCTGGCCCAAGCTTTGCATTGTCACTGAACTCATGGCTGGTGGGAGGTATGTCAGTTTCCTTCTCCGCTGGGTTTGGGGGCGCATTGCACAGTTTTTATGATTCCTCTAAGACCTTCACTCTTTTCTATTCCATTTGCAATCAGCCTTGGAACAGTTGACGGGGTGTCTCTAGGTTGTTGGGCTGCCAGCATGCAAATTGTGATGGAGAGAAGGAAGACACAGAAATTTAGTTCGCAAAAGGTCGAGTAGCCCAAGTGACACAGTAGAAACACATAGAACTATCAAAACCAAGGGAAGAAAAGGAATTGTATGTCGAAGGTCCAAAGGGGAAAGGTATAGAACATCACTGTAGAATCCAAAGGCCGACAAATACATCAACTACAAATATTGCTCAAGAGTTATCTGTGCAAGTTGCTCAGCTCTTCAGATCCTCTTAGCTAGAGTCCTCACCAGGGATGAGGGATCCAGAGATAGAGGGAGAGATGAAAGAGATTTTACATTTGTGGGCAGAGCAAGGCCCATGTGACAAAGTCTAACTACAGAAATCAAAGAACATATCATACCCCCACTACTGCATGAAGGCGTAATTCCTCATGCAGAAATAGAAAGTCTTACTCATGGGACCGATGTACCCACCAGACCATGCTTGGTCTAGTGGTTAAACATATGTAATGTACACTATCCTTATACACAATGTTTAGTGGTATACTCTGAACTATACACATAGAATATGGAAAGAGGAGATGTCATTGGTGTTGCATATTGACATGCTACTACCTGGTGCTGCTTCTGTGGTGGTGGGAGCAGTGTGCGAGATCTGTTAGATGTTCGGATGGGTGGCTTAGATGTTGCAGCAGCTGTGAAAGTGTTTCGAGACTGTGCCAGGGGAATGGATTTCCTACACAAGTGAGAGAAAGTGATGTCTTTCATAGTATAGCTCTTGTTTCTGATGGCTTAGACAGGTTGTATTGCGTCTGCCTTGATTTTAGACTGTAGTGAAGTTTATTGTCTGTCTTCTTTTCTCTTTTCTAATTCTCGCTATTGCCTGAGAGTTCCATGTAATTCTATCACTCATGATTTTGGTCCAGAATTAAGTGATTATTTTTTGTAACTTAACAGTCATTCTTACAATCATGTGTGAAATGTGATACGGTCATTGGTGTGATCTCTTTTCTCTTAACCATGGAAAATAATGGTTTTATGTGCCATATGATCATGTATTGGCTTCTTGGACTCTTCCTCTTTCAGATTCGTCCAGTATTACGGTGAACTCAGTTCTTATTCTTGAGCATCTTTTGTGACAAAAGGACTCGTCCCTTATTCATTTCCCAGTCCATACAAAGTTCTCACTCTATCTTGCTTGAACAGGAGAGGAATAGTGCACCGGGATTTGAAGGCTGCAAATCTGCTCATTGATGAACAGAATGTAAGGCACTTCGTAAAGCCTCAATTTGATCTGTGTGAACTTGTTTGTTGAGGGGGCGACCAACAAAGGAAGGGGCATAAGGGGTGTGGACAGTACTGATCTGTATTTGAATTGCAGGTAGTGAAGGTTTGTGATTTTGGCGTAGCTCGATTGAAGCCTTCTCCTGTCAGGGGCCCTGATAAGAGGAAATTTTTTTGGCCCGCCGAAATGACCGCAGAGACAGGCACCTACCGTTGGATGTCGCCTGAGGTAAATATTCAAGTCCCTGAGCTGCCTTATATACATCAACAACTAGTGTGAACCCTCTGCCTTCAAGTAGCGCATTTTGTGAAGCTTTTGATTTACTTCTTTCAATGTCCTTGTCTCATGTGATAACTTAATGTTGAGTGGTAGTGTTGAGACTTGTCTGCATTTCATCTTGGTTTTTTCATGTAGTGGTCTCTTTTTAATAGGCCAAGATGTAAACAGAATGGTAGGTGCCTATGAACAATGAAGCCTCTGCTAGCAGCAAGAGGTACTTACTCAGGTTTCTGGTAAAGAATTATCTCACTAGAGATGTAAGAAAATTGAATGAATGGACTTGTTGGCATCCCTACTCCTTCAGGAGTTTTGAAGTTGGAGAAGTTTTGAAGCCAGGCATCTGACTTGAAGTATTCATGTAGCTCCAAAGTATTATGTATCTGTTAATGACACTGGCATATGTTTGGGACTCTGGAAGGTGCTGGAGCATAAGCCGTATGACCACAAGGCAGATGTCTATTCATTTGGCATCACTATGTGGTACATCACCATCCCTCTCCATGGATGCATTATATTTCTTCCTTGTCTTTCGTTCCTCCTTCTGTGTTGTCCCACTGGTGTCCCCTGGGCACTTGGGATTTCATTTCATTCCATTTCCTCCCACACCTATGAGGCTGTCCACCTTAGAGGATCTCTGGATGCTCAATTGTGGGTTTTGGGCTGCTTGTTGAGGTCCCCGCTCCTTTCTCTTGTCATTCTTTTTTTCTTTCCAAAAGCTCTTTGACTTCACATGGATGGTATAAAGCTCCTTTCCTTTCCTCCCATGAGCTCTGAGCTTCCCATGGAAGTTTCTTTCTACCAGGACACTTCCTGGTCCTCCTTGATGATAGAATTTTACAGCCCAATTACCTGTCTGGAACTTCCATCTCTTCTATGTGTTGGGAAGGTTTGGTGGGACTCACACAGCTGCGGATAGAAACCGGTAGATGCGATTACACTCTACTCTCTACTACGCTATCCAGGGTTGATACTATTGCCTATTGTGGGACAGCGAATCCCTTGCTGAGGTCTTTCATTACGAGGATCAGAAATGCTTGGCAGCACACCTATATGAGGCTTTCCATCTTTGAGAATCTCCTGATCTCCTGAGAATTTCCTTAAGGCTGCTGATGTTCCCAGCTCACTCGGGGCATAGGTGGTGCTCCTCACGTTAAAGCTTGTCCCACCTACCGGCCTCTGTCCGCAGACTGGCTGAACCTCCCCAATTCCCTTAGAAGTGAGGGAGATGAGCTGCAGACAGGTAAATGGGCCGCAAGGTTCTATCTTCGCAGAGACCAAGAATGTCTCTGGATAGAACTGCAATTTTGTTGTATGGTTGGCTGGTTTCCATGACCACCTGACATTAAGTTCTAGAAGGATACAAGAAAGACAGTGGGGCCGTTCCATCACAGGGTCTATTTACCTAGACACAATGTTTTAATACACATTTCAACAAAAGAAATGATTTCTTCTTTCACTGGCCATTGTACTATGAGATCCATGGGATATTCAATTGTCTGTTCATGGTAACCAATCTCTCACAGGTCTTCCATTATGTGCATCCGAAATGCTTGGCAGCTTATGTGCATGAGGCGTTGACTCTTAGACAAACCCTTTGAGCAATAGTTGCTTTTGGGCTGCTTGTGGAGGGCCCCTCTCTTTTCCTTTTCCGTTTGTTTCTCACGTTAAGCTTTCCAGGGACGTGATAAAGTACCATTTCATCATACTGCTCTTTGTCCCATGGGGCCTCTTCTGCAGATGTAATGAACCTTTCTTTCTCCTTCCTTCTGAAGGAAAGGATGTTATGAAGCACCATTTCATTTCTTCTGACAACTTTTCTTTTCTAGCTGGTTTTCCATTTTCCTTCTTCTGAAGACCTCTTTCAGCATGCCATGGATAGAAGTTCCTTGTTCGTCCCTCCTTTTGTCTTCTTGCCTTAAATCACTCATATCCAGCCAATCCAGCTGTTAAAGCAACACTCACTCTCTGGAATGTTATCAGCTGTGGGGCATTATGTGAGTTTGGTACCAGTACAGTGATGGGAAAACCCGTTGACCAGCTCCAGGACTTTAGTATACTGTGTGGTTAGTCTGAAGGTTATGCCATAGCCAAGGTGCACATGGAACAGTAAAGGCACATCTCTCCACATGAAACTAACAGCTACCATCATGTTGGTAACATGGACCAGGGAGGTGTTGACAGGAGGGGTACCATATGCTGGCCTAAGCCCCTTGCAGGCAGCAATTGGAGTTGTACAGCGGTATGCCTACTTTTCCCCTTTAGTTTCTGAAAATACATTTGTTTGCTTGAGTATTTGGTTGTGACTTCCGGTAGCTGTTCTTTCAAAATGTGTGATCTTAGCTGAAATCACCCCAAAACTGCCATCCATGTAAATTGTGATTCATCTATGTAAGTGAACTCTGGGTAGATCATGGCATGTTGTTCTTACAAATATTCACAGCTTGTCTTGCATATAAATTTACCTGGATTTGAATGACAGTTCTAAGTTGCTATTGATCGTTTGTTTTTTGGGGATCCTTGGTTCCTGATACAAGGATTTGATTGTAACAACAGGGGGCTTCGCCCAGAATTTCCTCCTTTTCTAGAGGAAAGACTCGCTCTGTTAGCCCAGCACTGCTGGAACCACGACCCCAGGCAGCGGCCTGAATTCAGTGAGGTGCATTGTGAATTCTGCTGGCCTTCCTGATTTGTATGCTGTCTGTGACAGAGACTATTTGTCTGGTTGTCAAGCTTGTGTTCACGTTCTTTTCCTTTGGTTTTGTCACTAACTTTTTGAGGCCAAGCCCAGCCTGGCCAATGTAAACGAAGAATCTGTATACCTTGAGATTTATCAACTTGTTCGCTGTTGCATATTGCCTGTCTCAGCATTTATCGAACATAGGTTGCAATAAAACTGTAGAGAGGTCTGATGGTCAGGAATGTGGCGTACAATGCTTTTGCAGGTACTGGCAGTGCTAGAGGGAATGGTATCCTCGGCTGTCTCACCCCGTAAAGGCTTGTTTGGGAAGAAAAAGCTCCCCGCCTCCAGCTCCTCATGACTACCTCTGTTCTTTACCCCGGTCTCATGCTGATTGTGGACTGCCTTCTAGGAGTTGTATGGAAGGAGACATCCAACTTTGTATATAGTTTCCGGGCAACATGACACTCTTGTGCACAAGGATTAGGCCAGCCTCTTCCACCCATAGTAAAAGTAATGGTTGGAACGTCTAGAGACCCACGAGTATGGAGTGCCTTGCTGGTTACTAATATGCCCTAACTTAGAACTCTCACATCTATTCATGTGAACTAGTGGAGGGGTTTGACCTGGAGTCTCCCTGTGCAGTAATATTTAAATCCCTTTGAGAGGCTCTTATTTGGGCCTGAGTTTAGCAGGGATATCGGGCTTCGATACTGGGACAAAGTTGTACATCAATTACAGCCTTAGCTAAGTTTGCAGCTCCGAGTTATTGCCAGAGTCTAGCGTGAAGTGACAAGATGTGGTAACTTTTGTGATCGGGGCTTTCTTGATTACTCTTGACAAGTCTAGACTTGAGGTGCTTGAGTCCTTTGGTCATGGCACAATGGAGGTGGAATGGAAGTTGAAATGCACGTGTGCAAAAAGATTAACCTCTTGTGTCTTTCTAGAAAGGTACATGGCAGGAATGTCCACTGTCATCTCTATGTTATTTGATGGTGGTGAGATGTCAAAGATTTCTGTCCCTATTCATGTCACGCTCTAACATGAGCTTGTGTGTTTGAATCTTTTCCCAGTGGAACAGCAAATATATGATTGAAGCTTACAGTTTCAAAATTGACGCCCCAAGTGCAATGACACAGGGACATGGGAATTTCAGGGACCTGGGAATTTCAAGTACACTTATTAGTTCTGCAGGTAGAGTTGAATGACAGGGTAGAACTCACAGTAAAGCTAGAAGACAATGTACAGAGCTAATTTTGAGGTCGGAGGGCGGGTCTAATATAAATCTTTAAGCTAAGTCTGCATCTACCCTTTGACTCAAAGAATTAATCTTTGGAAGTCCACTACATTGACAGGTCCAGGCACAAAGATTAGAAAGTTGAGGTGCCTCACAAACCTACAGTTCGACAGAAGGAGCTGCTCATTGTTTAGGCGAGGGATGCAGTACATATTTAAGAACTTAGAAGCAAGTTCCCGTTGAACAGATCATACCAACCCAAGTGAACCACATAAACCTACAAACTCCCAAATTCATTAGACATCACCGAAGCATCTTGACTAGTGGAGTCTTACCTCTTTCTCGAACCTCCCTGCCAAAGCATGGTTATAGAGACTAATGGGAAAGCACCTGCTCAGCAGTCATGTGCAGAGTGAAGCCTCAGTCTGAAACTATATAGCCTCAGTCTGAAAGAATTGTTGCAGCAGCTTGTCATGCTGTGCTATTAAACGTGTCTTGTATTTGCTCACCCAAGGCTTACTGCGATCCCTATCACTTTATATCGAAAACATCACCCCAGAAGGAGTGCAGATTATGAGAGACACATGGAAAGGCAGAAGAAATGTCGACAACACTGGCAGATCTGCACATATTTTTGCATATCATCCTACTCTGTACCATTTAGACCTCATACCCAACAGCTCACCAAACCATAAAACTTCCACATCTAGTAGAGAATTCCGTCTCTTGGGGAGACACATCATTTGCTGCATGTCCAACAAAGCTCTGGCCTCAGGCTTGCATTGGAATGCTGCTCAAGTATGCATTCGACTGGTGTGCTGTGCTGCGGTTACAGCGTTTGCGCACGGCGAGAGAGAAGAGAGCGATGCCAGCGTGCGGGCCGGAAAGAAATTCGGGTAGCAGCGCGGTTTGTTAACAGGTGTAAAACGGATATGGAGTCATCAGGATATGAAGATGTGAAAAAAATATTCTATACCCTGCCAATGATACCCGTCAGTACCCGACGGATATCCGCCCTAAAATTAGTAACCTGAGATCAGCTGTGTATGCAAGTTCCGAACCAATTTCATATTTCATACTAAAGCAAACCGAGCTATATGTATTCCAATTGGTAATACCCCAAACTGGCGGATATCTAAGGAAAATGCTCACAAGCAAGCCCGTAGGAAAGGGAGCTGATTAGATTTGAATGATACGTCAAGCTGCTGCTGATCTTCCAGAGTTTCTGTCCTGCTCTCTCTCTCTCTCTCTCTCTCTCTCTCACACACTTGCTTCTGACTAGTGGCAGCCATGTCAGAGAGTGGAAATTTGAAGCAGGCACATGAGACAAGGAGGGAATCAGGTAGAGCAGGTGTGGGTGTGCCGGCGGCACTGGCACACACACAGGGATCTTCGTTGATGGCTGACTATGAGTGGCCCGAGCATGTGCGCCCCTCCGTAGCCCACAACGACTATGGGGGATCCGAAAGCTTGCCTGTCATTGACCTGTCCGGGCTCACCACGGTAACTTTTGGCGTGTGTGAACGTGAGGCTAGCAGGCCGGAATCAGTTACATGAAAATTGAATGAAAAGACAATACATCTCATCGTTGATTGTGAGTAACAGTGGTGGTGTGGTATCCATGGGGCGCACCATGAATGGTGGATTGCCTGCGAGCTGAACAGCAATGCCGAACTAAGTAATCATACCTACAGAATTTCGTCTCCATGTCCAATTTAAAGTTTAAAGAGGGGGTGGATAAATGATGCTCCATTGCCTGCAAGAGCGGTGCAACGGGTTTAAAGACATCCCAAGTATAGACTAGCAGATGCTCCCACCTTGTGAACACAACCAGTAGTGAAGGGGATGGATTTCCCATTCAGTCGTTTGCTGTGAAGTTTACCCTCGATCTGGTCTTTGTTACTATGCTTACAGGGAGGGCAAACTGGGAGACACAAGATTGTGAAAGAGATTTGCAGCGCATGCGAAGAGTGGGGCTTCTTCCAGGTACACCAGTCAAAGTATCTTTGGTTTAATTAACTTAACTGAGCTTGGCACCGGTAGTGTTGTAAAAGGTCAGCCTTCACTCCAGATTCATTCCAGAGTTTCTCAAGGGAACGTGTTGTCATGTACCTCCTGTGTCATTCAATTCTTTGTTTCTCAGGGTGGTCTATCCACCACAGACATGACATCTTTCTTATCCATTTCAAATGACCGATTTGAGGTGATGTCTGGTTCTTACCAGGTCATCAACCATGGCATTCCTCTCACCCTTGTACAAAGAACGCAGGCGCATGCTGCTGAGTACTTCGCTCTTCCTTTAGAGCAGAAAAAGAGAGCGGTTGGTGTCGGTAAATCTGGATATGGAATCGCTGGTTACAGGCTAGTCCCTCTCCCTCTTTTCGATGAAGGGGTTGCTTTAAAACATTGGGCTAAAGGTGGAAATGGAGTACTTGGATACACTAGATTTGGATACAGAGATGCAGCATGGTAAGGCGTCTTGAGGGGGAGGGGGTGGGAGATAGAGCAAGCGGATCAAGCTTTGATAATGTTTATGTACTTTACCAGCTTGTTATGCTTGTGTTTTAGGTATGCTGGACGCCCGTGGTTTGAAAGATTCCAAGTTGCTTGGGGAAGGCAGGGCCAGCTGCAAGAACATGCCCTCCAAGTCTATGGCTTGGGAAAGCCTGCTTATACTGAGTTCAGGTACCTGTGATTGAGATGTGCAAATAAGTTCTGCTGAAGATCTTTCCTGTGATTTCAACTCAAGTGTGGTGTGATTTTACCTGATGATATCAGTGTAGATTTCAAAGGGCTGTCTTGTAACCAAAGTCATTCATTTGGGAGATAGCTTTGTTCTTTGATAATCGTCATGACAATGGGATCTGGTTAGAGCAAATTATAAGAACTACGATAGAGCTCCCAAACCCAAAGGTCTATGCAAGGAGACCATGTCAGTCAGACCTACCTTTGCATGTGACTGATCAAGTTGTGAACAAAGGATATGGCATGCCAATCCTCAAATTTTACACAAGGCAATCAAAGCCTGCACGCGACCCATTAAAGCAGAATTTTAGGATGTCTAGGAGCAATAGCAACCTCGACAACAGACAATTTGTATGAAAAGGCTGGCTTGTGGCTGGGGCACCTTTAACTTCCGTTTGGCTGACTAGCCAAAGGAAGCAATTTGAAGTTGGACCATTTGCAGTGGACCAGTGAAAAAACCCAAACTTGGGATTGTTCAATTGTGGATTATATCATAGTAGATTAGGAGTTGTTTCCTCAGTATGCCAAAGTGTTGATTGATAGAACCGATAGTGGTGGACTCTTCACTCTGAGGTCAAAAGGTGTATTCTTAACACTAAGAGATCTGTAAAACATTCTATTAGAAAGTGGAGCATAGAGAAATTCTGGAGGGAAGAGGTCAAGATAGAATTCCTTTCAGAAGACAATGTGAAGAGTTGTACTGTGACATTAGCTTGAACCACCACAATGGTAATGATTCTGGTTGGCTTTACAGCGTTTGTACGGGCCGGAAAATGAGCAGCAAGTACACGCTTTAAGGAATGACAAGGTTGAAGTGTTGACTTCTATGGTTGAGATTGTGAATACCTTTGAAACGCACTATAGCCATCTTGGCTGTGAACGTAACTCTAATAGTGCGGGGTTTTCTAAAGAATGGAATGATATAGTAGAAAGAGCCCTATGGTCCAAGACAGCCCTGATGATTGTTGTGTTCTCATCAGAGAGCGACCCTGTTCAGGACCATCAAGAACATAGTCTTATGCACCTCTGTGCACCAACTTTCAAAATCTGGAGGCTGAGCCTATCTGGCCCTCTAGGGGTCTAATTTCTGGGCAACTCAAACACAGCTGATTGATGCTTGTGTGAAAGGCTTTCTAGAGGAAATCTGGAAAGCCTGAACCAATTATTTATACCATTGTAAGTCTCCACTACTGGAGTGAGCCCCTCACAAAGGTAGTGTTAATTCCCTCTTGTTCCGTCCAAACTGGGTGGGGGGTCTATGGCCACAAGGCCACTCAAACATCTCATGAGTACATTTTATTCTCACCCTCACACATACACCCACCCACACCGACCCACCTCCAAGAGGTGCTCCATCTATGTGCAGCAATTTAGTGTGGTTTTTCTAGTTCTTTGTTTGTTATATATTTTGTCCCACAGTCTGTTGGATTTTCCATGCTATAAAGTTCCCTCTTTCTTTTCTTAACATTTTTCAACCCCTTTGTTTGTGTTAGCACATGCGTGGAAGCGTACTTCAAGGCCACAGAAAATCTCTCCATGCAAATTTTGGAACTCTGCGCTGAAGGTCTTGGGTTAAACCACACAACCTTCACCAAACCTTTTAAGAAAGGAAATGAGTCCCTGGCACGCTTCACCAGCTACCCACCATGCCTACAACCCTCAAAGACGCTTGGCGTCGGTGTCCACACTGATACTTTCATGCTCACAATACTGCACCAAGATCATGTTGGAGGCCTCCAAATAATGGGAAAAGATGGTACATGGGTAACTGTAAAGCCTCGTGTTGATGGCCTTGTTATCAATGTTGGTGATACTCTGCAGGTTCGTCTCTCTGTCTCTCTATGATTTTACCGATCTATTTACTGTGGGTTAACTGACTTGGGAAGTAGACACATTCATGAACCTTTCTGGGGTGCATGGTGAACTACATGGACACCTTAGATGAGGATCATGGGATGTGGTTTCCGAATAATGATATTAGCGCATCCCCTCGGCCTGAAGACAATGTCCAGGGTATTCTCATCAGAGACCGACCGTCTTCAGGACCATCAATCAAGAACATAGTCCCTGCACCTATGTTCACTAACTTTCAAAATCTGGAGGCTGAGCCTAAAGCCCTGGTCCTGTTGGGGTGTAACTGTTGGCAGATCACACACAGCAGACTGATGCTTGTGTGAAGGGCTTTCTAGAGGAAATCTGGAAAGCCCGAACCAATTGGATATATCAAGGTAAGTCCCACCACTGGAGTGAGCCCCTCACAAAGGTAGTGTCTGTTCCCTCTTGTTCTGGGGACGGGGTCTATGGCCACGGCAAACAGTCTTATGAGTACACACGTACACAAACACACACACTCTCTCTCTCTCTCTCTCTCTCTTGGATGACCTCAAGAGTCTACCCACTCTCAGCACTAGACTGAAATTTAAACTCAGGGCAGGAAGCCTACCTTTGAACAGCAAACAGAAGCAGAGAGGAAAGGGAGAGTGCAATTGCCCGTTGTGTGGGCAATCTGAAGACAGTATTCATTTTCTGATACAGTCCGGGGTTCTCTCACCAAAGAGACGCTCTCTTCAAATCTATTAAGGGAATTGTGCCTGTACCCCTGTTTACCAACTTTGAAAGTCTCGAGGCTGAGCCAAAAGCCCAGGCCCTCCTGAGGCCTAGTTTTTGGGCAAATCACACACAGCAGATTGATGCTTGTGTGAAGGGATTTCTAGAGGATATCTGGAAAACCCGGATTAATTCTTTATATGGAGGTAAGTCTTACTACCAACGTCAGCCCCTGACAGAGGTAGGTTCTGTCCCTTTTGTTCCCGCTCAAACTGGGCGCGGGGTCAATGGCCACAAGGCTACAGCAAACAACATCTTATGAGTACAATCTCTCTGATACTTCTGAAAGCAGCATATATCTATTTCTTATCTTTCTCTTGGGAGGAATTTGATAGTCTATTTTGGATTATCCTTCCTTATGCCAAAGTGGAATTAGGACTTTGTGCCTTGCACTATCTGCTACTACATGGTCTGTGAAGAAAAGGAGAATGGTACGTCCATGAAGGTTCCTAGTGAACCAACATGACATCTGATAGCGAATTAATCTCTCATATACTGTGCCAGGCCCTGTAGCAGCAGCATACTGGGGTATATGTGTACACCGTCTACATGATCCGGTCAATGTACTTTGCTCTTTTGGCTGGTCTACTGTAGCCAATGCCCTCTGTCAGAATTAGGAAACCTGAAAATGGGAGGCTGAAATTGATGTGGTAGTATTGTTTATCTAGTGCTGGACTATCAAGCGGAAAAGGGTAGAGGAGATTTTAAGTACCTGGACATCAGGCAGGAACTGACCCTGCTGGAGAAGCTGAGTTGGAGGCTGAATTGTCTAAGGAGTGTGTTGGAAGCACACAGAATGTCCAAACAAAATGAAGTCAGGCATAAAACCTCTCTGAACTTGGTTCCAGTCTGTGACTCGGGCTTAAGGATGACCTGAAGTGCCTACCTACCCTTGGCACTAGACTGAAATTTGAGCTCGGGGTGGGTAGTCTACCTTGAACAAAAAACAGATGCAGAGAGGAAAGTGAGATTGTAAATGCCCAATGTGCGGGCGGCCTGAAGACAATATCCAATTTCTATTTTCTGATGATGACCCTGGGACTGCTCTTCCACTCAACCATGGATCTGTAGGCTTGGAGCAACGGTCGGTTCAGAAGCGTGCAGCACAGAGCAGTCCTGAATGAAAAAGAGTCACGGATCTCAATGATCTTCTTCTGTTCAGTTGCGTCCGAGACACAGATTTCTGCTCCTGCCGAGCTTGTCGATGCTGATCATCCACAAAAGTATCGGCCCTTCACATGGGACGAATACACAGGTCATATCCGAGAGTTAGAATCGCATCAGCAAGAAGCGGGTAACAGCAAATCCAGCCCGCTTGAGGCTTTTGCACTTAACTAGCTTGTTAGTTGCCAAGCATGCCTCCATTCCATGGTTTGTTGCTTGATAAGCACAAATGCCTCTTGAAAACTGGAAACTCAAGCATATGTACTCCACTACCTCCAAGTAACTGTAAATCAAACACTGTTCTTTAGCGCTGCATTAACAAGCTTTCCTAGCAATAAAGTGAGCTTTGAAAGCTGTCAGTAGACACATTCTTTTAAGGAAACGTTTTTTGTTGCTTTGCTTGAAGTTTGCAGTCAGAAACGAGCATTTGTACTTTGGTAGACATTCGGACAGTTTGAATTATATGGAGGTTCATAGCTTCACAATCTTGAAATCCTCATATCCTCCTCTATTGATTTGAGAGGGGGGGTATGTGGAAGTAAATGTATACAAGCTTTGGCTGGAACTGCAGATTCTTCTCCTATGGATTGTTGGAATGGTGGACCTTTTCAGTCTTCTGCAGTCAACTCTATCTCGATGTACCACATTGTCCTGTTTCACATCCAACTATCTATTAATACAATGCGTCTATACATCACAAGCGCCACCCCGTGCGCGTGACCCCACCCGCCCCCTCCCGCGACGGCGAGGTTCCCTCTCACGTCCATTGCGTAACGTTACAGCAAATAAAATTACAAAGATTGCAGAAGCATACCGTATGTGCATGTTTGGTTACAAATCATTTTGTACCTGCCAGAAGACCATCGGGGACCATCCGCAAGCCGTTTGTAGCTGCCAAACGGTAGGTCCATCCAGTTCATCGCCTGGGCGAAGTGAGTTTGTACCTGGCAGAGGACCATTCAGTTCATCTTCACATGGCCACTCACAGCTACCATCATGTTGGTAGGGATGTGTTGACAGGAGGGGTACCATATGCTGGCCTAAGCCCCTTGCAGGCAGCAATTGGAGTTGTACAGCGGTATGCCTACTTTTCCCCTTTAGTTTCTGAAAATACACTTGTTTTGAGTATTTGGTTGTGACTTCCGGTAGCTGTTGTTCTTTCAAAGTGTGTGATCTTAGCCGAAATCACCCCAAAACTGCCATCCCGGTAAACTGTGATTCATCTACAGTTTCAGTGAACTGGGGGTAGATCATGGCATGTTGTTTTCACAAATATGCACATTTCCCGAATCTGTTAATCACTTGAATTTGAATTTGAATGACAGTTTCTAAGTTGCTATTGATCATTTGGTTTTTGGGGATCCTTGGTTCCTGATACAAGGATTTGATTGTAACAAGAGGGCTTTGCCCAGAATTTCCTCCTTTTCTAGAGGAAAAACTCGCTCTGTTAGCCCAGCCCTTGGAATGACAGCTGAAAGGTCATACTTGAACATCATCTAAAGGTGGATGGTATCTTGCTACCGGTTTGGCTAACTTCTTTGGCATATGTATTGTGTTGTTTAGACTGGCCAGCAAACAGCTAGGTGACTTTGAAGATGTTTGTTGTGAAGTTCAATCATTCAAGGATTGGATGTAATATACTTTGTAGGCATCCGTTTTGTAGGATCTGCATCCCACGCATTAGTGTTTGCAAGATTGCGCAGATAGCTTGTGAAGCCTTAAAACAAGCCTGAAGCATATACTCTTTTCCTCTCAAGAAGCAAGGTTGCACAACAAAGGGGCGAGCGGAAAGAGCAAACAACGCGCGAGAGGAGGATCAAACACACGGATCTGACACAAAGTAGCTCTCATCCAAAGCTTATACACCAAAATCACATATATACTAACATCCGAATACACCGCCCTGACCTTGTGTCAGGGCGCCGTCTTTATACAAAAGCCCTAGCTTTAGTGGCCCGCCGCATGGCAAGGCGTCACAAGCCAAAGCCCACAGCGTCGCCTTGTAGCGCTGGATCTGATGAAGGGCCAGGATGGAGCCACCAGCCAAAACTAACCCTAACCTAGATATCATTGTAACGGTTTAACGGCTTTACATGCCAAAAAAATATACTATGGATGTGTATCGCCGTTTTGGATGAAACAGGCCATTTCTAGGCTAAGCAAATATGGGGCTTTACATCTGTGAAGCCTACCCCCCACGAAAAATCTTGAGCTCCGCGAAGGAAAACAAATAATAGAGAAATATCACCCTCCACTGCTGGGTGAAAAACCTACTAAGGAAAAACCTGGCACCCGCAAGTTGGGCCGAGGACAAAACCCTTGGCTAGGAAAACCGTGCAGGGAGTACAGATGGTGATATGAAATGAAACTAAATGTTTGAAGTCCTAGAGAGGTCAAGTCCTACGACCCCAAGAGTCACCATCCGCAAACTAAGACTAAGTCGCTGAGAAAAGAAGAGGATCAAGCTGAAGTAGATCGGCTAAGAAGATCAAGACATCACCCCACCGTGCGCCCCTCCACATTATATAAGATCAAAAACTAGCTCGGAATGCACCAAGTCTGTCAAGGAAACAAGTTCATCCCGCACTTCAGTATTAGAGCCTTGTGGAATAACGAGAGCACGTCGCCCACGTAAAATCTGATAGATCAAGTATGGACCGTCGATCTTGAGCTTAGATTTGCATGCATGCTTGCCATGCTATAATCGAACGCGCACGGTCTGTCCTACCTGAAACATGTTAGAATACTTGACACGCTTGTTAAAATTACGGGCCTGGGTAAGCTGAGCCTTACCAATGTTCGTCTTGGCATCATGGATAGACACCGCATGCCGAGCATGAAGATCCTCAACAAAGGTCTCAAGATCAACCGGATCAGCAACAGTAGAGATAAGAGGGGTAGAATGCAAAGTTGAGACACACTTGTGACCATACAGCAACTCAAAAGGAGTCTTCTTGGTGTTAGCATGCACATCGGTGCGATAAGCAAAGAGAATAGGGGGAAGAAATGTACCCCACTCCCTGGTAAGTGTGCCATTCTTCTCCAACATTCGGCAAAGAGTTTGGTTGAAGCGTTTCGTGAGGCCATTGGTATGGGGATGGTATGGGGCGGTGGTGGAATGCTTAACACCGAAGTTGAAGCAAATCACCGTGAGGAGCTGGTTACAAAACTCCTTGCCTTGAGCCGTTAGAATCTCCCTATGACACCCATGCCGCATAAAGACCTCATTGAAGAAGAACTGAGCTACAGCATCACTAACCTTGGAACGCAAAGGCCGGACTTCTACGCACTTAGTCAAATAGTCGGTAGCAAAACACAAAAGGTAGCTTCGACCCTTTGATGTGAGTGCGAGGGGTCCTACTAAGTCAATGCCAACACGAGCAAAAGCATGGGTAACAGGCAAAGGCTGCAGCTCATACAAGATCCGGGCCCTAGGGAGAGCAATGTTAGCACGACAACCTTCATACTTAGAGATGAACTCGGTGACGTCTCGGTGAATTCCCAGCCAATAGTATACCTCTTGGATGCGGGCCACAGTTTTCTTGATACCAAGGCGACCTACATACAAGGAACAATGGAAACGCTCCAATAAAGCATTCAGCTGGCTCCGTGGTGGCACCTCCAGGTAGCATGGCACTCCCCCTCTAGTGAGCTCCTTGAAAAGCTTATCACCCATAAAACGGTGAGTAGATACATGATAGAGAATTTGTTTACGCCAGGACTCGGAAAGGCCAGCTGACGAACGCCCTGATTGGCATTGCTGGAGTAGCGCAACATGTAGCTGATCATCCATGACTGCACTGCACGTAAGAGGTAGACAATGGATTTTAAAGAAGGTGGTCTGGAGTGCCTGCACCTATGATCTCCAGTCAGGGATACCTTTATCTCATTTGTTACTACTCATGAACAGCCAAATCAGGCCTTGAGGCTCAAGCCAATAGTCACACCGGAGTGCAGCAGCTGAATTACAACAAACTCGGGGGGCCTAAGAAATAGAAGAGCTGAAATATAACAAAGAACTGCTATCAAACTATCCGAATTCTCACTAAGCGATAGATCCACCACACATACTAACACACGAATAAATCAACCAGGATCATCGAGAAGGCTAGACCAGCCCCAAGCAACCAATATGTCATGTGAATCCAAGGCCAATGGGTACTGATCTGCACACAGAAGGTTGAGAAGAGGGGCAGGATCAGGAAGAGGGGCTGCATCAGCAGCATCAAGGTCATCCAAGGTGAGCATAGGCCTGCTGACAGGAGGATCCACCCGTGTGAGTGCATCAACATTTGTGTTCTCCTTGTCTTTCTTGTAGACTATATCCATGTCAAATTCCTGCAAGTACATAGCCCATCTAGCAAGTCTGTCATGAAGTTTTCTTGGCTTCATAAGCACTTTAAGTGGAAGATGATTAGTTTCCACCACAAATCCGCTACCATGCAAATATTGTCTGTAATGCTTCACACCAAATACTAAGGCCAGACCCTCCTTATCAGATATGAAATAGTTCATTTCGTGACGATCAAGACGGCGAGATGCATAAGCTATTACATGATCATTACCTTCTCTTACTTGACATAAGATTGCAGAGATGGCAACATCTAATGTATCAGTCTGAAGCAAGAAATGCAATTCAAAGTTGGGAAACATCAGTATGGGAGCCGAACACAAAGCCTTGCGAAGGGTGTCAAAGGCAGCTTGATGGGAGAAGGTCCATTCAAACCTGGCATCTTTGCACAACACCTTGGTTAGAGGGTGGGCAAGCTTGGCAAAGTTCTTAATGAAGCGTCTATAATAAAAAGCCAGACCAAGGAAGGATTTGATACAATGTTTATCCTAGGGAATAGGAAAGCCCCAAAAAGACTCAAGCTTGGCAGGATCAGGAAGCAAACCATCTTTGGAGAGGATATGCAAGAAAGTGTAGCTCAGGCATGAATAGTTCACACTTCTTTGGCTTTACTTTGAGGCCTGCAGTACGTAATTTGCTGAACACACGCTGCAGGTCAGTCAAGTAGGTATCAAAACTGGTTGAATACACATTGATATCATCTACATAAATTAAGGCACATTCCCAACGAAGATTTTCCAAGACAATGTCCATGAGGCGTTTGAAGGTGGAGGTGGCATTGCATAAACCAAAGGGCATGGTCTCATATTGGTATTTGCCTATGCGACACACAAACGAGGTCTTTTCTTTGGCTGCTTCAGTGAGAGGAACTTGCCAAAAACCAGATGCAAGATCAAGAGATGAGAAAATTGTAGCACCATGCAATTGATCCAAGGTCTCATTGATCCTAGGCAGAGGGTAGGCATCTTTTTTAGTGATGTCATTCAGTTTCCTGAAGTCAACACAAAAGCGGGTGGTGCCATCTTTCTTTCCAACCAGGACAATAGGACTAGCCCAAGGAGAAACTGATGGCTTAATCACACCAGCATCAAGCATTTTCTAGACTTCCTCTTGGACTATAGCACGTTCTTTGACACTCTCTCGGTAAGCAAATTGTTTGATAGGAGGTCTTTCTGTAACAATGTCATGTTGAATGATGGGAGTGCGTCCTAAATCAGTGGACCCCAAGCTGAAGTCATCTAGATTTTTTGCAATAAACATCTCAACTCTCTTTCTTTGCCGTGGTACCCAACTTGATTTCAGACAGCACTTTGGCGAGGGCTTTCTTACCTTCATGACTGAGATCAGGAACAAGTGGTGGTGCAATTGCAGCAAAAGGCAGCAACAGCATCCAAGGGGCCATGTTGTATGCCTATGGCCTCTAGTCCAAAGCCAGCTTGCACCTCTTGTATTTCAGAAATGGGTAAGGCAGTGATGCGAGCCAGGACCTGCCCTTTCTTAATGGTCACAGAGAAACGCTCAGGGTTAACAATTAGAATCTTGACTTCTTGCCTATATCCCCTATCTAGAACACCTGTGGCGACTAGCCTTGTTTGAGAACTTTCGGTATAACTTCTTCCCAAACCATTACTTGCTGCTACTATAGCTTAAGGTACATAGCAGAACTGGAAAATTAAGCAGCAATACTTGATGCTTACATTTTTCCAAACTGCATTGTACATCAGTCTAAAATATTGCTGGCATTCAGGTGCTGCAAATCTGAGATACCCTAGCTCCCTTCCTTCTATTCTTTTGTAGAAGTAGAGCTCATGTGTTTATGATGATTTCATTAACACAGTCATATGGTTGAAAAAGAAGTATGTTTCATATCAGTGTGTACACAATTGATGTTACAATTTATGATGTTGCAATTTTGCTAATGGCAGTCAATCTCCTCCAGCCTTCAACTTCCAGGAAAAGAGCAGCTGGACAGAGGAAGGCCATGCCAGATTTGACCACTTTCTAGGTCATGGCAGGGATGGTTATATTGAGAGGTGCACAAATCAGGGTAGAATTCCTTGGAATAGCTATGGGCATCCCTGTTTTACCACCAGTACTAGGAACATGCCATTGATATAAGAGTTGAAGATCAGGCTGAAACTTGTAAAAATCATTCTAATTGAGGGTGGAGTGAGAGTTTTGTTGTACCTCTTTGACCATGGCTTGGACTCTGGAAAGATTGGCTGTAGCAGACCCAGCCTTGATTTTCATTGCTTTCAAAGGAACCACGATTTCATGCCACCTCACCATTGCTAAAGCGAAGGGAATAGTCTGTCAGGCTGATGGTGGCACCAGCTCCAGTCATCCAGTCAAGGCCTAGCAGGAATTGTTCCCCAATTGTAACTATGCAGGTCACCACCACCTCTTTCTTGTGAATCTTGATGGGCACAGTAACTAATCCCAGAGGCTCATATCTTGACCCATCAGCAATCGGAACCTCAATTCCTGAAGCAGAGCACCAAAGACTCTTACTACATTCAGAGGGATAGCAGATATGGTGCATCATGTATCAATCACGCAGGGAAAGCTTAGTTCATGGATGTGGCACTGAGCCATAAGGGGTCTGATTTGTTGGTCAGCAACCCTTCTGCTGAGAGGACAATGCAAGGCCTTGAAATTAGTAGATAAAACAGCTTGAACTGGTATAAGAGAGGTAGGGTTGGTATCTCTCTAGTTGAAAGGAGGGGAAGAACCACTAGCAACTTTCCTATTCTTGATTAGCTCTGGTAAGTCTGCCCTGTCTGGACAATGCTTAGTCTAGTGCTCAAAAGATCCATAGATGTAACATGCAGCACGATTACCTTCACATGCTTGCCCAGTTTGGGTGCGACCCCTATTATTGCCACTTGTTGGCCCTTGTGCCTGACGAGGCTACCAATTACGCTGTTGGTGGGCTTGCATTGCAGCAAATTAAATGGCTACAGACTCATTAAGACTGCCTACTGTGCTGTCAATCCTTGAAGGGTGAAGTCATATGTCTTACAATGCATAGCAGGAGGAACATACGACACAGATGTTGCAGCCATGCCAAGCTCGGAGCCCATTAGAGCTTGAAATTTGGCATGATGTTGCGTTGATTTGCTGTCAGCCAAGTCTGCCATCTTAAGGTTAATTTCTGCTAACATGGTTTTGTCATTGATAAAATGATGAAGCTGAGCCCAATTTTGAATAGCAGGGGGCAAGCCAAGGAGAAAATACCTTTTGACCATGCGATCTCTTTCTGCTGGGCAATAATGTTCTCAACAGCAGCAGACTTGATGTCTATGTAAAACTGCCACAAGGATTCTCCAGGCTGGTAAGTCTTGGAAGAGAACTTAGCAAAACAGTGGCTTCAACAACCGGAGGAGTAACAATAACAACACCAGCATAATAAGAAGTGGTAGCAGGGTCAATCTCCACACTAGGATTAGCTTCAACAGTAAGCGCCACACTAATCTGAAGAAAGAGGCTTTCCCTCTTTCTGCGAGCTACACAAGACAAGTCACGAAACGGCAGCCATCCCTTGCAATCACACCCCAACGCGCATCATGAGATGACAATATTGCAACAGCAGGAGAAAATATGGCAAGGCGAGGAGCCGCCATTGATCATACGTATTACCGAACCACTTAGGCAGCAGGATGTAGAACAGATCCCGTGAAAAAGACCTAACTAACCCTGACAGCGCGGGCAAGATCCACCAACGCCTATGGTACCCGACGATTCCACCATAAAACAAGCCTGAAGTATATACTCCTTTCCTCTCAAGAAGCAAGGTTGCACAACAAAGGGGCGAGCGGAAAGAGCAAACAACAGATGAGAGGAGGATCAAACACACGGATCTGAGACAAAGCGGCTCTCATCCAAAGCTTGTACACCAAAATCACATATACACTAACACCCGAGTACACCGGCCTGACCTTGTGTCAGGCCCGCTGCGTGGCGAGGCGTCATAAGCCAAAGCCCATGGCCGCCTTGTAGCCCTGGATCTGATGAAGGGCCAGGATCGAGCCATCAGCCAAAACTAACCCTAACCTAGATATCATTGTAACGGTTTAACGGCTTTATACGCCAAAAAAATATACTATGGATGGGTATGGCCGTTTTGGATGAAACGGGCCATTTCTAGGCTAAGCAAATATGGGGCTTACAAGCTTCCAAAGCTATGCGGCTCATTTATATATGGTAGATCAGAGGTGAGGCGAGGCTCGCAATGAATGCTCTTTTGATTCTCCTATTTGACATGTCTTCAATGGTACATTCAACGTCAAGGAACCTCTTACTCTCTAGTGTTGATAAACTCTACTTCTTTGAAATTCTTGGGACAAATTTGACAATCACCTTTGTGGTCGACTCATTTCTTGGTGATGATTGCATGCAGCCAGGCTTCATGGTCTCAGGTACAGCTGCACTTTGTGAGTTCTTGGGTTCAGATTGCATTGTGATGTTTTGCAGAGAGAGGGGGAAAAGGAAGGGAGGGTTTGAAGGGTAATTGTTTGTCTATTTGGTTACTCATTGTTTCACTCCGGTGCTTTACTCCTATGATGTGCTTGCAAGTCTTGAGAACAACATCATGTTATGGGTTCTGAAGTGATGTTGAGTTTCATACCAAGGCTGCACATTTATGGGAGACAGTTGTCCCTGCGTAGAGCTTTTCTAAGTTCTACAGGGAGAGCCTGACGGCAGGTGCATGAATTCTTATATGGTTAGGCTTTTGTCGGGCTTTACTGGAGGTACTGAAATTACATCCAGATTCTAGGCACTTGGCATGCATTTTGTGGTTCCTGCCCAGGTGTGCTATAGCCTGGCTGGGTAATTTTGAGAGAAAACATAGGTCTTGTCCCTACTTGAAAGGTGGAGTGATCCATACATGTGTTGTGCTTGTGACCACGACCCCAGCTCCGAGTTATTGCCAGAGTCTAGCGTCTAGTGACAAGATGTGGTAACTTTTGTGATGGGGGACTGTTTGATTACTCTTGAGAAGTCTAGAGTTGAGGTGCTTGAGTCCTCCGGTCGTAGCACAATGGAGGTGGAATGGAAGTTGAAATGCACAGGTGCAAAAATTAAACCTCTTGTGTCTTTCTAGAAAGGTACATGGCAGGAATGTCCACTGTCATCTCTATGTTATTAGAGCAAGACATCTTAGCCTGATGGTCGTGATGGTAATGCAGAATAAGGTCCGTGGGCATTGAGCATTCTTATCGGTTGGGCACTTGAGCACGAGGACGCAATCAGGTGCATGATAGCAGCTCATTATATGAACCTTACGTTATGCAGCTCGAATGATGGGGTGTTTCTATTACTAAAGAAGGCCATTGGTGTGTTGTTTGTTTATAGTAACAGATTTGAGGTTCTATATCTTTATTTGTGTAGCAGTCTTCCTGAATGTGAATACCAAATAAAATTAGTAGGCGATCAGTTTATTGGCCCTGCCTTCCTAAGGCAGGACTACGCAAAGGGTTTCAGCTGCTTTAGCACCAATACTTTCGATTACACTTCGAATTCGATCGAGACAGTTATCAATAGAATATTCTGTCTTTTAATGAATGACATGCGTTGGTCAAGGAGTCAGTTGAGTGGGTGAAAATGGTCGGAGGGAAAGTGATGGCAGAATGGAGCGCCCGTCTCTGCAGTCTGTTGCTACATGGTGATCATGGCAGGGAGTATGATGGGGCACTGTGTGCAGGCCGTGGACATCAAGTTCAGGTACTTTCAGGGCCCCATAGCAATTGGTGAACTCGTGCTTTTCAGGATTGAAATTCACTCACATCTGGCATGAGTTTTTTAAAGATCCTTCACGATGGTGGGACAACCGCAATCGCAAGATGTGGCTTTCTCTTAATGTACGATGTGAAGAAGTTTGTCCATCCTGCAGATGTGGGCTCTTGGCTCTTCTAGTTAGTACCATGATTTTGTATTCTTCTTGATGTTTACAAGGTTCTTGGGAGAGTCAGTTTGGTCTTAGCAGGCTGTGTCTCAATCTATGCCTGCTCAGCTGCACTGTGGTGGTTCTCACAGACCAATCCGACATGACACAAGCAGCACACACAAGAGGTCCTCTTGGGTTGATGGTCGGTCAAATCCTCCATGGGTCATGACACAAGGTCAAGGACAATGTGGTGAGGGCACCTTCTTCTTCGACCTATTTCAGCCTGTTTCGCCCTCTCATCAGACTGAATTTGTATATTGAATTCTGTAAGTTAGCCTGTTGGGTGGATCTGTGGTGGTTTGGATTGACTTTGACAAGTTACTGCAGATGTGGCAGCAGGATAGTACCCAAAAACAGATAACAGAGATGAGGAGAAGCTTTGGAATGAACACTTTTCCGACCCCAGTCAATGGTGGGACAATGGAGACAAAAAGGTGAATGCCTGTTGGATTACAGAGAGAAGCAGATGCAATTCAGAATTGGAATTACTGTAATAAGTAGGGTTGGGGTGTTTGCTGGAAGAACTTCACGTCATCAGTGTCAGCTGCTAGCAGCAAGTCTGAAGATGCATTCATGATTTGTACACAGGCAGGGATAGCTGAAGGACCAGGGATAGAGGTCCAGATTCATCCAAGAGGGCCGGATTTCAGATTACTTCTGATTCCCTGTGGAACAATAGCTACAAGAAACCTGCCTGGGTAGATGGTCAACTGGAAACAGCAGCGGCAGCAGAAGCTTCGCCTAATGAAGGCACCTTCTTCAACACATTTTAGCCTGTTTGCGCCTGTTATCAGACTCATCCCTAAATTTTCAGGTTGAATTCTGCAAGTTAGGTCGTTGGTGGATCTATGGTGGTTTTGGAGTGATTTTGACATGTTACGGCCGATGTCGGAACAGGAAAGTATTGAAAAACAGATAACAGAGGCGAGGAGAAGCTCTGGAATGAATATGTTTCCGACCGCAGTCAAGGGTGGAACCATCGAGGCAAAAAGGTGAATCCCTGTTGGAAGCGCAAGTTAGCATAGGAACTACTGTGATAAGTAGGGTTGGGGTGTTTGCTAGAACAAATGTAGGCTGTCATTGTCAGCTGCTAACAGCAAGGCAAGGATGTATGCATGATTTGTGCAGAGCATGGATAGCTGAAGGAGCAGGGGTAGAGTTTGGGTCCAGATTCATTCAAGAGGGCCGGATTTCAAGCTCAAGATACCTATGATTTCCTGTGCATCAATAGCTGCAAGAAACCTGCATGGGTAGATGGTCAACTGGAAGCCGCAGCAAGCGGCGGCACAATTGATAAAATCAGGCACTGCTAATGAAGGCACTTACTTCAACACATTCCACCCTGTTTTTTCCCTCTTATCAGAATCGGCCTTAATGAATACTTTTCTGACCCGTCAATGGTGGGACAATCGAGGCAAAAAGGTGAATGCCTGTTGGATTACAGAGAGTAGCAGATGCAATTGAGCATATGAACTAGTTTGATAAATTGAGTTGGGTGTTTCCTAGAACAAATCTAGGCTGTCATTGTCAGCAGCAAGGCAAGGTGTATGCATAGCTGAAGGAGCAGGGATAGATTGTGAGTCCAGATGCATCCAAGAGGGCCAGATTTCAAGCACAAGATTACCTATGATTTCTTGTGGATCAATAGCTACAAGAAACCTGCATGGGTAGATGGTCAACTAAAGGCAGCTGCTGCAGCGGCACGTTGATAAAATCAGGCACCTCAACCATGACCACAGCTTCTGAAAGAGGATCAAGAGAGAGAGTCCACAATGCCTCTTCTGGCACTTCTGGGCATGTGAAGATGCTTTGTGAGGCAGGCAGACTAAAGAGGCTCCACAGACTTTAAACCAAGGAGGCATTTCAGCAGATTCAGATACGTATGTCTGTCTCTTGCTTAAGTGCTTCTTTGAAAGGTCTGGAAGCTGGAAAGCAGGTGCACGCTCACATTATCCAAAGTGGATTCTTGCCAAGTGTTTTTCTCCTCAACACCCTTGTCAACATGTATGTTAAGTGCGGGAGCATCATGGATGCTCACCAAGTGTTCAAAGGAATGCCTCAACGACGATTGACCACGTGGAATATAATGTTGGCAGGATTTACCAAGCATGGTAGGAATGCTTTGGAGACCTATGAGCAAATGCTGCACGAAGGAGTCAAGCCCAACCACATCACATTTGTTTGTTTGCAATGCATGTGCACGCCTGGGAGCTCTGGAAAAGGGGAAAGAGGTCCATGGTGACATCATCAAAGCTGGAATTGTACCAGATGTCATTCTGAACACTGCCCTGGTGGACATGTATGCCAAATGTGGGTGCATTAAGGATGCAAAGGGAGTTTTCAACACTATGGCTGAACGAGATGTGGTGTTGTGGAACGCGATGCTTGTCTTTTCCTCTTGGGGACAGTTTTACCCATTTGTACAGTCACCCCACATGGGTCTTTTTATAAAGCTATGCTGTGTTCTTGTTTCTTTGAACTAAGTCCTAAAGAGATGAAGATTAGCGGTAATTAATCCTTGTACTTGGAGGTGGTCTTGACTTGAGGTTTCTCCAGCAATCTGGTGGTAGCTCACAGAGTGGTCTTGCGAAGTGTGATGCATATGATTCTGTGGCGGGCCCTTGAGCCTCGGAAAGCCGCATAGAGCCAGTCAGCGTTCCTAGGGGCTCTCTTGAGGTCTGCATGTCTGCACAGAGTTGAAGTCAGGCTGCTCTGGAGTGAACTTGGAGATCTTGGTAGACGAGGGATAAAGAAATAAAGCAGGTAAGACCCGAGAAGGATTTACTGTATCTAGAACGCCAGATATGCCACGGGGTTGAGCTTCTAATAGATTAAAAAACATGGCAAACCAGAGCTCGTTGGTTGGTGGTTCAATCCTAATCTAGAAGCAGGTCAATTGCAGAGAGGTACCTGGTGTCCCAGCTTCTATGGAATGATTGATAAGTGATCACATTTTAGCAGGAGCATGACTAGACAGCAAACAATGTTCCATCGATTCCATTATCCCCGAGCTACAACAGGTCCATAAAAGAGCTTCCTGAAATTCAAGCCATTCCCCCACTTTTAGACCGTCGTTCACTATCTGCATAAGAATGCTGAGATTCTAGCTGGTCTTGACTTAAGCCAAACAGAGGCCCAGATCACATTACAGTATGTCCTGAAACCCATGACCCCAGTGCTCGTTCTACTTGGTCTGCATAGGCTGAGCCTGGGTGAGTGCCTTGTAGGCTTTTTCTGTGCTAACAGCGAGCTAATGTCCAAGACCACTCTTTTTGGGTCGAATTGGAGTTCCATCAGAGGCCTTCCAAAGATCCAAACGCATCGATAGATCTTTGTTACTTTTCTCTTGGGCATATGGACAGGGTGTGCATCTTCACAGCCACATATTGCAGCATAGACAGCCATAATATAAATCCCCGGCTTTGGAACCAAATTACCAAAAGCATCCACCGGTTCAAGCCACTTACATACAGGGATGCCCATACTAGCGCTTTGGGTTTCATTTCAATGAAGATAAAGTTGTGACCTTGTCTTCTAGAGGCCTCCCACCTAACTACAACCAGTGAAATAGGTTCAGTAAGCATTACCGAAAAGGCTCCATAACCGCAACTCATCCAAGAGGACTTGCGTCACAACTCACAACCTATTTGGCAGGGCTTGCATGTATTACATGCGTTTGTTACGTTCAGCATAGGCTCTGATGGAAATCTTGAATGATGGACAATCGTGTTTTTGAAGCATTTGTATCAAAGATGCAAGGAAATCTGTGCTCATTTTTACTTAATGCTATATCAGTATCTGGTCCTTAAAACAAGGGTGGACACATGCTGAAGCGTGTATAAATAGTAGCTCAAACTGTTTGCCCTGATATGAGCAGCCTGAAAACTGTGCCACAAAGTGTACGTTACTTGGATCACTGGTGTATGGCATTGCATGTTAATCACATTGGGACCAAAGCTTTGACTGGTGATTTGTCTGGTTTTGTGATGGAATGTTTCAAAGAAAGAAAGGACAAGGACAATGAAATGAAATGAAATGGTACTTTATAATGAAAGGAACAATTAGGCGTGAACTGCTGCTTGAAGGGATCCTCCTGATATATCTCGTTCAGAATGTTTGCGTAGTTTCAGTCCAGGAGGACGGAGATCTCATCAGTGTTCATGGCCTGCACTAGTTTGAAACACTGCTCTTGACACTGCTCACGAGCATAGGAATCTCCCTTGTGTCTTTAATAAGCATGAAGGGTTCCTCCTCAAACACTGCTCCGGTTTCTTCAAGTATCCTCGCCATATCCTTCTTGGTAAGTGAGTCAAACTGAAGAAGGTGCTCAAGTAAGGCATCCAGCACTGGTCGGTTATGTTGGATCATTTGAACAGCCCTGTCACAAGCTGTATGGAACAACTTTTCGATCTGAGCTTCAAGCTCATACTCATGATTGTCCCCTATTGCCAATCCATTGCTTGATCCACCTGTCATATAGATATGGGGGCTGCCCTCTGGACCCCACCCCAACTCTAACACCATACGTGCCGCAATTTCCTGTGCATTCTCCAGGTCGAATCTACAGAGGTTGTTGTTTTCACCAAAAGGGAGTAGCAGGCGTGCTGCTACATACGGCCCAAAACACAGTACCAAACTTTTCTCATAATAGGAGCGTGTCATGGTCCCTGTCTCTTCGGACCCTCCTTCCAGTCTTTTTGTCAACCTTGTGAATGCAATTCCTTCCCAAGAAGACTGGTCAAGCCATATCTGATCAACTGAATCAAAATTTGGAAGGAGGAGGGCTATCAAGCCGCGACCAGCAGCCCACACAGCATGTGGAAACTTGTACTCCCTCGTCCACACTACATGAGGATCACGAAGCTCCATCCCAGGTTTTGTCTCACCAAACACATCCATATCCTCAACAGCGGCATCCATATCGTCCTTGGTCACACGAAGACCAAGCCAATCGACCAGGGATTCATTCCAACCTCTGTAGAATTTTCTGTTTTTGATCCACGTTGGCGTAAGGGTGTTTAACGTTGCAAGCCAGCCAGCTATGCACGAGAGCTCTTCATCATCAACTATTTTGTAGCCAACCGCAATCCCCTCCAAACCTTCAGGCACATACTTGAGTCGTGAAGGTGTAAGACCCGCTGTCTTCTTGGCTACTTCAGTCCAATTGACAGCATTCACCATGTGGACATCCATGGTGTCATGAGCGGCTTTTAATAGAATCTGCTCCCGCTCACGTTGATTAGGCATAGGGAGCTGGATAGTGCGGTCCATGCGTCCAGGCCTTCGCAAGGCCTCATCAATGGCCCAGGGCCTGCTAGTGGTCGCTATCAACACTACCCCCTCTTGCGTTTCAAATCCATCAAGCTCTACAAGGAGCTGGTTGATGAGGGATTCGTGGTCTTGCTTTCTGGTGTCAGATGTTGCTCCCCGCACTCCAGCAAAATGATCAAAGTCGTCCATGAATATAATTAAGGGTGCCAATTCTCTAGCAGTTTTGAAAAGTTCCCGCACATTCGAAGCCCCTTGACCCACCCATGACCCTCCTTCAAGCTCTGCCCCTTGGAGCTCTATCATGGGCACCCTTGCTTCAGCTGCAATAGCTAATGCCAATGTGGTTTTGCCTGTCCCAGATTCGCCCACAATAAGGACCCCGCGAGGAGGTCTGGCTCCCATTTCCTTGAAACGCTTGGGGTTCCGCAAAAAACTGACAACCTCACTGATCTCCTCCTTCACAGAATCAATACCTGCAAAGTCCTGCAACCCAACCTGAGGCCGCTTGACTCGCTTCATCTTGTCAAAAACACTCCTAATGGGATCAACAGACTCTTTCTTGGTTCGAGGCTCCAGCTCCTTCTCCAACTGCGCCTGCTTTTTCTCCTTCCACTCCACATCATTGGGAGCGAGGCGCCTTGGTTCAAACGGAGCCAACGCAATTCGGCCCACATGCTTTACCACAAACAATAGGGGCATCCCCACTACATAGCATCGAATTGGAAGTGAAATCCACCATGCTGGAGATCCGGTGCCTTCCCCGTAGCGACCATCCACTTTCTTTTGAGCTTCTTGCTGCCACAGCATCAAATCTGTGGGTTCTGCTACTTCTGCTCCTTCTGGCAAGTCAAAGCTAAGTGCTACACGTGCCCAATGAGGCACGATTCTATGAACAAATGGGAAGCCAAATCGAATCATTACTTCCTCAAAGCTTTCACTTAATGTCTTGAAATACCATGGTCTCACCGAAAGCAGCAAAGGAGAGTCCCAAATGTCTTCAAGTACCCACCACACCACATTGAATGGTAGTTTGAAGAGCTCCCATACGGGCCACTCGCGGAATGGTATCCACATGAACTCTGTCGTTGTCGGAATTCCTGAGGTTGTCATCTTTATGTACAGCGTATCAAAACCCCCAGCCTCCTCAAGCACTACCTCTATCGCTTCAATGTCCACAAAATACTCGCGATCATCCCCCTTTAACGTAAGGTACATGACACGCCGGTCATGCCGGATGCGAGCCTTATCAACCAGCTGCTTTGTAACTGAATATGATGCAGCCATAGGCGCCATTTCCCAGCGTTTCTGTTTCTCATTGTACCAAGTCTGCGCCATAACTCTGTCCCTTGCCACCAAAATTTGCTCCTGCCTCTCAGCAATGTATTGCTGCCCAGCTTCTGGGTTATCCAGCAGGTATTGCTTAAATTCATTCTTCGCTTCTTCCCGCCATTTCTTCCAACCAAGAGCTCCTTCCAGACCTGCCATAACTGGGACCTTTGGTACTCCCTCATCCGACCTCAGATTGAGTTCAGGGGGTGGCAAGCCCATAGCTACATCCCCCTCAGGGGTTGGAATATGGTCAAGACTCTCATTGTCAGTCTTACCCAGCTTCTGCTTCACCAATTTCTCGAAAATGGCTCTCAATTCTTGTGCCTTCTCTTGCTCTGCTTTGATTTTGTCAATAAGCTCACGGGTCTCAGCATCAACTTCTATCTTTGGCACCTCGGGCTTTTTTATGCCAACTGCAAGAGGCAGCAGGGTTTCCTCACGGACTTTACCAGCCATCTGCTCCAGGTCCCTGGTGACTTTTGAATCCTCTGATTCATGGTGTTCTTGTTCACTCAAGTGTCGGTGCGACTGCTTTTGCATCCATTGCTCCCAAACATTATCAAACTCCGCCTTGCTCTTGTCCTCGATGGCAGGAAGCTCCTCCAAGACTGCTCGCTCCACCAGCAATTTCTTCTCCAGCATGTCCCCCTCCAGATCTAGAATGCTCTGTGATAACGCCTGTAACCGCCCCTCAGCATCCTCCACTGCTCTCTCTCTCGCCTTGCGATCTGGCCCTCCTCCATTTCCTTCTGTCTCAGCCAATCTCTGTAGATCCCGTGTTGCAGTGAAGTGCTCATCTGCCACTTTCTGTGCTCTCTTTCCAATTACAGTCTGTTCCTTTTTCATTTCAGTGATGGAGGCCTGCATCTCCATCAACTGCAAACCCTGCAGACGCCTCCGCTCCACACTAATCAGCCGCTTTGTTTCCTCCAATTTTGCACGGAAGACAATCTTTTGCTCTGGTCCCTGTCCCAGCCGTTGTTGAAATGCTTCAAGATCTTTGAGTTTTTGATCGACCTGCAATGCTGCCCGAAATTCTCGTTCCCTTTCCAATCTCTCTCTCTCTTCCTCCTCAGTTTCAACCTTATCCACCTCTTCACCTGCATCCTCTCCCTGCCCCCTCTCTCCCTCTACTTTCGTTCTCGGCACTGATTTCTCCGAAGCATGTCTATCGGTTGACGACGAGGTTTCCGTTGGTACCGCCATCGCATTCCCAGAGAGCCTGCGGGTCGGCCCAAATCCTAGTGCCGCAAAGACCATGGCAACCGAAATCACTCTACCCAATGTTCTTGCAAACTGAACACAATTGTCTTTAAAGATACTTCTGTCATGCAGTAGATCATCAACCTCATCTCCAGCTGTTGGTTTGGGATTCAGCAGCAATGACCCTACACTCTTCTCTGCGTGGTTACCTTGACTTACAGACTGTACATCGGACACAGTCGAGGAAGATGACGAAGACACCTCAACATCCCTTTCCCGATATTCTCCCGAAGCCAAATCAGGACATGCTTCTTCACAAGAATGTGAAAATTGAGAACGAATTGAATGCACAGAGGAAGGAAACGCGGAGGAGGTAGCAACTAAGAATACCTCCCTTTGCATGCCTGACAATTTGGAGGTTCTTCTTCCGTTTCTGAAAACCCGGTGCTGTCTTTGAGACCTCGAAAGCCCCGGGAAGATCGTGTTCCGTTCTTCTTTATAACCATTCCAGCATATGCGCTGTTTGGAGTTGGATAGACTCCGACCTCGAGTATAAATCTTATACCATGAACATGTCTTTGGTAATTGCAAAAACTGAGTAAGCCTCCCACTCGAATTTCCCCACTCGGTGTTGCATCCCGGCACTCGCAACAGATGCGTCTCTGCATTGTAGCAACAAGTGACAGAGGGGCAGAACACACTCATCCCCGGTGAGGTTTGGAGGCAGGGCCTCCGATCAAACCTCACAAAACAGAACAAGCATTTACATGCCCGATAATGCCACCTCCAGATTCGCAGTTTGTTCTCGCAATCTGCACAGATTCTCGATTTCTCGGATCTTCACCGAGCCATATGCAAGCAGCTCGAAAGATTCTTAGGATCACTGGGTCTAAACCCTAAACCCCGTTTGCCTTTTCCCTGTTTTTGTTTTCCGGACAAACCATTTTTCAAAAAACAAAAATCAGACCAGGTTGCTTTTTCCAAGCCCAGTCAATGGAGGGATAATCGAGGCAGAAAGGTGAATGCCTGTTAGATCACAGAGAGAAATAGACGCAATTCAGCATAGGAACTAGTTTGTTATGAAAAGGGTTGAGGTGTTTGCTACTTAGAACCAATTTAGGCTGCTGCTAGCAGCAAGACGAGGATGTATGCATGATTTATGGAGAGGCAGGGATACTGAAGGAGCAGGGATAAAGTGTGGGTCCAGATGTATCCAAAAGGGCCGGATTTCAAGCACAAGATTACCTGTAATTTCCTGTGGATCTCGACCATGACCACAGCTTGCCAAAGAGGACAAAGAGGGGGAGTCCACAATGCCTCTTCTGGCACTTCTGGAAATGTGAGGATGCTATGTGAGGCAGGGCGACTGAAAGAGGCTCTTCAGACTTTAAACCAAGGAGGCATGTCAGCAGATGCAGATACTTATGTTTGTCTCTTGCATAAGTGCATCAAGATGAAAGGCTTGGAAGCTGGAAAGCAGGTGCATGCTCACATTATCCAAAGTGGATCCAACTTAAGTTCTGCAAGTTAGCTTGTGGGTGGATCTATGGTGGTTTCGGTTGATTTTGACATGTTACTGCCAATTTGGCAACAAGAAAGAATCCAAAAACGGATAACAGAGACGAGGAGAAACATTTTTCCAACCCCAGTCGATGGAGGGATGATCGAGGCAGAAAGGTGAATGCCTGTTAGATTACGGAGAGAAATAGACGCAATTCAGCATAGGAACTAGTTTGTTATGAAGAGGGTTGAGGTGTTTGCTAGAACAAATTTAGGCTGCTGCTAGCAGCAAGACGAGGATGTATGCATGACTTATGGAGAGGCAGGGATTCTGAAGGAGCAGGGATAGAGTGTGGGTCCAGATGCATCCAAGAGGGCCGGGTTTCAAGCACAAGATTACCTGTAATTTCCTGTGGATCTCGACCATGACCACAGCTTGCCGAAGAGGACAAAGAGAGGGAGTCCACAATGCCTCTTCTGGCACTTCTGGAAATGTGAGGATGCTATGTGAGGCAGGGCGACTGAAAGAGGCTCTTCAGACTTTAAACCAAGTAGGCATTTCAGCAGATTCAGATACTTATGTTTGTCTCTTGCATAAGTGCATCAAGATGAAAGGCTTGGAAGCTGGAAAGCAGGTGCATGCTCACATTATCCAAAGTGGATCCAACTTAAGTTCTGCAAGTTAGCTTGTGGGTGGATCTATGGTGGTTTCGGTTGATTTTGACATGTTACTGCCAATTTGGCAACAAGAAAGAATCCAAAAACGGATAACAGAGACGAGGAGAAACATTTTTCCAACCCCAGTCGATGGAGGGATGATCGAGGCAGAAAGGTGAATGCCTGTTAGATTACGGAGAGAAATAGACGCAATTCAGCATAGGAACTAGTTTGTTATGAAGAGGGTTGAGGTGTTTGCTAGAACAAATTTAGGCTGCTGCTAGCAGCAAGACGAGGATGTATGCATGACTTATGGAGAGGCAGGGATTCTGAAGGAGCAGGGATAGAGTGTGGGTCCAGATGCATCCAAGAGGGCCGGGTTTCAAGCACAAGATTACCTGTAATTTCCTGTGGATCTCGACCATGACCACAGCTTGCCGAAGAGGACAAAGAGAGGGAGTCCACAATGCCTCTTCTGGCACTTCTGGAAATGTGAGGGTGCTATGTGAGGCAGGGCGACTGAAAGAGGCTCTTCAGACTTTAAACCAAGTAGGCATTTCAGCAGATTCAGATACTTATGTTTGTCTCTTGCATAAGTGCATCAAGATGAAAGGCTTGGAAGCTGGAAAGCAGGTGCATGCTCACATTATCCAAAGTGGATTCAAGCCAAATGTTTTCCTACACAACACCCTTGTGAACATGTATGTTAAGTGCGGGAGCATCAGGGATGCTCACCAAGTGTTCAGCAGAATGCCTCAACGACATTTGATCACGTGGAATATAATGATGGCAGGATTTACCAAGCATGGGTGTGATAGGAATGCTTTGGAGACCTATGAGCAAATGATGCAGGAAGGGGTGAAGCCCAACCAAATCACATTTGTTTGCGTTTCCAGTGCGTGTGCGAGCCTGGCAGCCCTGGAAAAGGGGAAAGCGGTCCATGGTGACATCGTCAAATCTGGAATTGTACCAGATGTCATTCTGAACAATACCCTTGTGGACATGTATGCCAAATGTGGGTGCATCGAGGATGCAAAGGGAGTGTTTGACAATATGGCTGAACGAGATGTGGTGTCGTGGAATGCGATGATTGCAGGATATGCACAGCAGAGGCGCGGGATGGAGGCTTTGGAGACCTATGAGCAAATGATACGGGAAGGGGTGAAGCCCGACCATATCACGTTTGTTTCAGTTTGCAATGCGTGTGCGAGCCTGGCAGTCCTGGAAAAGGGCAAAGAGGTCCATGGTGACATTGTGAAAGCTGGAATTGTACCAAATGTCATTCTGAACAATACAATCCTGGACATGTATTGCAAATGTGGGTGCATGGAGGATGCAAAGGGAGTATTCAACAATATGCCTAAACGAAATGTGGTGTCATGGAGCGCGATGATCGCTGGATATGCACAGCAGGGGCGCGGGATAGAGGCTTTGGAGACTTATGAGCAAATGATGCGGGAAGGTGTGAAGCCCGACCATGTCACGTTTGTGTCCGTTTGCAATGCATGTGCAAGCCTAGCAGTCCTGGAAAAGGGCAAAGAGGTCCATGGTGACATCATCAAAGCTGGAATTGTACCGGATGTCATTCTGAACAGTACCCTGGTGGACATGTATGCTAAATGTGGGTGCATGGAGGATGCAAAGGGAGTGTTCAACAATATGCCTAAACGAAATGTGGTGTCGTGGAGCGCGATGATCGCAGGATATGCACAGCAGGGGCGCGGGACAGAGGCTTTGGAGGCCTATGAGCAAATGGTGCGGGAAGGGGTGAAGCCCAACCATATCACGTTTGTGTCCGTTTGCAATGCATGTGCAAGCCTGGCAGCCCTGGAAAAGGGCAAAGAGGTCCATGGTGACATCCTCAAAGCTGGAATTGTAGCAGGTGTCATTCTGAACAGCACTCTGGTGGACATGTATGCCAAATGTGGGTGCATGGAGCATGCAAAGGGAGTGTTCAACAATATGGCTGAACGAAATGTGGTGTCGTGGAGTGCGATGATCGCAGGATATGCACAGCAGGGGCGCGGGGTGGAAGCTTTGGAGACCTATGAGCAAATGGTGCGGGAAGGGGTGAAGCCCGACCACATCACGTTTGTTTCTGTTTGCAATGCGTGTGCGAACCTGGCAGCCCTGGAAAAGGGCAAAGAGGTCCATGGTGACATTGTGAAAGCTGGAATTGTAGCAGATGTCAATCTGAACAATACGCTGGTGGACATGTATGCCAAATGTGGGTGCATCGAGGATGCAAAGGGAGTGTTTGATAATATGGCTGAACGAAATGTGGTGTCGTGGAGTGCGATGATTGCAGGATATGCACAGCAGGGGCGCGGGATGGAAGCTTTGGAGACCTATGAGCAAATGGTGCGGGAAGGGGTGAAGCCCAACCACATCACGTTTGTTTGCGTTTGCAATGCGTGTGCGAGCATGGCAGCCTTGGCAAAGGGCAACGAGGTCCATGGTGACATTGTGAAAGCTGGAGTTGTGCCAGATGTCATTCTGAACAATGCCCTCGTGGACATGTATTGCAAATGTGGGAGCATGGAGGATGCAAAGGGAGTGTTTGATAATATGGCTGAACGAGATGTGGTGTCGTGGACCGCAATGATCGCAGGATATGCTCAGCAGAGGCACGGAATGGCGGCTTTGGAGACCTATGGGCAAATGGTGCGGGAAGGGGTGAAGCCCAACCACATCACGTTTGTTTGCGTTTGCAATGCGTGTGCAAGCCTGGCAAACCTGGAAAAGGGCAAAGAGGTCCATGGTGACATCCTCAAAGCTGGAATTGTACCAGATGTCATTCTGAACAATACCCTCGTGGACATGTATGCCAAATGTGGGTGCATCAAGGATGCAAAGGGAGTGTTTGACAATATGGCCGAACGAGATGTGGTGTCATGGAGTGCAATGATCGCAGGATATGCCCAGCATGGTTGTCATAGGGAGGCCCTGCAGCTATTTGAAGGAATGCAAAAGGAAGGCTTGAAACCAGACAGTATCACATTTATTTGTGTTCTCTCTGCATGCAGCCATGTTGGCCTACTGTATGAAGGAATACGCTACTTTGATTCCCTGCATCAAGATCATGGTGTCACTCCGACAATAAAGCACTTTGGCTGCATGGTGGACCTTCTTGGACGTGCAGGGCGATTGGATGAGGCAGAGGACCTCATTAATAAAATGCCAATCAAACCAGATGCTGTGGTGTGGAAGGCCTTGCTTGGTGCCTGCAGAATCCATGGCAATGTGGAGATGGCTGAACGTGCGGCGACATCTATTCTCGAGGGAGATGAATAGGATGCCGTAACTTCCGTGTTACTATCAAACATCTATGCCACAGCCCGCAGGTGGGACGATAGTGCAAAGGTGAGAAAAATGATGATGGTCAGAGGGGTTAGAAAGGAGCCAGGTCACTGCTGCATTGAGGTTGGCAACAGGGTGCACAACTTTGTTGTAGATGACAAATTGCATCCCAAAATTAAGGAAATCCATGCTGAGCTGAGAAGATTGTCTGGGGAGATGAAGGAGGCAGGGTATGTGCCTGACACACGCTTTGTATTGCATGATGTGGGGGAGGAGCAAAATGAATTTTCTCTTTGCCACCACAGTGAGAAGCTGGCCATTGGTTTTGGGCTGATCAGCACGGCCCCTAGGACGCCTCTCCGTCTCATCAAGAATCTTCGTGTGTGTGGTGACTGCCACACCTCCACCAAGTTCATCTCAAAGATTGTTGGCCGAGCAATTTCTATTATTGTACGGGATGCTAACCGCTGTCACCCCTTTGAAGATGGGTTCTGTTCTTGTGAGGATTACTGGTGAAACAATGTTTCTCTTGAAAGGAGCAAGTGCGTGGCCTCATTCATTGATCTTGCAGCTCTTAAGGCGCTGGAAGGGAAAGCCTAGTACCTCGGAGCTGTCATCAAAGCATGTAGCTTTTTGTCACTGGTGGTATTATTCACTGTAACTGAGTTCAAGTCTAGAATTTTGAATTCAAAGAGGGATTGTGCACACCAAGGACCTTGACCAAAGATACCAGCGCAGGAGCGGAATCAATGAACGCAGCACCTATGTTACTCTATTTGATGCCACAGCTGAGGAGGTACTGTCAGCTTTAGTTGCTTGATTTATGTGCAATGTAATAACTAAAGCTGCACAAATACTTTGGAGCGTGTCTGTATGCCTTGGTATGTGAAGCACTGCCATTTATATAGCATACAGAACCCCCTAAGATTACAATGTCAAGTGGATTCGTGAATCTACGTTAGATGTATGTTTTCTCGAGGTGTTTCTTGGATGGGGAGAGGTAGTCTCTGTCACATGGTCCCGGGAATGAAATTCTCTGGCTCTAATCAATATAAGTGTGGTGTGATGCTGTGCAGTTGGGGGCAATGAGGGCCCTAGAGTAAATCTCCTCTATCATTAAACACTTGTCTGCTCGAAGCATGCCGATTCCCCGTGCAACCTGTCACACAAAGCCGCTCAAGTTTCCTGAGGTGCTCTGACGTTGCACACTTCTGTTGGATCACTGCAGCATTACACAACTTATAAATTTGCTCTGCAACATTTGCACGATAAAATCCTGCAACCACAATCATGACAAAAGTAACTTAAGCACTGGAATTGAAATGTGTCTGCAAACTGAGCAACCTCTTTTCCATCCCATGTGACACATGCTATCTCCTCCTACAATGGACGGTAGCTGCCAGACATATGACAGAATACACACTGCATTGCCAAGGGGGGGCAACAGCATATGCAGACGTGACAATTCATAACGTTTAACACCGGCAAAGAAAGGAGGATTACAAGAGCAGCATTGAAGCAAGCCAACTCTGATACCAGGGACCCTACTTGCATCGCCTGTCCAGCTGACTGCATCATGCTCCCAGCGCCCAGGCTTCATTGGATCTATGCAGCTTCCCACGAACTAATAACCTTAAACACCAACAAACACAACTGCTGTCTGTGACCTCCGCGCAGAGCAAGTGATGGAGTGTCGGACCCGCCTGTTGTATCCAGCTTCCACTCTGCCATCTCCCTCCCGATTTCACGCACACATTTTCAGGGTTTCTATGTACAAACTACAAACCACAAAAGTAGGAAACATACAAAGCACGGCTGGAAATACTAAAAAGGAAGTGAATGGTCAGCAAAGAAGGTTGAAGTACCAGAATAGCAAAAGCAAGGGCGAGGCTTTTGATAGCAAGTTGGACTCATGGGTTTTCTCAGCGTCGTCTTCTATCCCTTCTTCTCTTTCCCCCAAGCTCCCTGTTAGGATCACAAGAACACAATTGGAGAGGTTCTGTCGCCTCCGCAATATGGAGGAGTTTGGAGCAGGCTCCCATTCGAGTTAGTGATGGTAGTGTTGGCCCCTTTGCCATATCGAAGTCTTATAATTGGCATGGTAGAGTACTTACCTACTAGTGGCCCTCTACTAAACTATCGAATAGCTCTGGCCCACGTTAGATCGAGCTGGCCAGAAACATTCTCCTTCGAATGAGTTAGAAAATTGTGAAGTCGCCCATAGAGTACGAAATCTTGACGCCTGTTGAAAACCAAAGCTTCCAAGAAAAGACAGATACGTGGATATGGTGGTCGTCAGAATGTCATGGCTGGTCAATGGAACACAACCCAAACCCAAGGCGCATGGGTCCACAAGCCAAAAGACAACTGTTACAGTGCTCGAATCGAAAATCTGGGCTTTGTCCGCAAAAGATAGCTACAGAAAGCTTGGGCGGTAGACCTACCGTCCAAAGCTGGAGTGGAACAGTCAAACTGTGACCAGCTTTTGTGAGTGACGGCCTAATGGTTAGTGAGGGGATCATTCCATTATGGATTCAGTACAATTGTCGATCATCATGAATCAAACATGAGAATGCATTCTGCCCACGCATGTATGAACAGGAGGGACCCTTTGGACAATATCCGCTCTTCATCTGGGCCTGTCAATGATCTGACTACCAGACTCAAAGCTGTGGTGTTCGCGTTGTGATAGAAATATGATACATATTATTGTCGTTACTAATTCAGGTGTATCTGGAGATCTCGATTTCGGAGACTCCATCGTTCGGACCTAGGAGAAATTTACTGTTCCTCTAATGAGCCTCTTATTCAGTAGTTGTTATTGGCCTATTCAGGAATACTGTTAGCTATATGTGGATACGAAATGGTCGCAGAGTCTGTACCTTGATTACTCGCTCGGATTGATCAGGGTTCCTTCTGTTGAGAGTAAATCTCCCTCGTTTCCCGCAGCTAGGCCATTTGATAATGAACTTGAATTGTCCCTTGAGTAGTTATTATTATACATAGCGTGCCAGTTGATCAATGTTATATGTATAACGTAATGGAGCTGTTGAGTGCGTCTCATTCTAACTGTTGTCAACATCTTATATATCCTGCTTCGAGAAAATCTCGTGACCATTGTCAATTCCACGTCGAGCCCTGCCTTGGATCTCAACAGACTTCTAAACTGTACTACAAGTCGGGATTTCCTGGTCAACTAAATAGTATCTTTGAGCCCGCAGATCATTTCATTGCTCCCCTGAAGACATGAGTTGGACCCAACTGCTTACCAGATTGCAAGAGAATCATGAATGAATTTGTAAACGCTCGAAACTAACAGTTACCTTAATGTTGGAGAGCCCTATAATACTAAGGCAATAATATAGTTAATCTAGAAGTAGCTGGGTCATCTCATGCAGGCGACTATGGTCTTCTCTAACAGAATAGACGATTCAATTCGACTACGTTATCAGCATGTACTTGATTCAAATATATACCAGCTCGAACTCTTCAGAGATCATTTGACGAGTAAGTCAGGTCAAATGTTGCTGATGTTATACGGTGAAAAACTTCACAGCCCAAAGGTCCAGCATATGCCTGTACCATCAATAGGATGTTCATACCGACTCACATGTGGTGAAGTTTCTGCCCTAAAAGGGGAGGTATATGTGCTAAGGGGCCATGTATCAATCCACAAGCCATTCTGCATGCAGAATGGCACGTGATTTCTGTGCTTTCAGACTAGGGTACCCAGTTTTGCTATAGCAATTGAACCTCCCTTTATTGATTTGAATGCTTTCAGGAAGCCTCAGTTTACAGTTGAATGTAGTCACTACGAATAATATATCTCCCATCTCTCTTGTTCCTCAACATCTAAAGCGAGACACTAGCTAGTTGGCATGCTCCGCAGAAGCGAAACCTCCAGCGTAAGACCGGGACCAAATCCAATAAGAAAACCCCATTCATTTCCCTCTCCAGTTGTGGATGAACCTAATGCCTTGGAGCGCTGACGGATCTGGTCCAGCACAAACAGCACTGAACTACTCGACATGTTACCGTATTCTGACAGAACGTCACGGCTTCCCTGCATCTTATCGGACGTTAACTTGAGCTTGGCCTCCACCTGGTCTAGGATGGCAGGGCCACCTGGGTGAACTGCCCAGAACATGTCATTCCATTGGGGGGAGTCCGCCGTCTTCCTTGCCTCATTTAAAAACTTTTCTATGTTCTTTGAGATCAGCCCGGGAACATCTTTCATGAGGTGGAAAATCAAACCAGCCTCCGTCAGATGCCCGTCGATGGCGCCATCACTTTCGGGCAAGACGGTTTCTCCCGACCAGTGGAGTTCAAACAATGGGCGCTCCACCTGGGGCCGGGGATCGGAGCCCACGATGAGACACGCTGCTCCATCTCCAAAAAGAGCAGAGCCCACAAGTCCATCGAGGTGATTTTCACTGGGTGCACGGAAAGTGACGGCAGTTACTTCGCTGCAGGTTACTAGGACACGCGCACCCTTGTTGTTCTCCGCTAGATCCTTAGCGACCCTCATCACAGTTGCTCCCCCAAAGCAACCGGTTTGGTACATCATCACGCGTTTCACAGTGGGCTTAAGTCCCAACAGCTTTGCCAGTGCAAGGTCTGCTCCAGGCATGTTGACCCCACTGGTGGTGGCAAAAACAACATGAGTAATCTCTGACTTGGGACGCCCCCATTCTTTGATGGCTTTAACAGCGGCCTCCTGGGCCAATTTCGGAACTTGGACGACCACGATATCGTGACGCACACCCAGAGATGCGTCCATGTAGGTGCAGATACCAGGGTTGGCCTTCAACACCTCCTCTGTCAGAAACATGTGCCGTTTCCTGATCCCCGACTTGTCACCTGAAAACAGATTCATTCCGGGTGTACACTGTTAGAGACATCCGTCTGTAGCCTTTAATCTTTCGGGCCTCTATTGAACACGAAAATTTAGCAAACATCGGCCAGTGCGCCTGCAACCAAGGATGAAGTGAACTGCTGGACGTTGTGATTTTCACCGCTTTGATACCATTTTAATATTTCACCTAGCTCATGACTTAGTATTGAGAGCTGCCTAGCAACTACAAATGCCAAGAAGTATATTACCTGGGCTGCTAATGATAAAAGCTGGTGATTTGTGTACTTTCGGTATGTCTGCGACTACATGCACACCACAGTATAAAAGAGTTCTGACAGCTCTAGATTGAAGTTACACGCAGAAGTGCTGGATGCCAATGTCGCCCAGTATCTGAACCGCAGGCACTTGCACATCATTGATCAAATTTAATACGGCTCAGAGTCCTTAATTCATACCGCACTTTGCATGGTTCAACCGTCGATCTCATAGTAAGGTTCGACTGGTCTCCAGAATTGAAAAGAGAACTTACAAATGCGCTTGAATTTGGACTTTAGCTGGGTTTTTTCGCTGCAGTTGCAGATATCAAAGAAGAAGTCAGGGTAGCTGCTCTGCAAGAACTCTGTTGGTGGGACGGCCGTGCCTATGCCCAGAACCGTGGCTGGCCCTTCCGCTCTCAACTGTCCGTGCCTTGGAGTGGGAGTGGCGGGCACTGTGGATCCATTGAGGTCCCCGCTTGGTGCCATTGTTCGTATAGTAGACTATATCTCCCTGTGTATGTCAAGCACTGATGACCTGTGAGCCGGAGCAGATTTCAATTTTGCTATGAAGCAAACACGCAGCAGGCCGAGATAGAGGACGCCCACACAATTCAGATCAGTCGTGCAAAAGGCTTTGCACAGAGGTCAGTCCACAGAAGTGCGCCGGAGACCACAGCTACACCGAGGAGTAACTCGCAGCAAGGAGCTCGCAGCTTTCAAGTCATTCGAGAAGATGGGTCTGCAGGAAATGAGGAGGACACAGCCCTTTATGCACTGCAGAAACAGCACGAAAGCACACAGCGTTGCCTGGGATGCTCTACAAAACTTTGTAATGTTATTATTAGCTGTTGCCACAAGATCTTTGTGTCTTGTGGGATCCGCCAATATAGGTTCATGTTTTTGAAATAGTTAGCTCCCTGAAACGGCCGGGACAGTTTTTCAGCAAATCCGGCCATTCTCTGATGACCCTGGCCCACAGGAAACTCATTACAGTATCTCCATGCATTTTACCCCATGTAAAATTGACCGTTGAATGTTCTACCCACCTCCTCCATCTACCATGTTGTGTTTCCCCTGTGAGGTCATGTCATCTGACAGACCTAGTGATGTCGCCTTCTAGCCTATCGATCTGACTGGGAACTGACTCTCCGGCCCCTCTACCCACCATTGGGTGAGGACCCCCTCACCCGGCAATGTGCATGGGTCACCCCATATTTGATGGTAGGAGCTTGTCTCCATGACAATTTACCTGCATCAACAAGGTAACTACGTCAGCTGGGTGACAAAGAGTAGGCAGAAGGGACAAAGGAGCGGTGGAGTACTTGGCTCCACAACAAGAGCATGCACTTCCTTTTATCATCGTCTACAATTCACTGTTGGCCCCCACTTGACGGAGACAGTAGTGAGTGGGACCAGTAAGCCTTGCTGGCCATTTGTTCACCCTCAACCGATGGGACGAGCAGTTTTGTGGTGGGGTTCTAAGTTGTTACCACGTGTTTTGGTCTTCCTCTAGCTCCTCTGGCTCCTCTGGCCCCAATTGCTGTCGCAGAAGATGACAAGAAACGTTTTCTCAAACAGTGGCCCATAAAAGTAGTTTTTCTGAGGACAAAAACCGGACCCAGCACCTGGGATGCGGTTGCATTATTGGAATGGGGGCCCACACCTGAAGTTAGATTCAGTCTCCGCGCTACTCTAGAGGTCGACACACCGCAGCAGCTTGCAAGGGGCCCAGTTGCACCTACTAAAGCCACATGGTAAGCGCAAGAAGGATCGATCCAACACGCTACTTCCACATGCGACATACGTTCACTCAAGCGTTGACTACTTTTTCGCATTTTGACTCCACTACACTGCGATAGTGCTTCCACACAAACTTTACCTTTCAACAAATCTCGAGATCTACCACCTTGCATGTACCACGTGCACTATTCTCGTCTACGTTCCGAATGTCCACAGCTTGAATCACAACCGACAAATGTTGAGCTTCCGCTGATGTGGAAAACTCTCAATCGCTGAATCAAACATGAGAGAGAACTCTTCCACGCATATTTCAACAGCAGGGACCCCCTCCATATCCCCCCTCCATCTCCCTGTCATCGATCGAACTCCTAGACTCAGAGCTGTGGTGTTTGCGTTGTATAAAGAGGATGATACATTACCGTAGTGGGATAGCCGGTTTGGCAGAAATTAATTCTAAAAAAAGTGCCTAATTTTAAAAACTTATCTTCAAAGAATGCCTAATTTTCATTTTATTTTTATTTTTTTTGTTCCTAAGACTGCCTAACTTTCTCTAAGAGTGCCTAATGGTATAAAAACTTGAATTTAAATTTAAAACAAATATAAAATAGAAAAAATCTAAAAATGATATCAAGTTTTTTTCTACTTCATACTAATAAACTAGTAGCTCCAGATAACCTCCATAGGTCCTTGCATTGACTCAACTATATCATCATATTTAGCCTCCTATCCAAGCTCTCCTTCAGAAACTAGCATTGAGATTAGGAAGCTCTTAGTCTACAACATGCAGATTTGCCAAAACATCTACCCATGCTATCAACTACACTGAGTTTTCATTAAGAACGTCATCTATGGACTCAGTTTTCAATTTTCATCCATGGCAGCAGCTGGATTTTTCATTTAAGACGTCATCCATGGACTCAGTTTTCAATTTTCATCCATGGTAGCGTCTGTATTTTTACATTTAAGAAAATTACCTCAACAATAGTTTTTGAGGGAGGTCAAAAACAATTGTTGAGGTACATGAGGTGCCTGAGACTATGTTTTTGCATTTGAATGAGTGGTGCCATTTTGCTCTATGAATTTGGGCAATGGTGACCGAAGTGCTACCTTGGGTTTTTCATGGTAGCCAATTTGCCGCAATACAAAGGGGAAATTCGCCCAATATTTTTGCCTCAATTTGACATGTGTCACCTGCATAATATTCTTTAGTTATGAAAAATTCGCCATATTGCATAATATTTGTCATATGTGTAGCCAGGTGGACATAAGACGTATCGCCACCTCTGCACTCACCCCCCCAAAATATATCGCCGTTGGAGCGCCCTTGCAAAAATGAAAAAAAATGGGCTGGTGTGAAGATTAGAGGGTGGTCCAGGAATTAAAAAGTGGGAGTTATAGTAAGCTAAACAAGGATTCGGATTAATAACCGTTATGTAAGGGGATAAGAATAAAGAAGGCGGGAAGGCGAGAGCTATTAAATTCGGGTTGGTTCATGCGCGAAATTGGAGTAAAAAGGTATCACATGGGTCTAGGGGTGACATGTGTCCTTGGGCAACCTTGTAGAAGGGTGCCACCACCCTTGTGAGGGTATATAAAGGAGAGCTCCATGCCTCTTACTACGTACTAAATTACTACTTACCAAGTTAGTAAGTAGTGGGCTCCGCAAACCAAGGCCCCAAAAAAAACACAAACCATGCCATAATAAATTAATAGCAGTAGAGCAAATGATTAAAGGGCCCAGGTTTGAAAGGGGGTGTGGGGATTAGAGAGTGGTCCAGGAATTATGAAGCGGGAGTTATAGTAAGCTACAGCAGGAGTTCAATTAATAACCGTCATGTAAAGGGGAGAAAAAAAAAGGGAGGAAGGTAAGACCTCTTAAATAGGGATGGTTCATGGTTAGATTGGGGTCAAGCATGGTGGTTTTTAGGAGTGACGTGTGTGCAGCCTTCTTAGAAGGTAAGAAGGTCCCACCGCCCCATGAGGGTATATAAAGAGAGCCTGGCTCTCTTCCCTTGCATCTTACTATCTATTCTTATTACTTATTACTTATTACTTATTAATACCTAGGGGGCTCTGCACACGCAGGCCCCAAAACAAAATACAAACCATGACATAATAAATTAATAGAAGTAGAGGTAATGATGAATAACCCCCCCATGACATGAGGAAACCATAGGAGAGTCACTCTAGGGGTCCAAAAATCCCCCCTAGGTCCTTAATAATTGATCCCAACCTCTAAGTCTTAGGTTTCAAACCCCCATAAAGGCTTGACTATATCAGTGGATAAAATACTGCATAATTCATCTCCTATTCATCCCCTGTTCATCCACCATTTATCCATCCGTGACTCCACTAAGGACAAGTGTCGGTGAACCGGTCATCTCTCTTGTTTGGAACCCCAAGCCTATGACGCTGAAAGATTGCTGGAGCTGTCGGTTGGTGCATGGATGCAGCGCTATAGATATTTGACAGCAACACATAAGTTGCAGCATCCTGTCGATCCCATTTGAGAATAGAGCACTTCAGGCCATGATCCTCACTCATGGATTCGAAGTACTGTTTGCCTTCATCCACTAAGCCAAAATGGCTACATTCAGCATAGACCTCGTTGCCCTTTTCCAGGGGAAATGCATTGCGGAGCGGCCAGTTGGGTTAAACCCCTTCCTGCACTCCAAGGCAATCCTACCCCATCTATGCTGGGCATATCCTGCAATCATCATACTCCCTGAGACCTCAAATACTCCCCCATTTGACATATCTGTTCAAGAGGGCACTGCCCTGAATGATATCTACTGCAATTCCACCGCCTTCCCCAGGGATGACAACTCGTACTAAATGATTGAAAGATGAAATAAAAGAGTCAACTGGCTGCAAATTCATGAATACTTGAAACCTGACCTAAAGGCCTGGAAAATCCTGGATGACAGTCACGAGATGCTGGCGTATGGAGCACTTGCCATCCTGCACGTAGGGGAGGCCATTCGACCCCTTTGGGATTAAAGCACTGAATTGTGAACTCCATAGAAGCCAGGGATGGCGGCGGCCCCAGGGAAGGCATGATAAGTCCCAAACTTATCATGATAAGTTCCCGGTGATCAGTCTCAAACATCAAAAACAAAACTGTGGGTTCTCACAGCAGAGACCAGATCATCTCAAAGTAGGTCTCAAAGTGGGAGATATCAACTCAAAACCTGTTGCATTCTCTATTGAAGACCCTGTCCCACACCAGCTAGTTGTCAAGTACAAGAAGTTGTTTAAAACAACAAAGACGACGATGATGTGGCGGACTACGATGACGTGGCACCCGTTTTGGCCGTCGCGAGCATTAAAAACACCCAATTGTCATCCACATTTTGGAGGGTGAAGTTTGAACTCTACCTCTTGCATCCACATATGTGACATTCTACTGACCACATTTCAGTTGTGTAAATGTTGGAATGCCCATCATAGTTTTGATTTGACTGATTAGTCAATTGGATTCTTCTTCCTGGAGGGCTAATTTGCCATGAAAATAATCAAACAAGGTTTCTACACTGTGCGCATAAATGTATAACTTTGTGTAATTTTAGCTTCAAATGGAGGGGGGTGTAATATCCACGCAACAGGCTGCCGCTCGTTGGAGGAAGTTTCCACGTCCAAATTACCCGGTGTGCAATTCAATATTTTTTTTCAATAATAGAACTCAAATAGTGAGATCAACTTGGGTTTCTAATATTTCATTAAAACTCAGTGGATTTCATGGGAACAATAATTGTGATAAACTGTTGCACTAATTATTTATTTTCAGTGTGTACAAATAAATCAAATGTGTGGATAATACATCAGAAAATCAATATATCTGTACCCCAGTTTGTAAAGATTATACTTCAATAGTTAGATTCAGTTGAACTCACATTAACCAGATTTGATATTTATTTAGTAGTGATGATGATAGGTGGTATTCACACTAGATCCGTTTTACAAACGAGTCACTAATGTGAAGTATCATAAATTTATTTTTTTATAATTTAAAGCAGTAACTTGCATTATATGTTTGTTTTAATACCAAAACAAATCAACTCACTCTAATACTTTATTGTGGAATTGTACTAGAGGATGACAATCATGCCTAAGTTACAACGTAACACTTGTATAGCTTGGACAAAGCTGCGATTGGTGCAAACAACAATTGTATTATTATGCATAATAATTATTTTATTGTGGCAACTAAACATAAGACTAGTCTTGCCATTGCCGAACTCATATGACAATGGAGCTTTTATTATTTTTCCATTATATAGTAGTTATCCTAGCAGTGAGTCGATCCAAATTTCAAACCCACTTGTGGATAAAAGCAAAACTCAACATAGAATGTTGAGAAGTATTAACGATGTGGCCACCAGCATGAGCATCTATGGAATACCAAAAACAGCATACTATGCCAAAGTGACAATTCATGGGAAGATATATCATGTATTAGTAGATACCGGGAGTACTTTTACGTGGATAAGATGTTGCTGGCAATGGACCGACTCGGACCGACGTGGGGGACACTTGTGATAAAGTATGTCTACATATGATTATGCATGTCAAGAATATCTTAAGAGTATATCAAAGAATACAAATAGGTTTTTGTTTTAGTACCCCAGATATGGATAATAGTGGGTTTATTAAAATAACATTACATAGTTTTAATGATAATATGTTTATTTTATGTAACATATAAATTTTTTTTACTTATAGGGACCAAATGAATTGTATGAACCAACTTTATCTAATCTGGTGAATTGTCGAAGTGACTCAAATTGTCAAAGAATACAAGGGGAAGTTAACTCAAAATCAGATCATTTTGACTGTCATGCGAATTCGTCTTACTCCTGTGGATATGGAGCTCATTATGTGGATGGTTACACTTCTTTCGGCTATGTGATGCAAGATACTATTACCGTAGACGTTATTGATCATGTAGCTGCTAGCATAAAAACTTTGTCCCCTCGTATTTATCTGGGGTAAATACTGCATATCATGTATACAATTGTCATATTGTTAGGACATTGTATTCTCATCTTACAAGATCCAAGCCTAATGAATGTCTTTTCCTTTCAGTTACGAATTATAGTAATAATCTTAAGTTAGATTAAATAATATGTATACAAACACTTTTGAGTAATTAATTAATTAATTAATTACTCACATTGACAGATGTGGGCTTCAACAAAATCCGGCTGTCAATCAAGATGACTCTGACATGATTGAAACAGATGGAATGTTTGGCTTAAGTGGATCCAACTTTGCACTACCGGGACAATTAAAAATGTCTGGTATCATTGGAAAGAATATACTAGGGCATTGCTTCCGAGTCGGCTATAATGAACCATCTGATCAATCAGGTTATTTATTTATTGGAAATCATATTATTACAAGAAGAGAACAAGTAGTTTGGACCAATCTATTCCATACACCTGAAGTTTCAGAGTAAGAACTATGATAAGTGAAATCATTTGTTGTTAAGTACTTATTATAAAAGTTCAGAGCATTTAAAAGAAAATTACTTAGTATTTCTTTAGTACTTTGTAGCCTGTTTAAATTTTCTCCATTGTGTTTTCTCTATACGATATATACATTTTTTCTTTTGCTCAATACTGATTGATGATAATCCCAAGTTTAAAAAAGATACATTAATCTGTAAGCTAAATGTCTGTGCAGTATCGCAAATTATCACGTAGCACAAATCTCATGTATACAATATGGAAAAAAATTCATAAATTTACCCGGCAATTACAAACTTACTTTATTTGATACCGGCACCATGTTTGGAAAGTTTTATCAACAGACATATGATATGTTGATTTCTTTGGTACATATTTTCTCAAAACTTACAAGACGTAGTAGAAGCGGTTAAGTGGTTAGGGCACACATATAAGTGCTTTCAGTGAGGTACAATATATATTATAATAACAATGATCTAATAACATTCAAACAATGAATAATTTCCAATAATGTTTTGGGAACAGGTGCGACAAGACGCAAAATCACTATCATTAATTGAAGTCAGCGCAACAAAAAACAAAATTCCTCTCTGTTGGGCTTCTACATAGTAAGTTAATGATTTGTTTTTCCTTATTTCTATTTTAATTTGGGTTTTTTTTTAAATGATCTTCGATGAAGGTTTTCCACTTGTCCAACCTGGACCCGCTGCCAGAAGGCAGTAGCCCTTCAGGATCAAATGGGCCTTCAGGGTCACTAGACACGATAATTTACGCTTCCTTGGGGAGGTGTCATTATTTTATTGTTATTTTTTTGGTTTTCCACTCATGATCTTATTTACATGCAAATAAATATTGCATATAAAAAGCTAATTGTAATTGGAATTCTTATGTATAATATCATCTATACTGTAAAGTTCCAAATATTTTTTTTTGTTACAGGGCCACTGTCTCCTGTTTTCCTTTTTAAAAAACAAAAAACAAAAAATAATACTAACATCTCAATTTGACACAGCGATGACCGTGTCTATAATTTGGATAATATACTTTTCCACTTTGAGGATGGAGGAATTTTGGAAATTGATCCTTCCGTATATTTACACAGATTTAAAAGACTGGTAATTATTTGATATACTGTACTATGATACTCTTAACATTCTTTTTATGGGTAAGGGCGGAAAAGGAAGCAAGATATTTGGGGGGGGGGGGGGATTTTAAACAAGGAGGGGAAAAACCAATGATGGGAATCCACATAAAGAAAAGAAAAATCCGCAAAACCAAAACCAATTGTAGTCTGCACCGACAGGCCAATGCCAACTAGCAGCAGAAAATAACTAACCCAATGGTGGAGAGCTAACAATGAGAGGGAAATCCATCACATTGAACAAATCAAGAGGGAAACTAGTCTAGGTCAAATTTGCCTTAAGTCGCCCATAGGCCTTTGGCACAATGGAACTTAGGCCCATGATAGGACACCGAGGGGTCCTTGCCACGATTCACCCCTAATGGACGAGTCGACCTGATTCGGGTCGATTGGATATTTCGACCGTCGGTGGGCCCCTTGGATGAATTTGGATGAAGATGGGCCCTAAACAAAAGTTATAGCCCTTGAGATTCTGCGCCGGACAGAATTTATTGCACCATAATTGGACAAATCTTGCGCCGCCAGGAATTTTTTGAAGTGATGATGAGCACCCAAAATCCAATGGTTTCTAGCCCTCCACGGGCTTTGACCTAGCCACATGGTAGGCAAAATGGGCGTCGGTGGCCCAATGCCAGCGATCGGGTGCATGCAAGGTTGGAATGTCCGCCCGTGCGGACATGGGATTCCACCCTGTGGCCAGTGATGGGTGGCGGCAGCATGGAACGGGCTCTCTCTTTGCGCGCACAGAGTCTGGGTTCCTGGAGCTTGCAAATCGTGGCCCCTCTCGCATTTCCTTGGCGCTTTTGTGTGCATGTTTTGCTTGATCTTCCGTGGATCGCCCGCATTCACTTCGTAAGGGGGTGTATTTTTGGGCTTCATTTTCAGGTCATGGCGACTTACATCTCCCAAGCTCGAAGCGGCGGGAGCTGTTCCGTTTCCTGCTGTGTGTTCTAGACATTACAGCTCGGGGTGTAATTGCATTGACGCAGCTGTTAGGGCTGAGTGTTTGGCGTTTAGATTCTGCCCTGCCGAATTTTCATTATAATGCAAGTTGTCATTTTTTCTTGCATGTCGTTTTGTGAAATGCTTTTATGTATTTGGGCTCTGTGTTTTGTGTGGTAGGGGATGGTTGCAGGGGAGTGTGGTGTGTTGGGGTTTCATTTTGCAGCTGGTTTTGGAAAGTTTGCGAAATTCGCCGAGGTACATCCTTCTTTCTTGTGCTTGGGGAAGATGGGCCATCTGCATTGATTCATCGTGAGGGCTTGCATTCATTTCCTGTGATCTCTGTCGGTCTCAGGGATTCGTATGGCACCAAAGAGGAAGGACGCTCCTGTGCCTGAGCCACCGTCGCCCCCACCCGAGCTTGCAGCTGCCGCGGAGGTTATAAGGGAGTGGACGCTTGAGGAGCAGCACTGCACTCCCGAGCAGTGCAAGGTAATATTGGGGTGTCTGTCTCCTGCCTTCCTCTGTAGTTTGCCTCCACTGCCGTTCGCCAATCGTTGGCCTCGCCACCCTCGTCCTCACAATTTTCGCTTTCTGTTTAGACGTCAGGTGGCTCTAGTTCTAATAGGTAAAGTGCAGATGATCACGCTTACTTTTTATAAACATGTTTCAAAAGTAATCGTTTTGCTAGAATGAGCTAATGGTCCACCAGATATAAAATGATAGAATTAGATAATATTATCAATATCATTGTCTACTTATTAAAATCAAACAAATGTCTAAGAAAATATCTACATCAATTATCCGCAAATAGTTTTCAGATATATTTTATGACGATGTTTTACATGCAAAAGATAGTTGAGTTTAGAAGAATATGTATAAGAATGACATGTACTTAAGGACAAGTAATAGACTTCGACATACCCCCAAAAATGCAACATATATAGATGATCAGACCGATAACACCTTGTTCCTAAATCCCACTTGTGCTAGCCATTATACCATGTACAATACCATATAAAAGTTCATAGAAACAATATTTCATTAAGATATACGAGTTGAACACTTACAGATAAAGTAAGTGCCAAACTTGGATAGTTATTACCTCTTTTTTATGGTTGTATGTTATATCTTTTTTTTTGCCTACTTCACTGTATTTTATAAACATAAATGTTATTTGTTAGAACTCCTTCCTTCTATTTAATGAAATGTAGTATCATTTGGATGTGTTGGATGTACAAGGAAGTAGCTACCTAGTTGGGAGCAACCGTACCTAACTTGAGGACCATTGTTACATATACTTTAATAGCTTGACAATGCAGGTATCGTCCAAATGATGAGTGCTCATGAATGATATGTGCACTACAAGGCACAGAATCTGATCTGAATAATCTTTATGTGTCTACTAGGATGAAATGTGGGATGGTCATTCCCAATGTTAGTGCATCTATGTAAGAATTACACATGATGTTGAGATCTTAGGTTCCCCCTATGTCTTATTCTAGTGTTCAAGATGATTGTGGAACATTCAAGGTTTTTTAGAACACTAGATGTCCTTCCCGATGTTAGTGCATCTATGAAAGAAATTACAGATGATGTTGAGATCTTAGTTCCCCGTATGTCTTATTCTAGTGTTCAAGATGATTGTCGAACATTCAAGTGTTTTTAGAACAATAGGATGTCCTTCCCAATGTTAGTGCCTCTCTGAATGAAATTACAGATGATGTTGAGATCTTAGTTCCCCGTATGTCTTATCCTAGTGTTCAAGGTGATTGTCGAACATTAAAGTGTTTTTAGAAGAATGGATGAGGACGTAATGACATCGATTTAAAAAAACTTATGTCATAGAGAAAGATATGTAGCTAGAGTATCACATGTTCAAGAGTATTGACAAATAAGTTATTTTGTTGGCCATGCCCTTTCTTTAAGGGTAGGGACTACGCACAGTTTGGTGAGTTGACCCTAACCTTGTATCATGATTGTTCCCACGAAAGGTATTGGGAATGTATATGTACTCAAAATTGAAACGTGTTCACATGCGACATTTGTGGCGTATCTGCGGCGTAGGCGAAGTTGGTTGTTGGACCAAATAATTTAAGTTTTATTGTTGGATGAATTTTATCAAACGTCATTCCTTCAAATTGAATTCAAATAAACCCTAAAATAACCATATGAATTGAGGTGTTTATGTGGCATAATTAAAACGTGACAAGATATGCATACATAGTTCAAATTCATAAATGAAATAATGTGGCAAATATAATATAACATTTGTTACATTAAAGCGTTCATAACAAAACTCAAATGTGGTGAAGTACCACTACTGCATTTAGGGGGGGTTAGCGACGCACATAGCCACCCCCGCGCCGACCCCCAGTGCGACTACAACGTCGCGCAGGGTCTCCGCCTGGGCTTGTGACGTCAGGGCGTCGCAACGCTGGCGCTCGGGCGATGTTGTGGCATCTTGCAGATATATCTGTTCTTATAGAGAGTTAGATGATTCTAGGACGAGGTCTTCATGGTTATTATGCTATACTATCTACGACACTTATTTTTGTACTCAAAATTACCTTTCCGACACATTGTCCTCTGTTTCAGTTAAACTCGTATGGCTATGGAGCGATGTTTTGAAGATTGTGAAGTAAATATGTGAAGTAAGTAGTTCCATATATGTACCCCAAGTTATTCCAAAAAAAAAAATTTGACGCCTAATGAGATGTCCTAAAGAACATGGCTATTGCAATGTGTTGGGCCCACATGACCATGTGCACGTAGGGTGCAATTGGCGACTGCATGCATGCAGTGGCAACCTTGTCATAATGAGATGACTATTACATACTAGCCCCACATAAGTTCGACCTTGTACCCGTATTAGGCACTTTAGTGCCTAATAATGATTAAATCTGGAATATTGTCTTTAGGCACTTTCAAAAAGAATTTATATAGATTACGCACATATCATCCATGATTTCTCATGTTTAGGCACCTTTCATCACTTGGAACTCTCTCCTTTCATCCCCTCCCTCTTCTTTCCCAAGACAAACCCTAGGACAAGTCTTGTCCTTCGCAACAGTGCTCTCTCTTTTGTAATGGAGATGGCGTCAGAGAGCAAATACACGGGTATGGACGCAGATGTGGAGATGGCTAACATTGGAGGAATTGAGCCTGGGCCAAGCCTAGGTCAGGCGCAGCTTTCAGAGATACCAGACTTCATGTTGAGGTGGTGGAGAGCATGAGTCGTTACCTTGGAAATTTGCACATCGAAGACTCAAATATACCTAACTTGAATGGTGATCAAGAATTCAATGATGGACATCTGCAGGATGTTCGAGACTCATTGGAAGGTCATATGGAGGTTGTATCGACCTAGGGAATTGGCCTATATTTTTTGAATATTTACGAATATTTTATTTTTTGGCTTTCAATAGAAATTATATGTTTAGATAATTTCATTGAATTAGGCACTTCCATGTTATTTTTCCAGCTTTTTAGGCATAAATATTGAAAAATCACAGAATTGCTTAGGCATTTTTTTTTAATTTAAATTGTACCTAATATGCCGTTCCACTAGGGTATTACAAAAGAGATGTCGTGATAACCAAGAATGCATTGATGATCCGTTCATTGTATTAAGGGGGGAAAACAAAAAAAATCCCAAACTGTTCGACACGTGTCTTTCTGTCCAAGTTTTTATTATAAACGTCTTGTTTTCATCTTTTTTGCTATGCATGCTCACCTTTTTATTTACATCCTCCTCCATGGCCACCTGATTCATTAACAAGGAACTTATTCATCCATTCCATGGATTTGCTCAAAACATAAAACATACACACCGTGAAAAAATTTGAACACGACACCACTTCACATGGCACCATTGCATACCATAAATGTACACTACTGCATTTGGGGGGGGGGGGGGGGTTTGCGATGCCCCAGCGACCTCAAACTGTCGTGATTTGTGACGGAGATACTCTACGCGGTCCGGGACGCGCCGTGGGCGTTTTGCGACGTTGAGAAGTCGCAACGACGTCGCTCCCGCAACGTCGCTAATTAGTGACCTCGGGGAATCGCTAAACCCCCGGGACCCCCCGCCCACGACCTGCAACTCGCGGCGCCGGCGCGACTTGCGATGTCCGGGCGTCGTGAAAAATAAAAATAAAAATCATTTTTTGCGACGTCGCAATTTAGGGGAATTTAGGTGGAAAATTTTGAATTTAAATTTGAAATTTGAATTTCAAAAACTAGTTGACCATTGACTCCGGTTTTGTCCAATGGCAGTTCATACAATGTTCTACATATATCTGGCAATGCATACTTGACTCTACGTTATAACATTTATAAGACACTACACACTAACCAACACATCCACTATACATCTATGTATCACAATTTAGTCTAAGTAAAAATATACATATCAAAGATTTAGCTCCTGGTGACTACCACTATCTCAATCCTATCATTGTATCATCGCAGATGTGGTAGATTATGAGTACTCTGCAAGAGCTCTTACAGCTGGAATTTGCACCGGGACTTATCCCCAAAGTTCTTCAAAGACAAATATCTATCAAGGACCTAGTGGGAGGAGATCTTTCATTGACCGCTGATCCTCTGTCAAGACTAGCGACACACTTGCGGGTGGGCGGTTCTTTAGTCTAACCCACCTTGTCGCGCACCTCAATTCGGTAAGCTCCCCTTCAAGTCATAGTTACTCGCTTGATTCGAGGTCACAAAAGTGGAGTTCCTGGGGCATGTGATTACACAGGATAGGATCAGAATGGATGACAGGAAGGTGAGGGCAATTTTGAACTGGGAGCCTCCGACTTCGGTCCCGGGAGTGCGATCCTTCCTAGGACTCGCCTCCTATTACCGGAAGTATGTGAGAAATTTCGCCAAGATTGCGGGGCCACTGTCAGACCTTCTGTGTAAATCTAAAGTCTGGGCATGGAACACCTTTTACGGTCAAGCTTTTGCTAAATTGAAGCAGCGGATGGCGGAAGCTCCAGTCTTGAAAATCCCGGAGTTCGATCGTCCGTTCGAGATACATACAGATGCGTCAGACTTCGCGATTGGGGGTGTACTGATGCAAGATGGACGTCCAGTGGCTTACGAAAGTAAGAAACTGAATGAAGTGGAGCGACGGTGGCCGACGCACGAGAAAGAGATGAAGGCGGTGGTGCACTGTCTTGAGCTTTGGCGCCACTATGTGGTTCCAACCCAGTGAAGGTGTTCACGGACAATGTCACGGTGAAGTATTTTGCCACGCAGCCCAAGTTGTCCCCAAATCAACTTAGGTGGCAAGATACTTTGGCGGTGTTCGACGTGGATATCCAGTACAAACCGGGACGAGACAACGTGGTGGCCGATGCTCTAAGTAGAAAGCAGCAGCTCTTGTTGGTGTACAAGGGCGAGACGGCGCTCCAAAGGAAGATCCGGAAGGCCTGCCGGAAGGATGAGCTGGCGAAGTCCGTGATGCAGGACTTGAGGATGGGGGTTAAATCGCAGTTCCACTTGCAAAATGGACTGCTCCGGTATAAGCAAAAGTATCTCTACGTGCCGAAGGGAGGGATCAGAGATAGCCTCTTGAGAGAATGCCATGATAGCCCGCTTGCGGGCCACGGCGGAACCAATCGCACTGCGGCACTCTTGAAGAAAGAGTATTTCTGGCCCAAACTGAGGGAGGAGGCAGAGGAGTATGTCAAGACATGCACCACATGCCAACAAAACCGGAGCGAGTACAAAAAGCAAGCGGGGCTGTTACAACCCTTGCCGATTCCAGAGGGGACTTGGGAAAGCGTCTCGATGGATTTCATGACTGCTATGCCGCTGTCAAAAGGATTCAATGCAATCATGGTGGTGGTGGATAGGTTCAGTAAAATGGGCCATTTCATCCCCACCAAGGAGACAGCAACGGCGCAGGAGACAGGGCGACTTTACTTCGTCCACGTCTTAAAACATCATGGAGTCCCGAAGGATATTGTCTCGGACCGCGATCCAAAATTTACGAGTAAATTTTGGAGGGTACTTTGGAAGAAGATGGGGACGAGGCTGAAGATGAGCACCGCCTTCCGACCTACGACCGACGGCCAAACAGAAAGAGTGAATTCCGTAGTGAAGCAGATCTTGCGGAATTACGTGTCGGTAGACCAAACAGACTGGGTGGAACACTTAGACGCGGCAGAGTTCTGTTATAATAACACAGAACACTCCGCAACGGGAGTTTCCCCTTTCGTATTGGTCTATGGAAAAGCACCTCTGGTGCCGACAAGTTGGGCCGCCCAGGACGTTGAGGAACGGCAGTAGCGGCGGTACTGGAAGAACGCGAGCGTTTGTTGAAGCTCGCAAAGTACAACATTGCCAAAGCTAGGAAACGGTATGAAAGGCAGGCGAATCGGAAGCGGAGGGAAGTGAAGTGTGAGGCAGGCACGGAGGTCTGGTTGAACATCAAGAATTTCCGACTACCTCCGGAAGTAAGTCCGAAGTTCGTACCTCCGTATGCAGGACCCTTTCGCATTCGGAAGGTTATGAATGAGGATGTGTATGAATTGGAGCTGCCGGCAAATAGCAAGGTGCACCCAGTATTCCATGTCTCCCTTTTGAAGCCTTACTACAAAGATGAAGCGCGTCCGAATCGGCATCAAGTGTTGCGTCCCCCACCTATGCTGTTGGATCATGAAAATGAACCTGAGTACGAGGTGGAGGCAATACTTAAGTCGAGGAGGATCAAGAACCGAGAAATGGAGTATCTCGTCAAATGGAAGGGCTATCATCATGTGGAGGCATCTTGGGTGCATGCCTCAGAAATGAGAAACGCATCCGAGGCGGTTGCAGCTTTCAAAGGGCGACCTCAAAAGCGGAAGAAGCGTTGATGGGGACATCAACCTTGGAGCGTGGGGGAGGAAATGCATGCTTAGCCCGGCTTAGCTAGCTTAGGAATCCGATTGCAAAAACTTGTATTGTACAAAACGTGCTATAAATGAAATGGCTTCCAAATGTCGTGCGTCCTATTTTGTTTGGAATGTTGATGCATGGAATGGTTGGCTAGTGTGTAGAATGCATGCTAGCTTATAAAAGTGGGATAGGTAAATTGGGTTAATCGTGTGTTTGCATAGTGCCGAAATCGGGTGACCCCCATCCGAGGGGCAAGGAAACTTGCGCCTTCTTTGGGAGTTCACGTGCTAGTGCGCACCTAGCGCGTGCGCGTACTATAATTGCGCTACTGAGGGGGTTGCCTTGTAGTGCGGGCTAACGCGAAAACTACGTGCTTCCGTTCACGTACTATAATCGTCTAGTCTCGGGACGAAGTCGTAGTGCGGCTTCGGCGTGTTCCCGTACCTCAGGCCAGCATTCCAAGGCGGACCCAATTGTAGTGATTGGGGCGCACGGTTGGTTCAAGGTTATCTTCCTAGTCAAAGAGGGTTCCAGGTGAACCCTTGCTCAAGGTGATGCCAAAAGCGGCATCATGAGCGATCGCAAGCAATGTTTTTGCAGTAAGGCGATTCGATCCTCGGGGAGGATCATTCCTTGGCCTTGAAGTAGGCCAAGAAGAGTGCACTGGGAGGAGCTGGAGAGGCTCCACCCTTGGCCGGGACTTGGAGGAAGTCGGCCGAACTAGCTAGTGGAGAGTAGAGTCAAGTGTGGGGTTTGGTTCTTTGCCATGGGACGCCATGGTGCGGAAACAAACTCCTTGATGTGGGACGCCACAACTTGGATGTTGTTTCTACAAAAATGGACAAGTCGATGAGGACATCGACTCCCTGTTGGTAGGGGTGTGTGTCGCGGCCCTTTGCCTTGAGGGCAGGGGGTCGGGACACATGAGGGGCTGCCCTTGTGGTGGGGGCAGCAGCAGCGATAGGTATGGGGGGCTGAAGCACCCTTGAGTGCCCAAGGCACTCAAGGAGGCGGAGGCGCTCACTAGGTGGAGCCCCGCACACCGGGTTGCGGTGGGGGTGGCTCCACAAGGGGTGGTGGTAGCTTAGCGGGACTTAGTGGGACTTAGTGGGGGTGGCATAGGACTCACCATGGGGGCGGAGACCTCGTGGTGGGAGTCGTGGGGAGTCTTGGGACTCATCACGGTCCATAGGGGCCGTGGTGAGTGGGCCAAGACTCACCGCGACTCATCACCGGGAGTCGAGGGTTTCGTGGTGGTGGTTCGCCATAAAATGGCATGGCTGGTTGTGAAACCCCCGCGGACAGCTACAGAAGTATATATAAGGGGAGTAGTGACCCTGAGAGAACGGTGCAAGCCCGTGGTGACCAAAAACTAGTGAGTAAGCGAGCGAGCCGGAAAGCGACCAAAGAGTGGGGAGCTGTTCCGGACTGCCATCTACCAAAGGGAATTCCACCAGGCCCAAATAGGTGGAGGGTTTAGTGGGAAGCGAAGGGGGACCGTTATGTCCCGGTGAGCAGCCGAAGCTCCAAGTTGGCCCGGAGCCAGGTTGGGAGTCAGGCGTCGCACTTTGAAGCTTTGGCATACAGCTTCCCTTCTCGCAATTTCTGGAACAACCTTTTGAGGTGCTCCAGGTGCTCCTCCTTTGTTTCGAATACACCAAGATGTCGTCGATGTACACGATCACAAAGTCATCCAACCACTCCTGGAAAAGGCTATTCATCAGCGTGCTAAATGTTGCTGGTGCATTGGTGAGCCCAAAAGGCATTACCAAGAACTCATATGAACCATACCTTGTCCTGCACGCGGTCTTCTCCTCATCTCCTTCCGCCACCCGAATTTGATGATAGCCGAAGCGCAAGTCGATCCGGCTGAAATACTTCGCTCCTGCCAACCGATCGAAGAGGTCATCGATCCTTGGCAAAGGGTACCGGTTTTTGATAGTCACCTTATTCAGAGCCCTGTAATTGACACACATCCGCAGCGTCCCATCCTTTTTATCTGCAAATAGCACCGGGGCTCCGTAAGGTGACTTACTCGGCCGGATGTACCCCTTTGACATTAGATCTCTGAGCTGAGTCTTCAGCTTGACCAACTCTCTGTGGCTCAATCGGTAGGGCGCCTTGGCAGGCAATCCCGGTATCACCTCAATCTTGTGGTCAACTCCTCTTCGCGGTGGCAAGCCGCTTGGCAAATCCTCCGGCATCACATCATGGTATTTCTCCAAAATCCCCTTGATCCAATCTGGGCTCGGCTCTCCATCGCCTTCTCCCTTCACTTCTCTAATGTAGAGCAAAACTGGGGCTCGTGTGCCTCCTCCACGGCCCACTCCCTTGCTGACAGAAGGTTTATTCGCCCTCCCACGAGTTTGGGCGTTTCCGAAACTCGTAAGACCTCGCCACCATTCCAACATGGCAGCATGACCACCCTCTTGCGGCCATCTATGACCGCTCCGGATTTGCTCAAAAAGGTCATCCCCAAAATGAGATCCACTCCATCGATCTCGCAGACGGTGAAGTTCTCACGTCCCTCCCAACCCCCCAGTTGAAGAGGAACATCGAACGCCAACCTCGTCGCCAATTGCGGTTCTCCTTTGGCAGAACGTACCTCAATAGAGGCCCCTACGTCAGTTGTCGGGAGTCCCAGCTTTTGTGTCGTTGCCGGTGTCATGAAGGAGTGCGACGCTCCTGTGTCCACCAACAATGACACGTTAGTTCCGGATATTATCCCATCCACGAACAATAAGTGACTCCCTTTACGCAATGCGTCAGTTTCCTGATACAACTCACAAGAATATTTGCCTACCTTGCAAGTCCTGGCGACCACCGCTTCCACCAAGCGACTGATGGTATCTTCCGACAGCTCCGTGGTTGCCCGAGTCATGTTCAATTGTCGAGGTTTCGTGCACTTCTTGGCCATGTGCCCGGGCTCTCCGCAATTGAAACACACTCCATCAAAGGTCGCCTTCTGTCCGCCATAAGCCGCTCCACCCGCTTTTCCTTTCGAAGCACTGGGTGCCGCCTTGACGTGTGAAGGCCCTCCCTTCGATTTCCACGTGCCATTATTGCCGTGTGGCCTATCCCACTTCTTTTCCGGTCGGAAAGAGTCACTTTCCCGCCAGGTCTTCTTGTGGTTCAGCTCCGTACGGCCTTGTCTTTCACCCCTAGGGACATCTGAGAAACATTCAGCCCTCTCAATTGCCTCGTTCAAGGTCTTAGGTGGCTTCTCCTCCAACTTCCGCCTGGCCCATGGGGCCATCCCCGCCACAAAGTTGAAGACCATTTCTGGTTCCGCCATATCCGTGACTTCGAGCAACAGCACATTGAAAGCCTGGACATATCCCCGAAATGTCATCTGTTGCTTCAAATTCCTCATCTTGTCCCGAGCAAGCCAGGACGCGTTGAGGGGCACAAACTGTCGCTTCATCAATTCCTTGAACCCATCCAGTTCAAGGGTTTCCGGACTTGGACCTCGGTCATGAAGGCGTTTCTGCCACCATTGTGAGCATAGCCCCTCAAATAGGTGGGAGCCACTTCCACCCGATCCTCGTCACTCAACTTGGCCGCCCGGAAGTACTGCTCTAGCTCCAAGAGCCAGGTGTTGAGTGCCTTCCGATTTCGGACGCCCTAGAAGGTGCCGGGTTCCTTCGGCTTCACCTTGAACTTTGCCTTAGCGGAAGTGGCATTAGTCGCCTTCAACACGTCTTTCAACGTCCCGCCAAACTGCGCCAACAACCCTTCCCAAAAAGCTGCCGGCATGGGAGGCATCTGTTGGTCCGTCGGAGCTCTCTGGGATTCCTCGGGCTCTGACCTCGGATTCCTCCCACCTTGAGCGGCCTCGTTTTCAAAAACCCTGCGTCGCTTCCTCAAACAGCCGCTTCGGGTGACACGTCGCCCCCATCGGGCTCACACGGATCATCATCTTTTGGGCCGTTCCGCTTTCGCTTTGGCTTGCCCGACCCATGATGAGGCCAATCCCAAGGACGATCGCGTACTGAACTCTAAGCTCAGATACCAAGTGTCGCGCACCTCAATTCGGTAAGCTCCCCTTCAAGTCATAGTTACTCGCTTTGATGCGCGCGCCTGACTCCCAACTGGCTCCGGGCCAACTTGGAGCTTTGGCTGCTCACGGGACATAACGGTCCCCTTCGCTTCCACTAAACCCTCCACCTATTTGGGCTGGTGGAATTCCCTTTGGTAGATGGCAGTCCGGAACAGCTCCCCACTCTTTGGTCGCTTTCCGGCTCGCTCGCTTACTCACTAGTTTTGGTCACCAACGGGCTTGCACCGTTCTCAGGGTCACTACTCCCCTTATTATACTTCTGTAGCCGTCCGCGGGGGTTTCACAACCAGCCATGCCATTTTATGGTGAACCACCACGAAAACCCTCGATCCCGGTGATGAGTCGCGGTGAGTCTTGGCCCACTCACCACGGCCCCTATGGACCGTGATGAGTCCCAAGACTCCCACGACTCCCACCACGAGGTCTCCGCCCCCATGGTGAGTCCTATGCCACCCCCACTAAGTCCCGCTAAGCTACCATCACCCTTGTGGAGCCACCCCCACCGCCAACCCGGTGTGCGGGGCTCCACCTAGTGAGCGCCTCCGCCTCCTTGAGTGCCTTGGGCACTCAAGGGTGCTTCAGCCCCCCATACCTATCGCTGCCGCTGCCCCCACCACAAGGGCAGCCCCTCATGTGTCCCGACCCCCTGCCCTCAAGGCAAAGGGCCGCGACACACCTTGTCGCTGAATTCTAGGCCCCGGTTTGACGTTAGCCTCTCCTTCGTGCTTGTGCGCGGGGGGACTCATCACTAAGTCGGGGGATCTTTAGAGAGCAACGATAGAGGAGACCCAAGTAATCTAGAAGGATGTTGTAAAGCAAGTGTGCGTTTAACACACACTTATTTTCCAGCCCCCATGGAAATCCACAAAATAAAGTTTTTTATTTTATTTTATTTATTTCTGTATGGAAAAAGTCATGGGACATTGTATGTGTATGATACATCTGTTGTCTCATTCTTCGCTGGGCTTGGGTGCATACCATCCCCTCTCATGTTTGCCTTCATATGCACCTTGACGAGCCTATGCCAGTAACAGTAAGTGCTCTCCTCGATTTAGATGACGTTGTTAACAGTGAAGACATGGTAGAGGCTGTTGTGAAATTAAAGGCTTGGTTGGGAGTTCATACTCTCATGGGAATTAAGAAATTGCCCAATACATTAATGATGCTACTGGCAAGATAGCAATGAATTCTTCAAGTGTCCTTCCATTATGCGCAAATGTGACAATGCCTATGGCTCTATGGCACATTGACTGTAAGTATTTTATCTCATGCATCGTCATGTTCTTTGAAGATGCACATGCAAGACGTTTTTCTTGCATTAATATCGCACAAATTGTAGGCAAAACTAAAACATGTATGCAATTCGTGGTGTAGCTTATGACAAATTGGTTATGTTTGGTCTTCGAGTACATGCTGGCATTGATGGGCCTCTCATTTTGTTTTTATTGGGCGAACGTTGCGAAGAAAGAAACAAGCAAGAAAAAACCATTTTCAAAGGATATCTTGAGGTGTTTGCACCTAGTGGACAACCGGTTAGTGGAGGTGAATAAATCACCCCCTGTTTATGATAAAATTGCAAAGACCCGTTGGTTGTTAGACCAGCAAAATGAGGTGTATGCTCGCTTCTGGCAACCTTCGCGGAGCAAAACTTGTGTGGATGAGATGATGGTGAAGTACAAACTTAAGGTAAGTACTTTAGCCTGTAGCAATATATGAGCAAAAAACCCCAAAAGCCTGATTGATCAATATGGTGGGTGTCGGACCAGGGTCCAAACAAATGATAGATGAGAAGTAGGGAAGTCGCAGGTTCCTCAAGAAGGGATGGTTATATATCTCTCATGCAGAGGGACACGAGGCGTGGGAAAGTTATCATGGTTTGCCCTGTGCGATTTGGAATCCGAACCAGGTGGGGTGTTCAATTCCTCTTGCAGGAGCCGGAATCTCTCTCCCCTTCCAGATGTGGAACCCTAGACACAAGAGGCGTTCCCTTGGAACACATATCCAACGCCCGTGCTATCTTGCTTGGATCCCTTGATCTGCCTTGCAAGCCGCAACATCAACTATTGTTTGTCCGGACCCTTCCCACCAGCGCCTCCTCTCAAGAAGTCACAATACTTGGTTTGTTGTTGGAGTGCACATATGAGATCGTCTGTTATTGCACCATACAAACCCCCGGACCCCGTTTTCCCAAGACTGTGGCAACCATGTGTTGTGCACTGTCTCTGCCAAATTGCAAGATGGCATGTCTGCCATTTCCTCAATGGACATGTTCTGCAAAGTGGAAAACATACTTCAGGAATATCAAAGAGGTTACAAAACCACCCAAGCAGATGCAGATCTGCACCACGGAACGATATGGAAAATGCATGCAGTACTAGCGGACGTACATTGTCATAGATGCTCCCCATGTCTGTACCGGAAGTGCCAAAACGCCAAGCCAATCTTCCAACGTTTCATACTCTCAAGTGATGGCTTGCGCTGAAGAGAACCACCAGGCACAAATTGTCTGGAACAATATATTCGCCTCCGCCATTGATTCGCATCTTTGTACTCTTTGCACAACTTATGATGTTGTGTCTGCATCTCAGGTTTGATATCCGTTTTCGTATGTTTCTCCAGAGATTGGGTCCAATGGAACAAACATGTACGCTCTTTTCCCTCCATTGGCACCTTTGGGTCCCTCGATCCGAAGATAATTCGTACAACATTGAAATTCGCCTGTGCACGTCTGCACTGCCATGAACAATGAAAATTCGGAGCAGGACGCCATGGCACCCCATAACACGAATCAGGGATTTCCATATTAGTTGTTGGGATTCCGAATCCTCCGATTGCATGTCACAAACTGCAATTGTCATAACTTGCTGGTATACATTATCGTACACATGACAAGCCATAGTCGTCCAATCTTTCACCCGTTTGACGTGATCAAACATAAGAAAACATCGCTGCCGATGCCCCCACTACAGGGGCAGCCCCTCATGTGTCCCGACCCCCTGCCCTCAAGGCAAAGGGCCGCGACAGTAAGTGTATGGCTTCCCTCACAAAATGTAATCGAATCACGACGTTTTGGGAGCTCATACTTTGTCCAAAAGATGATCTTGCCAAGTGGCACAACCGCAAGTGTCTCTATGGTGAGTGTTCAAATTGTGGCATTGAAACCCTTCCTCTTTGCCCCAGTGAAACATCAAGAGGCTCTGATGACAAACTTGTCCAATGGAGATGCTATGGAAAAGTTCCTGCAGGGCGGACTAAGAAAGGTGAGCCTAAAACTGTGACGCGACTTCAGTACAAGGAAACACCAGCTGCTGAATTCATCAAAGTACCTGAAACCAAAATTGGTGAAGTTTGTGCTTCACAACTTCTTCTCGGTCATAGACTTTGCTGAGAACTACTCATTCCAAGAGCAGAATGAGATACAAGAAATGCTTTGGTACTCATTCCAATGCAAAAAATAACCAGATTTCAGCACAGCAATCCAATTTCCAGTTCATAGAGTGCATGACAGTCAAGAACGTTGTCTATTTCGGCGCCGCAATAGGCAGTACACAAGGATGTAGTTGTATACTTACAGATTTATATCTGCCATGGCACCCTTCAACAGTCCTCTGTCCCTCACGTCCACCTTCACGACAATGTAGTCCACCATGTAATGCCAATTGATATCTTGCGGATGCATTTCAGCAATGTACTCTGTCAAGGCAAACATCCTGTGGTTCCCATCCCAAACGAAGAACATCTTCCCTGCCATGTGTGCGAATGTGGGATTAGTCTTCAGAGAGGCTTCAAACTCGGCATTTATAGTGTGCCAGTGGGGGCTCCAATTCTGAAGCTCATCTGCAGTGGGGCCCTTTGTGACACCCTGGTCATTCTCAATGGAAACGTAGAATGCTGCCGACCCCCGTCTGTACCCCTCTCTGAAGTTGTGATTCAGTCGATCGATGTCCCCTTGCAGTGCTTGCCTTACAACTGGAAGGCTAACCATGCGACACAAAGGAACTTTGAGGTTCTCCGGATACACCATGGAGCCCAAAACGTGGCCTATGTTGCTATGAGTCTCTGCCAGCAACTTGTTTGCTGCTATGTTCATGTCTCGTGCGCTCATGAGCATACCCGCCACCAGTTTCTTACTTCTATCACCTCTCTCACTTCCCTCACCCCTCTCACCAGCCTGTCTACTGTCCTGGAGGTTTTGCTCCTCCGCAAGCTCCAGCAGGTTCTGATCTCCTGGGAAGTCGTCAAGTCGCACCACGTTGTCGTCCTCTGCTTCTGTCAGCTCAATGGGCCGCCCTTCTACAGATCCGAGTTCGACATCTCCAGCGGCCTTCTCCGCATCCGTGTTTTCTAAAACTTCCTGCAAACCCAATATCTCCGCTTCCAGTCTCCCAAGTGGTTTTACTGGCGAAGCCATGGGCTCTTTTTGCTTCCTCGGCTTCCGGACTCTAGGTGGGCTTTTCTGAGGTGTTCTCTGAGGAGTCACCTGCCTCGATGCACTTCCACCTTGCGAGCGCAGCACCCGGGCAAGAGTATCCAAAGTTGACTGTGTTGGCTCGCCCCCCTACGATCCCTCCCCAGCTCCCATGTCAAACAAACAGGAAAACATGACACACTACACACACACAAAAAGATGTAAAAGGAATAGTGCGTATGGAGTGCTTCACATCCGCGAAGCACGAATCTCTCACTGGTGGGCGATCCGAGTCTCCGGATAATGAGGTCTGCATTTCCTGCATGAGACGGAGGTTAAGTCGTGTCGTCGGTGGCTTCCCAAAATCCCGCGTCCTCCTTCTCTGCGCCGGAGTCGCCTGACCTTCCACAAACTCTATGTTATCACTATGCTGCATAAGGAGAGGAAACGCAAGAGAATGTCACTGCAGAAGGGCAAGGAGCGAGAGAGCGACGTGGTGGAACATGCAACCACTATGCACGAGCAGATGCGTAAGCAGCCACGTCTCCCGAAGCGTTGCCACCGTCCACCACTTTCTACCGTATGGGTGATGAAGATATTGCGACCCCTGATACGATCGCACGGATGAAGTCGACTGGAACACGACGCGTGCCTGTTCAACCAACCAGTAGAAGACGCTTTATCGGAATTGCGGCGCCGAAATACCGTTCCGTTCACCGGATGCTGTTCCCGGAGCAGCCGGCATTGAATGAACTATCCGCACATCATGAAACCCAACCGCCATGAAATTCCCCTGCCTACCGACATTCAAGAGTCAGGTCGGCACGTTTCATCAACGGACGGATAAATCTCGGCGCCGAAATTCATCCTATGCAAGTGCTTTCATACACAAACATATGAATTTCGGCGCCGAAATTCATCACTTCCCCAGTCCTCATCCGTCATGAGCACACCTGTCAGTCGGATATCGGAGTCAGAATTAATTCTGGGACAGTGGAGAACGCTGCACTTGGGCACATTTCATCCATATTTCGGAGCCGAAATTCATTAAGAATATCTCCGTCCGCGCGTAGACGAGGTGAAATCATCCATATTTCGGCGCCAAAATACATCCAGCGCGAAGACTAAATCGGCACCATGCTACGTTTTGCCGCCATCATTGCCCCTCACGGTTGCTGTCCACGCCTGTTGGACTTGCCATGTCTGGACTGTTAAGTATAATTTCGGCACCGAATTTATACTTTATGTGCGGCAATGTCCTGTACGAAAAATGACCACTTAATGGATATTGTCAGTTTCAAATGAAAACAACGGCTAAAATGCAATTAATTTTCCCCCAACATGAGAAAATATCCCCTTTCGTCATTGGATAACGGCCTTTTGAAAGACATAAGGGGTTGAATGTGCCGATTTCTCCATTTAATGCAGAATATTCGTGTTATTTTTGTCTGAATGGGTTATTTCAAACGAATTTCGGAACCTTACATCATCCAGAAGCAAGAAGTAAGTGTCAGGTTCGGACAAATTTCGGCGCCGAAATTCATCCATTGCATAGAAAATGTAATATTGGAGTTACCCTTTGCGGACAGTAAGGATGAATTTCGGAGCCGAAATTCATCCATTTCAAAGAAAAATAAATATTGGAGGGAGGGCATTGGATGAATTTCGGCACCGAAATTCATTGCTTGCGAAGAAAAAAGAAAATTTGAAAGGAGGACTTTGGATGAATTTCGGCACCGAAATTCGTCTGTCGCAAGGAAAAAAAAATGAAGGGAGGACTTCGGATGAATTTCGGCGCCAAAATTCAACCGCAGAACAGCAAAATTAGGGTCGAAAAAGGAGAAGAAGAATGAATTTCGGCGCCGAAATTCATCCAACGTCGTCCCTCCAATAAATTTTTTCCCATGCGAACGATGAATTTCGGCGCCGAAATTCATCCCTACTATCGATTCAGGATTACTCTCATTCGGATGTCGGCACCGAAATCCGGACACATGGTGAATCATGACTCTAATCACAAACACATTCATCCGTATTTCGGCTCCGAAATTCATCCTTTATGTGCATAATCAATTTCATGAAGAACATGCTCATCCAAATTTCGGCACCGAAATCCATCCGTCGGGTGCTTACTCAGTTTCATGAGGTGAACAAATTTCGATTTCTGTCGCCGGAATTCATCCCGTGGCTTCCAAATCTGTTACATGACAGAGATGTTCATCCAGATTTCAGTGCCGAAATTCATGAGAAGGCCTGATTTATTGTAGCCCAACTGGTGGTACATCACAATTCAGGCACCCAATATCCGATGTGAATTTGTGGGGGTTGCTATTCCATGAGCTCATGAGCGGGCATGGCTAACCCATGAGCCGCAAAGTAACACACTTCGAATTTCGGCAGATTTTTTTCGGGCCAAAAACTATAAAATAATCAAAAATCGAAGATTTCCGCGCTCATGCTGGAAGCACTCCGCTCATGAGTACTAGTGTATGCTCATGACTTGGAGCCCAGGCTCATGGACCGCCAGGCCAGGTCATAGAATAACTGAATTATGGGCAATAACGGCACCGAAATTATCCTAGAGGCAGAGACGCAAGCGGAATTAGGATCCGGGTTTGCAGACTCCGAAAACGCAATGGCGACATATAACCGTGGACAGTACTATTGCAGAAGTGCAGGATGGTTGGGTATAACGACGCCGTAATTGGGCACAGGAAAAGAAATAGCGGGCTGAAGGCTCGGGAGTGAAGCCAACAACGGTGAAAGTAATTGGGCTCTGCCAACCAAATACCCGGCTGCATCCTCCGGAGTGCAGGCGATAACGGCGCCGAAATGGGCCCCGGAAACCAAATACTTGGCTGAAGCCACCGGAGTGCAGCCGATAACGGCGCCGAAATTGGGTCCGGAAACCAAATACCCGGCTGAAGGCTGGGGATTGCAACCAATAACGGCGCCGAAATTGACCTGCGGAAACAAAATTCTCGGCTGAAGCTTCCGCACTCCATGTAATAACGGCGCCGAAATTGGGCGTCGGAGAGCAAATACCCGCCTTACGGTGAGGGAGGCCTTGCTCTCATTTTGCTCTTCACTCTTCTCTGTTGTGCCCATCTCCTCCCTGCTTTGAGTTCGTGCTGTGTCGTGAGGCCATGTCGTGCCCGAATCACATCTATCGACGCCAGACGGGAGTCATTTTCCCGAAAGCAGACGACATCATTGTCTTCCTGGATGTTTACAGGGACGATCCTCGACTTGTCCAGCTGAGAGCAATGGAGTTTCTTCCAGGATTGCACGATTCTCCTGGACCCCGGCTGGGGAGCAGGTGGTTCCTACGCATCATGGACCTGGACTTTCCGCATGTGTGGGAGCCGAACAGATCACGCACAGCGTTGCTGTATCGCTGGAATTGTTGCGAGTGGACGTATGATGAGTGCATAGGTGAAAACTTTACGCGTGGACGGACTGGCTCGGAAAGTGGGGACATTCTCTTCAGTTATGAGGATGAGGAGGAGGGGAACACAGGGCCCACTGTGAAAATGTCCTTCTACCAAGGGGGCGCTATCGATAAACACGACATCCTCGTTAGTTTCAACCGGGCGACAGAAACCACTGACATTTTGTTCAAATATAGGCACCCGGTCACTGAGGAGGTCCTTGAGAGGCCAGTTCGAGTTCCTTCTTCTTGGGCGAGGGGACCATAGGTCTTGCATGCTAGAGTAGACATGTTTCAACTCGCTGACACTCATGGCACATACATTTTCATTCAGAAATCAAGCAGCTTCCCTGTGCCATATGGGGAATATACATGCTTCGATAATCTTCTGTTAAGGTTTTTTGCAATTCACTGCCAGTATGCTGGGACGTGTCCTTTGTCGTATGGATTGCTGTTTGCACAAGGTGCAGTATGCAAATGCTGGAATGTGCAGTAGGACCCTTCCCACTGGGACACAGAACTAGCAATCTTGTAAAGGCATCACATTTGCAGAACAGTAACAATGTATTTGTAGCAAATTGGAGTCTTCTCATAAAGGTGGACGAAATTCACATGTAGCCATGGCGATGCGGCACCACCAAGTATATAATTCCTCACAAAAAAATAGGGTGCAAGAAGATGAATGTAATATAATTGCCACTTTCTCCTTCCCGAATGTGGAATGTCAAGCAGTCCGACCAGTATCCTGCCGTAGGGCCTTGTGCAGCTCGTTGAAACTCAGTGTTGGAGCATGGATGAAGACGTCCACTGCGGATATGCAACTCATGCGCTTCATAAAAATGTAATAAAGGTGTTTGCAGGGGACGTATGCTGCATTCTTCGATTCCATAACAAGGAAGTCCTCACAGTTGCAAGCTGGGTACTGTGAAACCGTGATTGCATACACGACACTACGCGCAGCAGACCGGCTGTTGACAACTGAAATATGCGCCCCATCCCGGGGTGAGGAACATCCCTGCAACCTTGCACTATGCAGGGCATTGCAAGAGCGTTGGCCATCCTGGTGTCGTTCGCCTTTGTTGGTGGCCGCCGTCTTTTCAGTTTACCCCACCGATGGGTGGGCCAAGCTGCGGGGTCACCCACCGGTATGCAGGGCGAAGAGCTTCTCGTGGGAGGAGGATGACGATTGGGAATTGGATTTCGTGGAACGTCTGTCCTCTCCACCAGTCGAAACCCTGCACTTCCTAGAGCGTCTGCCTCCTCCAGGGTAAGATCTGTACCACTTGCCACAGGCCAGACTGCCGGTGGTTCAGGCATGCCTTGTACACCATACTTGGGCTTGCCGAACACACACGACATGATGTCGTGCCTGCAGAACCAAAACTCCTTCAGTGTGGCCTCCACAAACTTTGCGCACACAAATCTCCCTGTGAAGCAAGGGGCAGGCACACCGCCCTGCGGGCTCCTCCGAATCATCTCATTGCATCTCTGGTTGGTGTCGACACGAACAGCACAACATTTGCCACGAAATGTCGGACGGGTCCGTGCAATTCTCCACTGCGAGGCCGACACATCTCGCTCCACGATTGGAATGTTGTATTGGGTAACGAAAACAGGAGCAACATGCCCATCCTCGGCATGTTGTCCCGAGTCTGGCAGCGATTCCATGGATGCTGCAGGAGAGGGGGTACGAGTCCTGCTTCGTGGAGGCGTGGGACGCAACATCGTTGCGCCCCGAGGTTGAGTGCGGATGTTCATATCTGATCTCCATGAATCCCCATCCCCTCCGGGCATGTCCTCAATTCTTCTCTTCACCGGCCGGCTGCGGACATCGCCCTCCAGGCAGTTCCCCCGACTGTGTAACGGCGTTGACCTTATTGTTTCCCGCAATGCAGCAGTCCATTTTTTGGGATCGGTCGAACGATGCGCCGCCCTCATCAGCATCTCCTGCCTATCTGGTCCGATACCCCATTGCTTTCCTCCCAGAAACTGGTAGTAATGAGATTGTTGCATGATGGCCCTCACAATATCTTCTGTTGTTGCTGTCAACATGTCAACGAGATGTGCTGCAGAGGAAGCACGCCAGGAAGAGTGCACCGATTCGGCCATGTTCGTCGTCGGCATATCCGTGTCATCCTCCAAGCTCATGTCCTGTTGAAGGAAATTAGATATGTCACTGATTGTGGAGAATGTCCAAGCACAAAACAGAACAATTGTCAAGTACAGAAATGTGTTACCTGACTCATCTTTCACATCCACTGCCCCTGAAGACACCCACCAGGCGCGTATGGTTGCAAACTCGGTCTCCGCCTCGTCGATGGAATTCGCATTTTTCCACGCTAGGCACATACTGATATGATCCTGCCGGTGGCGTGACGCCACGAACCTTTTCGTGTTTTGCGTCAAACTCTGCATGAAGTGGAACCCGCAAGATCTCTCCTTTCCTTCCATTGGAGTCTTTGGGTCGTCCCCATATACCCTCCTAACTGCAGCCCAGTTTGCCTGGGCATTGTCAGCCATGAAGCCCCTAAAATCGGGAGGGGGCAACTTGGCTCTCGCCATTTGCTCATTAATTCCGCGCCACATATGCAACTCCGAATCTGTGTCTTCTCCCTTCATTTCGCAGATAGCAATGGTCATCAACTTTCTGCAATGTGGGTCGTATACATGTGCCCCCATTGTCACCCAATCGTGGTTGGTAATTCGCCGGATGTGGTCGAACATGACCCAACAATTTGAAAGGTCTCCACTGGTCATCCGCTTCACCAAATCGACGCCGCTCCCCGGTCCGCACGTTGACATCTTAAATATGAAGCACCTGTCCGTCTCCGAGCCTTGACCAGGAAAGAAGCTGCCTTGGATGAAGTCGTAGCCGCATGTGCGCTTCACTTCCAAGATGGAGTGCATGTCTGATCCTCTTCCGATTCGTTTCTTGCAGCTGACAATGTGGTTCCTGACATTGGGGCTGCACACATGGGAGACAGCTTCCAGCAGGTCCTTCATGTCCCCTCGCCCAGCTTCTCTCTTGTGCTTCCGTCCTCCGACATTATTCTGCCAATTGCAATCCTATGTGCCGATGCGAGCTGTATCTGCTTTGGTTTTGCACCCGGCCTCAACCTCACCTCCTCCTTGATAATATCCTGGGCTTGTTGAAAAGCGACTCTGCAATTGCCTCTGGCGAGGGGGTGCTCATGCTTTCCGATGTGAATGCATGCTCTGGTGCACGCTGGGCCGACGGTCCCGACGTAGTACTGCTTGGCGTTGCACACTGCCATGCACGTAGGGGCTGCGTTGCAATGGGCACACTTGAACGTCCCTGCAGGAACTCTACCTTGAGGCCAAAATGGGGTCGACGAATTGCCAATCCAGTCAGTCTCATTCCTGGTGCCTTTGCTAGTGTAATGGTAACATGTGCTCGAGAAACATTTAAGATGCCCAGCACACAATACATATCTCACTCGAACTCCATCACCCAGGTTGGACGATGAAGTTTGGTGACACACCAAGGGTGGCCGTCATGTTTCCTGTTCATTCCTGCGAGCATGCCGTCTGGGCCTGCGCCTGCCGGCACTGGAGGGAACTCGTAGATAGCATTCCCATCCACAACATCAGGCAAAGTTTCCACAGAATGGATTGGAGTTTTGTCGTAATCAAGCCTAAGAAGGTCACTGGAGCGGGAACCCGTTGTCTTCATCCTCCGCAATATGTCGATTACTGAGCGGACGGAAGTTGAGTCGGACGGTGTATGCTGAACACTCCTAGTGACGGACGACTTCAAAACATACGATGGAAGGACCATACAGTCTTCATCGTCACTGGATAAGTCGTGGACGACTGTTTCCCTGTTTTCCTGGATTTCCCTTTTCACATGTTTGGGCTTCTCTGCTTGTGAAGAGGTGCCCACATCCTTCACATCTTGCACGCCAGACCCTCTTGTGGAAGGAGGATCAACCAAGTTCCAGCGTGGGAACTCTTTAGGCACGATTTCACCAATGGCACTGTACCGGATGGATTCAGAAGCTGGGAGCCGCCACTCTTTGCCTTTTCCGAAATCTGCATGCAGAATGACGGCACTTTCCAGAAAATTACCATAAGCATCCTTCGTCTCCTCTTCCAAAAACACCGTTCCAGGGCGGAGCCCGAACTTCACACACAAGTACTGCTCAGTGACAATCGCAAATCCTTGGTCGCAGGGTATTTTAGCTTTCAGAGAATCAGGATGGAAGTACACGTTGACCCAAACACGGGAGTCCATTTTGAAGACGGGACCTCTCGGTACGCTCCGCAGCGAAGTCCTGCAATGAGAAGAGTGTGTCCTACCTAATAACACAAATGATTTTCTGAGGATTCCGTATCCAACAGGATGGGTGATCAGTGCACGTAAAGATGAAGGTGTGTAACGTACGTTTAAAAAACGGACGAAAACAGCAAGTTCACATCGGATATTTGGTGCCTGAATTGTAATGTACAACCACTTGGGGTACAATAAATCAGGCCTTCCCATGAATTTCGGCACCGAAATCTGGATGAACATCTCTGTCATGTAACAGCTTTGGAAGCCAAGGGATGAATTCTGGCAACAGAAATCGTAATTTGTTTACCTCATTAAACTGACCAAGCACCCAACGGATGGATTTCGGTGCCGAAATTCGGATGAACTTCTTCTTCATTAAATTGTATCTGCACATATGGGTTGAATTTAGATGCCAAAATACGGATGAATGTGTTCCTGATTACAGTCGTGATTGACCACGTGTCCGGATATCGGTGCCGACTTCCGAATGACAGTAATCCTGAATCGGCAGAATGGATGTATTTCGGCGCCGAAATTCATTCTTCATCTCCTTTTCCGACCCTAATTCTGCTGCCCCCTGCGGATGGATTTCGGTGCCAGAATTCATCGGAAGTCCTTTCTGTTTTTATTTTTCTTTGCGACAGATGAACTTTGGCGCCGAATCTCATCCAAGTACTCCTTTTTAATTTTCCTTTTTCTTCGCGAGCAATGAATTTCGGCGCCGAAATTCATCCGAAGTCCTCCCGAAATTTTTTTTTTCTTCGCGAGCAATGAATTTCGGCGCCGAAATTCAGCCGACTTCATCCCTCCAAATTCTTTTCAGGGTTTGAGCGCCGGATTTCGGCGCCGAAATTCATCCAATGCCCTCCCTCCAATATTTATTTTTCTTTGAAATGGATGAATTTCGGCGCCGAAATTCATCCTTACTGTCCGCAATGAGTAACTCTAATATTACATTTTCTATGCGACGGATGAATTTCGGCGCCGAAATTCGTCCAAACCCGGCACTTACTTTTTGCTTTTGGATGATAATTTTCCGTAAATCGTTGGAAATACCCCGTTCCGACGAATATAACAGGAATATTCTGCATTTAATGGAGAAATCGGCATATTAAACCACTTCTGTCAAAATTAATTGCATTTTAGCCGTTTTTTTTCATTTGAAACCGACAGTATCCATTAAGTGGTCTTTTTCGCACGGGACGTTGCCGCACATAAAGTATAATTTCGGCGCCGAAATTATAGTTAAATGTCCAAAAATGGCAAGTCCAACAGGCATGGACAGCATCCGTCAGGGGCAATGATGGCGGCAAAGCGTAGCATGGTGCCATTTAGTCTTCGCTCTGGATGAATTTCGGCGCCGAAATAATGATGATTTCACCTCGTCTACGCGCGGACGGAGATATTCGTAATGAATTTCGGCGCCGAAATATGGATGAAATGTGCCCAAGTGCAACCGTTTTCACTGTCCCGGAATTAATTCCGGCTCCGATATCCCACTGACAGGTTTGCTCATGACGGATGAGGACTTCGGAAGCGATGAATTGCGGCGCCGAAATTCGTAAGTTTGCGTATGAAAGCACTTGAATAGGATGAATTTCGGCGCCGAAATTCATCCGTCCGCTGTTGAAACGTACCGATCCTGACTGTTGAATGTCATAGGCAGGGGATTTTCTTGGCGGTTGGGTTTCATGATGTGCGGATATTTCATTCAATGCCGGCTGCTCCGGGAACAGCATCCGGTGTACGGAACGTATTTCGGTGCCGCAATTCGGATAAACCGTCTTGTACTGGTGGCTGGAACTGGCACGCGTCGTGTTCCAGTCGACTTCATCCGTGCGAACATGTCAGGGGTCACAATCTCTTCATCACCCATACGGCAAAAAGTGTTGGACGGTGGCAACGCTTCGGGAGACGTGGCTGCTTACGCATCTGCTCGTGCATAGTGGTTGCATGTTCCACCGCTTCGCTCTCTCGCTCCTTGCCCTTCTGCAGTGACGTTCTCCTGCGTTTCCTCTCCTTATGCGGCATAGTGGTAGCATAGAGTTTGTGGAAGGTCAGGCGACTCCGGCAAAGAAGAGGACGCGGGATTTTGGGAAGCCGCCGACGACACGACTTAAGCTCCGTCTCATGCATGAAATGCAGACCTCGTTATCCGGAGACTCGGATCGCCCACCAGTGAGAGATTCGTGCTTCGCGGATGTGAAGCACTCCATACGCAATATTCCTTTTACACCTTTTTTTTGGCGTGCAGTGTCTCATGTTTTCCTGTTTGTTTGACATGGGAGCTGGGGAGGGATCGCAGGGGGGCGAGGCAACACAGTCAACTTTGGATACTCCTGCCCGGGTGCTGCGCTCACAAGGTGGAAGTGCATCGAGGCAGACGAGTCCTCATTCAACACCTCAGATATCGCCTCCGAAAAGCCCACCTAGAGTTCGGAAGCCGAGAAAGCAGAAGGAGCCCATGGCTTCGCCAGTAAAACCCCTAGGGAGACTGGAAGCGGAGATATTGGGTTTGCAGTCAATTTCAGAAAACACAGATGCGGTGGAGGCCGCTGGAGATGTGGGAGTCGGATCTGCAGAAGGGCGGCCCATTCAACTGACAGAAGGAGAGGACGATAACGTGGTACGACTTGGCGACGATCAGAACCTGCTGGAGCTTGCGGAGGAGCAAAACCTCCAGGACAGTACACAGGCTGGTGAGAGGGGTGAGGGAAGTGACAGAGGTGATACAAGTAAGAAACTGGTGGCGGGTATGCTCATGAGCGCACGAGACATGAACATAGCAGCAAACAGGTTGCTGGCAGAGACTCATAGCAACATAGGCCGCGTTTTGGGCTCCATGGTGTATCCGGAGAACCTCAAAGTTCCTTTGTGTCGCATGGTAAGCCTTCCAGTTGTAAGGCAAGCACTGCCAGGGGATATCGATCGACTGAAGCACAACTTCAGAGAAGGGTACAGACGGGGGTCGGCAGCATTCTACGTTTCCATTGAGAATGACCAGGGTGTCACAAGGGGCCCCACTGCAGAGGAGCTTCAGAATTGGGGCCCCCACTGGCACACTGTTAATGCCGAGTTTGAAGCCTATCTGAAGACTAATCCCACATTCGCACACATGGAAGGGAAGATGTTCTTCGTTTGGGACGGGAACCACAGGATGCTTGCCTGGACAGAGTACATTGCTGAAATGCATCCGCAAGATATCAGTTGGCATTACATGGTGGACTGCATTGTCGTGAAGGTGGACGTCAGGGACAGAGGACTGTTGAAGGGTGCCATGGCGGATATAAATCTGTAAGTATACAATTACATCCTTGTGTACTGCCTATTGCGGCGCCGAAATAGGCAATGTTCACCACTGTCATGCACTCTATGAACTGGAAATTGGATTGCTGTGCCGAAATCATATTTTCATGTTGTTTTTTTTCTCCATGGCAGGGTAACAGAGAGGGCCTTCGTGGAAACTCATCTGGCACATAACTCTACAGGCACATACGCTCTACAGAGTGCAAGAAGTGGGGACAGCTCCGCTGACGGACTTCCAAAAGTCCCTCGATCCCGAGCTGTACAGGAAGTCCCTAGCGAAGGCAGATCGCACCTGGTACCGACCAACACTGGACGCCATGGTGGAGATCCTCTATTCGGTGAGGTTCATCTCAAATTTCAGTATCAATTTAATGTTATTTGTTGCAGGGATCCGTGGCCTGACTGTATCTGCTGGGTATGGGAATGCAGACAAACATCAGGGATGACTTGGCCTATGCCAAAAGGCAGTTCTTTGAGAATGATGCCCCCAACAAGGCGGACGCGTCGATAGAGAGTCATATTGTGCAGGCAGGGAAGCAATCCCGGACCAAGTACAGGTCCAAACTTGTTAAGCAAGTTGCAATCGCTGACCCTGGTCTTGGTGCCGAGTTCCTGGCGGAGATAGGACTGCATTACTCCAGACCCATGAAACCGGAAATGTCCATGGAGAAACTTCATCACATCGCAGTGTCCTGTGTTGAGCCGGCGGAGAAGGTAAGCATGTGTTTACTTCTTGTTTTGTGACTTCTCGCGATTCTTATGTTGGAGTTCTTGTCTGACCGATGTGATGGTGGCTGCGAATCTGGAACGGCCATACAAACACGAAGCTGCTGTACCACTTTCCCATCGAGCCAACAGACGACAAAATGAACGACTGGCTCAATGTATGACTTGGTGGCATCAGGTATAATTTTCTCCTATTCTGTGTTGGACATCGTCGCAATTTCAAAATCATGAATGTTTTGGAAACCTGCCATGATGCAGGTACTGACCCACGCCCAGGAGCAATTGGACTGCAACACCACCACTTTCAAGTTACAGATCGACTGGACGAAGCCTGAGACAATGGAGAACTACGTGCAGTCGTGGCGAGGGCGCTTCGCAAACCTCTTTTTCAGAGAAATTGCAAAGGCAAGACGCAGCGTATACATCGAAGAGCAGGAGGGTGCCGACAAAGCGGCAATGCGTGTCCTGTTCAGGTAATCTGCTGACAATGCATCCCCCTATTTGCAGTTTAGATGATTTGGTTAAGCAGCGATGGATATTGCGGCGCCGAAATATACCTCTGCAAGATGTGAGTTCTGGGTAATTGGGGCACGGTCCACTCCGTATTTCGGTGCCGAAATACCTTGTGCATTGACAACTTCCACTTGCATGATGCATCGGTAGAATGATTTTTGTTGAACTGCCTCGTGATTGCAGGTACATAAACTTTGCACTCATTCCGTCCGGAGCCATTCAAAGGGTTCCACCATTCTTCCTGGCGTGGAGGACACCTGGAGGTCGTGGAACGATGTACACAGAAGTAATGGCGAAGGAGTGGCATGCCGAGCATTTGGTAGACTGCCCCTGGTATGTGGATCTCCCAAGTGGGACCGTTGACCTCTCGGAGGTTAACTTGAAGAAGGAAGCGAATGCCAGGGCTATGAAGGCGCAATCAGATCCCCAACCAGAGGACGCGGAAAGACTGAAAGCAGAGGAGGCAGCCAAGCAGAAAGCACTGAGAAAGTCAGCCAAGGCGGCAGCGTTGGCGAAGGAGCAGATGGAGAAGCAGGCAGCTGAGCAGCCCAAGGACAGGAAGAAAAGAACGCGCAAACAGGGGCAAGAGACGAAGACCCCCACACCCAAGAAGAAGAAGCAGCAACACAGTCAGCCAGATGAGGAGGATTCCGACGACGATTTCCAGCAGGAAAACACCCAGGGGGCCACACCTCGTCCGAAAATTCACAAGGGCCAGCGCTCCGGGGGGTCGGCTGCGAAGAGATCACTATACGAGGATGCACCTGGCAGACCCTACCGTGCGGTGCACATTGCGGGCAGGGAAGTCCTCAAAACACCCACAATTGTGGAGTGTGTTAATGAAAATTTCCTAACTGCTCTGACCAGAAGGCTGGAGATAACGAGATTGAGGAAGGCGATCGAGGCCCACCAGGGGAAGGGGAAGAGGAAGGCCACTGGCAATGATATGGAGGACACTCCTGGCTACACAAAGATGATGGAGTATTTTGTGGCGATGAGCCACGGCAAAAAGAGCACAGTCGGGGGCAGGGCGGTGAAAGCCTCCATCGACATGATCCTTGTGGATATCCCGGATGGGCAGGAGATACTGGGGCTGGGCTCAGTTCCCTGGTGGAACAAGTACGACGAAAGATACTGGAGCCACACATTCGGGTTCGCAGCCAACATGTTGGACGACGTTGGCTGTGTTGTTGTGCTAGCAGCCGATGGAGAAGTCACTGAGAATGATATCAAAGTATGGACGGGAGAAGTGCAGCACCCATCCTGAAAAAGATCTGGACTTGCATCAACACGCAGGGTCTTCTCAACGATGGCCAGAAGGTATGCTGTGGTTCTCCTCTGCTATGTCAATTTCTGCGCCGAAATTGCCCCTGTACGTGTAGGCCACCTCTGACGTTTTCATTTCCTTCTCTGCAGACTCTTATCTTTCAGGCATTTTGCTTCGTGAAGGAACATTCGAAATTCAAATTACGTGAAGCAGGAAGACTTGTTGATTCCACAGTTGATCCACTGGAGTATAACGTCCTGTTCAACCATGTGGGAGAGAAGGACATTCTTTGTGATTTGTCGGGCAAGCCATGGAGGTATGGCAGGACCAGGAGTCCTGCATTCATCCAGACGCTCATGGAAACGTGTACGGATGTTGAAGGCAGGGTCCTTGACGTCACTGCAAATACAGGTGAGAACGTTAATTGAATGCGGCACCGAAATTGACACCATTTCCGTTTCTGTATGTTTGCTTGTGCGAGGAAGCGACTCATTCTTGAGTTTGGCTGTGGTTGTGTCGTATGAATTCGCAGGTGCCTGTATGTGGGCGGGAAGGATGTCGAACCGATTTGTGTTCTCATTTGAGGGGGATACGGCCTTGTACGATTACAATTTGGCGGGCCTTCAGCGTCTGCCTCCGACTGAGGATCCCAAAAACGCAGAAGAGGACGTGGAAGGAGAGGAGGAAGATGAAGAGGAGGAAGTCCGGGAAATTCGTTCGATGCAGGGGCGCCCGAAGCCGCTTCCCCCAATGCCTGTCTTCGAGTGAGTTGCACCATAGTAAGTGTATTGGTTTCGGTTGTAGGGACCATGCAACCTGCCGATGATTCCCTGTTTGAATTCTCTAATGTACTTCATTCTATGTTTGTGCGTACACTCAGCCTTGCAGAGTCGTCCGACGAGGAGAAGCTGGGAGACTTGCTCGAATCGGACCCTGTTGCAGAGGAGGAGACAGAATCGCATCGGCCATTCTTTGCCAGAAAATCGTTTCTCGCGAGTCCCCAGAAGCCCTTTTTTCTACCAGCCTATGCAGACACGGCTGCCAAAGAAGCCATCAGGAGGGAGGATAGGCCTACTCGGTTAGAGCAATTGACATACGGGAATGAGCAAAGAATTATAATGAGGCGTGAGGCCAAACATAGAATTGTGAAAGACAGAGTAGGAAAGTTCGTATTAGAATCCGCGTCCGAGAGCGAGGGGAATGTTGAGGACACTTCCGCACCCAGGTGGACAGTTCCGGCTGGTGAGGATGGTATTTTTGAGGGGAGGGCTTCTCAGAGTAACAGCGGTAGCGGCAGTGCAGGTTCGGAGGCAGGTGGAAGGCAGCCATCCTTGCATGAGGGCGGGGATGCATCGGACAGTGATAGCGGATCCTCACCATAGCAAAGTCTCATTTGGATCCTTTTGTTGTACAGTTCTGAAACACTTAATGAAAATATTGACGATTTGAAAAATCATTGTGTTCAGACTTCTTGTCCATTCCCTACATTTCTTCCGCCAACCAAAATCTATAATAAAAGCAGAAGAGACGCAAACTTCAGTGAAGAACCCTACAAGTAATTTATGCACACCATCGAGTCGGGAACTTGAAGCCATGAAAACCCTGCCGTTTCTAACATTCCTATTCGGAAATTTGGCGCCGAAATAGCCCAGTTTGCGCCTTCGTTATATGGGCCTCAAAAATTCCACGGATGAATTATTGCACCAAAATATTGCGATGGAAGCCTTCAGCACAAGGCACTTCACCACATTCCACCTGGGTATTTCGGCGCCGAAATTGCCCGTTCTGCGCCTTTAAATACCGCACTATATCACATTTTAAGAGGTAATTTCGGTGCCGAAATACCCCGGTGGATGTCTTCAAAACACCATTTTAGCACACTGCTCTTGGGAATAACGGCGCCGAAATTCCTCATTCCGCATCCTGGACCAGGAGAAACAGACCCTATTACCGAGGTAAGAGGACATAATACCGTCAATAAAGGCAGGAAAATTCCAATTCCGCGGATGCCCGCTCATGAGCTCATAGGCTCATAGGCTCATGGGCTCATGCGCTCATGAAATAGTAAACCTCTGAATTTGTTGTGGTCGTCCGTATTTGTAACGTACGTTACACACCTCCATCCATACGTGCACTGATCACCCATCCTGTTGGATACAGAATCCTCCAGAAAATGATTGTGGTATTATGTAGGACACACTCTTCTCATTGTAGGACTTCGCTGCGGAGTGTACCGAGAGTTGTCGTCTTCAACATGGACTCCCGTGTTTGGGTAAACGTGTACTTCCATCCTAATTCTCTGAAAGCTAAAATACCCTGTGACCAAGGATTTGCGATTGTCACTGAGCAGTACTTGTGTGTGAAGTTCGGGCTCCGCCCTGGAACGGTGTTTTTGGAAGAGGAGACGAAGGATGCTTATGGAAATTTTCTGGAAAGTGCCATCATTCTGCATGCAGATTTTGGAAAGGGCAAAGAGTGGCGGCTCCCAGCTTCTGAATCCATCCGCTACAGTGCAATTGGTGAAATCGTGCCTAAAGAGTTCCCACACTGGAACTTGGTTGATCCTCCTTCCACAAGAGGGTCTGGCGTGCAAGATGTGAAGTCTGCCATGAAGGATGTGGGCACCTCTTCATAAGCAGAGAAGCCCAAACATGTGAAAAGGGAAATCGAGGAAAACAGGGAAACAGTCGTCCACGACTTATCCAGTGACGATGAAGACTGTATGGTCCTTCCACCGTATGTTTCGAAGTCCTCCGTCACTAGGAGTGTTCAGATGTCGGCAAACAATGAGCACACACCCTCCGACTCAACTTCCGTCCGCTCAGTAATCGACATATTGCGGAGGATGAAGACAGCGGGTTCTTGCTCCAGTGACCTTCTTAGGCTTGATTACGACAAAGCTCCAATCCATTCTTTGGAAACTTTGCCTGAAGTTGTGGATGGAAATGCTATCTACGAGTTCCCTCCAGTGCCGGCAGGCGCAGGCCCAGACGGCATGCTGGCTGGAATGAACAGGAAACATGACGGCCACCCTTGGTGTGTCACCAAAACTTCATCGTCCAACCTGGGTGATGGAGTTCGAGTGAGATATGTACTGTGTGCTGGGCATCTTAAATGTTTCTCGAGCACATGTTACCACTACACGAGCAAAGACACCCGGAATGAGACAGACTGGATTGGCAATTCGTCGACCCCATTTTGGCCTCAAGGTAGAGTTCTTGCAGGGACGTTCAAGTGTGCCCATTGCAATGCAACCCCTACGTGTATGGCAGTGTGCAACGCCAAGCAGTACTACGTCGGGACCGTCAACCCAACGTGCACTAGAGCATGCATTCACATCGGAAAGCATGACCACCTCGTTGCCAGAGGCAATTGCAGAGTTGCTTTTCAACAAGCCCACGATATTATCAAGGAGGAGGTGAGGTTGAGGCCGGGAGCAAAACCAAAGCAGATACAGCTCACATCCGCACATAGAATTGCAATTGGCAGAATAATGTCGGAGGACGGAAGCACAAGAGAGAAGCTGGGCGAGGGGGACATGAAGGAGCTGTTGGAAGCTGTCTCCCATGTGTGCAGCCCCAATGTCAGGAACCACATTGTCGGCTGCAAGAAACGAATCGGAAGAGGATCAGACATGCACTCCATCTTGGAAGTGAAGCGCACATGCGGCTACGACTTCATCCAGGGCAGCTTTTTTCCTGGTCAAGGCTCAGAGACGGACAGATGCTTCATATTTAAGATGTCAACGTGCGGACCGGGGAGCGGTGTTGATTTGGTCACGCCACCGGCAGGATCATATCAGTATGTGCCTTGCGTGGAAAAATGCGAATTCCATCGACAAGGCGGAGACTGAGTTTGCAACCATACGCGTCTGGTGGGTGTCTTCAGGGGCAGTGGATGTGAAAGATCAGCCAGAACTGCAAATGTGGCTTGCGTGGTGGCACTATAGATTCCGCCAGTTTGGAGACTGCATGAGACAGGTAACACATTTCTGTACTTGACAATTGTTCTGTTTTGTGCTTCGACATTCTCCACAATGAGTGACATTTCTAATTTCCTTCAACAGGACATGAGCTTGGAGGATGACACGGATATGCCGACGACGAACATGGCCGAATCGGTGCACTCTTCCTGGCATGCTACCTCTGCGGCATATCTTGTTGACATGTTGACAGCAACAACAGAAGATATTGTGAGGGCCATCATGCAACAATCTCGTTACTACCAGTTTCTGGGAGGAAAGCAATGGGGTATCGGACCAGACAGGCAGGAGATGCTGATGAGGGCGGCGCATCGTTTGACCGATCCCAAAAAATGGACTGCTGCATTGCGGGAAACAATAAGATCAACCCCGTTACACAGTCGGGGGAACTGCCTGGAGGGCGATGTCCGCAGCCGAGCGGTGAAGAGAAGAATTGAGGACATGCCCGGAGGCGACGGCGATTCATGGAAATCAGATATGAACATCCGCACTCAACCTCGGGGCGCAACGATATTGCGACCCACGCCTCCTCCCAGCAGGACTCGTACCCCCTCTCCTGCAGCATCCATGGAATCACTGCCAAACTTGGGACAACATGCCCAGGATGAGCATGCTACTCCTATTATCGTTACCCAATACAACATTCCAATCGTGGAGCGAGATGTGTCGGCCTCGCAGTGGAGAATTGCACGGACCCGTCCGTCATTTTGTGGCAAATGTTGTGCTGTTCGTGTGGACACCAACCAGAGATGCAATGAGATGATTCGGAGGAGCCCGCAGGGCGGTGTGCCTGCCCCTTGCTTCACAGGGAGATTTTTGTGCGCAAAGTTTGTGGAGGCCACACTGAAGGAGTTTTGGTTCTGCAAACACGATATCATGTAGTGTGTGTTTGGCAAGCCCAAATATGGTGTACAAAGCATGCCTGAACCACCAGCAGTCTGGCCTGTGGCAACTGGTACAGATCTTACCCTGGAGGAGGCAGACGCTCTAGGAAGTGCTTTCGACTGGTGGAGAGGACAGACGTTCCACGAAATCCAATTCCCAGTCGTCATCCTCCTCCCACGAGAAGCTCTTCACCCCGCATACGGGTGGGTGACCCCGCAGCTTGGCCCACCCATCGGTGGGAGAAACTGAAAAGACGGCGGCCACCAACAAAGGCGAACGACACCAGGATGGCCAACGCTCTTGCAATGCCCTGCATGGCGCATATTTCAATTGTCAACAGCCGGGTCTGCTGCGCGCAGTGTCGTGTATGCAATCACGGTTTCTCAGTACCCAGCTTGCAACAATGAGGACTTCTTTGTTATGGAATCGAAGAATGCAACATATGTCCCCTGCAAACACCTTTATTACATTTTTCTGAAGCACATGAGTTGCATATCCGCAGTGGACGTCTTCATCCATGCTCCAACACTGAGCTTCAACGAGCTGCACAAGGCCCTACGGCAGGATACAGGTCGGACTGCTTGACATTCCACATTCGGGAAGGAGAAAGTGGCAATTATATTACATTCATCTTCTTGCACCCTATTTTTTTGTGAGGAATTATACTCCAGGTGCATTTCGGTGCCGCAATACATGAGAATGTGGTTTTTGGCCGTGAATGGCATGGGCATGTTTTTTTTATTTTGGTTATGTCTATAAATTGATCCGAGGAAAGCATACATTGTGTGGAGATACACGGGCATTGTGGCATATTTCAGCGCCGTTATTGGTTTGTATACTGCATAGTGCTTCCTTGTTACTGCTCTTCATTCAATTTGTGGTGATTTCGCAGCCCATCCTGGCGTTTTCGTCCACCTTTATGAGAAGACTCCGATTTGCTACCAATACATTGTCAGTGTTCTGCAAATGTGATGCCTTTACAAGATTGCTAGTTCTGTGTCCCAGTGGGAAGGGTCCTACTGCACATTCCAGCATTTGCATACTGCACCTTGTGCACACATCAATCCATACGACAAAGGACACGTCCCAACATACTGGCAGTGAATTGCAAAAAACCTTAACAGAAGATTATCCAAGCATGTATATTCCCCATATGGCACAGGGAAGCTACTTGATTTCTGAAGCAAAATGTATGTGCCATGAGTGTCAGCGAGTCAAAACATGTCTACTCTAGCATGCAAGACCTATGGTCCCCTCGCCCAAGAAGAAGGAACTCGAACTAGCCTCTCAAGGACCTCCTGAGTGACCAGGTGTCGATATTTGAACAAAATGTCAGCGGTTTCTGTCGCCCGGTTGAAACTAACGAGGATGTCGTGTTTATCGATAGCGCCCTCTTTGTAGAAGGACATTTTCACAGTGGGCCCTGTGTTCCCCTCCTCCTCATCCTCATAACTGAAGAGAATGTCCCCACTTTCCGAGCCAGTCCGTCCACGCGTGAAGTTTTCACCTATGCACTCATCATACGTCTACTCGCAACAGTTCCAGCGATACAACAACGTTGTGCGTAATCTGTTCAGTTCCCACTCAAGCGGAAAGTCCAGGTCCATGATGCGCAGGAACCACCTGCTCCCCAACCAGGGTCCAGGAGAATCGTGCAATCCTGGAAGAAACTCCATTGCTCTCAGCTGGACAAGTCGAGGATCGTCCCTGTAAACATCTAGGAAGACAATGATGTCGTCTGCTTTCGGGACAATGACTCCCGTCTGGCATCGATAGATGTGATTCGGGCACGACATGGCCTCACGACACATCAAGAACATAGAGCAGGGAGGAGATGGGCACAATAGAGAAGATAGACGACGATCTTGCCTGTCATCCCCATTCCCTCCATTAACATCTACTTCCTGAGGCCGTTCACTGACATCTGCTTCCATCTCCACATGCAAGGAAAGCTGTTGGGTGTTGGAATGATCAAGTCCCTCTGTGACTTGATGAGAGGTATCCCCTTGGGAAGGAATGTCCACCACTGGTCCTGCAGGTATGAAAGCCTCCAAAGCAGATGATGGGGATGGTGATGAAGCTGCAGGAGGCTCCGACACCAGAGGCTTCGCAGCCACATCTATTGAGAGAGTAGATGATTCAGGAATTGTATCAGATACAGAGTCATACACCATCCGTAGCAAATCCATAGCATTTGCAGAGGAAGGATGTGCCAGCTCTTGCTCTTCAGATCCAGGCTCATGGAATGGGCTCTCTGTTCCTGCCAGGCTCTTAGCACTGGGCCAATCAATGCTCAGACAGTCAGGAGAGACAGAAACGATTTCTGTGCCAATCAAATCAGCTTGAGGTTTGTCTGAAGAAACGAGTGTAGTCTTTGCAGTAGCAACCTCCACTTCAGACACCACATCCGACTGCACAGACGAGCTCAGTTGGCCGGTCATTTCAGCTCCGGGATTGTCTGGGGAGACAGGTCAGAGCGAGGCCGGCGGAAGAGGGATATATCATTGCTGCACTGCCAATGTCGTATGCAACAGAACTTCTATTTCCTCCGACATGGGTGCTTTTATTAGACAAATCCGCACCAGTTTCAGGACAGTTTGCAAAACTCCCTCACCGTAAGGCGGGTATTTGCTCTCCGGAGCCCAATTTCGGCGCCGTTATTGGATGGACTGCGGAAGCTTCAGCCGAGAATTTTGTTTCCGGAGCCCAATTTTGGCGTCGTTATCGGCTGCACTCCGGTGGCTTCAGCTGGGTATTTGGTTTCCGGGGCCCAATTTCGGCGCCATTATTGGCTGCATTCCGGAGGCTTCAGCCGGGTATTTGGTTGGCGGAGCCCAATTTCGGCACCGTTATTGGCTTCACTCCCGAGCCTTCAGCCGGCTATTTCTTTTCCTCTGCCCAATTACGGCGCCGTTATACCCAACCATCCTGCACTTCTGCAATAGTACTTCCACGGTTATAGGTCACCATTGCGTTTTCGAAGTCTGCAAACCCGGATCCTAATTCCGCTTGCGTCCCTTCCTCTGGGGTAATTTCAGTGCCGTTATTGCCCATAATTCAGTTTTTCTATGACCTGGCCTGGCGGTCCTTGAGCTTGGGCTCCAAGTCATGAGCGGACACTGGTACTTATGAGCGGAGTGCTTCCAGCATGAGCGCGGATATCTTCGAAAACCTTCTCTTCTTATACTACTTTCGATTATTTTACAGTTTTGGGCCCGTAAAAAATCTGCCGAAATTCGAAGTGTGTTACTTGGCGGCTCATGGGTGGGTGGACGTCTTGGGATAACACCTCGGGGTATATCAAGATCATATGGGCTATGTGTCTCTTTAGCATTGTTCTTGTGAATAAGTGCAGAACACGCTAACTTCTCCAACTGTTCGACCTCTAAATGTACTTGTACATCAGGTATTGCTTGGACCTTGACATCGACGGGCACAGGCTGGACCTTTGAAACTGACTCATGGATTTCAATGATTTGTGTTCAGGATGGATGATGGTCATCCTCACCCACTTTGGAGTTCTGCAACGTAAATTTCACTCCTGTGGCACTACCAGTATGTGACATAGGAGTTGATAGACCACTTAGGACTTGTATAGGAGATGCCCTTGGAGAATTGGATGGAGATAATGGCACAACAAGGGGCGAATGGAGAGCACTACTTGGGGCCTGAAACCCACCTGCTACACTTGAATATGCTCCCCCCTGCATACATGAAATTCCTGCCTACGAGCAAATGATTGGGGAAGGGTGAAGCCCGACCACAGGTTTGTGTGCGTTTGCAGTACGTGTGCAAGCCTGGCAGCCCTGGAAAAGGGCGAAGAGGTGCATGGTTGCATCGCCAAAGCTGGAATTGTACCAGATGTGATTCCCTGTGGATCAATAGCTACAAGAAACCTGCATGGGTAGATGGCCAACTAAAGGCTGCAGCTGCAGCGACATAGTTCATAAAACCAGGCACCGCAACCATGACCACAACTTCTGAAAGAGGATCAAGAGAGGGAGCCAATGAGGCATTTCAGCAGATTCAGGTACGTATGTCTGTCCCTTGCTTAAGTGCATCAAGATGGAAGGTCTGGACGCTGGAAAGCAGGTGCTCACTCACATTATCCAAAGTGGATGCACGCCAAATGTTTTTCTACTCAACACCCTTGTCTCCATGTATGTCAAGTGCGGGAGCATCATGGATGCTCACCAAGTGTTCAACAGAATGCCTCAACGATCTTTGATCACGTGGAATATAATGTTGGCAGGAGTTACCAAGCATGGGTGTGGTAGGAATGCTTTGGAGACCTATGAGCAACTGCGCGCAAAGGGGTGAAGCCCAACCACATCACGTTTGTTTGTGTTTGCAATGCGTGTGCAAGCTTGGGAGCTCTGGAGGGAAAGAGGTCCATGGTGACATCATCAAAGCTGGATTTGTACCAGATGTCATTCTGAACATTGACCTGGTGGACATGCAGTATGCCAAATGTGGGTGCAGCAAGCCTAATGCGAAGGGAGAGTTCGACATTATGGCTGAACGAGATGTGGTGTTTTGGAGTGCCATGATTGTAAGGTATGTGCAGCATGCGTATGGGATTAAGGCTTTGGAAACCTAAGAGCAAATGATGTGGGAAGGGATGAAGCCAGACCAGGTCATGTTCATTTGTGTTTATAATATGCATATGCAAGCCTAGCAGCCCTGGGAATGGTCAAAGAGGTTCATGGTTGACATTATCAAAGCTGGAATTGTACCAGATGTCATTCTGAACATTCCCCTAGTGTCCATCTATGCTCACCAAGTGTTCAACAGAATCCCTCAACGATCTTTGATCACGTGGAATATAATGTTGGGAGGATTTACCAAGCATGGGTGTGGTAGGAATGCTTTGGAGACCTATGAGCAAATGATGTTGGAAGGGGTGAAGCCCGACCGCATCACATTTGACATTTGTGTTTGCAATGCGTGTGCGAGCCTGGCAGCCCTGGAAAAGGGTAAAGAGGTCCATGCTCACATCGTCAAAGCTTGAATTGTACCAGATGTCATTCTGAACACTGCCCTGGTGGACATGTTGCCAAATTTGGGTGCATTGAAGATGCAAATGCAGTGTTTGACAAAATGGCTGAACGTGATGTGGTGTCGTGAAGCGCGATGATCGTAGGATATGCACAGCAAGGTCGTGGGATGGAGGCTTTGGAGACCTATGAGCAAATGATGCAGGAAGGGGCGAAGCCCAACCAGATCACCTTTGTTGGCGTTCGCAATGCATGTGCAAGCCTGACAGCCCCGGAAAATGGCAAAGAGGTCCATGGTCACATTGTCAAAGCTGGAATTGTACCAAATGTCATTCGGAACACTGCCTTGCTGGATATGTATGCCAAATGTGGGAGTATTGAATATGAAAAGGGGGTGTTTGACATTATGGCTGAATGTGATGTGGTGTTGTGGCACGCAATGGTCGTAAGACATGCACAGCAGGGTTGCAGGATGGAGGCTTTGGAGACATATGAGCAAAAGATGCAGGATGGGGTGAAGCCCAACCACATTACGTTTGTTTGTATTTGCAATGCATGTGCAAGCCTGGCAGCTCCAGAAAAGGTGAATGCCTATTGGATTACAGAGAGAAGCAGGTGCATTCAGATTTGGAACTAGTGTGGTAAGTAGGGTTGGGGTGTTTTCTGGAAGAACTCCACACCGTCAGTGTCAGCTGCTAGCACCAAGGCAAGGATGTATGCCTGATTTGTACACATGCAGGGATAGCTGAAGGACCAGGGATAGAGTGTGGGTCCAAATTCATCCAAGAGGGCCGGATTTCAAACACAAGATTACTTCTGATTCCCCGTGGATCAATAGCTACAAGAAACCTCCATGGTCAACTGGAAACAGTAGCGGCAACAGCACAATTGATAGAACCAGGCACCGCTAACAAAGGCACCTTCTTCAACACATTTCAGCATGTTTTCCCTGTTATCAGAGTCGTCCCTAAATTTTCATATTGAATTATGCAAGTTAGCTTGTTGGTGGATCTATGGTGGTTTTGGAGTGATTTTGACATGTTACTACCAATGTGGCAATAGGAAAGTATCGAAAAATAGATAACAGAGACAAGGAGAAGCTCTAAAATGAACACGTTTCCGACCCAAGTCAATGGTAGAACAATCGAGGCAAAAAGGTGAATGCCTCTTGGAAGCAGACGCCAGTCAGCATAGGAACTCGTGTGATAAGTATGGTTGCGGTGTTTGCTGGAAGAGTTCTAGGCTGTCATTGCTAGCTGCTAGCAACAAGACAAGATGTATGCATGATTTGTGCAGAGGCATGGATAGCTGAAGGAACAGGCATAGAGTGTGGGTCCAGATTCATCCAAGAGGGCCGGATTTCAAGCTCCAGATTACCTATCATTCCCTATGGAAGGATAGCTACAAGAAACCTGCATGGGTAGATGGTCAACTGGAAGCCGCAGCAACAATGCTCCTTCACTTAACTTGCCCACCAGATTCCAAGCTACTCATGCAAGAGACAAAGCTAAGTATCTGAATCTGCTGAATTGTTTCCTTGGTTTATAGGGGGCAGGGCAAAGAACCATAGGTAGTTTTGTGCTTGAAATGAAACCCTCTTGCATGAATCTGAACCCACATTCCATCCCTGCTCCTTCAGCTATTCCTGCCAAGAGAAAGGGAGAGGGAGGGTGCGACAGGGAGAGGGAGAGGCAAGGACAGGGAGAGGGTAGTCAGTGGTGTGCTCACTATTTGGGGGGGGGGGGGGGGGGGTGGCTGGCAAGTCGCTCACGAGCTAGAGCAAGCAGGCTGCCGCCGCCGCAGTAGCCAGTCAGCCACCAGCAGAGAGCTCCCGCATTTGGTGAGTATTCAGCGATGCTCCCGCACTTAACATACATGTTGACGAGGCAGGCATTGCATAAAAAAATGTTTGGCTTAAATCCAGTTTGGATAAGGTGAACGTGCACCTGCCCACAAGCTTCCACGCTTTTTCATCTTTATGCTAAAATGTCTCATCGGTTTAATTAACGGGGGCAGGGCAGCGAATCGACATATTACGTAGCTTTGTGCCTCAAATCCAGCTCTGTCGGACGAATCTGAACCCACACTAGTCCACCCCTGTTCCTTCAGCTATCCATGCCAAGAGAGAGAGGGAGAGAGAGTGCAGGGCAGAGCAAGGCTGGAGAGGGAAATCCATAGGTTCATATGTCGTTCAGAGAATGAGTGAATTTTAAATAAAGCCACTGTGAGGGCAACATGAGGGCAACATGTATGTTATGCTGCCCCCCTTAGACTGTTTTGAGGAGCCTGATTTTGGGACTGTACTGCAATTTTGTAAATCTGAGTGACAGTTGTTTAAGACAATATCTTGTCTCTGCTTCTATCTTCAGTGCCTATATAGTGTCATTTGCACTTTGTCAAACTGTTGTTTGAGGAGCTAGATTTTGGGACTCCTGTGCTATTTTGTAAATTTGACTGGCAGTTGTTTAAGACAAGCTCTTTTTACATCTTAAGTGCCTATGTTATGTCCTTTGCACTTTCTCACTTTGTTCTTTTCTGTGATTCTTGCCTGTGAATGAAGCATTGATTTGTTTTAGTATAGGTAGTAAGCTGCAGTAGGTAGAATCACTATAGCAATAGAAGTATAGATTACAGAAACGTGTGCATGACTAGGGTTCTACTATAGGTAGTAAGCAATATCACTTTAATATCACTAAACAACCTTCAATCATGCATTGACACGTGTCATATCGACCATAAAACACCTGGCAACGAGTTCTTATAAGCATAGTCGTGGTTCTGACTGTTAAATACATTTAACAAACCCCTCATATGATGCCACGTGGTTGCATCTGAATCTACAACGGGTAATTCATTCTCCATCGGTTCATCCTTGCCATCCCCAGTGTCAACATCTTCATCCGCAGTATCTGGTTGAAAATCCTCAATACCTGCCAGATTCCTCTCCCAATGAAGCCATGGAGTTTTGGAACATGAGGGAAATAAACTAGGTTTATGTTCACAAGAACAATAGAAGGAACCACTATGTACACTTGAACAACTTGTGGTGAATCAGCAACTTAGGCAGGTGCATAGGAAGCTAAAATTCATTACTAGGAAAATGTTTGTGGTGAGCATCCATGACAGCTAGTTGGTAACAGTATAAGTACAACAATTAAATACTCGTTGTACAAGCTCACAAACAAAAGCATCAGTGGTATTGACACAGAAGATGCGCCATTGAGGAGACAGTCTCTCTTCATGATACACACTTGATGCCAGTCATGTAATTTATAGAATAGAGAGGGTTTCATACACAAAGAATCGAGAGTAATTCGGAGTATTTTACCTCTAGGGCAGTGAGGATTGCCTCTAGGAGGAAGATCTACCCTGCCTGATTCTGAAGCTCTTTCTTCCTCAACATCACATTGGTGTCCATCCTCGTGGTAAACTTCCAACAACTATGTGTTTGCTGGTAATCTTGATCATCCCCAGCATCTTCATGCCTTAGTTCCCCATACAGATTGCCGTCATCTAGCAGCTGAGTAAGCTCATCTGTCTCCAGGTGTACTGTTCTTCCAGGATCCCCATCCGTCTGCCAATCCTCTTTTTTTTCCTTAGGGTTGGGCCCTGCCAGTTTCATCGATTCCGAATCTGAATCTGAATGTATATAGCTGTCGTGCACCTAAGCATCGTGCCACAACATACATCGCTGTCCACCACACAATCTAAGCACACAATCCTAGAAAGCTATACCACAATGATAAGAGATGAGAAATGAGAGAAGTGGAAGACAATGAAAACTCTCAAAGCATGAAGCAATCACACTAAGAACAAGCCCTAGTCTTTCCAAGTGAAATCCATTCTATCATATAAACTAAGTCAAGCCAAGGGCACCCTTGCTAAGGGAATCCACCCTACAAAGCCCTCAACACACTCCCTCTCAATACCTAGAGCTATGGAGGTGAGAGAAGCTCATGGAGGCTCAACTACAAGAAGATGAGCCTCCTCCATCCTCACAAGGGGAAAACCTATCTCCATGTCCCAAGTGAGGCTCGACACCTCACTTGGCATGTGAGACCCAATGAAGTCCCAACACACAAAATATAAATATAAATATCTAAAATGTCCTAGTTAACTAGAAGTAGGTAATTCTAGATAACCACGACTAAAACCATCACAGTTGTCGTGCACCTAAGCATCGTGCCACAACATACATTGTTGTCCACACCACAATCTAAGCACACAATCCTAGAAAGCTATACCACAATCGCCCCCCTAGCCGGTGATTAGGTCCATCTAACACCAGATAGCTGACAAGTATCCATCCCAATAAGATCATCGCTTGCTCATCAATCGCTCAAGTCCCACTATCTGAAGTCAATAGATCAAGAGGCCGGGTGCAAAAGTAGCCCCATCGTTACTCGCCTTCCTGCAATCCATGGCTTCAATTGGGTGTCCATGGCATCGAACTCCCGTTAGCTAGACCTTGGATCACTTGTCAATCTCGCCACTGACATGCCCCACTACCTCTGTCTAAGGCATCGTGGACACAACCATTCTCCACTAGGAACCTCCTCAAGTGGCGGTATCAAGCATCCCATGTGCCACCCCCTTGAGCATTTGTCACACACCAACATGGTCACGGCACCACCAGCATGCCCACATAGCATGCAACGCAACCCTGCAGGTACCACTGCAAGGTTGGGATCTATCCTCTCATCCACATGTGGAAGGTGACATGGCGCACAATTGCGCACATGGTCATTCCATATCATATCATCTTGACCCTCCAGAATCAACACTCCTGAAGGTAACACCTCCCGGACCCTTAGAATCACACGACCTGTTGTGACATCCAAGGTCGTAGGCGCTGTCTGCTGCAGATACACATAGTCCCCAGGATGGAAACGCCGAACACCTTGCCGATATCCCCTCTATGTATAGTGATGTACCTCAATGTGTCTCGGTGTTGGGCAATAGCAAGGTTTTCAAAAGCCATAGGCATGACTCTCTTGAACAACTCTGCCCGTTAGGCACATGCTTGTGTCCACACATCCGGATTATCAAGGTTGAGGACTACTTCAGTCTCCCTGCAAATAGATGCAGACAAATCTGGCTCTCGGCCAAAGAGAAAGAAATAAGGCGAGAATGAGGCAAGTGATGCTTGCTTGCTAAACCTGTAACCCATGGCCAACCAAGGTAGCCGAAGGTCCAGATCTCCCAAGTGTCCCTTCTTCAAGCCATACTTGCGCAAGCCTCGCTTGACTGTTTGCACAACCCTATCGGCCAAGCCATCAGCCTCGGGATGATCCCGAGAAGTAGTGCGGTGATCTATCAAGGCTTGCTCACACAAAGCCTGAAACTCCCCCAAGAACTCTCTCCCCTAGTCCATGAGTACCGCGGCTGGAGCACCAAATTGGCTAAGCACTCGATCTAAGAATGCATACGCAGCCCCCTCACTTGCCTTGTCAGGCAATTCCACCAGTTCAATCCATTTGGAGAAATGTTCCACCATCACCAGCACATACTTGTTATGGCGAATAGTTAGTGGCAATGAGCTTGCGAAGTCAAGACTCCAACGATAGCCCAAACCCATAATGGGTAAAGGATGCAATTGTGGAATAGGGGCATTAAAAGAAGCCCGCACTCTATCACACACCATGCATCTTGCCACTAACTATTGCACATCCGTGTGCATGCCCTGCCACCAATACTGTCCTTGCAGCAAACTATGAGTGCGCCGCACCCCAAAATGTCCCAACTCCTCATGGGCATGGCGTACCAATCGCGCTCGTTGTGTTGGATGAGGCACAATCCTCACTCGTCCATCCTCCCATACTCGGAGTAGGTGAGTCCCCTCCCACTTGAACCTCTTGGCTCGTTGTAGGATCCGATCTCTCTCCTTAGCAGTCACACTGGCTGCTATCTCTTTAGTACGAAGGTAGGCCAACACTGCTGCATCTTCATGTACATCTTTAGCACCACCAAGCTCCTCACTGATCTCTGGATCGTCATGCATACTATCTCTATGACCAATCACATGGGATGGACCAGCTTGAGTTCCCATTGCTAGAATGCATAAAAAGGCAGATGCGTGTCATCCTGGCACCATCTCTTTGTCCATCTCACTATGCCAACGAGCTCCTGTATCATCAAGCTCACTTGTGCATGGATTGCGACTCAATCCATCCGCATCCCGGTTCACTATTCCAGTTCGATGCACCACCTGGAAGTCGTACTCTTGAAGCATAAGTGCCCACCGTGCAAGCTTCCCTGTAAGCTTGTCTGACTCCATCAACCACTTCAATGGTTGGTGATCCGTGACAAGGGTGAAGAGATTGTCATAGAGGTAGCATCTAAAATGTGCCACTGCCCATACTGCAGCTAGACACTCCCCTTCATAGGAACTATACTTTGCCTCGGCATCATTGTTCGAGTGGCTAGCATATGCCACTATGAACTCTCTTCCCTCATCATCCATCTGTGTGAGCACTGCTCCAATCCCTAACATACTCCAATCTGTATGTAGTTGGAAAGACCGCCCCCGAATAGGCCGACTCAGAATAGGCGCAGAAGTCAATCGAGCCTTGAGGTCCTCAAAGGCTTCCTCCTGCTCCTCATCCCACTGCCACTCCTGACCGACCTTGGTCAGTTGATAAGAGCCTTTGCAATGCTGCTAAATCCCTTGACAAACCGTTGATAGTAGTTTGCCAACCCCATGAAAGCACAAACACTGCTAACATCGATGGGGCGTGGAATGCGTGCAATGGCCTCCACCTTCGTCTTTTGAACACCCAAACCTCCAGGGTATATCATGTGGCCCAGATACTCAATTTGGTTGTGGAAGAACTTGCACTTCCCAGGTGCAATTTCAACCCATGCGCTCTCAAGCGCTCAAACACCATCTGAATGTATCTCTCGTGCTCCTCAATCGTAGCACTAAAGATGATGATGTCATCAATGTAGCACCGGGAAAAGTCTAGCCCCGCAAGAATCCTATCCATGACCCTCTGAAACTCTGCAGGAGCATTCTTCAACCCAAACGGTAGGAACCGCCATTGCTACAAACAATCCTCCCCATGTTGGTCAATCCCCCAGAATGCCGTCTTTTGCTTGTCAGCCTCTTTGATTGGCAACTGGTGGTAATCGGATCGCAAGTCCAATGTGCTAAACACCTTTGCATGCCCAATGGTATCAAAGATCTCCTCTGGAGTTGGCATGGCATATCTATCGGACTTAGTCTGACGGTTCACAGGACGGTAGTCCCCACACATCCTCCTTTCTGTCCAATTGCCATAGATATCCTTCTTAGTTGGCATCACCGTTGCCGAGGCATACTCCCCGCTTGACAACTCCACCAATCCAGCTTTGAACAACTCCGTAGTCCGTGATTGGATCAAAGATTTCTCCATATCATTATACCTGTAGGGCCTTTGAAAAATTGGCGTGTCACTTGCCAAATCAATACGAATCTACTGGCCCTTCAAACTCCCCAAATCCTTCAAACCGAAGGCAAAGCAATTTCTATAAGCCCTTAGAAATCGCTAGATCCTCCGCCTCTCTCCTCTGGTGACTATAGGTCCAACATCTGGTTCCCAGTTGTCCTCAATGACTACAACCTTGGGTACACCAGGCTTGGAAGTAGGAGACGCATCCTTTGGTTGCTAGATAGCAACCTCTTGGGCATTATTCGCCCACCTTGACCGTGGCCTCCACTTGCTCCACCATAGCCACCTTGAGAACATCCTCTGGGGAAGAAACATTCTCAACCTCTTCCAAAACATTGGCCACCTTGGCCTCCAACTGATCCTCAATATATGGCTCTCCCCACTCCTCATACTGCTGCTTGAGAGATCCAATGATTCTCTCTTTGAGCATCTCATCCCACATCTGCCATGGGTGTTTGCACCCCATGATCCTATGCTCGCCCCTACTCACTGCCTCCACCGTCCCGGTTGGCAGAGATGGTGCAATATCCAATGGAAGTGCAGAAGTAGCTACCAATGCTTGCAATCTCCGTTGCTCAGCCATGCACAAGCCAATGACCCATGTCAAGCAATTGAGATCCATTGCCTGACCCAACACCTGGCGTCGTGATGCCTCTAACAGAGCTGGCACAGCTGTAGTGCCCGTGTCAAATCACATTGCCCGCTCTCGCTCATCCGCATTGGGCTCCACCAATTGCTGTAGCACATAGTCCCAAATCAACCCAGGACCATTGTCTTGAAAAGCATGAGACGAGGGAAAGCTCATGAGCGTAGGCAAGGCTGCACGTGGCTGCCCCGCTCGATTTACCACTACTAGAGGTGGACGGTCATCATGTCGCACCCTCTGTGGTTGCCTCCCTTGGTCCAAAATGCTCTCAACTGTGAGATTGGGTGGCCGTTGAATAGAATCGTATGCTCTCTTGAGCAGCTCTGGTGGTGCAAGATTGGTCCACCACAATCGAGGTCGATGCGCTCGTGATCCCACCGCTGCTGCATCCAATAGCACTGCCGATCCAATCCAAGACCGCACCTGATGCACACTGGCCATAACCCTGGCCCGAGAGTCCCCCATAAGATGAACATTCTCCAAGATATAGGCTAGAGGTTGCACTTGCCTCATCTGCAAGTCACACAACACTCCCAACATCTCCCAAAACAAATGCGATCGTGCATCATGCAAGCCATTCCAATGATCTGCGGGAGAGTATCCTTGGCAAGGCCATCCAGCTATCACCAAGTCAATGGCACCATGCCGGTCTAAATCATCCCACCCAGCAAGGTAATGTCTGCTGGCAAGGCCTTTTGATACCCTTGAATTGCTGAGAGAGGCAACAACTCAGGATATCGGTGTGTGAGCAAGGCAATGTGACGCATAAAAATACGCCAAGCTATCTCATCCTTCTCCACATACAAGTACTTGCGTACTTTAATCCCTGCTTGCAACACTCCTGCAAGCCCAGTGCTCATGCCTCCAAACATGTCTAGCAAACAAATCCCTGAGTCAAGTGGTTGCCAGGTAATGGGCATTGTGTCCAAAGGAGCTAACTGAGGAGGTCCGGGTGATGTCACTGAACTCCCCTCACTCACCAATGGATAGGGCTCTTGCCATGCTTGGTGCACATATTCGCCTGCTACTCGATGCAAATTCCCAAATGTACCCCACAATGGAATATGAACAAATACATGAGGAAGCAAATCAGCCTTGTATGCCAATTGTTTGTCCTCATCAGGTGGTGGCCTATCATCTGCATGATTATTGCCCTCCAAGAGCTCACCACCCCAAGCAACCATACCTGAGAATGCAACCAATATGGGCATCATGTTCCTATGATCCACCACTACATTCCCAATAAACCGCACTGGGAGCAGTGCACGTCGACCATCCCCTGACTGCCATTCCGGCATGTAGGATGTCATTTCTTCCCAAAAGTCCAAAGTACAGCCCATCGGGTATAACACAGCCCCACTGACAAGCACATCATAAGATATCGCGTCCGTAACAATGGCTTTAGCTCTCATGACAGAGCCATCTGTAGGATGATCTGGCTGCAATCAAATGAAGAGCTCATGGCGTGTAATCCCTCGTGCCTTCTCTGAACCACCCAAAGATGTTTGAATTTGGAAAGGACAATGCCTATACCACCTCCTAGTTGGGCCACCCAATTGAAACACTCCATCCCGATTGTCCACCAGGACTACCCCAGGAGTCACCATGCTGCGCTCAATGGCTGGCCTAGATGGCAACTCCTGCAACCTTGCAGCTGCCGCTTGCCATGGCGCAGCTGTGGCTGATTTCACCCTCGAATCCAAAGCATCCATAGACTGCACCTTATTTGCTATCTCCGCAGATAGTGTCGATGCATCACCACTCTCACAGAGTCTAGCTGCTAGTTTGAACACAACAGTTGGCCGAATCCCCGACATTGTAATGGTCATTGCAAAAAATAATGGAGCTTGGCAAACCGCCGTAGCCGCCCCCAACAATGTATTGGCTGCACCTTGCTTTGCAGCACCACCCACTGGCATTTCCCGAGCCACACCAACTCTCCCCAATGACACTTGTGGCTCTACCTCTGACACACTTGGGCGAGCGGGTGCCATTGATGGCGTAGGTGGCACTGTCTCAGCCAATGTAAAGGACTGTGGAAGCCTTGTCTGACGACTTGTTTTCCCCCCTTTGTGGATCAAAATCCACATCCGCTCCTCTTGGCTCAGGAGCACGCGTTGCTGCTTGAGTGACAGCAGCAGCAGAGTCCAATACATGTAATGGCCCTGCAAGTGCGGTTCCACACATGAAGCCCTAACCAATCTGATCTTCCTTAGGCATAGGAGGTTGTGCAGGTGGGGCTTGAACCTCAAGCCTTGGAGCTGGCGCAACATGAGTAGTGGCCATGACAGCAAGACGTTGCTCTAGCTGGGCAAGTCTATCCACCATGCCTTGGTCATGACCTTGACCCTGACCCTGTGCTCCTTGGTTTTGGTTATGACCTCCACCCCGTCCTCTGCCTCCTCTACCTCTCTGGACTACATTGCCTCGTCCTCGGCCACCATTGTTCCCTTGGAACTGGCCTGGCCGTAGCTCAGGATGCAAGGCATAACAATGGGCCTCCTCATGCCTATACTTTCCATAATGCCCACACTGTAGTTGTGTAGGCTGTGCCTGTGCCGGCCCTTTGCCTCTCTCCGGGCAATCCTTCTTGATATGGGGTCCTCCACGATCCCAACAAGTCACATCCGACTGTTGTTGGCCTGAGAATGAAGGAAGAGACCTCTGCATCTGAGATCCTCTGTGTCCTTCCCTCGGCTTCACCTGAGCCCTCTTGTTGCCTTGAACACGTTGGGATAGTGGTTGTTGTTGGCTAGGAGCCCCACTTCGTTGTGTCTCCTTGCCAAACCCCACCATAATCACTCGCTCTTCCACCATATTGAGCTCTACCCGTTCTGCCAGCAAAACACATTTGCTAAGGTGGGTTGGTCCACTTGTAGGAGAGTTGTATCCCGCACCCTTTTCCTCAACTCTTTGTCCAGGATCCCATATCAGAACTGGACTGCGTGAGTGTCTGTAACCCCTTGGGTTACGTTTATCAAGCGCCTCATGCGAGTGTAAGCCTCCCTCAAACTCTCAGTAGACCTTCGTTGGAACTCTTGCAAGCTCCGCAACTTCTCTGTCTTTATCCCTTGGTAGTTTCTCCTCAACTCCTCGAAGAACTCCACAACTGGGTGAAAGGTAGGCACGGGTGCTGGTGCTCCAGCATGAGCTTGAGTGGATTTCCCAGCTCATGTACCACTTGTCCCACTACTACTGCTTGTAGTTGGAGATGTTTGTGTAGCTGCTGGTGTCGCCGCTGCCCTTGTGCCTCTAGTGATGGAGACATAGTTAGGTGACCAATACTCTCGCCACTCCTCAATCTCCACCGCATGTCCCTGCCTAAATTCATGGTAATCATCCATGGGCGGCCCCTCAAGGTGCTGGAATAGGCCCTTCCATGCCATAAAGGGCGTAAACAGTTGTGGATTGCGCATTTGCTGCAAATCACACCAACTGTCAAACTCTTGTATGAAGTCATCAAGCTCGATGGTGCCCACAGCTCCAGAGTACCTACGTGGCCCCTTGGTAGCTCCATACATCTCCTCCATCGTGTTCCACAACAATGGCACGGAAATGACTTGCACCCTCGGCGAGAATCCTCCTGATTCCGAGTCTAAACCTTCATCAGAAGACACTGAAAGTGAAGGTGGCCTAAACCGCACACCTTGTCTTGTGTACCCACTAGTATCGCTGGTGCTCGTATCGACACTCCCCTCAGCAACTGGTGGCACCTCCGTGATGAAAACTCATAACCCAACCGGTTGTCAACCTGTCTCTAATCCCCACTTTCCACAAGGTAACCGGGTAGAGAACCTGTTGCGGCTACTGGTTCAAGCACGAATAATAGGTTTCTAACATAGACCTATACCTGCACCTGCATCCACCGCAAGTACTCTTATGGTCTGTTGGTCATCAACCTAGCCTCACCATAGAAGAAACACTGGTGGTCTTGCTGGTCATTACTCCAGCCTCACCACCGACAGCATACTCTAGGATTGGCCGGTGATCAAATCCGGACCAACCTCCTATGAAAACAAGTGCCCACACAAAGCTAACATGGCGCACAGTCAAGCATGCAGGTGTGGAGAGGGTCCAAACACAAGAAAATCAAGACAGCAACTCCCCCACACCAAAAACACTCCACAGTGTCGCTCCTGCAAGGACACCCCAGCCCAAACCCGAACTGACTCTTGCCTCCACCTACGGAAAGGTTTTGGCCTACAAAGATGGTGAAAGACTATGGAGAAGAGAAACTAAAGCAATTCCTAACCCCAGAATGCTCTCATCCCACCACTCTCCCTCCTATCTCTATCCACTCGCTTGTATGACCGTGGCAAGTATCTCCTTTAATCAATCCTTCAAGAGCTCTTCAACATTGTTCACCAAAGCTCTTCGAAAGGTCCTCCAATACTCCTCCAAGGACCCCAAAGATCCTCCAAACAATCCTCCAATGACCCCAAAGATCCTCCAAACACTCCTCCAAGGGCCCTCAAATATCTTCCAAACAATCCTCCAAAGGCGCTTAAATTTCACTAAGTCCTTTCAATGTTGATACCTTAACAGAGGTATAGTCTGAGGTTGCTATGGTCCCTTATGTTGATGATACCTTTACAGAGGTATAGTCTGAAAATGAGGGTTCTATTTGGTATACTAACAGAGGTATAGTCTGAGCTGATTAGGGTCCACATATGGTGATACCTCAACAGAGATATAGTAAAAGGGACAAGCTCCTGTTTGGTATACTAACAGAGGTATAGTTTGAGCTGATTAGGGTTCACATATTGTGATACCTCAATAGAGGTATAGTAAAATGGAAAAACTCCTGTTTGGTATACTAACATAGGTATAGTCTCACATTAGGGTTTACATATGGTGATACCTCAACAGAGGTATAGTCAAAGGGACAAGCTCATGTTTGGTATACTAACAGAGGTATAGTCTAAGCATACACTACTAGGGTTTGTAATGAAGAGCTAGAATGCAAGTCTTCTATGCTTCTACTCAAGCAAAAATATGGTCTCTAGGTGGACATAAGAGGCATCTTCTTGCTCTCTTCCACCCCGTGCAACCAAGAGTGGTCCAACTCAACTTGCAAGTCATTGTCCACCAAATCAATCCTCCTTCTAGTCCTTGGGATTTGATTGCAAACTACCATATCTCCATTGCCGAACAATCATGCATTTGTCTCCTCATCACTTGACAATTGTTCCAAATCAACACAAATTATCTCAATGTGTAGGAGCAATGCTTGTCACTTACAATAATGCTCCCAAGCAATCCGCCTTGGATCCCACTCTCACGCCATATGCCTCATTTGGGGTCTTGCACCAATCCATCATCCATGTGCTCCCCTTGGTCATTTGAATGCATGTTCCATGACCTCTTGGCCTATGTGTTGCTCTCCTTCATCATAACATGAATCAACACCTCTCCACTTCACACACAAATGGATCTCAAGGCCTTCACCTCTTGCTAGTTCAAGAGCTCCCCTTCTCAAACTTGAACTTACAAACTCAAGAGAGCATGCTCCATATATGCACCACTTGCTTGGTCAACTATCCACCACAAAGCTCGCACTACCAAGAGCATGAATAGCCAAGTATTGCCTCCCCCTCTTGTCACATTACATAGTTAGGGTGAAGCTATGCATACATTGAATAATGATTTCCCCTCAAGGATTTCCCACCATATGTTCTCCAAGCCCTTCCAATGGCGTCCTAAGCTTGGCTCCACACCACCATGATTGGAAGATTTCTTCACATGCTCCCTTTCAAAACCTCTTGATCTTCTTAGTGCTCTCCAAGTGCTTGCCCTTGTTGTCTTCAAGCCCAAGCCTATGTAGCTCCTTGGCTTCTCTTCCACAACATCCACACTTTGAACTTGCTTAACCCTAGCTTGATAGTGAAATGAGCACTAACAAGCCTTTAGTCACTCTCCACAAGCCATGGCACACACCATTGACTCCATAATGCATACAAAGGATTCTCAAACCCTAGAATCCATGCTTCTACCCACACAAGACTTCATCCTTGCAATCCTTGCAAAATCTTGTGACTCGAGCTTTCTTCTCAAGCTCTCCAACTCCTTGGTGCATGCAACACTCGAGCATTTTTCCTTGCAACCCCTTGCAAGCCTTGTGATACAAGAGCTGAATTCTCCTAGCTCAACCTCTTTAACATACAAGTGCAAAACTAATCCTTACACTCCGCATTCACAAGCATAAGGTGATCTTCTTGTAGTGATAAGAGATGAGAAATGAAAGAAGTGGAAAACAATGAAAACTCTCAAAGCATGAAGCAACCACACTAACACTACTACGATTGGGGGGGTTTAGCAATGCCCCAGCGACCTCCAACCGCCGCGATTAGCGACGAAAATACTCTACGGCGCCCGGGGCGCGCCGGGGGCATTTGCGACGTCGCTCCCGGAACGTCGCTAAATAGTGACGTCGAAGAAAAAACGTCGCAGAAAAAGACGTTGGTTGGTTTTTTTTTTTTTTTTTTTTTTTTTTTTTCGATGCCTGGACGTCATCGCGCTGGCGCCGCGGCCGGGTGGTCCCGGGGGGTTTGCGATTCCTGAGTCCGAGGGTCGTACATGCGACCCCCAGACATCACAGTAGGGGGGTATATCTGAATTTAGGTGGGAAAATTTGAATTTGAATTTGAATTTGAATTTCAAAAACTAGTTGACCATTTACTCGACGTTGACCATTGACTCCGGTTTTGTCCAATGACAATTCATGCATTGTTCTACATATATTAGGCAATGCATATTTGAATCTAGGACCTCCACATTATAACATTTCTAAGACACTGCACACTAACCAACAAATCTACAATACATCTATGTATCACAAAAGCAGTCCAAATATATATATATACATATCAAGAGTTAGCTCCTACCACTATCGCAATCCTATCATTGTGTTGCAGATTATGCGTACTCTACAGGAGCTCTCACAGCTGGAACTTGCACCTAGACTTGTCCCCAGAATTCTTCAAGAACAAATATCTATCAATGGCCTAAGTTTTGTAAAGCTGCATTGCAACTTATTGTTGGACAATGGCTATAGTCTGAAGATGCCAAGCCCATTATGCTCTACAATCTACTCCCAAAATCAATTTTTCACGACGCCCCCAAGACGCTGGGGAATCGCATCGCTGCAGCCCCAGCGACGCTTTTGCGACGGCGGGGAATCGCGAAAAAAAAAAAAAAAAAAAAAAAAAACCAGGGTTTTTTTTTTTTTTTTTTTTTTTTTTTGGTCTTGGGTATTGCGATTCCCCGCCGTCGCAGGAGCGCCCGGCCGTCGCAAAAGCGTCGCTAGGCTGCGGCATTGCGACGTCTCGTTGCGATTCCCCGGTGTCGCAACATCCGGGGGCGTCGCAACCCCCCCCAGTGCGTTGGCAGGGGAATGGGGTCAGGCCCCTTTCCGGCGACGACATGGCATCGCAAGATGCCACAACGTCGTCTGAGCGCCGGCGTTACGACGCCCCAACGAGCTGGGCGTCTGTGCGACGCTGCAGTCGCAGGGGGTCGGCGCGTCCGGCGTGCCCGGGGTCCTGGCGTCGCTAACCCCCCCTAAATGTAGTAGTGTAAGAACAAGTCCTAGTCCTTCCAAGTGAAATCCACTCTATCACATAAACTAAGTCAAGTCAAGGGCACCCTTGCTAAGAGAATCCATCCTACAAAGCCCTCAACACACTCCCTCTCAATACCTAGAGCCATGGAGGTAAGAGAAGCTCATAGAGGCTCAACTACAAGAAGATGAGCCTCCTCCATCCCCAGAAGGGGAAAGCCTATCTCCATGTCCCAAGTGAGGCTCGACACCTCACTTGGTATGTGAGACCCAATGAAGTTCCAACACACAAAATATAAATATAAATATCCAAAATGTCCTAGTTAACTAGAAGTAGGTAATTCTAGATAACCATGACTAAAACCATGACATAGCAAGCAATGTGAAATGAATGTTATGGAGGGATGGACAAATGGTGGCAAAAGCTCACACTATGAATAGTGATGTCAAATAGATACCAGGAATCAGTGGCTATAGTGAATTGGCACTAAACATTTGTAATTAACCTTAAGGCTTCAGCACCTGTGCAAAGGGTCCATCCGCACAACATTTGTACCCTACAAAACTGGAGTACATCATTTGATATCAGACACTGCTTCAGACATTTCTGGAGATGACGGACTCATCCTCTGCAAGTGCCATGACGGGCAAGTGTCTATGAATCAACGTAGGCTTTCACCCCGCCACATGGGGTTTGATATGGCTCTATTATTCTCACATAGACGTGAACAAGGTCCCACGTCCATAGCTGCTTTCCATAACCCTTAAAATAAGCGAAATTCTCAGTCACGAAGCACAGAGACGAGGAAAGAAAACACACCATCAAAATCAGCAAAACGCTGTGCGGGTTCGTGGATCGACTGACTCCGAGCTCCTTCCCTTGAACTGTGCCAGGAGGCACCACCTCTGGCCGTTGCAATCATGCTTCTAATAATTTGACAAATATAGTTTACTGCAACCTCCCAAGCTTTTTCACTTGCTTGTTCTCATGCACTGGAATCCAAATTGCGATTACTTAAGGAACATACGCACATCCTGTTGGTGGCAACAAGAAAACACAACCTCTGAACAAACACAAACCCATACCTAACATCAAGATGAAGAAGAGCGAACAATCGGAAGATAAACAACACACAACGCGCAGGGCAACGTCCCTTCCTATTTCGGGAAGGGCCTGTGCAGACAACTGTTCCTGCAAATTCCTTTGAACCAGCAACAGACGCTTCCAGAATTGTGGGTACTGATGTTCTCGGAGATCTCCCTCCTTTGGAGATCTAAATCACTCCCGTCCAAAATGAATTTCCACTCTTTCTCAATCACTGAGAAGATTTTCCTGCTATGTGAACGAGCTGCATACAATATAACTACCCAGCACGACCTCACGTGTACGCAAAACTATTCATCCAAGGCATTTTATTCATCATAAATGCGGATGGAATATTAACATTACACGTTTTTCGAATTGAAAAGTAAATCGAAGAAAAAAGAAAAGAAAGAAAAAGCGGCAATGTGTCAAAAGCGGCTGAACCCTTTGCGTAGTCCTGCCTCGAGAAGGCAGGGCCAACAAATGAAAGCAGGATACAAGACAGAATTTGGGCCCTCGACCAGTAGCCCAAAAACAACTACTCCACATCAATGAATTTTCCAGCATGGAGATCCTCATGGGGAAGTGCATGAGGCTGAGGTGCATGAGGCTAAGGGTAGGAGAACAAGTTTGACATTCCAGTTGCCAACATATAGAAAATACCTCTCAGGTAAACATCTTTTGCTTCATCCTTGTGCATTAGCCCAGTCTAGCACTTGAAGGTGCACTGATTCTGTGATCTAGCTTTTGGACGAAGAACTCTTCTTGTTACTCACCAAAGGATCATACTAGCAGCTGTCTCACTGTAGTTCCGGATCTTGGAATGTACTTGCAATTACTGGGATAAGAAGGCCTAGAGTGAATATACGCATACAACACTTCCTGACACATGATGGAAACGATGTTGCCATGGCTAACCTGTCAAGCTCAATGTTGTGGACATCCCTGTTCCCCTGTACCAATCTCCAAAGAAAGCATACCCAAATGACTACTTGTGCTAACCCCAAGGCACTCAAGTCTGCCAGATTGTCTGGGATTGCACCACTCAGTATATTAAATGATCCCTGGGATGGGACCTGTGAAGAAATTTGCTTTCACGATGCAACCATGCACCTATTTCCCCTTTTCCAAGGCTACCTTGCACACACACTACAAACGCACACAAACGTGATGTGGTTGGGCTTCACCCCTTCTTACATCATTTGCTCATACGTCTCCAAAGCCTTCATACCGCATCCCTACTGTGCATACCCTACCAACATCACGTGGAACACCACATCTCGATCAACCATATGGTCGAACGCTCCCTTTGCATCCTCGATGCTCCCACATTTGGCATACATGTCCACTAGGGCATTGTTGAGAACCACATCTACTACAATTCCAGCTCTGACGATATTGTCATGCACCTCTTTGCCCTTTTCCAGGGTTGCCAGGCTTGCACATATACTGCAAACACGCACAAACGTGATGTGGTTGGGCTTCACCCATTCTCCCATGATTTGCTCATAGTTCTCCAAAGCATTCCTACCACACCTATGCTTGGTAAATCCTGCCAACATTATATTCCACATGATTAAAGATCGCATTCCGTTGAACACCTGGTGCGCCTCTGCTATGCATACCCTGCAAGCATCACGTTCCACAACACCGCATCTCGTTCAGCCATAGTGTTGAACACTCCTTTTGTATCCTCAATTCTCCCACATTTGGCATACATATCCACTGGGCAAAGTTCAGAATGACATTGGGTACAATTCCAGCTTTGACAATGTCACCATGGACCTCTTTGCCATTTTCCAGAGCTGCCAGGCTTGCACACAATTGCAAACGCACACAAACGTGATGGGGTTGGGCTTCACCCCTTCCCCCAATGTTTGCTCATAGGTCTCCAAAGCATTCCTACCACACCTATGCTTGGTAAATCCTGCCAACATTATATTCCACGTGATTAAAGATCGTTGAGGCATTCCGTTGAACACTTGGTGAGCATCCATGATGCCCCCGCTCTTAACATACATCTTGACAAGAATGTTGAGGAGAAAAACACTTGGCGTGAATCCACTTTGGATACTGTGAGTGTACAAGAGACTGACATACGTATCTGAATCTGCTAAAATGCCTCCTTGGTCTACCTGCCTCACAAAGCATTGTGGAGTCCCTCTCTTGATACTCTTCCGGAAGCTATGATCATGGTTGAGGTGCTTGATTTTATCAACTGTGCCGCTGCAACTGCTACCTTTAATTGACCATCTACCATGTAGGTTTCTTGTAGCTATTGATCCACATGGAATCATATGTATTCTTCTGCTTGAAGTCTGGTTCTCTTAGATGAATCTGTACCCACACTTTACCCCTGCTCCTTCAGCTATCCATGCCTCTGCACAAATCATGCGTTCATCCTTGCCTTGCTGTTAGCAGCTGACAATGACAGCCTAGATTTGTTCTAGGAAATACCCAACTCAGCTTATCACACTAGTTCATATGTTGAATTGCATCAGCTACTCTCTGTAATCTAATAGACATTAACTTTTTGGCCTCGATTGTCCCACCGTTGACTGGGGTCAGAAAAGTATCATGTCACATTGGCAGTATCATGCCAAAGTCACCATTGCAAAATTCAATATGGAGTTAGGACTGGTTCTAATAAGAGAAAAAAACAGGGTGAAATGTGTTGAAAAAAGTGCCTTCATTAACAGTGCCTGATTTTATCGCTGCTGCTGCGGCTTCCAGTTCACCATCTACGCATGCAGATTTCTTCCAACTATCGATGCACAGGAAGCCATAGCTAATCTTGAGCTTAAAATCCAGCCTTCTTGGATGAATCTGAACCCACACTCTACCCCTGCAACACGCACAATTGGGCTTTACCCCTTCTCCCATCATTTGCTCATAGGTCTCCAAAGCATTAAATCCTGCCAACATTATATTCCACGTGCTTAAAGATCGTTGAGGCTTTCCGTTGAACACATAGTGAGCATCCATGATGCTCCCACACTTAACATATATCTTAACAAGAGTGTTGAGGAGAAAAAACACTTGGCGTGAATCCACTTTGGATAATGTGAGTGTACAAGAAACAGACATACGTACCTGAATCTGCTAAAATGCCTCATTGGTTTAAAGTCTGTAGAGCCTCTTTCAGTCTACCTGCCTCACAAAGCATTGTGGAGTCCCTCTCTTGATCCTCTTCCGGAAGCTGTGGTCATGGATGAGGTGCCTGATTTTATCAACTATGCCGCTGCAGCTGCTGCCTTTAGTTGACCATCTACCATGTAGGTTTCTTGTAGCTATTGATCCACAGGGAATCATAGGTATTCTTCTGCTTGAAATCTGTTCCTCTTCGATAATTCTGTACCCACACTTTACCCCTGTTCCTTTCAACTATCCATGCCTCTGCACAAATCATGCGTTCATCCTTGCCTTGCTGCTAGCAGCTGACAATGATAGCCTAGATTTGTTCTACGAAACACCCAACTCAGCTTATCACACTAGTTCCTATGTTGAATTGCATCTGCTACTCTCTGTAATCTAACAGGCGTTCACCTTTTGGCCTCGGTTGTCCCACCATTGACTGGGGTCAAAAAATTATTCTTTCCACAGCCTCTCCTCGTCTTTGTTACATGTATCTGGATACTTTCATGTTGTCACATTGGCAATAGCATGTCAAAGTCACCATTGCAGAATTCAACATGGAATTAGGGCTGGTCCTAATAAGAGAAAAAAACAGGATGAAATGTGTTGAAAAAAGTGCCTTCATTAACTCTGCCTGATTTTATCAACTGTGCCGCTGCTGCTGCAGCTTCCAGTTCATCATCTACCCATGCAGGTTTCTTCCAGCTATCGATGCACATGAAACCATAGCTAATCTTGAGCTTAAAATCCAGCCTTCTTGGATGAATCTGAACCCACACTCTACCCCTGCTCCTTCAGCTATCCATGCGCTGGACAATCATGCATACATCCTTGCAAACACCCCAACCCTACTTATTACAATAATTCCAATTCTGAATTGAAAAGCAATCAAAGAAAACTTATTGCACCCTCCTGCAAAATCATATGCACACTCACAAAAGTACAGCGAGACTTCCCACACTCAGCTCTTTAAGTGGAGGTTATCAAGGCCTTCCATACACTGTATCTCATTGATGGACAACCATAATTTCAAGACTGAAAAGATAAGATATATTACTGATGTGTGTGATGCAGTTGCCCATAATGAAATCAACTTATGATGGCAAGGCCTTTAAAATGACACGGGCACTCCATTCTGCCATCGCGTTTCCTTCGCATTTCTGATACTCGTAATGACCGAAGTCGAGCTCTGAGAGATTGGGTATCATACAATAGACATTTAATCTCCAACGGATCTCATCCTCATAGTAGAAAGGACGATGAAGGAAGAAATGTTCTGCCACCCTCACTTCTGTTCTCAACCAAAGCATGCTCTCCATGGGTGCACGGGCGCTCCATTTTGCCATCGCTTCTCTTCTTGACCAACGAACGGATATCATTCATTTAAAAAAAATATTCTTTTGACAACTGTCTCGATGAAATTGGTAGTCTAATCGAAAGTATCGGTGCTAAAGCAACTCAAACCCTTTGCGTAGTCTTGCCTTAGAAAGGCAGGGCCAACAAACAAACAACCTATATTGATACTTAGTTTAAAAAAAAAAAAAAAGTTTTATCAGTAACATCCAATTCCATTAAGTTATATTTATTTATTTATTTAAAACAGGGGACAGTGGCCCTGAGATTAATTTTATTTGGGATGGAGGGAAAATTTTTTCGGGGAAGTTCCCCCTCAGTGAGCCTTTACAGCCTCCCTGGTGGTTATTTTTCCCACCTCTTGTGAAAACTGTTTTATGTAAACAGCCGCCTCTGTCCCCTTTCCTTCAATTAAAAAAAAAAAAACCCTCGATTACAGCATTACTTTAAAAAATCAGTTTCCTGAGTCAGATAATTCTATCTCATTAGTTGCTCTTATTTTTATTTCAGTTTTTTGTTTCCAAGGAAACACCAGCAAGAAGGCAGAGAAGGCAGAGCCCCAGCCAGAAGGCAGAGAGAGACAGCACACAGGGGTTTGAACTTTGAACCCCAGCCCCACAGGATGCGTGATGTGCAATAAATGTAAGATAAGATAGATACCGGTAAGTGTAAGGAAGGAATAAAGGACGATTACTGTCGTGTCATTGTATGCAGTCATCTCGGGACACGTGATCGTCCAGGTTAAATCCCACGCGTCCCCTAATATGGCGACCGAAATCTAGGGTACTTGGACGCGTGTAAGCTATTTAGGGTTAGGGTTAGGGCCTGATTACTGTTTTTGTGACGGTGAGGGCCCACCGAAACAGGAAGAGAGGGGTCCCGAGCTGGGGAGTGCAGAATCCATGGAGGGGGAGTGTCTAACTGCCCTCGACACAGGCATCACACCTCTTGTGCCCACCAATGTCCCTTCACAGCTCTGCCTCCCTGCAATTTCGGTTTCTGGTCTGCTGGGTCAGCTCCTGGGAGAGAAGAGACATAGAAAGGCAGAGCCAGTAGCAAGAGTCAGACGAAGAGGGGTGTATGAGAAAGAAGAAGAGACGGTGGGGCTGAAGTTGGGAAGGAGTTGAACCGTGCAGTCAATTTGCAAATACAGTGACAGGATAATCGCAATATCGTAGCCATGACCATTCCGCTCTCGCCTACGCATGACCTGCCAGTGCCACTTAGCCTCTCCGACGATGGCTCTTCCGTGAGAGTGGCAGTGCGGGCCCGCCCTCTGATCGAGAAGGAGATTGTTGAGAAATGCAAAGAATGTGTCTCATACTCCACTGACGGCCGCCAGGTGGTCCTAGGCAAAGATCGACGCTTCACGTTTGACCATGTGTTTGGCCCCATGATCGGCCAGGAGGACGTCTACCTCGACTGTGTCAAACCTCTCGTTGACAGCTGCTGTGCCGGGTAATCTGTCACATAGATCCATGAATGAGGGAGCAGGTTCTGAATCAAGAAAGCAAGAAAACGAAGTGTTGTGTCAGGGATGCATATGGATGAGATTGGAAAATAATTTAACGACTGCAATTATGAAAAGGAAGGGAATCTCAGTAGTCATCGATGCTGATATGTCTTGCCTCCATGTGTGGTGCACAGTAAAGGATTACTGGCCCGCACGCAGATGTTTGCGATTTTTTCAGTTATGCTTACACTCTTGTGTGTTACCCAATCCACCAGTCTGCTGCCCCTTAAATAATGTAGAGAAGCGAGTCGGTTCCTTTCGCCACATGCATAGTGCAATTGGAGGTTGCGGTTAAGGCAAGGAGATCTGAGCATGAAGGATATCACGGGATGGGATGCATGCTCCAGTTTGAAGGTACATTTGTCGTTTGTTTTGTTTGAGAGACAGATAGATGTAGGTAACCTGGAGCTGAAAGGAGAAAAACTGGTGGGGCCAGGTACAATGCAACTGTGTTGGCATATGGACAGACAGGATCAGGAAAAACCTTCACGATGGGCTGTGGCAACAACGTGTCACTCCTAGAAGAGGAGCTTGGCATTCTACCACGTGCTATCCGCCAGCTCTATGAAAGTATTGAGGAACGCACTAGTCAGGCTGAGTTCCTGGTAAGTTCGACTTCAGGGCGATGAATCGGACCATGGCATTCCCTGCAATTAGAAATCCACTATTTTTGTGATATGATTGAAATATCACAATCCATCACTGTGTGATAAAGGGATGCCAAGCCGTCAAACTTCTGATCTGCTGACTCACAGCGAGCCATAATTGTAAGCATGTGTATCAGCAAAGAGTACTCCATACGTTTGTACCTGTAAGTGGAGAGTCTAAATTCGACAAAGATTGGATGTAGCAATTCCCGTTTGAATGGGAGTTTGAAGGTTTTCTCTGAGTCAGGCCTCGAGGGGCCTTTCTCTCCTACAAATATTACTGAGCTAATGCCCCTAAAGAAACTCTCTGTATGACCAGTTTATTAATTTGTACTGCATCTATAGATTCTGCACAGCAGTCTCTTGATTTTGAAGGCTTGGGTTTTTGAAGTAGTCTTCATGTCGGTGATATAAAGCTGGTAGATCTCTTTGGGCGGTCACGCAGATACTACTGATCTTGATAAGTTCAACTGATGAGCCTTAGGTTAAAAGGGTGTTGAGGTATTGTCACTTTCTGTGCATGACAACTGGGTGAGCAGGTCAAGTGTGCATTTGTTGAAATTTACAATGAGGAAATAAAGGATCTGCTACATCCTGACACACCCTCCAAGTCCATCTCCATTCGTGAAGATGCGAACGGAGACATTATTCTTGCTGGCGTCAAGGAAGAAGTGGTCACAAGCTTTGAGAACATGATCAGGTCTCCCCTCTTTCTTGTTTTCAATTCTTACTTTTTGGGGATTCTGAGAGGCGTGTGAGTCTTCTTTCACTCTCTTTCATACTTCTCACCTCCCCATGCTGTTTAATGTTGATCCATCTTTGAGTCCAGCTAGATTGAACTCTTCCAGATGGGATGTCACTGACTATGAGAGAGCCATGGAGTTTCTGTACTGGGACTATCATTAAACCTGGAGAAGGTACTCTGTGAGACGAATGGCTACAAAAGCTATGATACCTGTGTTGTGGCCGAGCATTACACTGATGGGTAGATAGATTTTGGTGCCCATGGATGGGAGTTTCTTTAGCTATGTTCAGCAGCCACACTAATAAATATCACGTGGGATGTTGCAACAGTTGGTATGAACTATGTGTCGCTAGTATAATGTCCATTGTCATCCCTTATGTCAACACTCAGTTTGCAACCTCTGTTGTGGGGAGGAAGGAGTAAACACACCAGATCAAACTGGAATCTTCCAAAACCTCCGATGACAATCTTGGCAAGCCCAGCATTCTGGCCTTGATAGGGCCAGCTGGCTCCTCTTTCTTTCTTTCGATTCATTTCATTTCTCTTTCCTCCTCTTCACCCGTAAGAAGGCCAGAGCATCAGGGGTTTCTTGTATGATGTCCATGCCATGCATCAATTACTAACCGAGTTTCAGCTCAGTCTTTGCTGAAACCCAAAAGCCGGGATTATTTCCTTAAGGGTATTTAATAGCCCACGTGTGCAGGAAACTTTTGATGAGAACATATGTTATAAAGTACCATTTCATTTCATTTCATTTCCAAGCTTGACTGCAACAAGCTCATTAGGCAAGAGCTGATGGAACTCCATGTTAAGCAGACCTGGCAATCATAACACTTACAACCAAGCTGCAGTTCTATCATGCTTTCTTCCTGGTCCTCTCCGATGACATATGATACAACTCAATCACTGTTATTCATGTTATAAAGTATCATTTCATTTCATTTCATTTCATTTCATTTCGTTTCCTTGTTCCTTTCTCTTTCCTCGTATGTTTTCTTCTTGCTCATCCCTGGGCTTGCCTTCAGTTGTGAGTATCCAATGTGCTTAGCAGCTTGCCTAAATAAGTCATTCTGCTAGTGCAACATTTGGGATCTGATTTGGTCTTTGGGTTCACAGGTTCTACCGTGTCTTTGGCCTACCATGGGCGTAGTAATATCCTTTCTTACTTTCTCGAGTCTCTCATTGGGACTCTATAAAGTTTATTTGTTTGCTGCTTGTTTTTCCCTGGGAGTTCCCGTGGATTTGTTCCGTCTTGTCAGGACAGCTAGTTGTGGCAGGTGCTTGGAGCATGGATCTGTGTTTCGAACAACAGGGAGCACACTGATGAACCAGCATTCAAGCAGGTCCCATGCCATCTTCACCATCATCGTGGAGCAACGATCCTTGCAGGAGGGTTCTAGTAGCAATGATGTCATCACTGCAAAGTTTCACTTGGTTAGCCATCTAATCTACAAAGATTCCCAGTTGCAAATGGTGTTGAGGCAGTCACTGGGTTGTTTGGCTGTGAACTACTTTCTGAAGTGTCTACCTAATTCTAAATCAAGTGACAACACAAATACATGACTGCTAAGGTACCTCTGAGATGAGCATGTAGCATAAAGCTTGCCACATGGGTATATGGATTTTCCAGGTGGACTTGGCAGGTTCAGAGAGAGCTAAGCGCACAGGGGCTGTGGGCATGCGCTTTAAGGAATCGGTCACTATCAATTGCGGCCTGCTTGCATTGGGCAATGTCATCAGGTTAGTGATCCTGATGACCCAGTAGGGATGAGAGTGACAGGAAGGAGAGAAATAAAGCATATTTATAACATCCACAGGAAACCCAAAGAGCTTTTACACAACACTGTCTAAGAATTTAAGAAACTAAGCCTTGGAGGAGTGAAGGACAGACAGGCTAAGTATGACTAAAGGAAGGCAACCAGCTGATAGAAATGAAGGAAATGAATTGATACTTTATATCGTCTGTGGAAAGCTCAGAGAGCTTATTGGACAAGAGAAAGCATCACACAAGAAAGAGAGAGGTGCCCTCCACAAGCAATCCAAAAGCAACCATTGTTCAATTGTCTAAGAGTCAACACCTCATTCATGTAATCTGCCAAGCATTTCTGATCCTCCTAATGGACCTCCGTGGGAGATTGGGTATAACGATGAGCCACTTCTTGGTGGGAGGGGTGGAGTATGTGTATTTGCTTGCATTTAGCCTGAAGGTGCATGGACGTTGCCTTGCCCTTCGTCAACCTGTCCATGCCAGTTGATGCAAATTAAAATCTGGGTGAGTGGATAACCAGACCGATGTCATGATTTCACGACCTCAATCTCTTGCTGGTTGAAGAGGAATCTCCGATCCGCATGGCCATTTACAACCATGATTTTGGTTTTGCTGAGGTTGACCTGCAACCCGTAAGAAGAAGTTGACTCCTGCCAAAGCAAGCGTATCTCATGTCTCATGGCTACTGCCTTCTGTTTGGAAGGTGGACACCTTTTCACGGCTGCAACTACCTCCCCCAAAGGACTCAAAAGTCCCCATGTACCCATAGTTGGGTGTGAGGTCGATCCAGTAACCCCCCTTTTATGGCTGGGTTGGCTATAATGGGTGACATCCAACATACACCTATGTGACTTTGAACCCACAACCACTTGTAAGGCGGCCTTGTTCATGTAATAGTGAAGTCAACAACAGTTTTATACTTGCTAGTATCATATCAAGCCAGCCCTGAAACAGACTGTTATCAGCTGTGTATCAGTGTCTAGCAATTCCTGGTGAGGGTCATACCTTGGAGGACAAAAACTGGAAGACCTGCTTCTTGAGCATTAGGATACTGCAGGGCTATTTTCTAAGGGATTTGTCATCTCAATGCTTCCCTGGAAATTAACATTCGTACAATATACTTGATTCCTCCTTTTAGCAGGGTCATTCTTCAGTGCAGTATAAGTGCTCATCAGGAGAGAATTGGTAAACCGACACATCCCAAAGTTGTGAAGATCCCACGTGCATGAAGCTGATTGGTTTCCTGATGTGTGATGATGTTTAAGTGCGTTGGGTGATGAGCGGAAAAGGGGACAACACGTGCCTTACAGAGAGTCAAAGCTCACACGCATGTTACAGGTTTGCAATCAATCTGAACCTATCTGCATGTGTCAATATGAAGTGGTTAGTTTTACTTCAATTCTTCCCTAAAGATATTGAATCCTCAAAAGTCAAAACTACCTTAGAATGGATTATGGCACTTCATTACATTGGCTTGATGGATTTTTTCTTACTTCTACGGATATGCGCAGTGGTGGCCTTCAATGGTTGTGGGGAGGGATGAGGGATGTAAAATGGATGTGGGTCAGCGAAGAGATCCCATATCTTGAGTTTTCCTTCAGTTGTAACTGGGATGTGCATATACAGAAAGTGGTGCAAACAGCTGAACACAAGGCTTGGGTCCTGCTAAATTTTCCACTGCAGAGGGATTAATAGTGAAAGACCATGCTTTGCTACGTTATTAGGACTACCTTGGACACATCTGCTGTGTGCGTTGGCAACTCTAAAACTTCAGAATCCATTCAGCTTTCGGTGCTCAAAGATAGCACATCAGCGTGCTATAGAATAGTTAACGTGTAAGTTCTCAACGTAATGAGTTCAAGGTCAGATGGTAGGGTCAGTTGAATCGCATGCCTAATACCAGATACCCTAAAATAATCGACTATATATAGATGAAGCTGACTTGATGTTGGCAGCACGAACAACGGTAAAATAAAACAAAGTTAGGCATAAAACTTCCCTAAACTTGACATGGGTGAGGACCTTAAGGACCTACCTACCCTCGTCACCATGCTGAAATTTAAATTCAGCATTGAACAGTAAATAGATGCAAAGGGGGGTATTCTCATCAGAGAGCGACCACCTTCAGGATCATCAAGAACATAGTCCCTGCACCTCTGTTCAGCAACTGTCAAGATCCCAAGGCTAAGCCTAAAGCCCTGGCCCTGTTGGGGTCTAATTGCTGGGCAGTTCACACAAAACAGACTGATGCTTATGTGAAGGGCTTTCTAGAGGAAATCTGGAAAGCCCAAACCATTTGTTATACCAAGGTAAGTCCCACTACTGGAGTGAGCCCCTCACAAAGGTAGTGTCTGCGGGGTCTGTAGCCACAACGCTACGGCAAACGACGTCTTATGAGTACATTGTTACTTCTACGGGCTCTTCTTGAAGGCAATGTTTTTGTAGATTTTGGACAGTTAGGAGTATGAGATTATTGAGGGTAGTGTATTCAGTGCTGGCCTAAAGCGTTCCATTGATAACATTTTCTTGGACCATCCATAACAGATGCTGGATAGTGGCAATGTGGCAGGACTCACTTGGTGGAAACAGCAGGACATGCATGATCGCTTGCATTAGGTACCATCACACCAGTTAATTATTCTTTCTCATGCCTTTACCTGAACGCTATAACTTGTATCTATAAAGAACATTTCCATGGGCGGTCTTGTGTGTTGTATGGTGAAGGTGGGTGATGCACCTGATTACTTTCTTCTGAGGACCAATTATCTCTTCAGATATCAGGGGTTTTATCGTGGTACTTCCCCTGGATAGAATCGAGAAATCTCTAGATAGCTCTGGCCTTACTCTTCTGTGCATCTGCAAGAAGCATTTTCTCTTTTCCTAACAGGAAAAGAAGAAAAATGTACCTTGTTGTTAGGGTAGCATGATTTTGAAGGGGGTACTTCCATATATCTAGCCACCTTCTCGGACTTAGCCAGAGTCTATGTTCCTAGTAACTGCTTCACCACCACATCTGGCCTTTGAGAAGGCTGAAGTTGCTCTTAAGTATGGCTGATGGGAGTTCTGCAGTCAAAGCAATTGAAACTGAAATGATGATGTAAACTATGCATTTTTCTCCATCTCCTAGGTTGTAGAGCCTTGATGCTTGATCATACATGCATCTCATAATCAGTTATCTTCATCATTGCCATGTGAAACAGCACAGCGGACACAAATTTTGAGGAGACATTGAACACTTTAAAGTATGCTAACCGGGCTCGCAACATTCGCAACAAGCCAGTCATCAACCGTGACCCTCAGGCTGTCATGCTTAATCAGCTGCGCCAAGAAGTGCGGGTGCGTGGTGTTCCTTCCTCAGTTTACTAGAAAGAAAGCCTAACACAGAACCCAGAATCCTCTTAGTAGTGGTGGTAGATTTGCCCAAGAGGATTACAAAATATTGAGGGGTAGTTGACGAGAAGATGAAGGGGTGGAAGGAGGAGTTGACTAGGGGAGTTGACTGGGGACAAAAGAGGTAAACAAATGAAGAGGTAAAGAAATGGAAGGAAGGAAATGAACAACGGCCACGTGAAGCCCACAGAGCTTTTGAGCCAAGAGTGTGGAAGCACTTTAGGAAGAAACACAAAGATCTTTCTCAACCCACTAACATTTTGGCAAAGGACTTCTTTGGGGCAGGTGTTACAAGTGGAATTGTTGAACATGCGGATGAGCAGCATGGGGCTGGAACCAGTTAGTGGGCCCCAAAGCTTGGAAACACTTCTCCAAGATGAATCACATCAGCAATTTTTGGCTGATATCAGGCATGCTATTTCTGCTAGTGCCCTTGGCGTGTGTAGATTCATAACCCTGCACCTACTGTGCCCCAACACAACAACCCAAGGGCTTTCTTTCTCTCTATGAGCTTTCCGTGGACGTTATAAAGCACCATTTCATTTCATTTCATTTCTCTGGTGGATCCTTTACTTCTCTCTCTTTACTACAGCCAATGTCAGTAAGGCAATCAAGAAGCTGCAAAATGGCAGAGCGGTGGACATTTCAGGACTTCAGAGTGGATTCATCAAGCATGCTGCACCTACTTTAGCCCCTTTTATAGTTAACCTCTTCAATGAGGTGGTGCAACGGGGCTTTCCAACAGAGTGGACAAAGAGCATCATCCACCCACTTTTTAAGAGCGGTGACAGGCTCGCACCGACAAACTATCGTACTATCATGGTGTCCTCATTACTTGCTAAACTGTTTGGGGCAGTAGTGGCCATGGAACTGGATGATTGGGCTGAGTACTCTCGCATTCGTGCTGAGGGACAGGCTGGTTTCCGTCGAAACCGATCCACTATTGACCACATCTTCACTCTTCAAGTTATGGTGGAAAGTGCACGCTATGACAAAAGAATGGTCTATGTTTGCTTCGTGGACTTTCACAAAGCCTTTGATTCAGTTCCTCGGGACCTTCTCTTCCAACGGCTCCATAGAGTGGAAGTCCCTCCAGACGTCCTTTGTGCCATCTCTTCTATGTATGAGATTGTCACTGGCATGGTCAACGTCGCTGGTGAATTCTCAGCCGAGATCCACAGCAACATTGGAGTCAAACAGGGCTGCCCCTTTCACCTACCCTGTTCGGGATCTACATTGACGCCTTGGAGAATTACATATCAAAAAACCATGGGGTTGGGGTCCCATTGGATGGGGGACCAACCCAATCAGATCTCCTCTATGCTGATGATGTTGCCCTTTTGGCACAATCCCCGGTCTTTCTGCAACGCCATCTCAAAATTTTGGAACAGTTCTGCAAAGACTATGGGATGCAGGTCAATCTTAGCAAGACCAAGATCATGGTCTTCAATGGCCAGGCTGATCGTAGATTCATCTTCAACCAGCAGGAAATTGAGATTGTGAAATCATACCGGTACCTAGGTCTGGTTATCCACTCCCCAAGTTTCACTTTGCAGCCACTGCCTTGGACAGGTTGACTAAAGGTAAGGCGGCCTCCGCCCGCCTTCAGGCCAAATGCAAGCAAATACATCTGCAGCATCCCCGACCAAAAAGTGGCTGTTTGACACCGTCGTCAGCCCTGCTACCATCTATGGTTGTGAGTTCTGGGCACCTGGTGTCCCTGTCTCCTGGTGGGAAAAGAATTTGGAACCATTACAGTCATCTTTTCTCCAAGCAATGCTTGGCGCCAGGAGCACAACTCCATCTCAGATCCTAGGTGCAGAGTTCGCATGTGTACCATTGCAATCCGAGGCCCTCTTCAGGCTTACAATCTTTCTCCATAGATTGCAGGCCCTTCCACCCAAAGGGCTAGTGGCAAGGGCCCTCACAACATCTATGAGGCTCAAAGCTGCAGGTTTCAGGAACTCCTGGTATGCTCGAGTGGACAGTTTATTTCAACGTAACGGACTTTCTACTGCTTTCCTATTACCAATGAACCCAGATGAGGTGGACATCACATCCAGACATGACCGCAACAGACTCATTCGGAGAGAGCTTATGGAATTACATGTCAAGAGAACTTGGATGCTACCCAATCTCACGACAAAGCTCCACTTCTATCGAGAGACATTCTTGGTGCTCCGCGATGATAGAATCTTGAGACCAAATTACCTTTCAGCACCCTTATCTCCTTCCCTCTTGAGGGCATTGGGGCGGTTCAGGGTGGGTTCCCACAACCTACGGATAGAGACTGGCAGATGGGAAAACCTGCAATGGGAGGACCGCCTATGTCCAGCTTGCATAGGGCGCAGCAAGGAAATTGAAACTGAAGAACACTTCTTCTTCTACTGCCCTCTATACTACGAGATCCGTGGGAGATTTCACTGTTTATTCAGTGGAACCCAAACTCTCACTGATGTCTTTCACACTGAGGATCAAAAATGCGTGGCAGCCTACCTACACGAGGCCTTCACCCTTAGACAATCGCTAGAACATTAATTGTGATTCTTGGTTTCTGGATTTGTTCCTCTCTCATGTTTTCTTCCATTTTGTCCCATAAGCTCTACGAGCTTTCTGCGGACGTTATAAAGCACCATTTCATTTCATTTCATTTCATGTCTTTTAATAGACTTTTATACTGCATCATAATTATGAGTGTAATGTGCATCTTCTATCTGTGACTTTTGTGTAGATTGTAGTACTGGGTTCCCTCAGAACTGCTAGTCAAATCCCTATCACTGCTAACAGGCCCTCATGAGTGAGTGAAACAAGGGAAAAGTGGCTCACTTGCTGTAATGTTGCAGCCACAGACCCTAGCCTAGTTGGCATAGAGCATGAGAGGGGCGTAAGATGGAATGGAATGGAATGTACTTCATAAAAGAAATTTGTTATGTCCACTGAAGGAGAAGGGGTCACAGGATATTGCCATGTTTTCCCTACTGTATGTAAGGTTGAGGATGCTGACTTTCTTCTTGTGTGGTCGGAAGGGCAAGGGCAGATATCTCAGTGGATGTGACAGCTGAGCTTCAGACTGTGCGTCGTAAAAGCCGAGAAAGGGAGCAGGAGTGCCTGAAATTGATGCAAGACATAGATGTGTGCATTCACGAGCCTTACCATTATTAATGTCTCCTCATATTGCTAGTTAATCCAATGGGCTGTCAGGGACCCCTGATCAAAAGAAGTTTTTTCCTATGTAGTTCTTGGTATGTTGTACCTTGCTCTGTGGGCCTTTGCAGCCCTGCATGTTTCTTTCTGCAGTTCCTTTCTTTCGTGCTTTTCTTTCTCTCACTCTCTAAAAAGCACCATTTCTTTTCATTTCTCTTTTCAAGTGACGTGCAAACAACTTCTTATGAATACATTCTTTTCGAGCAGCGTGGATGCCACAAGGCTACAGCCAATGTCGTCTTTCTGAAGCCCCCCAGCCCTTTTTCCCTCTTTTCAGAGAAATCAATACAACAAAATGTGTGCTGGAGAGGGATGCAGGTGTCACGCTCTTTGGTTAGCAAGCTGCAAGAGGACATGTTGGAGCTGCGCACTGAGCGTGACCACTATCAGGTCATACAATGCCCGTCACACACAGTTTTCTCTACTTTGGTGGTCCTCATTCAGCTGTTTTTGTCCATCCCTACCCCACCTGTCTTCCTCTTTCTCTCCTCCAGATTCTGAGACAAAGATATGACGAGTCTCTGTTCAGTGCAAACTGATGCCCATTATAGTCCGTAGGAGACAGAGCATATCCCAGCATGATCTTCGTGAGAGAAAGCAAAGCTGAAGTACAAACAAAGCCCGCATCACCATGCTCAAGAAGCTCAAGAGCCATGTGTTACAGAGACAGATGCAACCTGGGTCCACAGGCGTCTCCCTTTGAAAGTAATCACATGTCTTATAGCTTATACTACAGATGACAGTGGTAGTACTCTTTTTGTGCCTGTCAGAGGCCCTACTTTGACTAGCCAATGTACGTACTCCCTGCAGATGAAATTGGATGAGGTCAATGCGGAGATGTTGTCACTAATGCAAGTTGTTCCCCAATGGGAAGGTTGTAAAGACATCAACACGACGGCTAAGATCTATTTACTGGATATGACTACAAGGGTTATGGGGGAGATCGACGGGGAGAGTAATGGATCTGGGACGCACTCACTTTCACCGTGTAGTATTGACAGACCTGCTAGTGCTGATGCGGCTCCAAGAAGAGGGACTTTGCAGAAAGATTTGAATCTACTCACAGACAGAGGAAGTACACGAGAGAAATGTGGTGTCTCAAATGGGAGGCCCAAGTCTCAGCCTGATGATAGCCAAGCTGTCGCAACTGTGAGGGACTTTCTACTGTCCCCGGCAAAGGCAGATACCAGGGTTGGTCAAATCATCACAATTTCCCTTAGGCTTCTAGTCAAGCTCTGTGAATTTACTTGAGAGGCTGTTGTAGGTGAAACGTATTTTTATCAAGTTGGCGATTCCACTCCCTGCTGGGGCTCAGGTTGATTTCTTTGTGGTACGAGGCATGGCTGCTACGCTATGCTGGCTCTAGTTCACCCCTCTCTGAGATACTTGATGGGCTCTCAATGCAGGGAATCAATTGTCTCTCTGGGAGGACCAGTAGAGGCACACGGAACATAATAAACCAACATCTACGCACGATTCGTGTGTTGGAAGAGTGTCTTGCAGTCAAGGAAATTGATGTAAAAGGAAAAGATGAGGCCCTCAAGGAAGCTACTGAAGATCTTGCAAGAGATGAGCGTATTTTTGCTGAGAAGGTGACTCTTGACATATCTTGTATATTTGAGTATGCAGTTGAGTTGTCAAGGATGAGCAGCTGAGATTAATATGCCTGTCTGTTTGACTGGTTGTCAACCTTCCAAAACTCTGTTCAAAGATTTGTCTGACGATATGACCATGAATTCAAGCATAGTATTATATGTGATTCACATCCACTGTTGTGAGCTGATGTAGTCAGTAGGGAGTCCACACATGATGAAAGATGATAGTCTGCGTGTTTGCGATTGACAGCACAATGTTATGAGTGCACTATCTATGTCGTGTTAGGAGTTCATTATCTTCTTAGTTTCTCCTACCCGCTTCCTTCTTCTGTTTGCTGTTGGCACTGTTTTCTGTTCTCCTGTGTAGGACAACTGCTGACGCAGGTAGAAACCAATGACACGTGGGCAGACAGTGCCCATGTATGAAGCATCATATGGTGGTTATGTGTACAGATGAAGGAGATCAAGGCCCTGAAGAAGCTGGCAAGAGATTTGGCAAACGAGAAAGAGGCCTTGTTGCAAAAGGCGGAGAAAGATGCTACAATTATTGCAAGAATGTCTCAGGAGGCCTTTGCCAAGGAAGATGAGTTGGCCATGCTTCGGTTGTCACTAGAAGCTTGGCAGTCTGGACGCCCGGATGCTACCATCATTAACGGTGCCAGTGTGCCTGGCTTCAAATCAAGGTTGAAGCCAGAGGTCTCTAATGATCTTGGCGAGTGCACTGATGCCATTGATGAGGTATCACGAGCTTTACTTTTTCTTCCCTATCCCCTAGTTCTCTGCGCTGAGGGTTTCAAGTTTCCTACTCCAATCCCATGGGCCTTCAGGGTCCCCGGTAGGATGGTGTCTCGAGGACCAAACATGTTTGCTTACCTGCATGAGTAACTGTGTTTCCTGGTCAGCATGTGAGTCTCTTGATGTGGTTTTACTGTCCCATGGGACCTCAGGGCTCGTCCGTGGACGTATAAAGTTTATGTATATCTGTCTTTTGCTGCAGGTCTAGCCATGAGACTACTGGGACTAATGAGCAGATCTTGTAATGAATTTCTCTTCTAATCTGGTTTGTTAAGTTCCTGTCTATCTTGCTTTCTTTCTGACTTTCTTACAACAATGCCGCAGCTCCACAAAGAGGCATACCCCTTCCTCCGTGTCAGTAGAATTTGACAGCCCAACTGCAACTCTATCTCTATCTCTTCTACAGGCATTGGGAAGATTCAGGCTGGGCGGATACAGACTGGTAGAGGGGACAACCTGGAGGACGCTGACTGCTTGTGCCCAGTTTGTGCCAGAGAATTAGGAATATTTCTTCTTTCACTGTCCTCTACTACGAGATCCGGAGTCAATTCTTTGGCTTATTCTGGGACAGCCAATCTCTCACTGAGGTCTTTCATTACAAGGACCAGAAATACCGCAGCATTCTTGGGTTTTGTCCCATAAGCTCTTTGAGCTTCCTTGGATTTTTTGAAATCTTTCCTTACCTTTCTTTCGCTATAAAGTACCATTTCATTTCATTTCTCCTCATTTTTCAGTATCTTGTCAATGACAGTCGTTTAATGAACTCTCAACTTTCTAAACAGTTTGTTGTTGGCTGTGCAAGAGCTGGGTAAAATTGTTGTGAGTGAGGCCAGTAACCCCCACAGGAACTGTACATGTTCACACGAGAGAGTCAATCAACATGTCTTCCGCCTCTCTCTTACACCCAAAAATCTGGAGTCTTGATCGCTCCCTGCTCCATGCTACCTAATTTCTTCCAAAACTATAAGCTGGGATGGAAGTGTTTTCACACACATGTTGGCAAAATGACAGTCGAGATGTGACATGAGCGAAGGTGGAGATGCAGCTTTGATGGCAGGCTTTGATACTGATGGCCAGACACGCCTTGAGGAGCTGACAGAGAGGATGAAGGTCCCTTTTTCTGAGCCTAGATCTTACTTTGTTTTAATACACTGAAGGGGAACTATATATATATATATATATATAATCCATATCCACAGAAGGCCAGAGAGATTCTAGACAGGCTTACAGACGGATAAAGTGGTTTTGCTAGGTCAGGCCATTTTCCAATACAAAGTACAATATTATACATATGAGGGCAAGGCTCCTGCTGTAAATAGGTTCTATAAATCAGTTCTGTATCATTAGTTTTGCCTTTAGAGACCAGCCCTTTTTATACATATGTAAATCTTGAGAAATCCCAATGAGAGAAGAATTTGGGAATCCCCTCCATTTGATGAGTTAATTTGGTAGATGGCTGAAGTTTTAGGGATTCTAGCTAGCAGGCTCTTCAACATTTTTGAAAAAAGTTCTTACTCTTTCCATATGGATGGCTATCAACAGGCAGAAGAGGAGGAAAAGGAGAGGCTGCTCTCCGAGAAGAAGGCCATCGAAGAACAAAAATTGCGTTTAGAAGAAGATGTGCGCTTTCAAACGCGAGAGTTCAAACGGAGTAAACAGGTTCTCTGGCAATTTGAACCAGAGCTTGTCGTTATCCATTTATGTTGTTGTCCATCCTCTCTAGTTACCCAATTACTGTAAACAAGCCCAGGGACAGAAGTGGGCCTTAGGTGCTTTGAGTGTAGGCCAAAAACTTGCTGTGATCTAGTTTTTACAGTGTGAACAAAACTGCTGCAGGGATTTATTGGTATTTTGCTGGAGTCCAATGGGTCAAGGCTTGTTTATAAACTCCCTGATTGGGGTTCTCTTAACTTTGTGTTGATGTGTGGGTTGGGAAGCACTGTGGGGCACACAGGTGATGGATAAGCAACTGCATGAGCTGGCATTCAGCATACAACAGAAGGAGGAGCTGATCCAGGAGCTTGCTCGCAATGAATCTGAGGCCAAGCACTTGACACAGCAGTATGAATCCCGCATGCTTGAGCTTGAAGCAGAGGTTCACACTTTATTACCTTCATCCTTTATCATAATCTGCGTCGCATATGCATGTCTCCATGCGCTAAAAGAAGTTAATAAATATTTTGGAATCCATTGAAGACTTGAATTTTTTGACTGGTACAAGAAACTTAGTTCTAGCAGTGAACTTTAGAAGGTATGGTGTGATAGCAGGTTTGCAGGGAAAGATTCACACAACTTTTGCTACTGTGGTGATGGTAGAGCTTTGATGTTATGTAAACAATGCCCATTGTTCCTTTGCCTTGTCATCAATGTGCCACAGATGAGACGGAAAGAGGACGAGGTTGAAGCATTGAAGAAGGAGCTAGATGCTATTGACAAAAATGTTGTCCGGGGGGTCGAGGAGAAGAAACGGTTACGTGAACAGTATGAAGAGAAAGTGAAGAAAATTACAGGCCAGTTGATAGCGCTCAAAAAGCAGCGGTGGGAGCAGGAGTCCCAACGTCTGGAGCGTCAAAAGGCAAAATCCGATGTTAAGGTATGCCTCAGTAGCTCAAAATGTATTCAAAGATTTATCAAGTCTTAGGAGTCATCACTTGACTGTAAATTCGTTGACTGTTAATCATGTGCAACTTTCATGGTGATGAAGAAAGTTCACCCTTTCTTTGCAGGCAGACTCCCATTGTAAGTCAATAACCCCTGTTATAGATTGAGTTTCTTACCTGGTAGGCTATAGCCAATGATGCAAGCAAATTGGGTGTTTTTGACAGATAGCAATATCTTCTTGATGGCCTGCTCTTTTCAAGCACATAGACTTAGTCGATGTAAGAGTGTAAGTATCTGAATGCTAGGCACTGGTTGGGCAGGTGCAACAGCTACATCATGAAATCACTCGGATGCGAGCACAGCAGGATTCACTGAAAAAGAAGATAAAGGAAACAACTGAGAAATATGACGACCAACATGATATCCATCAGAAGAGCATGGCCACTCTCAAGCGTGAATCTGAAAACCAACTTAAGAGAGTGCGTGATCTTGAGGTATGGTACAAGAATTGTATGCATACTGTCCCATAAGCTCTTGGGGCTTTCCACAGGGCATTATCATGATTATTTCTTTCTATCTTCCACTATGAGGATCAGAAATTCTTGGCAGCTTATCTGCACGAAGCTTTGACGCTTAGGCAATCCCTGTGCAGTAGTTGCTTTTGGGCTGCATCTGGCTTCACTCTTTGTCTTTATTCTCTTTCTCGTTTTCTTGTTTCCTTTTGTCCATAAGCTCGTTGAGCTTTCCACGGACGTTATAAAGTACCATTTCATTTCATTTCATTTCTGAAGAACATTTCTTCTTTCACCGTCCTTTCTACTACACCAATGGAGATACTATTGTCTATTCCCAGATAGCCAATCTCTCTGAGGTGTTCTACTATGGGGATCAGAAATCCTGGCAGCATATCTGCACAAAGCATTAAATCCTAGACATCCCTTGATCAATAGTTGTCATTGGGCTGCTTACTGGTTGCCCCACTCTCTTTCTTGTTCATGCTTTCTCTTGTCCCATAAGCTTTTTGAGCTTTGATCGAATGTTATAAAGTATCATTTCACTTCTTTCCGGTCTCTGGCTGACATTTTGTACCCACAGCAAATGCTGTTGTCTAGTTAAGTGTGGTTTAGGCAAGCCAGGTGCATGAGGAGTCCCATGTTTGCAGGTGTGGTTGCTAGACATTTTTGAAGTAAATCAGTACCATAGGAAAACAAGTGCCTCTGCCATTCAGGTTGCGCACCCAAGTCTTCTAGTTACAATTCCTGAATAATCAGTAAAACAAGTGTGACTATGATGGCAGATTGAGAACCAGAAGCAACGCCTTGTGGTAAGGAGAAAGAATGAAGAACGAGCTGTGGCCAATAAAAAGCTGAAGGAGCTTGGCATGCTGGATTCAGATGTCGGAGGTCCTAAAATAAGCAATCGTGAGCGAAGCCTAGCTTATGACCACTCCCTCAAAAGTACTTCTAAAAGGGGACTGATGATGCTAACTTCATTATCTGAGATGCCATCACCGGGTAGCATGGTGAACAATGTGGAACGGATGGAGGCCATTCTTGACCTGGAGATTGACAAGCTTCTGAAGATGAAGGAGGCTCGGGCCTTAAAAGACAAACAGGTGCGTCACTTCGTTTGTTTTCAGTGGTTCCATAGACGCAGTAAATTTCATTCTCTTGTCCCTCTCTTTTCTGTTTGTTTCTGTCTGGTAGGTGGGAAAATCTTGAATGTGAAGACCGACTATGCCCTGCTTGCATGGGAAACTACAGGGAAATTGAGAGTGAAGAACATTTCTTGTTTGACTGCACTTTATACTAAGAGGTCCGTGGGAGATTCAATTGTCTATTTTGGGATATTCAATCTCTCATGGAGGTCTTACATTACAAGGATCAGAAATGCTTGGCAGCTTACCTGCATGGAGCGTTGGCTCTTAGATGATCCCTTGAGCTTTAATTTCTTTTGGGGTTTGTGGCCCCTCTCTTTCTTGTATTTTCCTTCCTCTTGTGCCATGAGCTCTTCTCACGGACATTATAAAGTACCATCTCATTTCAGTCTTCTATTCTCATTTCCTTTCTGTCTTTCTGTCTTTCTCCGGGCAACGTTTGGTGTATTTTAATGTTCATCTCTTGTTGTTCTGTCTTGTCCATTGAGCCCTCAGGGTGATCTGTGTGCATTCAAAACTTTGATTCTTCCTTTTTTTCCTTTTCACCCTTGGATCATACTTTACTTTATGTCATCAGCTTTTGACCTTCCCGTGAACATTATAGCACTTTTTTCTTTTGCTCTTACTCTTATAAAGCGTTGGGTCTCACTAAATTTTTCCACTGAAGTAGAAAAAAAACCATGCTTTGCTGCGGTATTAGGCCTACCTTGGAGTACGCATCTGCTGTGTGGGATGATAACTCCAACCAGGCTAAGTCTCTAGAATTCATTCAAGTGGGGGTGCCCAAGGAGTGCATGTCAGCATGCTCCAAAACAGCTAATGTGGCTGTTCGGGGTGAGTTTGGCATTCCTCCCTTAAGCTGTCGATGTGATGAATTCAATGTCTGATGGTGGGTCAGCTGCAACGTATGACTAATACCATATATCCTAAGTTAATCGACTCTATATCTTGGAAGCAGGAGCGCCCTGTCAAACAGGCTAAGCCCTGGTGGAAGAGGGTAGAAGAGATTTTCAAGCATCTGAATCTAAGTCGGCAAGCCCTGCTGGATAATTGTGACTTGGATGCTGAAGTTTCCAAAGCCTGTCTGTTGCCAGCAAATTGTCTGATGAAAATAAAGTTAGGCAAAAAACTTCCCTGAACCTGTTTCCAGTCTGTGTTATGGGTGAGGCCATCATAGATGACCTCAAGGGTTTTACCCACTCTCGGCACTAGACTTAAATTCAAACTCAGGGCGGGTAGCCTACCTTTGAACAGCAAACAGACGCAGAGAGGAAAGGGGAATTGTAAGTGCCCTTTGTGTGGGCAACCTGAAGACAATATCCACTTCCTGATGCAGTGTCCTGGGTACTCTCACCAGAGAGACACCCTCTTCAAATTCATCAAGGGAATTGTTCCTGTGGCTCACCAACTTCGAAAATCTCGTGGCAGAGCCAAAAGCCCAGGCGCTTTTGTGGGTCTAGTTATTGGGCAACTCACATGCACAGCAGATTGATGTTTGTGTGAAGGGATTTCCAGAGGATATCTGGAAAACTTGGTTCAATGGGTGTTTCAAGTTAAGTCATACTACCGGTGTCAGCCCCTGACAAAGGTAGTTTCTGTCCCTTTGTGTTCCGCTCAAAGTTGGGGGGGGGGGTCAATGGCCACAAGGCTACAGCAAAGTCTTATGAGTACATTCTTATAAAGTACCATTTCATTTCATTTCTTCTTGATGTCTCCTTTTGTAGTTCTACTTTGTCCCGTGGGCCGTTGGGCCTCCTATGGAAGTAATTTCCTTCTTTCTTCTCATCTTTGTCTTCCTTGTATCATGCTTCCCAAGACAGCCAATCCCTCACTGGGTCTTTCATTGCAAGGACCAGGGATGCCTGGCAGCATATCTACATAAGGCTCGACATTTTAGAGAACTCTTGATGTTAAAAGAGTTCTTTCTTGGCTACTTGATGAGGGCCCCACATTGTTTTGTCTCGCACTTTCTTTTGTCCCAGAAGCTCTTTCAGCTTCCATTCATTCATTCGTTATGAAGTACCATTTCATTTCATTTCACTTCATTCTGTGCAATGCTTGGGGTTTGATTTGTTCTTTGGTTTCAGTGATTCTACTACGTTCTTATATAGTGTCACATGGGCCCTCTGTGATGTTAAAAAACTTAGCTTGGTTGGAAAATTATCTAGGAAGTAATATTTTGACAGAGTACTCCAATATTCAGGTGGATAAACATACGGGTATGGCCTCCAAGGCATGAACCTCAGGCTGTCCAGCCGTCTTCTTCTCTTGGTCGTAAGGAAAATTATCTAGGAAGTAATATTTTGATGAGAGTACTCCAATATTCGTTTGGATAATCATAAGAATATGTCCTCTGAGGCTCGAGCCTCAGGCTGTGTAGCCGTCTCTTAGATCTATCCATTGTTTGAATGATCTGATGTGTCGAGTGTCGACAGATAGTTTCTTATCATGCAATCTACATGAGTTGGAAGAGTGCCCCATTCTGTGTACGGCAGTTTGGGATATATCTCTTCAATTGTCAGCAAGAAGCCTGAAACCAGAGGCTTAAAATTGAGCTGCCCTGTTGTCCTGATATACTTGGTTTTATTTTTACCCAGTATTTCTACTAGGTTTCCAACTGACATTTTCCAAAACCCGCACCAGGAGGCTAAAAAGGAAGAGATCTTGTCAGAGAAGGACGATTGTTTGAATGAGAGGTCAAAGTTGGAGCTGAAGCATGCGCGTGCAGTCAATGACATAGCACAAGAATTGGAGAAAAAGACGGCATTTATCCAGAAGCTAGAGAAAGAGATCCCCTATAAGCAGAGCAAAGCTGAGGAAGCAAAATCCCTTGGGAAAATTGCTGTAGCGACTGAACTGCTTGGAGAGGTTTAACTTAAGAATCTCAAGTCTTTCCTCTTTTGCTTGCCTTGATTACTGTTGATTGATGAGCGACTTGCAAACTTCCTTTGTAGGACATAACCCCGGCATTTAATTGTGCAAAATAGAAGAGATACAGTAATTGGTCCTCTGGGCTATGTTACTGCACCTTAAAAGTAGTGCCTTCAGCTAATACAAAGACTTTCATCTCACTGGTATCAGAGTGGTAGAGGAAGGCACAAAGTTGAGATCTATTTGTAAGCAATTCTAGCATCGCAGCAAACAACAGTAAGTCTCTGACCAGTGGCTTGAGACTTGTGATCTGCCCTCAAGAGAGTGGTTTTGGAGGCTACAATTTGTAAGCCGTATTGACCATATTGGTAGTTAACTGCGCTCTTCATGAGTTGGAGGCAGAGTTTGATCATGCTGCACTTTTTGAGAAACAATATTGGAAGTGCTCACTGTCAATGAATTATCTAGATGGTTCAGGATTTGTTAAATGTGTCTCATTGTAACAATGGACCATTTCCAGAAACCTGACTGGGGGACTAAGTGAATATAGGAGGTTTTTAGCTGAGTCATTGCTCTTGCTGTTTCTTATCTTTAGCTCCTAGTCAGATCTGTAAGTACTGATTCTGATATGGTTACATTCTTTGGACAGGTCTTGGCAATGAGGGAACAATGTGAACATGAGAAGCAAGCTTGCATAGCCTTCGAATGCCGTCAAAAACCACACAAGTTGCTAACACAGGGAGAGGAGTCTCTATTTGGAGATTTGGATGAGCGGATTGAGGCTCTGGATGCACAGGCAGAGTACATGACCCTGTCCATAGCCGAACACGAGCGTGAAATCCAAGAAGGTGTTAGCACCAAGTATGTCCTCAGATTACTCGATCAAACCACAATTCTCCCTTTCCATATGTCCCATAGGCCCTCCAGGCATCCTGTAGGCGTTGTAAATTTCTATATTTCTTTGAGGCACGGGATGTTGGGAGTCTTTTATGTGGTCTTCCTGTTGTTCACTTCGTTCCATTGGCTCTCGAATGTCATGAACTTGGTTTCTTCTTTCTCCACATTAGGAAACCACTCGAAGTTAAACTGTAGTTTTCTAGTTGTGATGCCTGGTTGTTGGGGGCCCCACTACTTTCTTTACCTCTGTTGCATACGCTTTTGAATGGATACTAAAGTTTCCTTTCTTTCAGACTCATTAGGAGAGAGCTTATGGAATTACATGTCAAGAGAACTTGGAAGCTACCCAATCTCACGACAAAACTCCACTTCTATCGAGAGACATTCTTGGTGCTCCGCGATGATAGAATCTTGAGACCAAATTACCTTTCAGTATCCTTATCTCCTTCCCTCCTGAGGGCATTGGGGCGGTTCAGGGTGGGTTCCCACAACCTACGGATAGAGACTGGCAGATGGGAAAACCTGCAACGGGAGGACCGCCTATGTCCAGCTTGCATAGGGCGCAGCCAGGAAATTGAAACTGAAGAACACTTCTTCTTCTACTGCCCTCTATACTACGAGATCCGTGGGAGATTCCACTGTTTATTCAGTGGAACCCAAACTCTCACTGATGTCTTCCACTATGAGGATAAAAAATGCTTGGCAGCCTACCTGCACGAGGCCTTCACCCTTAGACAATCGCTAGAACATTAATTGTGATTCTTGGTTTCTGGATTTGTTCCTCTCTCATGTTTTCTTCCATTTTGTCCCATAAGCTCTATGAGCTTTCCGTGGACGTTATAAAGCACCATTTCATTTCATTTCATTTCATTTCACTATGACGATCAGAAATGCTTGGCAGCCTACCTGCACGAGGCATTCACCCTTAGACAGTCACTCGAACAATAGTTCTTATCTTTGACTCTGGTTTCCTGTTTTCTCTCATGTTTTTCTTTCCATTTTGTCCCATAAGCTCTATGAGCTTTCCGCGGACGTTATAAAGCACTATTTCATTTCATTTCATTTCCTCTTGAGTGTGGCCTTTCCACATGCCAGGATGACTGCAAATCTGTTGCAAGAGGAGCAGTGCTGGAATCAATCTCGTACTCAGTGCAAAAGCCAGAATAAACCCATGGATTTTATGAGAAGTGAAATTGAAGTCTTCAGAAAGGTGGACACCTTCCGATGGCCGTAACCAACCTCCCGCAAGGATTTTAAACCCCCCAGGCACCTACACATTAGGCGACCGCTTGACTGAGTGACCCCCTTTTACATTGTGCCATAGTCCAATGACAATTCAGTCACACTGTCATGCTTTTCGAAGACTAAAGGTCGCCTTGCAAGCGGTCGTGGGTTCAAAGCACCCACCACACATGCAATTCAAACCTAGAACCTAGCTTGTCAATGCATGTCAATGACTACAACACTCTTCTCTCTCTCCTTACTGATCTTGGACTAGTGTGGATGCAGGGAGGGCATGAGTACACAGCTAGAGATGGTTGCCCCACAGGAGGCAAAGGTGATACTGCGAAAATATTTGGATAAGTTTGTGGAAGTGAAGGAAAAGCAGCGGCAAGATGCCAAGAAAGTGGCCAACTTGGAGCTGCATCTCAAGGAGAAAGCGCAAGCACTTGATGAAGTGGAGCGTAACTCCCGAATGAAAGAATTGGAGTTTGATCGCAGGTATATTTATGGTTTTGTTTGACACAGTTTATTGTAAGATAGCAATTTATGAGAAAGACATGAAATGAAATGGTGTACTTTATAATGTCCGAGGAAGCTCAGAGAGCTTATGGGACAAGAGGAAGCAAGAAACAAGAAAGGGAGGGGCCACAAGTACCCCAACTATTGCTCTAGGGATTGTCTAAGAGTCAATGCTGCATGCAGGTAAGCTGCCAAAGCATATATGATCCTCGTAATGGAAGACCTCCATGAGAGATTGGTCTCCCAGAATAGACAGTTGAATCTCCCGTGGATCTCATAATAGGAAGGGCTGTATAAGAAGAAATGTTCTTCACTTTTGTTTACCTGTTGTTCCCAGCGCAAGTGGGGCATAGGCGGTCCTCACCTTGCAGGCTTTCCCACCTACCAGTCTCTATCTGCAGACCGTGGGAGCCGACCCTGAACCTCCCCAATGCCCTCAGAAGAGAGGGAGATGGAGCTGCAGAGAGGTAATTGGGCCACAAGATTCTACTGTCACGGAGCCCCAATAATGTCTCCCGATAGAACTGCAGTTTTGCTGTTAGAGTGGCTGGTTTTCATTGCCACCTGATGTGAATTTCATTAGTTCTCTTCTGATGCGTCTATTGCGATCCTATTGGACGGAATTTCCACCCCTCCATATTTTTTGGCGTTAGGGAAGCAACGGAGAGTCCTTTGCGAAAGAAAGGAACTTTGTAGCATCCACAGGGGCCATGAGGGCCCGGGACAGGGGATGAGAAATGAAATGAAATGAAATGAAGTGATACTTTATAACGTCCGCGGAAAGCTCAAAGAGCTTGAGGGACAAAATGGAAAAAAACATGAGAGAGGAAACAAAACCAGAGCCAAAAAAAAGTACTGCTCGAGGGATTGAGAGAGAAGAACTTGTGGACTAGCGAGGAGGCATAGCCACTGGGATTAAAGAAGGATAAGAGGAAGGAACGGAGTGAGGAGCTTTTTGGGTGGAGAGTAGGGAAGGACAATTGATGTAGATTCTCTTAGGTAGTCTCCTTGCCTCCATTAGCGGTCCTGCCTGGAACTTTACATTGGAACTGTGGTGTTGGCTTAACTGATTCTTCTTAGATGCCATCTTCGTCTGGAACTCAGAACCACATCATGTCAATGACTGAGCAGGAATTGTATTCAACATGTGGATTGTGTCTGTCGACAGGTTGACAGAATTGCAAACACAGCATGCAAAGAATGTTCAGTACTTGTTGAAGCAGGTCGAGACTGTGTCCACAACTCCAGTTCTTGAGAGGTCAGTTTTGCCTGCAGGCCCTGTATATGTAATAGATCGATTTCTTTTCATGTTGCCCTTTTCTGCTGACAGTGTAACCCAGCAATGCAACCCAGCTACTTCTTTCACACCTGTAAAAGGTTGCAGTGATAGCATCCTAGAAAGCACTACTTTTAGTCCAACAAACCTACTGCAGCCCCTGAATTCCGTGAAATCAGCTTGTCTAGCGCTATGCGTGAGCACTTTGGCAGTTTCATGCTTACTTTCATACCCTGGTGGGCTAAGACCGAGTGTCCAGCTCCAGGAGACTTATTAGTATCCCGTGGGGATTATTCCCTCAAGGATATGTCATAGCCACCCGGAATGTTCACTCAGTACACTCTATCTTACATATACTTCGCAAGGTAAGTCCACTACTGGAGCCATCAGCCTCCAGCATTGGCATTGGCAATATCCCAGATGCTCCCGTCTTGGATCGGCCCTCCTTCCTATTCCCTCCTTTCTACTCCAGATTTGCAGTCTATAGTAGCAACCCAACAACAAACCAAGTGTTTGTCTTGAATTTCTCTCTGGATGGCTCCGCTTACCCATACACACAGACGGAAGTTTGAGCTGGATACTTGAGTGAAGTTTACCACTGATTAATGTGCAATAATGTGGGTGCAGGCATTGCAACTTTTTTGGGGTGATCATCACATATTTGGCCATATTGGTTTTGTTCTACAGGCTCTTTAGTGACCTTTCCTGCTTATTTTTTAAACCAGTTGCAAAGAAAGTTCACAAAATTCTTCGAACCATTTTCTACTGAACCATTTGAGATGTCCCCAATGTCTGAACAGTTATTAGGATGTCAAGAAACCCTAATTCCATGGAAGCAAAAGAATATTGAACTTTGCTACACTCCCAATATAGGCCATTAGGTCTGTAGTCCTTTCCAATCTATACTTGTACCACTGGCCAGGAAGGACTAAGACCATAGCATATCCAAAGCCTGGCCAACTGGATCCTTGCAGGTCAGATGACATGATAACCAAAACACTTGCCGACTTCCAACTTCAAGACTATGAAGCAGGGGTGCCTAAGGAAGAAGTTGAGGAGAAGGTACCCCCAGATATGAACCAAAAGATTGAGGCTCTGGATAAAGACAATGTGTATTACAAGCAGAGTAACCGCAACCTCAAGCGCAAGCTTCGTGAAATGATCACTGCCTGGGACAACGAAAAGCAGGTATACCATACCAAAAGCATTTAAGACTTATTAAAAAGTTCAACTGCTATGACTGCAGAAACAACATCACTGCCTCCTACAGTGACTGACAGAAGGGTGGGCTCAGACACGTTTGTCACAGTCCCTCATGGATGAGCCAACAGATGTTGTGCTGGTTCGTAAGTGGCTGTAACTTGGCTGAGTCAAAGATTTGGAGTTCCAATATGCTGTGTTGCAAAGGAATTTTTAGTTGCAGCAGAGCAATATTATCCCTTCAAGTCCCAACTGACTGCCAGTAGCCTTTGCCAAGAGACAGATGCATGTTTGATTAGTGGGATGTAGGATTTATTTCTAACTAGCTTCAATGCCAGCATGAGTAAGCAGTAACAATTGTCAGTAGATGGCTTACTGCTTCAAATACCACAACTTGACATATGCATCCCCCTTAGCAATTGGTTAGGTGTTGTTGCTGAGATGGGTGGGAGTCTTGGGCTCTCTACTGTCCCATTGGCAAGTAATGTGTGTTTGTTTCTCAAAAAGTAGAACTAAAAATAAAATTCCACTACTCATCATAACAACGTGAATTTCCACAGTTCACCGTTATTGTCCTCTCATATTGGAAGAACTTATTATAGTTTCATATGCTTTTGCTCGGGGAGCACCTTCAACTTACGCAGTCTAGTTATACAGTTACAGGCTTTGATCAAAGGTTGTGGTGGCCGCAGTCAATGGAAAACAAGGTGCGAGGGGAGCGTCAGACTTGGGAGGTGGAACGCCGGGTGTTTGAGGCACGAGTAACTGTGTTCCTTAGCAAGCATGAGCAGCTGGAGAAGGATCACCAGGTATGATGTAACCTGCATCACACTCCAGGTGTAGCTTTGCCTGTTACATGTTGTGGTGGTTGAAACAAAAACCAAGTTTCACTCAGAGGTCTCTCTAGGGTCAGAGGCTTGCAGTACCATGGCCATGCCAATTCCAATAATCAGATCCACGCTTTGGATATAATGTGGTCAGGGTGACGGTGGTGTTGCAGTGTGAGTTTTGGGGCACTCCCATGGCTTTCTCATCAACACACTCTTGTACGAGGGGTGTGGAGTGTGGACTAATCCATGTTTTCGTATTCTCAACTTGCTTCAGGCACTCAAGGATGAGCTGGAGAACACAAAGTCTTTGATGCACAAGGCTGGGTTGGGCATCAGGTTGCCAGTGCGCAATGTCCGAGAGTTGACAGAAGGAGATGTCGACCAACGTTGCTCACTGTCATTACCGCCATCAAGGGAGGACGCTTCCAATCATCATTAAACCTTACTCTGTTCAAGGAGGGATGCTCTCAATCATCATTATTCTTTTTGTTTATATGACTGTTTCTCCTTTTGTTTATAGCTTTCCTGGTCCGTTTAGTAGTGTTTATTTGTGAATTCTATTCAGGTAGTCTTGTTCATGTTGATATAAGCATATCCTTTCAAAGCTATCTCTGCCATTTTTCCTGACAGATACCTCGTCGTACATGAAGCACATGTTGCCAAACATAGAGGGCAAAATGAGTATCTAATGTCATGGATAGAAGGGTCCACCTTGGAAAGGGGCCCACCATACCAGCTGAGAGCCTTATTTGTTTTTTCCTTCACTTCATCTCACATGGAATACAATTTACTTCCAGAGGTAATGTGTCACCTGGCACCAAGGCTATGATGTTAGGTAACATCCCGCGATCTCTGATAATTCAGATTGAATTAATGCAATAAATGAAATGAGTTTTCATCCAGATATATGAAGTATTGAACGTTTGTTCATGTTTCATGTTTATCTCACAGTGCAATGTTAGCTTGATAGCAGATTTATCCTTAGACTGATCTTGCAAACTGACCGACTTCCAAAAGGAAATTCCTATGTGGCAGGGAGCAAAGATTAATCTACATAATTTCAAGAAAAAGGAGGACTGTGAAAACTGAGTTTCTAACATGTCTACTATCCTCTGTACCTGGAATAGTGCAAGTTCCAAAGCAGTGTCAGACTCTGCCATCCATGCCGTCCAGAGCAACCCCCCATATGCCCTGAAGAGGAGGTAATTGCAAAGCCATTGCCCCCCATGGAGGGAAGCCTACCCCACTTCCCCGTACTCGACCGTCTAGTCGCAGGGATATGTACCTAAGAAATTGAAGTCACAGTTCAGTATGTGTGCCTCGTTTTTCAATTAGAACCCCTACCATTTTTCCTTCAGTAACCATGCAAAAAAATTTGAATTTCAAGTGGAGCTCCAAGGCACAACTTGAATTAGATAGGTGTACACAGGTAATATACGCAGTTCATGTTCAAGTATTCTACGTACACTTGGTACACATACCCTGCACCTCAGTGAGCCCAGCATTCTGACCAGTAATACAAATCTCAACAGATACTTGGTCACTGCCTTGCTAAATGCACAATACAAAATGAACATTCACACACAGTAAAGACATCGGAAAGTACGGTAGACCACTCACACTGGTTTATCTTGTTGAACATTCGCTAGCTTCTTCTGCTCATTAAGCCACCTATAGGCGTCACACAGATTGCCTCATGCAGATAAGCAACTTTTAGCAATGAAGAATAATATCTTCATCTGAGAAGAAGAAATGATGTCTGTCTTGGTGTTACATACTCAACAAAAATGTGTTCAATATTCCGACTTCCTGTCTAGGAAGTTGCCCAAGAGGGATGTGGAAAACTTAGTGGAGAGGTAGGAGGCATGATGCCAGTGTGGCTATTTCTGATGACATGTTCTTGTAAGACTTGGAATTTTAGAGAGTTAAAAATCACTCATTTAATACATCTGCGGGTTCTAAGACATGCTGCGAAAATCAAGCTATCAGTGTGGGAGTCAGACACAGTGTTTCTGTATGGCGAACAATTGTCACGAGAGTATTGGAATCCAGTGTGGCAGTGATACAAGGGATCAGGCCAATGTATTGCCTAGTCACCAAAGAAGAACGAGACTTCCAGCAATATTTTGGAGGCAGAGAGATGTACAGTAGGGGAGAGGGAAGTCAGATTCTTGCCTTGCCCACTCCGAGGTGTAGATTGCTGTTGCTCTCCACCTTCTATCTGCATCAGCCACAGCCATCATGTCCGGGCTCTGCACATCTTTAGCTGCTGGACCGTCAGTGGTCCCTTGGGCCCTTCCTGCACCAAATGAAGAAAGTTGCATCAAAGTTGCAGGCTATCAAAGGAATACCAGTCTCAAGCAGAAAAGCATTCAGCTTTGTGTTGGACAAAGGAGAAATACTGTAACACAAGGGGTTTAGGCGTCATTTATGCATTATATTCAAGTTCAAGGACCAAAAATTTCACTTAAGGGAACTACTTCTAAACTAAAACTTAGCAATCGCAAGAGCTGGCATTCCTCATTTGTGGCGATGCAAGGCAGTTTCTAACCCTGAAACCTTGCCATACCAGCTGGTGTGGCAGGTGCAGCTTCTGGGCTTTCACTGACGGGCGGCACACCTCCATCAGTTGCATAGGCTGCCACCAATACCCCTCGCTCCAAAAGGTCTGCCCTGAAGGGCTCACTCTGACGAAGAGCCTCCTCAATGTACGAGCCTGGGCCGGCAAGAATGACAATGCGGGATGTTCCCCGCAACTGACCAAGGGTAACAACCTTTTTGTTACTAAGCTGTAAACGCAAGGTAGCTAGGTTTTCTTCCCTTGATACCTTTGCCAGCGAAGCATCACCTGCTTTGGACTCAGACCGGTACAAGAGAGCAAAGACAATGACAGCGGTCAGGTCGATTGCCAGTCCCTGGACAACCTCAGAGACAGGTAATGGCCCCTAAATGACAGCGTCGTGCCATCAGAAATCAATACCGATCTGCTTGTGGAACGTCGAGACTCCCTTACATCACAGATTGAGGAGTTTGCCCCAATATGACACGGTGTTCTCAGCGATCTATTTGGCGGGAAAGATGAAATCGAGATATGGATTGCAGAGACAGGTACGTGGTCCTTCTGGAGGCGGATGCAAGTAACAAATTCCCTACACTCCCCATTCAAAGTTGATAGATTCTGCCTGTTTCCACCCAACTCCTGTACAGGTATACTTCTCTCTCGCAATCTGCAACCTACTTACTGCAACTCTCTGAGCTGAGCTTCCTCAGTGATGCACACGATAAAAAGACAATTGTAGATCAACTTAATCAGCAATCAATCAGACGGCGAAGACTGCCTACAGAGATCAGTCACACAATCTCTTTCTGCTTAGCTGTGCCTACACTTCTGTCTCTCTTTCTCTTTCTCTTTCTGTGAATCCCGGGTTCTTAAGCTACGTTCTCTTCCTCTGGGACCGTGTTCCCGGGTTCCCCAGGGCCGGTCCCCAGTAAGAAGCCACTTGGCGGCTACAGAGACTTTGAGTATACGATTCCCTTATCCTCACTTGTGACCAGTCGTGGCTAGCCCCTCCGTTTGGAAGGGCGGAGCGGCCACACTATGTTCTCGGGCTTTGGTTGCTGCAGCCACTTCTCGACCAACTACCTTTCCTCATGGCCGCCATTGCACAAGTGGACAACGTTCTGCCTCTTCCAAGTTCAACCACAACAAGTTCGAGATCTTCTTGCACATACATGTCTTCCTTTCTGCCTCTGTTAAGAGATCCGATACTTCCTCTAAGTAACCTCACATGAACGTCAAGCACGAGGCTCAAGGGCACAGCCCACAAGGAAATGGAAGCACCTGGGGATGAAGAGACGCTATAGTCAAGCTTCCTTGGAGAGGCGTCCTCTTGTTTTTTGGACAAGCATCTTGAACGTCAAGTAGAATAGGATATACAAAGAACTAAGATCTCAACATTATCTGTAATTTTTTCTGTGGATCTGAAAAGAGGCCCAGGCTTGAGAATAAAACAAAACAAACAAACAAATAAAGCTCTTCGAAAGTTGAGCGTTCATCTCCCTGTATTTTTATTCTTGACGTAGGTCCATTTTCTGACTTACGGGACCCGAACTCCTCAGAGCGCTGGCTGAAATTAACTTGTGCTGTCTGTGCCTGCACCTGGAATCAGTTTCTGTCCCCAACAGATGCAACGCAATCACAGGTGCACACGGGCAAACAGCCAAGGTGATCAGCACATTATTTATTCCTGGAAGCACCGTGCGCAGCAGTGAACCATCCTGCGAGAAGGAAACAGTCCTGTCAAAAAGGTCGGTAATACGCCCTACACACAACAGGCTCGAGAGAAAACACAGTTGGAAGGTCTCATTCGAGCAGGAAAACCCTTCTCACAGCATTATCTAGTTTTCCAATGAGCAGCACTACGAATGAGCAGCAATTTCCCGGTCGATGATGCAAAAACTAGATAACATACAGGAAAGCCTCATATCAAGCCGAAAAACACTCCTACAAAACAATGTGATTTTCACTCCAGCAAATCTTACCACGTCCAAAGCAATTTGACAGAAGAAAGATCAGCGAGCACAAGTCCTATCTAGCATTTCAGCCTAGAGAAATGGAAGTCTAGCTGGCTACTGTAATATAAATCTAGACAAAATTGACATACCATGGTAAGTGCACTTACCAAACAAGTAAAACAATATTTTATATTCACCTCAGATTCTCTACAAGCTCAGTCGGAGAGATTCCCTCTGGCGCATTCTTGCCCTTTGGATAAGCCAGGACGGGAAAGTTGTTATCGACTGCATATTCACAGCCTTTGCAACCTGAATTTAAAAAAATATGCACGACAATTAACGGAACTCCGACCTGTACCTCATTTTGTAAGCCGCATACACTTGAGCAACTGAAGAAGTAAACCAAAGGCTACTAGCAACTGCCTCAAATCGAAGGAACAATCGAAGGCCATCGGAAGAGAAAGAAAAATACCAGGCTTGTATGAAACCACGAAGGCAACATCGCCATGTAAATATTGCGTTCTTCAGACATCCAGCATGAATAGCTCGAAAGTTGGAACCCCCTCCTGAGACGAAGACAGCAAGCTTTGCCCTCGCAAGACCATCATCATTCCCTCCAGATTGCGGAAATAAGATTTCTCGCAGTTTAAACGATCACACATTTTGCCCTATCCACAACGGAAGAGTAAGATAGTGGCATTGATTTTAACGAAGTCGTTCAGGTGAAATTCCTGAAAGATGATCAAGGGGCAGAGAGAGAGAGGAAGCATGTGAAGACCCCCCCTACTTCACTTATCGGAGGCCAGCCGTTTGCAATGAACGCTACTTTTGTCGAGGAGGCTCCCACTCATGTTGAAATGGCGTTGCTCATGCACGCTTCCCTTAACGGGGTTCTGGAAAACTGGCGTTGCGAACGGTACCTCGCATAGTCTTGGATAACTTGGAGTACTAGGCTAGCACATAAAGTCTGCAGTGAACTTGAATTGTAAACTCCAGCTTGCCTTGTGTGGACAGAGTAGTCTTAGAATAGTGGTCACAGGGTTTCAGAGTGGTCTTCTAAATTATATTCTGGTAGTCTGGCAGAAATTGCATTGTGGTTCGCTTGTGAGCTGAATGCAAGTATATTGCAATACTGTAATAACTGTAACTGTAATATCAACTGGTGCAGCAGTCCCTGCGTTATTATTATTCCATTTCTAGATGTACGTGCCGTTGTATGATTTAGACCGCCGTGCCTGATGTAGTTTGTAGACGTTCATTCGCTCCGTGAACGTTCCTCTGATGCAGCTGTACGGGGCTGTATCTGAGGAACGTCTTTTGTGTCAAATCCGTCTGCCTTACATGCAAGCACAAAAATTAATTGGAAACAAGACACTCACGATCCAGAGACACACGGAGTCACAATGTCACAAACAAGCAGTTCTACTTACATGAAAATGGTATCAATCCGAGCAAATTTCCGGTTCACATTTCCACAGGTAGCATCACCACTACTAAAACTCCCCAAAAAAACTCCACCCGTCCCAGAGTACAATGAACACCATACACTAGAACCCCACATTGTCTCTACAATAGAACTCAGCGTCTAACCATCCACTCCACTGGAAGAAGCTTCGGCCGATCACATATACATTCTCAATGTCTCGAGCGTTCATTCTTATGTACCATTCCCATCGACCAGCACGCCCATCCACCATGCACCTAACCTAATTAGTGCCAGAGACTGTCTCGAAAAAGCTCAAGTCACCATCACTGACCATCTCTAACGAACACACACGTCCACACCGACGCCCACGTATCCACCGCCATTTCCCACTGCCACAATGATAATAGCCAGACAGGAAAATGGGCGACTACCCCCACATCCCACTCACGACCTAGCTCTCGAACTTGTCCTCGTCGTCGTCGGGAATGGGCTGCAGCGTTGCTGCTTGCAGCTCCGCTACGACCGCCGGGAGCAAAGAACCCGTAGTACCCGAAGTACCTGTGGCACTGTCTCCGACGATGACCACCTTGAAGCTCGGGCAGTCCTCCGGCGTTTGTTGCCTTGGCAGAGCCGGAACTGACGCTGCAAGAGGAGCTCCAATATTCTTGAGCTCAGGGAGTGGCTGTCTGAAAGGAGTAAAGCCTGAGCTAAAACCATCCCTGCTTGGATTCACTGGTCGTGGACGACGTGGAATCTGTTCCTCTGCAATGCTTGTCTTCTCCAATCTCTACCTGTCATTTGCAAAATCTGATAAATTTGTACTCAAGCATTAAAGACAAGAAGACAAGACATTGAAACAAATCTACATAAAAGCTCTATATGTCTTCCTGTTTATAAAAAGGTTTCATATAGTGAGTAATGCAACTCTTCCTATTTATCATATTAACCCTTAAGTGGGCCCAAGCTCATTTTCACCCTTTGGTGGAAAAACTTGACCCTAGCCCACAAAAACTTTTTTATCTTGAAATTTTCTATGTCCATGTAAAACTGACCGTTGGAATTACTTCCCACCTACCCCACCTCCTACCACAAAAAGTTTCACCAAAATCCAACGGCCAGATCTGAAGATTATAAAGTGTAGAGTTGGGACAAAAACAAATCTCCACTAAGAACTAGGTGCCAAAAAAAGCAGTTTTTTAGCCAATACCCGGGGCAGGTTTTTTTTTTAAATTTTACAGTCTCAAGAATGTTGTTCTATACCTGATAACACACATCCTCAGAAGTTTTCAGTTTTTTCTGAAATGTTCTCAAGTGAGCTCCTTTGTAGTGACAAAGGGGGGGGTCAAATTATGCCATTTTCTTTGGGCAGACCAAAATCTCTCTTCCAAATATTCTACAAAAAAAATTCAGCCGTTCAATTCCTAATCCCTCCGGTTGAAGTGTCAAAGGCATCCATGTGAGGTCCCCAAATTTTTTGAGACCAATCAGTAACTGTCATCGCATCTTTAGGTTCCCTGCCCAAGACTTCAAATGGCACACCTATGTTATAGCCAGCAGGCCTAGGATATTTGGAACCATAGCCCACAAGGGTAGATGGTTTGGGAGCTCCTCTCGCTAGCCGGCCCCTACTTTCTTGGGGGCCCACTCCACCCTCAACCCTATGAAACCCCTGCCCCAGGTTCGGCCCACCCCCTCATAATGAGGGGTTTTGGACTTTGCCACCCCACATATATATGGCCTACCCCTAACCCGAAATGCATCCCGGGTTTTGCAGATGAAGGTGATTTCACCGGAAATACATCCCGGATTTTTGACTTTATCGGGATGTTTCCAAACAGTTTTGAATGTCAAACTGTAGGAACCCCTGAATTTGTCTAAGTCCCTTATGTACTTGTGTGCTTGAAGCCCCTTGAATTTGTTCTAAGTCCTTTGTGTGTCTGAAGCTCATTGAATTTGTTTACAAGTCCTTTGTGTGCTTGAAGCTCCTTGCATTGTTCTAAGTTCTTTGTGTGGTTTCAAGCCTGTGTGATACATCTTGAAATTGTCTAAGTCATGCAAAGCTGCGAAGGGAAATATACATCAATTCAAGGAGTTCTTGAATTTGTTCATGGTACATACATATGAACACTAGTTCAGCCAGGTGCTGAACTTAATGATACATGTTTTTTGCAACCAGTCCTACATATCCCCATACCATAACCCAGACTCGAGTGGGGATTGAACCCACACAAAAACTGCCCATCGCAACGCATCCCCCCCCCCCCAATCCCCACCACTACCATCCCACAGCCCCCATCTCCCCCTCCCTCTAGCTATTGTTAGTGATAATGATGTTAGTGATTACTAGTCGCAGTAGACTGTCAAATTGTCATGTCAAAAAGTCAGCCCCCTGCACATCACCCCACCACCCTGTCATCCCCTATATTACATACTATCCATAAACAAAAATATAGCAAAAGAGTTTCACCATTGTCAAGAGTTCAAAATTGTAATCACTATCAAAAATCGACATAAAATGACACCTAGCCATGTCTACGGTTAACTCTTTGAAAACACTTGTCATGGCACATAAAGTGACTGTCACAACAGCCACAAAATGTGCGACACTTTTGGCCCAAACAATGCATCTGCGGCGTAAATGAGAACGCTCAAGCATATGAAGAGCCGGCGCATGTGATGGTACCACCAAATATGTACATGTGTAGCCCTGCTGCCATCCCCTTGTCAGAGCCTCTCCAACCAACAATTGGAAGTGGGCATGAGTCAATGCATTTTTGCCCAAAGAAGCCATGTGTCTGCGGTACAATATCCACATATTCACCATGGATGTATCAAGCACAAAAAAAAACAGGCGGTGCCACCACTTGTGGGTACGTGTTTGACAAGAGTATGATCCCCTCAACTGGTCCTGTACATCAACCCCATGCATGTTGGCTTGATATTCCGGGAGATGATTGCACCTCCACCCGTGCACCAACAGCCCCATCCCACCATCGAACGGTTGCTGGTTCAGCAGCACTAGGGACAGGATTAGCACTAGTAGATAGCAAGAAAACCCCTTTCTGGTCCCACCACAACAACGCACAAATCTTCCGAGACCTATGCATCTTGTACCACACATCTCCACGAGTCCCTCGAGTGTGCCCAAGCAAAGACACGGGGACACCAATACGGTCAGTCCTGCAAGTGCCAGTGGCATATGTTCCCAACTTCAACAACTCCCATAAAAGTAGAGGAGATGTAATGAAGTTATCAAACACCATTGTGTGACCCACATGGAAGAGCCCTTCCATCATCTCCATCACCACATCAAAACCCTGCCCGGCTGCCCCTTTCCTCTTACAATTCAGCCCAGCATTGCCACCTTCAGCTCCCAAATACACTGAAATGTTGTACACAAACTTGGATTCAGAATCAGCCAAACACCCAGCCTTGATACCCCATTTAATAGGCTTTTTCTTCATGTACTACCGGAAGGAATAGTACTTACCTGAGTAGGCAATCATCATCTCATCAACAGTAAGGTATTTTCCAGGGTTATACAAGGTACGACTGATGCGCCCCAAGTCCTCTACAAACCAATGACACTTATCTAATCTATCATAATGAGGGCTGGACTTGTCTTGACAAAATGTGGAATTGTCAACCAAATGAAGACATCGCATGATTGACTCAAACCTATTTCTCGCCATCACCTTCTGGATGTATGAGCACTCAAAAAATTTGGAAGAAACAGACCAATACGACCTCATACTTGGCTGTATTTTCAGACCCATGTACAAGCATATGCCCATGAATGCCTTCAACTAAAAAACAACCAATGGAATCCAGTCTCCCCCCCCCCCCCCCCTCGTTCTACCACTAATTGGGTCAAGTACATAATCTGTATATTTGTTGGTCTGACAGCATATACGGACCAGGTTGACTCGTGGGAAAAAAAGGTCGAACCAAGAGAGCAAGTCTCCCCTAAAAGTGCTAGGCAAAGTTGGGCCAGCAGGAGGACCAACAAATTTACCTGGGGTGCCAACCAAGCGGTCACTACTTGACTGCCAATTGTTGTCTTTGAAGAGATCCCTAAATTCCAGAGTATCCAAATTGACAGTGTCATCATATATACCCAACTCACCCAACAGATCCTCATGACTTTCCCCAGCCCAATTCCAATTGTCTTCATCATCCGTGTCCCCCTCATATATTGTAGGCTCATCACCATAGTCCTCATCATCAGAATTTCAGGAATGTCAATGTCATCCATCAAGTGTTGTGAGCACATATCCCCTCTACCATTGAGGACCAACTTCCCTTTTTTGTCACTTGTGCCATCCCCAAACAAAGTACTAGTGGGCAGCCCAAGCAAATCACACTACCCAATGTGAAGTGCCCTCAAACCAAGTAATGGACCAAAGTCAGCCTCCACCATTTTCTCTTGTGAAGGCACCTGAATCCAGATCTGAAGAATCTCACCATAACACCAATCTAATGTGGGATCCACCCATTCGTGAGACTCACCACAAACCACATGTTGTTTGACTCTAGCAGGTACAGCAAGCCTGATCAGACGTGTTTCAGATCTTCCAGCAGATGTGCTGGTCAGATCTACTCTCTTTGGCATATGAGACACCCCAAGGTCAAACAAATTGCAAGGACTACAATCCGGTTGCGAATCCTCCACATCAACATATTTCCCCTTGTCAGGACTAGAATTGGAATGAACACCTCTTCCTCTCAACTGCAAACTGGTGCTAAAAGGGGATGTCAAGGCACCGGTACCTTCAAATTGAAGAGGCTGATTGTCACTCAAACCAGCAGGCTCAGAATGTATCAGGCCAGTTGGGGGCTGTTCCAAGGTCAAATTCTGGCCATGGGACATTGCTGATTCCATCAACAGTGGGGAGAACTGGCAGTGAGAAGTCGATGGTGGGTGCACTAGGGGCTGAAGCATTGCTAGTTGCCTCAGGTCCTGACTCCACATCATTTGCATTTGGTCCAAGGGAAGCTGTGACAAGCATTGTAAGCGCCTCTGTTTGGCCGCTTGCCTGGCCATCCTCTTCAGGTTCCACTGTCCAGACATAGTGTGGGTGATCCGGGTAAACAATAGTGCGCAAGAGGCGGTTTACCAAATCACTGAACCCTGTGCTAGACCTCTCAACTCTGCAAGCTCTCCAACCAAGTCTCCTAGCAACTTTGATGCCTGAAATGGTACCTAAGCTCACTTGGTGTGGGACTGAAACTCAAAGGACTTACACCAGGTGGAGGCTGGAGAGACACCAAGAAATCCTGGCCTAAGCACCCTCTAATGAAAGCCCTGTCACTCTCACTTGCACCCAACCCTACAGCCCACCCATCAAAATATATACCCACATTGTACAAAGCAGGAGGAGCTTCAGGAGGAACAACATTGATGTGCAATGAAGGCATAACCAGTGATACACCAACAAAAAAACAAAAAAAAAAACCTCAGCTACCCACTTACCCACAACACGCATGAAAGAGGAAAACACCAAGAGACAGGAAAGGAAGATGAGGATGGTGTCCCAAACATCCCCTTTATAAAGTACAGCCAACATGCAAGCCAACCCACTATGACTGAAGCCTGGAAATGGGGGTTAGTGAGTTCAGTCTGATCAAACCATCATATGTGGGCGATGGGGTTGATCTTCACACTGTTGGACAACCATGCAGAACCTGTACACAAGCAGAAAAGGAAGCTTGGCATTAGCACCCAAAAAAATGCCATGGAAACATCATGCAAACCACAAGGTCAGTTTGCTGGAAAACCCCAAGGAAACTAGACAACATCAAGTACCTTAGCAAACAAGATGTAAACCACATGTAAAGAGAAGTGCAATCTGAATGAGCAAAGCACATGAAATATGAGGTCAGTTAGGGCTTTGAACATAGCTTTTTTCGGGCTGTTTCATTGCTGGAGGCAGGAGGTTCATGATGGGGCTGCAAACACCTCATTACTAAGCAATGGCGGCCCAATAGGGCATCACCATGAATGCACAGCCTGCAGCCCGCCCTGCCAGCCCCAAATGGAAGCACGAGCACAAAATACAGATGGCGGATGAAGCACCAGAGCGAATAAAGAAACTCTAGGAACCAAAATAGGTGAAACATAGACCAAAATAGGTGAAACATGATCGCCACAAAGGAAAAGAAGAAGGCTGGCTAGGTTTAGTGGCTCCCAATGAACACAACATACAGTGCAGGCTGGAGACAGGGCTGGAGCCACCCATAAATCGATGGCCAAATGAAATGAGCAGGCCACTTAGGCTCTCAGGAAGAAGTCTCACCAATGTTGAATCGCACCATGCTTGAATCACACGTCAAAAATGTTACCAAGAAATCGATAAAACTCCATTTGCAGAAAGGCCAACGTGCCAAGAACCATGACACCCAAAATCAAAATTCACAGGTGAGTTAGGTAGACAATCAAAAATCGATGTGTGCTTGAAATGTCACCCCAAATCGATTGAACCCTCAGGCTGGACAAATGTCATCGTGCCAGCAACCATGCAAAGGACACAAAATGCCAAATGACCAAAAATCGCATGAAGTAACTATGGATCCAACCATCGATGGCCAACATTGATGAGCAGGTCAGGCATGTTACCTAATAATCGATAGAACTTCAGCCCGCAGAAAGACCAACGTGCCAGGAACCATGACAGCGTGAATGGAAATTCGCGGGTCAGTTTAGTTCCACAATCATGAATGTCACCCCAAATCGAGAGAACCCTCAGGCTGGACAAAGGCGAACATGCCAGACACCATGGAAACCTGGGCCACCCACAAAATCACGCCATAGGTGCTTTTCTCATGCTCGAGCAAAATCGATGGCCAAAAAACCGTGATGAAGTAACCATGATCCCACAAATTGATGGGCAATGAAATGAGCAGGTCAGTTAGGGTTTTCAGGAAGGAATGTCACCCCAAATTGACAGAACAAAACGCCAAACAAACGCATTGGGTGATTCTCTCATGCAAAAATCGTGCCACAAACATCCATACACCCCAAATGAAAGATTCCAAGCACTGCACGCGAAAATGAATGCCACCAGCTGCATCGCCGCCATGCAATCCTCATGGGTGGGCTGCATTAGCACCAACACCCTTCAAATTCAACACACACCTTGCAAACAGCCGGGCCCGCGCATGGGAGAGACCTCTCGAGCCCTGAGCTTGTTGCCCTCGCCGCAAAGCTCCATCCAGTCCGCCAGCCACGGGCCTAAGGCGATGGCTGGAGCTGCTATCACCGTTGATTCCAGGTTAGGGAATAGGCCTGAAATTCCCAGACCTGTGTCTGCCACCCTGCCCCTGCCGGGCATTCAAGGGGTTTGGGGAAGCGTGCCGCCCCATATTTTCTGGGGTATATTTCTTTCACCCTAACCTGACCCAGGTTGCCATGTCAGCAACTTGGGCAGGTTTGGGGGGCCAAAATGGCCTCATAAAGCTGAGTTGGCCCCCTTCCCATTGGTCCAGACCCGTACCCCTTCAAGCATTGACCAATTGGCCAATGCCGTATGAAGGGGGACCCGATTTTCTGTCGATTGAGCCCAAAAAAGGCCCAATCAGCCTTAACCACAAGAAGTTATGGTGTGGTTAAGCAAACCCAAGCGACCCAAAATGGGTCGCTTGGGCACTTAAGGGTTAATGGTCATGACTAATGACTAATGGTACTCCTAATATCTAGGATAGTACTAACACTTCATATATTAACACTCCCCAAGTGTTACACTTAACATTGGCATACAGTATAAATGTTTTTCTCTAGATACGCTCTTCGTAAGAAAATCTGCAACCATTTCCTCACTAGTATAGTATTCTAATTTTAATTCTCCACTAAGTATTTTTTCTCTTATATAGTGGACTTGTATTTCAATATGTTTTGATCTCGAATGATATTTCGGATTCGCTGTTAATGCTATTGCGCTTTGATTATCACACTTGATAATAGTAGTTGTTTGAGGTGCATGTCCCAAATCTGCCATTAACATCCTAAGCCAAATGGCTTCTTTTGCCGCTAAAGTAGAGGCAATATACTCAGCCTCGGTTGTAGATAAAGCCGTAGAGGTCTGCCTTTTACTGGCCCAACTTATGGCTCCCCTGCAACTATAAAGACATATCCAGAAGTAGATCTTCTTTCATCATGGTCTCCTACCCAATCGGCATCGGTATAGCCGGAGATCATTAAATCTTGTTGATTTACATCTTTGATGTATTTGATAACAGTTTTAATAGTACCTTTTAAATAATGAAATATTCTTTTAACTGCTGACCAATGCAGTGGTCCTGGATTATTTAAGTGTTGAGAAACTTGTAACGGCATAGGCAATATCCGGCCGTGTACATGTCATAGCAAAAACTAGGCTTCCTACTGCTTCTTTATACGGTATATTTTTCATGAGATCGGTTTGTACTTTTGACTTAGGACTTTGTTCTTTACTTAACTTCAACCCAGCTTCTAGAGGAGTACTTACAGGTTTACTATGTTCCATATTGAATCTTTTCAGAATATCACTAATATACTTAGATTGACTCAGTTCTCTTTCTCTATTTACTTCTATTCCAAGTCCATAACTTAGTTCAATCTTATAAGTCATTTGGAATTTTGCTTCTAACCATTCCTTTACTTTAACTAATAATCCCTTAGGCTCATTGGTAAATATAAATAAATCATCTACATATAGTGCTATAATTAGATAACTGTCCCCATCTCTCTTGATATAGACATTACTATCTGTTGTACATTTTTGGAAATCAGTTTCTATTAAATATGAAGCTATCTTCATGTACCATGATCTAGACGCATGTTTTAAACCGTAAATGGACTTATGCAGTTTACATACTAAATGTTCTTTTCCCTTTTTAATGAACCCTTCTGGTTGCCGCATATATAAGTCTTCATGAAGATCACCATGTAGAAACACGGTTTTCACATCCATTTGTATTATTTCCAAGTCATAATGAGCCGCGAATGCAAGTAGCATTCTGAGTGAAGTCATTTTAAATATTGATGAAAATGTATCTTCAAAATCAACTCCGAAGATTTGTATATATCCTTTTGCTACCAGACGCGCTTTATAGCGGTTTATTGATCCATCAGATTTAGTTTTTATTCGGAACAACCATTTGCATCCAATTGCATGTCTTCCTTCAGGTAGTTTTGTAAGAGTCCAAGTTTTATTTGTCATGAGAGAATTATACTCATCTTGTACATGACATCCATCCATTTGTCAGCATCTGGACTTGTCATAGCTCCCGCAAATGTCTGAGGAGTGTCGTCATTGTGGATGGCCGCTAAGACTTGTAAATAGCTGAGAGATTGTTGTAACTTCCAAGATGGCTTCCGGACTCTAGTTGATCGGCGAACTCCAGACTGTGGGCTGGTTGGAGGACTAGAATCTATTCTTTCATCTTCAACATTAAACTCCTCATCATCATCATCATCAAAAGAAAGATCAACTGTGGTTGGACTACTCAGATAGACAACAAGTGGTAGGACAATAGGAGGGGTGACAGGTGTTTGAACTTGAGGAATGAGAGGTGGCTGAACAGTATTAATAACTGGTGGTTGGACAATTGGTGGCTGGACAACATTAATTCATTGGAGTTGGATTAGAATCTGAATTCTCTGGCCAAAATATAAAGTCATTCACTCTCTCTTCAGTGTCTTCAATTTGATATGGTTTGACTCCTTCATTAAAGACTACGTCTCTACTCACTTTTGCAGTCTTGGTTGGCTCATGGTAAAGTCTATAGGCTTTGGAATTCTCATCATATCTAGTTAAAATGCATTTAAGACTTTTATCGTCTAATTTGGTTCTGGTTTCATCCGGAATGTGCATATAGGCTTCACTGCCAAAAATGCGAAGATGAGAAACTGTTGGCTTTCGGCCACTCCATTTTTCTTCATGTGTTATTCCATTCACTGCATTTGTAGGCAAACGGTTTTGAATATATGTAGCCGTGGCAACAGCTTCTGCCCAAAAGATCTTTGATAGTCCAGCAAAATTTATCATACAACGTACGCTTTCTATCAGAGTGCAGTTTTTCCTTCCCGCAACTCCATTTTGCTGTGGTGTATAACTGGCAGTCAGTTGTCGTGAAATACCATTATCTCTACAATAATCTTTAAACTCATTGGAAATATATTCCCCCCCACCATCTGTATGGAGAGTCTTTAGCTTCTTGGACGTATATACTTCAGCAAGGGTTCTAAAGATTTTAAAATATCCAAAAGTTTCACTCTTTAATTTGAGAAAATAGATTTTTGTCCATCTCGACGCATCATCTATAAATGTTAAAGAATAAATGTACCCACGATGTGAGGGGACTGACATAGGACCACAAATATCGTTGTGAATCAGACTTGTTCAGCTCTATGTCCTCCTTGTGAAGGAAATTTATTTCTAGTTTGTTTTCCATATAAGCAACTAGAACATAGATTAATATGAGGATTATGTGTTAAATGTATTCCGTGCACATATGGATGTGTGTGAAGCAATTTTAATTTCTTTATGCCTACATGCCCCAAGCATAAGTGCCATAACTCATAATCATTGACTATGGTATGTTGTATAGCATTTGCTTCAAAATTATCTAGGGTATTTTGACATACTGATTTACCAATTCTATAGAGTTTTCCATCTCTGGGACAGATAGCAGCTATTTTATTATGCTTTTTATCTATGACCATACAATGAATAGGGGAAAAAATAAAGTTGTATCCGGCATCTGAGGCCTGACTAACAGAAATTAAATTTTTCCTTAACCCAAGTACAAATAGCACATTATCAATTGACTTTTCATCTCCGGTGGATAGCATTATCTTAATGGTACCCCGACCATGAATGGGGTGGCTAGAATTGTCGCCTAAATACACTTGTTGTATAGGATCTAAACTTTGAAACGTGATAAAACATGCTCGGTTGGTTGTCATGTGTTGTGAAGCACTTTGAATCTATATACCAGGAATCTTCAGCAATTTCAGCAGATAATGAAGTTACAAATAATTTGGTTTCTTGGGAAACTGAACTATTGGTATGACTATGACCATTTTTCCTTTCATCCGACATTTTCTTCCTACAATTTTGTATGTGGTGACTCTCCAATTTACAATAAAAACATCTCATAACTGATTTTCTTGGACCATTGGAAAAATTACTACCAGTATTAAAATTAGGACCAGTATTGAAGCTAGGACCAGGGCGATTAAATATGGATTTTTTATTGAATTTAAATGATGGTCTATTAAATTTTCTTTCGTCATACAAAGCTGAAGTGGATGAATCATGATCTTCACCACGTCTCCTAAGTTGCTCCTCTTGGAGTAATTTAATTGTATCATTCAGTGTACCAATATTGCCCGTTTGGGCCATGACAATGCCCGCATATGATTTAGGCATGGATCCCAATAAATTGGCTGCTGCATCATTATCACTGACAGCAGTACCAGCGGTGGCTAGTTCATCCATAAGGTTATAAAATTTATTGACATGGGTTTTAACACAAGCATTTTGATATTAAAGAATCTCCTTGTAAGGATATTTTTACTAATAACATTAGTATCTTGATATTGTGAGGTTAATTTATTCCAGACCTCTGTGAAAGTCTTTAGGCTTTTGACATGAACTAATAAATTGTCTTTGACGCAAAATATTATATCGCCTCTAGCTTTGCGATCCTTTTTTATCCCATGCGGGTTGATTGGCTGGAGTAGCAGGTCTGGCTTCAGACCCCTCTACTGCTGACCAGACATCTTCTCTTAACAAGTACATCTCTATCGTATTTTCCATACTTGATAGTTACTACCATCAAGCCTATCAACAAAATGATTTGTTGTAGACAACATTATGCTTTCTTGAAAACGTTGGTATCCAAGAGTTATATTATAGGACTCAGGAAGATAGCTCTGATACCATGATAAAATTGTACTCAAGCATTAAAGACAAGAAGACAAGAGGAGAAGACATTGAAACAAATCTAGATAAAAGCTCTATATGTCTTCCTGTTTATAAAAAGGTCTTCATATAGTGCGTAATGTAACTCTTCATATTTATGATATTAATGGTCATGACTAATGACTAATGGTACTCCTAATATCTAGGATAGTACTAACACTTCATATCTTAACAAAATCTTTTTTGAATTGCTTCAGAGAGCAACCCGTTTTGGCCTGACCTGGTTCTTCCATATTGCGGCTCGCCACAACCACAAGTCGCCGCTGAGAAAACTGAGCAAAACCAGAGATGCATTCGACGTTTTGCATCACGTCCGCCCCAATATTGATATCTGATGCTGCTCAGCCCCGCCATCGCAACCCCACTGCAACCTTGATCCATCCATCACTGCCATGGCCGCCATACCGCTCTGATGAGTCACTACCTCATCCGTTCTCATTCGTTCATTGTTCATCCGTAGAGTACTGCTGATAAGCCTTTTGTTAAAGTCCCACACCTGAGTAGAAATGAGGGTTACAGGAGGATAGAATGGGGACCATAACATTGAAAAAGGCTCATGCCAGCTACTTTCAAAATGAACTTGACTTTATTAGCTTTTTGTTTGTGAAACCAAGGTTTGTCTGAGTTATTATTTTTGAATAAGCCTAGAAAGGGTTTCTCAAACATGGCCAACTTCTGGCATAGTTTTTTTTTTGTCTAGAATCGTCATATTTCTGATGGGTACAATTATCCTTTACAAATGGGGTGATTTCCCATGTTTAACATTGGTGAGGGTTGAGACTTCCAAAAAATAAGAAAAAGTAAGTTGGTAAGAACTCGATTCTAGATGTTCAACTTCTTAACCCTTTTTCACTGGAGAAACCTTGGCACTACAATATTTGAGACATCTTCACCATAAGATTTTAATCATACATTAGTATGATATTCTTCTATGGGGATGGTTTGATGTTTACGATCTACAGTTTTAAAACAGAACTAGAAGTTGAATCCCTAGCCAAGAAAATTCATGTATGGAAGATTCTTCTCAATTTTTCTGTGGCATGGTAAGCAGGTTGGAAGCACTTCGACAGCAAGCAAATCAGGAAAAGGCAAAGCAGGAAGCATTAGCAAAAGAAAAGGAGCCCGAGTCCCCTGAGAGCTCCACCAGCTCAGGTGCTAGTGGAAATGACTCTCAACCCACCTTGTCTAGGCCAGAGAGAAGACCCCGACACTTAGAGGGTGCTGAAGTCATTGAGGGATAAATCACTTTGGATGGTGCATTCCTCGTGAGACATGTTATACTTGACCACCAAAGAATGGTGTGCAAATTTTGTAACTAACTACAAATGCACTTTAGCTCAAAAACACATAGTTGAAGCAAAAGCGGATTGTATAAAAGTTTCAGTGTATCTAATACTTTATGTGTGTCTATAGAATTCTTAATTTTTTTGGATTGGGGAGAACTCTCCTGCCACCTGCCTGGATCGGTTTGAACCATGGCTCCCAATGTCGATTGTGGAGCAGATTTCAATCCGAGGAAATGTTTTTGTCTTTGAACGCCTGTTGCAAAAGGAAAGGGTTGCCTATCGCATTCTACATGCCCTTATTTATCAAACCTTTTGTAGTCCACTGCATCTCAAATGAAAGAGATTATAAATCCTTCAAAATAGATACCACATTGAATCTTATGGTGATAAGCTCGATCGTCTTTTAGGGTTCTGTATGATGTTTGATGTTGTTATTGTTGGGAGTTGTCTGCATCAAGGCATAACACCTAATCATCGTGGGTTTGCCAAGTCTTCATATTGTGGGGCAAATAATCTCATTAAGATTGTAGTCTTATGCTAGCTTATTTGTCAAGCATGTATGTGCTTATCCCCGAGCAGTTAAAGCATTGTGTCATAGTTTTTGTACTAGAAATAGTACTAAAATACTCTGGAATGTAGGCTTGTAGGTGTGGACCAGTGTTGTACCAATACTTATATACATACCGGACTAGTACTGGTATTGAATTATGGACTAAATTTGAGATATGGCAGGTCCTGATATTACATTAATTTAAAAAATTAGATACTGGACTGGTATAAATAAATAGAAGTTTTGTCTGATCTGGTATAAATATAGAGTAGTTAAGCCAGTGATACATATATCCGGGTCTGTATTAGATAAGATCATTGCAGACCTTAAATAATAGAGCAAATTTGTTGTACCAAAATTCCTGAAGAGATATTTTAAATCAAAGAAGTATTTCTTGAAGTCACCATAAATACAACTGTGCCTCTACAACAATTGAGTGGTTGCAGAATTTGATTCAATTTTAGATGGAATCGATCCCATTAGTAGCAGGCTAAGAATTCTAATCTTCAAAGTCATCAAAATATCCAACCTCTTGCAATTCATCTTCATGATCCTCGACCAAATCAGCCTCTGAAGTAAATTTACAGCCACTACACTCGACTTTGAAGAAGTGCCCCCCACCTATGCTATAGTACATCAAATACTCGAGGGACTTCGCCACACCGAGGGGGGAGTACTGGTATCTACAAGGGTATGACATTAATGAATACCATATTGGTATGGTAGAAGCTAGAGTATTAATTTGGGACCTATTGGGGGCAACTTGTGCATAGCCGAGGTATTTCTCTTGGATGATATTAGGCTAGTAGGGTCCTTGATACCATCGCATGTACCTGTGCACATACCAAGGAATACCCTATATACCAGTACAACACTGGTGTGGACTACATTCTACTGGCCGGCTATTTGAGACTGCTACCTTCTGAACTGGTTCACGCATACCCTCGTGCAATCTTGAACATACATCATGCCCTACTTCCATCGTTTGGTGGTAAAGGGTATTTTGGAATGAAAGTTCAACTAATAAGAAAGGAAAAGATTCACAGTTTTGCAAACAAGCACTAAAAACTACAGACAATTTCAACCAAGAAGTAAGTCAATAAATTGTTACAGACCAAGCCATACCAACTGAACTCTATGAACACTCAACAGAAACCATAACAGTGCCACTCCAGGCTTGAGTTGAACCGCCATTAGATTTATCTATTTGTCTAGATACTGGTGTGACAGACTCAGATATAAAATTTTGTTGTCAAAGGCAGTCGTCAGACAAATTGTGAATATAAACATCATTGCACACATAGGCCAGTAGCGTGGCTAACCTATTCTTGACGTATTTGGCTTTTGCTTTCAGCACTGGCTATGATTCCATACTGTTTATGTCAAAAGTTAGCTCGAACAGAGGCTTTTTGTATTTGAACAGAGTGTTATGAGAACGACTCAAGACTAGGAGGTAAAAAAGAATAAGGATGTAACTGCACCCAAGCAAACTCCTCTGCATAGCCTGTAGTACTGACACCAACCGCACAAGAGTCCCCACACGAATACACCACAATTGTCCCCCAATCTAGAGAATCTGGCCCATCGTCAAGTTCCAAAAAGCTAAACAGTTGGGGCATGATCTGAAGCCCAAACACACGGCGCTTGCCACAATGAGGGCATGGAGGAATGTGAGCGTCCTTTGGTTGTCCCTTTGACGAAACCCACAAGGGCTTAGCCTCTGGTGAGCTTGAGATCTTCAATACTTGTTCAGGTGCGCTTGCAATTGTCATCTCAAAATCTGTCTACATCTCTTCATCTAAAGACGATTCTTGGACTTCCTCCATGTCGGTGGCTGTGAACTCCTCATCTTCTTTTTGGACATAATCTACTAGAAGCTCTTGCACCCTATCTCTTGTTGAATTCAAATCAGACTCTTTGTTGACAACTTCATTTTCTACCTAGTCACACTCGAAGAAAAGCTCCATTTCTGGCCACGATTTCTTCTCTGTTACTGACTTGAAGCCGCTTGGGATGCCTTTGTGCACAACACCACTAGATGAAGAGTTTGTTGGATCCAACAATTGATTCCGAACCACTCTTATGCTCCGACAAGGTTTTTCTTCCAACTGCTTGCTCTGCTCATGTTGGTCTTGTTGTAAGCATCTCATGTTTGAACATATGAACATAAGTAGAGTGCAATACACATGAGATGCAAGTTCTTGTTGCACATCATCAGATACTTGCATAAGCAACTGAAGTGCACCATGACAAATCTCACAAACAAAACTTGGACATGACCATGTGGAATTATTCACATTGTTCGATGGAACCAACCAATTGGGATGCCCACCAACCTTGCTCGTAAGAAGGTGCCCCTCTGCAAGCTTCTTTTCTGTATCTTCAATGGAATCTAAGAAACCTAACATGATTGTCATCAATTGTCTCATTGTCACCTTCTGAATCTGATTCAACACGATCATGGAGGCTCAAATTGTTCAGTTGCTCCAAGGTACTGCTATTCATCTTGTATTCAAAATCTAAGGATGTCTTTGCGTGTCTATGTGTGTGTGTATCAACCTATGAGAACAAATACCAGTGTAAGATATGATACGAACACAATCCTTTGCAAAATTAAATAACAAGTCTAAATAGAGTGTTAATTGATCTTTTGTGTAAGAGAATGTTAGTATATATATTTTTAAAGTAGCAATCTATTTGGTATATTCTAAGATAAGTTATCACTTATTCCAAAAGTAACCAAAAATACAAAAATAGGAATTTATTTAGCCACTAAGAAGTTTTATTTTTACCTAATTCTGATCCACCAGTCATAAAGGCTTACGCATGGTTCTACTTTTGTTTAAAATTATCAACCAAGACTTAACCAAAGTTGTACTTGAGTTAATAAATATCAACCAATAAGATGGAACCAGAAGAAAAAACAAGAAGTGAAAAAAGGAGAAGTGAAAAAGGGAGACGCTGAAGGTGGGAAGTCACCACCGCTAAAGCCTGCTCTGCCGAACCCTATCGTCTTCTTTGACATCAAAATTGGAGGGAAAGCAGAAGGCAGAATGGTGATGGAGCTTTTTGCGGAAACCTGACTGGGGGACTAAGTGAGTATAGGAGGTTTTTAGCTGAGGCATTGCTCTTGCTGTTTCTTATCTTTAGCTCCTGGTCAGATCTGTAAGTACTGATTCTGATGTGGTTACATTCTGTGGACAGGTCTTGGCAATGAGGGAACAATGTGAACATGAGAAGCAAGCTTGTATAGCCTTCGAATGCCGTTAAAAACCACACAAGTTGCTAACACAGGGAGAGGAGTCTCTATTTGGAGATTTGGATGAGCGGATTGAGGCTCTAGATGCACAGGCAGAGTACATGACCCTGTCCATAGCTGAACACGAGCGTGAAATCCAAGAAGGTGTTAGCACCAAGTATGTCCTCAGATTACTCGATCCAACCACAATTCTCCCTTTCCATATGTCACATAGAGCCTCCAGGCATCCTGTAGGCGTTGTAAATTTCTATATTTCTTTGAGGCACGGGATGTTGGGAGTCTTTTATGTGGTCTTCCTGTTGTTCACTTCGTCCCAATGGCTCTCGAATGTCATGAACTTGTTTTCTTTCTTTCTCCATTTCATTTCATTTCATTTCTCCACATTAGGAACCACTCGAAGTTAAACTGTAGTTTTCTAGTTGTGATGCCTGGTTGGTGGGGGCCCCACTATTTTCTTTACCTCTGTTGCATACGCTTTTGAATGGACACTGTAAAGTTTCCTTTCTTCCTCTTGAGTGTGGCCTTTCCACATGTCAGGATGACTGCACATCTGTTGCAAGAGGAGCAGTGCTGGAATCAATCTCGTACTCAGTGCAACAGCCAGAATAAACCCATGGATTTTATGAGAAGTGAAACTGAAGTCTTCAGAAAGGTGGACACTTCCGACGGCTAACGAACCTCCCGCAAGGATTTAAAACCCCACAGGCACCCACACATTAGGCGACCGCTTGACCGAGTGACCCCCTTTTATATATGCTTCGAACCCACGACCGCTTGCAAGGCGACCTTTAGTCTTCGAAAAGTATGACAGTGTGACTGAATTGTCATTGGACTATGGCACATTATGACTTAGTGAACCACACATGCAATTCAAACCTAGAACCTAGCTGGTCAATGCATGTCAATGACTACAACACTCTTCTCTCCCTCCTTACTGATCTTGGACTAGTGTGGATGCAGGGAGGGCATGAGTACACAGCTAGAGATGGTTGCCCCACAGGAGGCAAAGGTGATACTGCGAAAATATAAGTTTGTGGAAGTGAAGGAAGAGCAGCGGCAAGATGCCAAGAAAGTGGCCAACTTGGAGTTGCATCTCAAGGAGAAAGCGCAAGCACTTGATGAAGTGGAGTGTAACTCCCGAATGAAAAAATTGGAGTTTGATCGCAGGTATATCTATGGTTTTGTTTGACACAGTTTATTGTAAGATAGCAATTTATGAGGGAGACAGGAAATGAAATGGTGTACTTTATAATGTCCGAGGAAGCTCAGAGAGCTTATGGGACAAGAGGAAGCAAGAAAACAAGAAAGGGAGGGGCCACAAGTACCCCAACTATTGCTCTAGGGATTGTCTAAGAGTCAATGCTGCATGCAGGCAAGCTGCCAAAGCATTTATGATGCTCGTAATGGAAGACCTCCATGAGAGATTGGTCTCCCAGAATAGACAGTTGAATCTCCCGTGGATCTCATAATAGGGAGGGCAGTAAAAGAAGAAATGTTCTTCACTTTTGATTTCCCTGTTGTTCCTAGCGCAAGTGGGGCATAGGCGGTCCTCACCTTGCAGGCTTTTCCACCTGCCACTCTCTATCTGCAGACCGTGGGAGCCCACCCTGAACCTCCCCAATGCCCTCAGAAGAGAGGGAGATGGAGCTGCAGACAGGTAATTGGGCCACAAGATTCTACTGTCACGGAGAACCAATAATGTCTCCCGAACTGCAGTTTTGCTGTTAGAGTGGCTGGTTTTCATTGCCACCTGATGTGAATTCCATTAGTTCTCTTCTGATGCATCTATTGCGATCCTATTAGATGGAATTTCCACCCCTCCATAGTTTGTGGCGTGAGGGAAGCAACAGAGAGTCCATTGCGAAAGAAAGGAACTTTATAGCATCACAGGGGCCATGAGGGCCTGGGACAGCAGATGAGAAATGAAACGAAATAAGAAATGTGTAATGAAATGAAATGAAGTGGTACTTTATAACGTCCGCGGAAAGCTCAAAGAGCTTATGGGACAAAATGGAAAAAAACATGAGAGAGGAAACAAAACCAGAGCCAAAACAAAGTACTGCTCGAGGGATTGAGAAATGAAATGAATGAAATGGTGCTTTATAACGTCCGCGGAAAGCTCATAGAGCTTATCGGACAAAATGCAAAGAAAAACATGAGAGAAAACAGGAAACCAGAGTCAAAGATAAGAACATAAGAACTATTGTTCGAGGGATTGAGAGAGAGGAACTTGTGGACTAGAGAGGAGGCATAGCCACTGGGATTAAAGAAGGATAAGAGGAAGGAACGGAGTGAGGAGCTTTCTGGGTGGAGAGTAGGGAAGGACAATTGATGTCAGTTCACTTAGGTAGTCTCCTTGCCTCCATTAGCGGTCCTGCCTGGATGCGAAGTTGGGCGGGCACACTGGACAGGAAGGAGGGCCGATCCAAGACGGGAGCATCTGGGATATTGCCGATGCTGGAGGCTGATGGCTCCAGTAGTGGACTTACCTTGCGAAGTATATGTAAGATGGAGTGTACTGAGTGAACATTCCGGGTGGCTATGACATATCCTTGAGGGAATAATCCCCACGGGATACTAATAAGTCTCTTGGAGCTGGACACTCGGTCTTAGCCCACCAGGGTATGAAAGCCTGCATGAAACTGGCCAAAGCGCTCACGCATAGCTGATTTCACAGAATTGTTTTAAGAGGTTGCAGGGACAGCATCCTAGAAAGCACTACATTTAGTCCAACAAACCTACTGCAGCCCCTGCCATCATACAGGTGCGAAAGAAGTGGCTGGGTTGCATTGCTGGGTTACACTGTCAGCAGAAAAGGGCAACATGAAAAGAAATCAATCTATTACATATATAGGGCCTGCAGGCAGAACTGACCTCTCAAGAACTGGAGCTGTGGACACAGTCTCAACCTGCTTCAACAAGTACTGAACATTCTTTGCATGCTGTGTTTGCAATTCTGTCAACCTGTTGACAGACACAATCCACATTTTCTACTCCAGATGTGCCGTCTATAGTAGCGACCCAACAACAAACCAAGTGTTTGTCTTGAATTTCTCTCTGGATGGCTCCGCTTACCCATACACACAGGCTTACCCATACACACAGACGGAAGGTTGAGCTGGATACTTGAGTGAAGTTTACCACTAATTAATGCGCAATAATGTGGGTGCAGGCATTGCAACTTCTTTGGGGTGATCATCACATATTTGGCCATATTGGTTTTGTTCTTCAGGCTATTTAGTGACCTTTCCTGCTTATTTTTTAAACCAGTTGCAAAGAAAGTTCACAAAATTCTTCGAACCATTTTCTACTGAACCATTTGAGATGTCCCCAATGTCTGAACATTTATTAGGATGTCAAGAAATCCTAATCCCATGGAAGCAACAGAATATTTGAACTTTGCTACACTCCAAATATAGGCCATTAGGTCTGTAGTCCTTTCCAATCTCTACTTGTACCACTGGCCAGGAAGGACTAAGACCATAGCATATCCAAAGCCTGGCCAACTGGATCCTTACAGGTCAGATAACATGATAACCAAAACACTTGCCGACTTTCAACTTCAAGACTATGAAGCAAGGGTGCTCAAGGAAGAAGTTGAGGAGAAGGTACCCCCAGATATGAACCAAAAGATTGAGGCTCTGGATAAAGACAATGTGTATTACAAGCAGAGTAACCGCAACCTCAAGCGCAAGCTTCGTGAAATGATCACTGCCTGGGACATCACTGCCTGGGACAACGAAAAGCAGGTATACCATACCAAAAACATTTAAGACTTATTATCATGAAGTTCAACTGCTATGAACTGCAGAAACAACATCACCACCTCCTGCTATAGAATTTCTGGAAGTGGCTGAGCATTCAACATGAACTTGCCACATTGTGGGTAAGCAACCAAGGTCTTGGATTTGCTACAGTGGCTGCCAGAAGGGTGGGCTCAGACAGATTTGTCACACTCCCTCATGGGGGAGCCAACAGATGTGCTGCTGGTTCGCAAGTGGATGTAACTTGGCTGAGTCAAAGATTTGGAGCTCCAATATGCAGTGTTGCAAAGGATTTTTTAGTTGCAGCAGAGCAATATTATCCCTTGAAGTCCCAACTGACTGCCAGTAGCCTTTGCCAAGAGACAGATGCATGTTTGATTAGTGGGATGTAGGATTTATTTCTAACTAGCTTCAATGCCAGCATGAGTAAGCAGTAGCAATTGTCAGTAGATGGCTTACTGCTTCAAATACCACAACTTGACATATGCATCCCCCTTAGCAATTGGTTAGGTGTTGTTGCTGAGATGGGTGGGAGTCTTGGGCTCTCTACTGTCCCATTGGCAAGTAATGTGTGTTTGTTTCTCAAAAAGTAGAACTAAAAATAAAATTCCACTACTCATCATAACAACGTGAATTTCCACAGTTCACCGTTATTGTCCTCTCATATTGGAAGAACTTATTATAGTTTCATATGCTTTTGCTCTGGGAGCACCTTCAACTTACGTAGTCTAGTTATACAGTTACAGGCTTTGATCAAAGGTTGTGGTGGCCACAGTCAATGGAAAACAAGGTGCAAGGGGAGCGTCAGACTTGGGAGGCCGAACGCCGGGTGTTTGAGGCACGAGTAACTGTGTTCCTTAGCAAGCATGAGCAGCTGGAGAAGGATCACCAGGTATGATGTAACCTGCATCACATTCCAGGTGTAGCTTTGCCTGTTACATGTTGTGGTGGTTGGAACTCAAATCAAGTTTCACTCAGATGTCTCTCTAGGGACAGAGGCTTTGCAGTACCATGGCCATGCCAATTCCAATAATCAGATCCACACTTTGGGATATAATGTGGTCAGGGTGACGGTGGTGTTGCAGTGTGAGTTTTGGGGCACTCCCATGGCTTCCAATCATCATTAAACCTTACTCTGTTCAAGGAGGGATGCTCTCAATCATCATTATTCTTTTTGTTTATATGACTGTTTCTCCTTTTGTTGGCCCTGCCCTTCTAAGGCAGGACTACGCAAAGGGTTTGAGCCGCTTTAGCACCGATACTTTCGATTAGACTACCAATTTCATCGAAACGGTTGTCAAAAGAATATTCTTTTTTTAGATGAATGATATCCGTTCGTTGGTCAAGAAGGTGAAGCGATGGATGTTTGCAAGGATGTATGCATGATTTATGAAGGTGCTGAATGACGGTTATATCAGTGCACAGGGTTGGCAAGGGTTGTATTGAAGAAGGGGAAGGTGCAGCTGTTTCGTGACGGCAATCCCATGGTCTACAGTGGGGCAGTGGATCGTGTGGTAGCCAGGCCTCGTTTATAGCTCTCTGGGTCCGTTTAGCGTTTAGTAGTGTTTATTTGTGAATTCTAATTCGGGTAGTCTTGTTCATCTTAATGTAAACATATCCTTTCAAAGCTGTGTCTGCCATTTTTCCTGACAGATACCTCGTGGTACATGAAGCACATGTTGGAGACGGTATGGCCTTGCCAAACTAGACATAGAGGGCAAAATGAGTATCTAGTGTCATGAATGGAAGGGTCCACCTTGGAAAGGGGCCCACCATACCAGCTGAGAGCCTTGTTTGTTTTTTCCTTCATCTCACATGGAATACAATTTGCTTCCAGAGGTAATGTGTCACCTGGCACCAAGGCTATGATGTTAGAAAACCACGCAACCACCCCTCATCTCTGATCATTCAGATTGAATTAATGCAATAAATGAAATGAGTTTTTATCCAGAGATATGTGTATTAAACGTTTGTTCATGTTTCTTGTTTATCTGACAGTGCAATGTTAGCTTGATAGCAAGCAAGAGTAAACTACTAGTGGAATTTGTGACTGGGTGATAGATGTTGTGGATATCTGCCAAAAATTACACCAGATTTCTCTTTAACTGATCTTGCAAACTGACAGACTTCCAAAAGGAAATTCATATGCAGCAGGGAGCAAAGATTAATCTACATAATTGGAGGACTGTGAAAACTTGAGTTTCTAACAATCCTCTGTACAATCCTCGGTACCTGGGGTCATACTGCAAGTTCCAAAGCAGTGTCAGACTCTCCCATCCATGCCGTCTAGAGCACCCCCCCATATGCCCTGAAGAGGAGGTAATTGCAAAGCCATTGCCTGCCATGGAGGGAAGCCTACTCCACTTCCCCGAACTCGACCATCTAGTCGCAGGGATATGTACCTAAGAGAAGACACAGTTCAGTATGTGTGCCTCGTTTTTCAATTAGACCCCCTACCACTTTTCCTTCAGTAACCATGCAAAAAAATTTGAATATCAAGTGGAGCAACTTGAATTAGATAGGTGTACACAGGTAATATATGCAGTTCATGTTCACGTATTCTAAGTACACTTGGTACACATGCTTTCTTCCAACCCTGCACCTCAGTGAGCCCCAGCATTCTGACCAGCATTTCACACAAATCTCATGCTACAGATACTTGGTCACTTCCTTGCTAAATGCACGATACAAAATGAACCTTCACACACAATAAAGACATCGGAAAGTATGGTAGACCACTCACACTGGTTTATCTTGTTGAACATTCGCTAGCTTCTTCTGCTCATTAAGCCACCTACAGCAGTCACACAGATTGCCTCATGCAGATAAGCAACTTTTAGCGATGAAGAATAACGATGAAGAATTATATCTCTATCTGAGAAGAAGAAATGATGTCTGTCTTGGTGTTACATACTCAACAAAATGTAGCCGCAAGCCGTGTGTTCAATATTCCGACTTTCTGTCTAGGAAGTTGCCCAAGAGGGATGTGGAAAACTTAGTGGATAGGTAGGAGACATGATGTTGGTGTGGCTACTTCTGATGACTGTGTATGTGTTCTTGTAAGACTTGGAATTTAAGAGAGTTAAGATCACTCTATTTATTACATCTGCGGGTTCTAAGACATGCTGCGAAAAAAAAGCTGTCAGTGTGGGAGTCAGGCACAGTGTTTCTGTATGGCCAACAATTTTCACGAGAGTATTGGAGTCCACTGTGGCAGTGAAACAAGGGATCAGGCCAATGTATTGCCTGGTCACCAAAGAAGAACGAGACTGCCAGCAATATTTTGGAGGCAGAGAGATGTACAGTAGGGGGAGAAGCCAGATTCTTACCTTGCCCACTCGGAGGTGTAGATTGCTGTTGCTCTCCACCTTCTATCTGCATCAGCCACAGCAATCATGTCCGAGCTCTGCACATCATTAGCTGCTGGACTGTCATTGGTCCCTTGGGCCCTTTCTGCACCAACATCAAGAAAGTTGCATCAAAGTTGCAGGATATCAAAGGAATATGAACCACCAAAGTCATTTACACATTATAGTCAAGTTGAAGTAACAAAAATTTCACGTAAGGAAACTGCTTCTAAACTAAAAAATTAGCAAACGCAAGAGCTTTGGCATTCCTCATTTGCGGCGATGCAAGGCAGTTTCTAACCCTGAATACATGAGTGGCCTGAAACCTCGCCATACCAGCTGATGTGGCAGGTGCAGCTTCTGGGCTTTCCCTGACGGGCGGCACACCTCCATCAGTTGCGTAGGCTGCCACCAATACCCCTCGCTCCAAAAGCTCTGCCCTGAAGGGCTCACTCTGACGAAGAGCCTCCTCAATGTACGAGCCTGGGCCAGCAAGAATGACAATGCGGGATGTTCCCCGCATCTGACCAAGGGTAAAAACCTTTTTGTTGCTAAGCTGTAAACGCAAGGTAGCTAGGTTTTCTTCCCTTGATACCTTTGCCAGCGAAGCATCACTTGCTTTGGACTCAGACCGGTACAAGAGAGCAAAGACAATGACAGCGGTCAGGTCGATTGCCAGTCCCTGGACAACCTCAGAGACAGGTTGTGCTCCGGGTGCACGGCCTAGAGCTCCAATCAAGCGGGTAAGGGCGATGAGGCCGCCCACGCTCGCACTTCCTCCGAATGCGAGATAGAAGAACATCCGAAAAGAGCGGAAGGGAGCAATGACTTCACTCCTTATCCTCGCTGCAGCACTGGACAGACACCAATACATCAATGCCATCCCCATGCTGATCGGGTTACATCTACACAATAATTGCTGCTAGGAAGGAGTTATGCACAGATGTTCTGGGGCAAGCAAGAAGGAAGCACCAGAGAGTCCATTGACGACTTGAATTAGCATGTTGACTGCGAGTTTTTTGTGGAGCAGAAAATACGTCCACGCAATCTCCAACATAACCTTTCAGCAGATGTGTGTCTATAGAATTCTTAGTTTTTCTCCTTCAATCCGAGTAAATGTTTTTGTCTTTGAACGCCTGTTGTTAAGCAAAAGGGAGGGCTGCTTATCGCATTCTACATGCCGTTATCAATCAAACCTTTTGTAGTTCACTGCATCTCACATGAAAGAGATTATAAATCCTTCCAAAGAGATACCACATTGAATCTTATGGCGATCGGGTTTTAATGAGCCAAAAGCTACCGCTAAGCATTGTTTGGACATCTAAAAGGCCATACTCAGTCGTACGGAGGACTGGAATATCCTTGTGAAGAAACAATAGTGGAAAGGAAAGACAGCATTATAGCGCAGCCTACCTGTACTCAGGACGTCGAGACTCGTTGTCGGATTCCTTTGCGCACACAACTCTCCCTCGCTGTGAAATCTGTCTCCTCTTGCAGTTTTTCCACAGCAGGCATGCATTCCCTTCACCTGAAAGGGAATGGCCCCTAAATGACAGCGTCGTGCCATCAGAAATCAATACCGATCTGCTTGTGGAACGTCGAGACTGCCTCACATCACAGATTGAGGAGTTTGCCCCAATACGACACGGTGTCCTCAGCGATCTATTTGGCGGGAAAGATGATGAAATCGAGATATGGATTGCAGAGACAGGTACGTGGTCCTTCTGGAGGCGGATGCAGGTAACAAATTCCCTTACACTCCCCATTCAAAATTGATAGACTCTGCCTGTTTCCATCCAACTCCTGTACAGGTATACTTCTCTCTCGCAATTTGCAACCTACAACAACTCTCTGAGCTGAGCTTCCTCAATGATGCACACAATAAAACAGACTTCAATTTAAGATCAACTTAGTCAACAATCAATCTGGCGTTGACTGCCTACAGAGATCACTCACGCAAACTCTGCATCTTCTTTTCTGTTTAGCTGTGCCTACGCTTGTCTCTCTTCCTCTTTCTTTCTCTTTCTCTTTCTCTGAATCCCGGGTTCTCAAGCTACGTTCTCTTCTTCTGGGAACGTGAATGGAACCCAACCCGGTTCCCAGGCCCGGGAAGGATGGGGCGTGGCTCCCCGCTAGGAAGCCACTTGGCGGCTACAGAGACTTTGAATATACGATTCCCTTATCCTCACTTGTGACCAGTCGTGGCTAGCCCCTCTGTTTCGTACTAGAGAATGGGCCGATTCTGCCTTGTAAGCGGCCTTTGGGCAGAGTCGGCCAAACACGGCCCTGGCGTAAAAAGCAGGTGTGGCGTATTCTCACCGCCACCTGGTGCAATATGATTGGGGTTCGATTATCCCATATCGATTGCCCAGATTCCGGCCCCTGAGAGGATATAAACGGGGCGAGCCACAAGGGAAGGCGGGGTAGAGATGGCTATTGGCTAGTGACGTGGGCCAGGTGGTTGCTCTGCCGTCCTCCGTGCATTATCGGCCATTCCTGCCGAATCGGCAGTAGACCATGGGTGGCCGATTTGGCTTGAGAATTAGTCTCCAAAGTGGGAGAATACGCCACACCTGCTTATAACGAAGGGCGGACCGGGCACACTATCTTACTAGCTTTCTTCATGGCCGCCATTGCACAAGCGGACAACGACTCTGCCTCTTCCAACCACAACAAATTCGAGATCTTATATACATGTCTTTATATCTACCTCTCTTAAGAGATCCAATATTTCCTCTAAGTAACCTCGCTTGAACGTCAAGCACGAGGCTCAAGGGCACAGCCCACAAGGAAATGGAAGCACCTGGGGATGAAGAGATGTCATAGTCATGCTTCCTTGGGGAGGCGTCCTCTTGTTTTTTGGACAGGCATCTTGAACACGCCGCGGGTTGCCCACTCGTGGGCCACCCCTTCCAACCACGTCCACCTTTGACCCCCTCCCCCCGACAGGACTTCGGCTTAGACGGCCTGAGCCGGATCCTCGCTACCGATGGGAAGCGCATAGGACTCTGTTACTGAGGACCGTCCAGCCTCGTTGTTGGGGGAATCATCTTGACCCTCCCACCCCCATCCGAGAGAATGTGGAGTTCGAGTATTGGGGGAGACGGTATGTTGTGAGAGCGGCTACAGACCCTGCTATGGGTTAGGGTTTATTCACAGTCAATGATATTGTGGTTCCTCCTCGGAGAAACAGCATGGTGGATTTGTTTCCCTACTACGGTCCATACTACACCTCCACGGAGTTCCGTACATTACGCCTCGAAGCTCATACATCCTACCCTACATTTTGTGTATCAACGGACAGGATGTAGGTAGATAGAGGTTGTCTCCCATTGAGATCAGATTTTGTGATGGTGACCCCGACATCTTCGGCAATGTTGATGGGCTAGTCAACAGTTCTTTTGGTCATCCTAGGATAACCAATGTAATATAGGACGAGCGAAGCGATGGGCATGAGAGTTTTTGTGGTCATACGTCGGTATACTGTGAGGGGATGTACATGTTTGTGATGACATGTGCCAGTAGAACTATTAGGGTTGGCTGCGAACTATTTGCATCATACGAGTTCTCCCGGGATCATTGGGACCTCCGATTACAGCGTGAGTGGGATGTGTATGATAGAAATAGGGTTCATTTACGACAGGGATCGCGTAGAGGGGCATTGTAGATATTCTCATGATGTACTTTGTATACATCCGATTAATCGATTGATGTAAATATTTTTCTTGTTGCTCGTGTGGGTTGCAACTTTGCATATGTGATCTAAACATACTTATGCACATGTGGACCAAATATGAGCTTGAACCAAGTTGATTCAATGGGTCATTCTAGTGTTGAACGTAGTTACGTGTCGTAGAGACAGAAAATTGCGTTTCGCCTGCACATGATTTTTTTTTATTCCATTTTCAAGCCATATGCTTAATGATAGCATATGCAATGTGCATGCAAAATTTACGAATAAACAAAAGTCATTTGGACCCATAACTAGATTTTGTTCTCTCATTTGCTCTCCAAAGTTGAGTTATCTTCAACTTCATGCACTCTGCATAGAGAGTTATGCAAAAGTGACCCTAGAAACACATTTATTTTTTTTCCATATTTTTTTTGTCCAATTTTTTGCAGTGGTGCAAAGCCCGATGTCACAAAACAAAATAGAGCTAAAAATCAAATCATTATGCCCCTCAAAACCGCAATCATATATTTTCTAAATGCAAATATTTATTTTAAATTCGATTTAATTCAAAATTGGTGCAAGGGTGAGTGCGTCGTTGGGGAGGCAAATGTTTTTTTTTTCTGTTGGATCTTTGTTGCATACATATTTAAGCACGTGTAGGAAAATGTGAAGCTTGAGCCACATCCGTTGCATAAGAGGATTTTCTTTCACATTAATAAACAAAAATTGGTTGATATGGTGAATGCGTCATTGGGGGGGCAAATGATTTTGTTTGGGTTTGAAACTTTGAATGCGTGTACGTTGCGCACATACATATAATTATCGAATAACATATTTGATGCACGCACACATTGAAGGTTGTTGTTTGCATTTCGCTTATAATGAGTTGTATGGTTGCAAGGACACATTATAATATATGTATCTATGTTCATTTGTTCGTATCAGGACTTTGTCCATCCCTTCCCGGCCCTTTCTCTTGGCACCCCATCCGAAAACAACCCAAGTACATCAGGCGGGAGCCGTGGGCGAGACGCCGCCCCCACGGTACCGGACGATGATGACGATGACAATGACAGTGACAACAACAATGAGCATGGAATTAACCAGGAGAATCCATAGATGATATCTTAATGCATCATGTGGGCGCTGATGCATCCCATGGAGAGGGAACCCGGCCAATCGATGATCCTGAAATGGCCCCCTCAAATGATATAGAGAGGGAGGCGAGAACTCCCTTGTACAAAGGGACGAAAGTGAGTCGTCTTTCAACAATCTTACTTTTGCTCAATCTTCAAATTCGATTTGGCATAAGTAATGTTGGGATGTCTACCATAATGCGAACTATTGCAGACTATATCCTTGCTCTACACTTGAAACCCAAGATGCCACGGTCGCGAAAGAGGCGCGCGAAATCTCGGACTCTGTGGGGATGGGCTATAAGATTTTTCATGCATGTCCATGTGATAAAACCCTATACTACGGAGAGGATTCGCGTCTCACCAAGTGCCCAAAGTGCAAGAAAGACCGATATCGGGATGATGTCCAAGGGAAAAAAAGTACCACGCAAGGTATAAGCGCCATTCCCCCTCGCATAGAAATTATTTTCTTTAATCTTCTCAAAGCATGTAAAGTGTATTCCACAAAGTTTAGGGTTTAGAGAGTAGTACTCATGCAAGATCTGGTTGTGGTTTTGGAAGGAGTGAGTGAGGAGTGGAAAGAGCGACGTTCGGTTTTGACCATTCACGCCCAAATGAGGGAGAGGCTGCATAAAGGGAAAGGCATAAGGGTGTTGTATTATGTGTGCTAATGGGATGATTACATGTGGGGGACGTGGGGTATTTCATCCTAGAAAATGCATTACTTTCCGATCATCCCGCGATTGAGGGCACAGTACCGAAGCCCCGAATTGGCCAGATTCATGAGATGACACGCCTCGCATTGGAGCCCCCCGGGAAAGGTGTGCGGGCCACAAGATTCACAAGCATGGAGGCATATTGAAGAGATGTGGCCTTTTCTCTTGGAAGACCCACGACATGTCCACCTCGGCTTCTCGTCGAATGGGGTCAACCCATTCTCTGTCCAGTCATGTAGTCATTCCACTTGGCCGGTGACCATGGTGAATTACAACATCTCTCCATATCTTTCAATTAAAAAAGACCATATCATGTTGGCTGCCATTGTGCTAGGTGAGTGTACTCATTTCATGTTTATTATTGCCTTGGAGTTTACATTAAACTCCCGATCTCCGACGCAATTCGGATGCAAGATTGATGAGTGACATAATCATGGAGTAAGACGTGTAATTCATTTTGTAGTATAATTTGCATATTGGTGGAGCATTGAAACAATGACGTGAATGTCTCATAGGGAAAAAAACAAGTGGCAAACATGGACACATACTTGCGAGCTCTTGTTTTCAGATGAGACACATCTTGCTTTGGACAATGCATGATTATCCAGGTATATTATGTTCCCCATGAACAACCCGAGTACATTCACTTGTCAATGCCAGATAATATCGATGATGATTGGGATTGATTGAAGTAGCGACGACAGTCTTGTGCACCGTAGTGGGGTAGATGGCATTATGGACCATGCACATGACAACTTTTTGTTTTTGCTAATGTGGCGGGATGTGTAGTACATGACTAACTGTTTGCTCGGGGCTAAGCACCAAAGGGTACCATGCATGCTTGCATTGTGGCGATGATCTTGATGCACATAGTTCCCGCCATCTTCACAAGATGGTGTATCCCAACTAACGTAAATTTCTTCCTATGAGCCATCGATGGAGAAGAAGAGAAAAACATTTGTTTGATGGCAAAGAGGAAGTACGTCCCCCCCCCTATGACACCGTCCAGGCAGTTTTGGGAGGACCGATGGAAGGAGGCCCATGCGGGCACGGACGGTGAAGTGGACGTGCCCCGCATGAAACAACTTTCAATCTTCTACGAGTTGTCATATTGGGCGGTACATATTCCACAAAAACACCGTCAATATCCTTATGCATGCATGTTATATTGCACATTTGGTATGCGTTGCATTGTCACTTTCACGTAAAAAAAATTGTGTAAGTATTTGTGGGTGGGGATATATGTAGGACCTGAAGATTCGTCATCTTCTAGATCCCATGCATATTGAGACGAATGTCTGCTCGTCCCTTTTTCGGGTTCTTCATGACACGCCGGCAAAGAAGGGAGTGGCTGCAAAAAGAGATTCTCTCGGTGTTAGAAAGAAGCTTGAGGAGCAGGGTCGCATGCGCCATCTATGGGCCGAAGAAAATGGTGTGGACCCAAAGGGTGTTGTACGGTGGAATATAGGCGCGCACCTTGGCAATGGACAAAGGAAGAATAATAGAAAGTGATAGCCACCATAAGTGTTGTCCGAACACCAACTGGTTATGGGTCATCCCTCCATACGAAGTTCAGCGAAGAAGATGGGGTCCATGGTTTGAAGTCTCATGACTACCACAATCTATTGCAAGCCATCTTGCCTATTGCAGTACGTGGGACATTGACTTCCGAGGTTCATGAGATAATCTATAGATTGGGAAGCTTATTCCGGTGGATTTGCTCCAAAGAGTTGGAGGAAACGGATTTTCCACGCATGAAGAAAGAGGCGGCGGAGGTAATGTGTATGTTGGAGATGCACTTTCTTCCCTCCTTCTTTGACATCCAAGTGCACTTAGTAGTGCACTTAGTAGAAGAGGCTTCGATTGTCGGCCCCGTTCATTCTCGGTGGATGTACTTCCTTGAGCATTATATGAAGACTTTGAAAGGATTTGTAAAACAAATAGCGCATCCGGAGGGTAGCATGGCGGAGGGGTATACGTTGCAAGAAGTTATGTTCTATTGCACGGAGTACATGGCAAGGGTGGATGAGGAAGCCCCTCAGATGTGGAAGGAAGAGGAGGATGCACGAACCAATGACATCGTTCTGCCCAAAAAATCGAAGAGGGTAAAATTGTCGACCTTGGTGATTGAGCAAGCGCATGACTTTATACTGAAGAATACCCCATCCATACATGAGTGGGAGACAAGATACAATAATCTTGTTTAGCAACGAGAGGAGGAGACGCTTGCATAGAGGCGAAACCATCCAAGGCCGGTTATTAGACGCCCACGACGAGGAGCGGGCCGCCAGAATGTTCCTTCACAAAATTTGCCCATGGAATTGCAGCCTCTAAGTTCATTCCAACAATGGCTTCGGACTTCAGTTTATGACGTCGTTGCTCAAGGAGAGGTGGTTTCAGATTTGGTGCAAGACATTGGAAGGGGCCCCTCTCAATTCGCGACCTCATACACGGCGGTTTGGGTTCACGGTCGTCATTTCCACAATCGTGCTCTTGACATGAAGCGCAAAACAACCTTTGATTCTGGCTTGTATGCCACATATTGGCAAGACTCCGTGTGGGGCAAGAGAAATACACGACCTGCTATGAGCAAACTTGAGTACATTGGAGAGCTTGAGAGCATACTCCAACTTCAGTATACAAGTACCGACCTATTCTCTTCAAGGGAAGGTGGTTCCAGCCACATCTTGTGGGGCCCTCCGCAACACTAATGCAAGATGATTATGGTTTCATGCGCGTCAATGCAGATAGGCTCAACCCTACTCATCGTCCCTCCGCTGAGCCTTTTTCACGGCCTTCAGACATGGAGCAAGTTTTTTCTCCGATGACAAAACAAGAGGGGGGAATTGGAAGGTGGTTGTGCATGCTCAACTAAGATGAAGACATATCTATCATGGTCTCGGATCTCCATGGGGTGAGGCAATTGCGGTGGATGGAGAGACTGGTCATAATGATGCTGAAGATGGAGATTGGGTAGAGGGGGTAGAAGAGGATGATGACGCCCCGGACAATGCATCCCGGACCCTATATGATGAAGCTCCAAAAGATACGGATGTTGGAGAAGGAGACGAAGACACGGCCATTGACAACAAGGTGGAGGATGATTCGGAGGTGCATTTTGAGGGTCGGGCCATTTATGACGATGACTATGATGACCAAGAAGACTTGCAGCTTGATGAGGATGAAAAAAGCTCCAGATGATGATGTTCAAGTTGATTAGACACAAAATCAAAGCTGCATAACAATTCTCGCACCAAACTGTACCCATCCTTTCGATTGATTGTACATGTACATGCATATTGTAGCTTATTTCTATGATTGATCAAATATGGCTGTGGCTGGTAGTCTTTCAAGAAAGAAGGTAGAGACAATGAATATGTTGGAGCAATACATACGAATGTGGTATCAAGAGAATTATCAAAATGAATGTCACAATCTACAAGAAGGTCCACAACAACAAGCTAAACCATAAAGAAAAACAAACACCCTACCCCAGTACCATATGGAAAAAAATAAAATAAAAAATAAAATAAAAAACTAAGAACCCCCAAAGGCCCTAAACCTAAACCTAGAAAGCCCTGCCGTCGCTGCCTGGGACCCCCACACGTCGCAAACTGCGACGCATTTTTTTGGATTTATGAGGCCGGGGGTCGCAAACGGCGACGGCAAGCCGTCGCAAACTTCGACCTGTTTTTTTTTGTTTTGAAAGAATAGGGCAGCCGGCCTGTTTGCGACTTCCGGCCGTCGTAAAGGCCTTTTGCCATTCATGCCACCATGTGACGGCCTGGCGTCGCAAATAAGGGTTGCGATGAAAGAAAGGGCAAGAAAGGGCTGCCTTCTGCACTTCGCTGGGGGGCGACGCGTGGGCGTCGCACGGAAGGGCTATCTTCTGCACCCGTGCAACGGCTAGGCGTCGCCGCCTGGCCCGGCGCCAGGTGGTGACCCACGGGGTTTGGTTGCGACGGCCCGGCGTCGCAAAAAGGCTCCGCGGGGCTGGCGTTGCACGCTTAGCGCCGCGCGGGGCGTGGGGACGCGGCTAGCATCGCAAACCCCCCCCCCCCCCCCCATGTGCTGTAGTGTTTCCTCCCTCTTCCTTTCCTCCTCTTTCCACCTCATTGCGGCCTCTTTTGAAGCCTCCCTCTTCTCCCAAGGTGAGGAGGAACCCACCCCCTTCTGAGCCCCCCCCCTTATAAGCCCTCTTAGCTGTAGAAGAAGGGAAAAATGCATTGGCGGTGGGGCTAAGATCAAGTTGCCCATACCTGGCGCCAGATCTGAGAATGCGCTCCCCCGTGTAAAAGTCAGGGCCCTCCATCAGCCCATGCGGTGGCGTCCCAGCCGGAACATTGGGTGCACAATCCTCAAGTGGAGGCTCATCCCCAGCCTCTTTCGAGGGCGTGGAGGCCTCGACGGCCTTACGGCTTGGTCCTCTCACATAGCCGCCTATAGGGCTGGTGAGTTTTACCAAGTGGACCGTGTCACACGGTCGTCAATGACGGGAGCGTTGTCAGGCTTCCCTACCTTAGCGGCAGGCGATTTCTGCTCCTTCGGCGGCGCCTTTTCCTTGTCCTTCGCTGGCGCCTTCTCCTTGTCCTTCGGCGGCCCCTTCTCCTTGTCTTTTGCCATTACTACTAGCTTATCCCTGCGCCCACAACACTACTACCGTGTGATTTCACATGCCAAAAACAAACAAGGCCTGGCCCTCCCCCTTCCCCTCTCTCCCTCTCCCTCTATCTTTATGTCCTTCTCCATCTCCCCTTTTCTCTCTCTGCTGATAAGCAAAAAAAGAAAAGAGGGGGGAGGTGCTGAGAGCACCAGCACTTGTTGTTGCTGTCAGCCCCCCATCATTCCAAAAAGCTAAAAAAAAAAAGTGGGGGGCACTGAGAGCAACAGCAGCAAGTACTTGCTGCTGCAGCTCTCATCGCCCCCCACCATTGCCAAAACCAAAAAATGAAAGGTCGGAGGGGGCTAAGACCAGCAGCAGCAAGCTGCTCTCAGCACCCCCCACCATTCCAAAAATAAAAAACGAAAAGGTGGGGGGGAGGGGGAAGTGACTGAGTAGCAGCAGCTGCTAAGTCACCCCCCCCCCCCCCCCCCAACCTTCTTTTTTATTTTTCTTCCCTCATCTCTCCCACTCTCTCCCTCTCTCCCTCTTTTCCCTCATCTCTCCCTCTGTCTCCCTCTCTCCCTCTGTCTCCCTCTCTCCCTCTGTCTCCCTCTGTCCCATCAAGATGTGGAGAGAGAGGGACTGTTGAGGGGGGGGGGAAAAAAAACGGTGGTGGGGGGGGAGTGACTGGAGCAGCTGCCCACCCCCACCTTTTTTTTTTTTTTTTTTTCCCCTCAACAGTCCCTCTCTCCCTCTCTCTCCCTCTCTCCCATCACGATGTGGAGAGAGAGCCTGGAGAGAGGGAAAGAGAGGGAGTGATGAGGGAAAAATAAAAAATAAAAAAATGGTGGGGGGAGAGTGACTGAGCAGCAGCTGCTCAGTCACTCCCCCCCTCCCACCTTCTTTTTTATTTTTTTTCCCTCTCTCTCCCTCTCTCGCTCTGTCCCCCCACCATCTTTTTTTGGTTTTTCTTTTTTTTTTTCTTTTTTTTTCATCTCCCTCTCTGCCTTTGTCCCTCTCTCTCCCTCTTTTCCCTCATCTCTCCCTCTATCCCATGAAGATGTGGCGGGAGAGGGAGAGAGAGGGACTGTTCAGGGAGAAAAAATAAATAAAAATAAAAAATGTTGGGGGGATTGGGGGAGAGTGACTGAGCAGCAGCCGCTGCTCAGTCACTCCCCCACCGCCCCACCTTTTGTTTTTCTTTTTTTTCCCTCAACAGTCCCTCTCTCTCCTTTGCTCTCTCTGTCCCTCTCTCCTTCTGTCCCTCTCTCTCCATCTTCCCCTCATCTCTCCCACTGTCCCATCAGGATGTGGAGAGAGAGAGAGAGAGAGAGAGAGAGAGAGTGATGAGGGAAAAAACAAAAAAAAAACAGGTGGAGGGGGGGGAGTGACTGAGCAGCAGCAGCTCTGAAGGTGCTGCTGAACTGCTGCTGCTCAGTCACTCCCCCCTTCCCCACTTTTTCTTTTCTTTTCTTTCCCTCGTCTCTCCCTCTCTCCCTTTTTTCCTTCATCTCTCCATCTCTCTCCCTCTGCTACCTAGGTCTATGGAATTGTTATCCCGACTTCCATATTTTTTGTGCTTAAAATCTGGGTTGCAGGGAGAACCAGATGAATTTCATCATGGTTTCATCCATTTTACCTTGGCACGTATCTGATTTTTCATTACTGCCTATGATTTTTCAGTATAGCCTACCTTGATTTCATCCAGCCTATACCATAGCTGTGATGTGTTGAACCTTGGTGTAATTTCACGATTTTTCTCATCCTACCTTGATGGAAATTGGAATCTGTCCGCCGGGTTCAAGGCTATGCTGGATGAAATTCATCCGGACAATAGATGACTGTTGTGGCAAGACAAGGTAAGGTCCGTGTGCAACCCTATTTCTGCCTATAAAATCATGTGCAAACGAAATGCAGTTTTTCGTCTCTAAAACACATAGATGTGTTCAATACTTGAATGACCCATTGAATGAACTTGGTTCAAGTTCATATTTGGTCCACACGCACTTAAGTATGTCCAAATCACATATGCAAAGTCTCAAAAGATAAGCAACATTAAGAAATATGCTCATCAACAATGCATGAACTTGAAGAGAACTCAACCTTGGAGTGCAAATGAGGGAAGAAAATATGGTTTTGGGTGCAGATGATGTCTGTTCACTGCCAAATTTTGCATGTACATTGCACATGTTGTCGTTAAGCATATGGTTTAAGAATAGAATAAATTTATTTCCTCAACAGACTCTGGAATGTAAAGACGCTGCAAGCTTTCCCCGTGATACAACAAAGACGAAAATGGATTTGGAAAACTAGGAAGTTTTGGCACTAAGTTGTTTTCTGAATTGACAGAGACATTGGTTGGAGATGAAATGCATGGAGAATGCTTGCATTGTTTTTTCGCACTGTCTCCATAGAAGGCCAACGATCGTTGAAGCTTTTAATTGCGTAATAATTGATGAAGATGCACAACAAGTAGAAGTAAAGACTAATATTATCACCTAGATGAAAGAACTAAAGCAAATCATTCTTGTTGGAGATCACTCGGTGTATAAAACTTTGGCCTTATTTCAAAATCAACATCAAATCAAACTTCAAATCAACAAATCATCAAATCAAATCATGAGTTGCACTCCAGTTGCACATCGTTGCATTTATGGGAGTTGTTTGGCATAATCACCTAAGTCGTAGCTAGCAGACATCCACTGTCAGGAGACAACATTGACATCTAGATACATCAGATAACTTATAGAGAACCTCCGATTATGTGCATGCTAAACTTCTTTGGTGGCATCCTCGATTCCTTGACGAATTCGAAAGATTTTGTAACAGAATGACGCAATTGCAATCGGCCCCAAATACTCTTTGTCACAGAAAAACGCGCGCACATGCTTAGGTAGGATGGTAGAGAGAAGCACAACCTCGGATGATTTCGCTTTGTATATCGGATGAGATCTCATTAACATTTCCACCTCCATGTGATTTACATAGCGTAGAGTCTTGGTGTCAATTTGCATCACTTGCTCCAATTGCACGTCGTTGCCTTTGTGGAAGTTGTTTGACATAATTACCTAAGTCGTAGCAGGCATCCAATGTTAGGCGACAACGTTGACATGTAGATACATCAGATAACTTCTAGGGAACCTTGGACTAGACGCATACTAAACTTCTTTGGTGGCATCCTCGATTCCTTGACAAATTCGAAAGGTAGACAATCTCATCGAAAAAATCCAAGAGTTTGAGAAAGCACCTCGGAATCTAAAAAAGGAGAGAGACAGACAACTGGGTTCTCCCTCCCCTCGAATGTCATCACAAGAAATTCGCGCACATGCTCAGGTAGGATGGTAGAGATAAGCACAACATCGGATGATTTTGCTTTGTAAAAAGCTTTGGCTTTATTTCAAGATCGTGGTTGCTGCGAAAGAAGAGCATTTTGTGAACGAGTTTGTTGCAGTGGAAGAACAAGGGCCATAATTTACGCACATTTCAATATGTAGAGGTTGCTTGGTTACATTGCACTAATTTAAACCAGGATCGTCAAAAAGAAAGAACAATGTTGGTTGAACAATGCTCACAACTACGAACAGTTCCAAACTATCATTAGAGTATCTCATGTTAGAGATGCAAGAAAGACGAGAGAATGACTTAATGAGAATGACAAGAGAATGACTCACATGCTTAATGACTGCGTGTGCAATGTGCGTGCAAAATTTGGCAGTGAACAAAAGTTATCTGGACCCAAAACCATATTTTCCTCCATCATTTGCTCTCCAAGGTTGAGTTTTCTTCAACTTCATGCAGGGCCTACAACGTCAGGGGTGAATATTTCTTCTCGATGCTCGTCATTTGCAACTTTACATATGTGATATGAACATACTTAAGCACATGTGGACCAAATACGAGCTTGAACCAAGTTCAGTCAATAGATCATTCGAGATTTCAACGAAACTACGTGTCGTGGAGACTAAATATTGTGTTTCGTCTGCACATAATTTTTTTTGAATTCCACTTTCAAGCCATATGTTTAATGACAACATATGTAATGTACGTGCAAAAATTGGGAGTAAATAAAAGTCATCTGGACCCAAAACCGTATTTTCTTCCCTCATTTGTACTCCAAAGTTAAGTTCTCTACAACTTCATGCACTCTTCATAGAGAGTCTAAAAAAGTGAGCAAAGATTTTTTTTTGTTTTTTTTGTTTTTGTTTTTGTCCAATATTTTGCACAGATGTAGTGGTGCAAGGGTTGAATTCACAAAACAAATTTGGGTAAAACAAAAATCATTACATACCAGAAATCCCCAATCCTAGACCCCCAGGCTGAGGGTACTGCGACATTCCATCGACGTTCAGGAGTCGCAACGTCACCATTTCCCCGTGGACGCCCAGCTCGACGGGGTAGTGCGATGTCCCGTCGTCGCTAGGACGGCCTAGCGACGCTCCAGCAGGGCCGCGACGTTGGGGAGTCGCAAGGATGTCATTTCCTCGCGGGGGTTGCGACCGCTAGAAATCGCCCATCAGTGGTAATGCGACGGGTCTGCGACGTCCGGGAGTCACATAGATGCCCTATTTAGTGTCTCTTTGCAAAGGTCATGGCAGAGGCCAGGGTCAATTGATCCCCTTTTTCCAATCTTTATAGTGCTCCTCTCTCTTGTTGTATAACAGGGCCAGAGTTCTTTCTACCACCATTGGTGCCGATCCCAGCAAACTTGACGGCCGCCGCCACATCCTCCTCCTCATCCCCTCAGGTGGGATGATGATTTTTTGCACATGCACATGATTTTGTTTTATTCCGTTCCCAAGCCATATGCTTAATGACAACGTTTGCAATGCGTGTGCAAATTTTGGGAGTAAACAAAATCATTTGGACTGAAAACCATATTTTCTTCCTTCATTTGCACTCCCAAGTTGAGTTCTTTTCAACTTCATGCACTCTCCATAGAGAATTCCGCAATAGTAAGTGAAGGATTTTTTTTGTTTTTTTTTTGTTTTTTTGTTTGGTCCAATTTTTTCCATGGATGTAGTGGTCTGGGGTTTGCATTCACAAAACAAAATAGAGCTAAAACAAAAATCATTACGTAGGACAAATCCGCAATCATAGATATTGTAAATGTAGGGGGTTGCGACCTCCAGGGGTCGCCTTGCGACAGCATTGCGATGCCCCAACAAGTTTGCGACGGTGAGGAATCGCAATATCGTCTTTTCTGTGTCTTTGCAAAGGTCATGGCAGAGGCCAAGCTGAATGGATCCATTGTTGCAAATCTTTTTAGTCCTCCTTCTGTGCTACAATTATAACAGGTCTATCTTGCATGGGAGACCATGATCAACCCGGGCGGCCTTATTGTTAAAGACAAAGGGCAGGAAGAGGGGGTGGGGACACTAGGAAAGGAAAAAAGAAGGGCCATGGGACTAGAGGGTTGAGGGTAGATTGCTTTGGCAATGGCTTGAGCAACATTGTCGTCTTTCACACCTATTTCGAAGATTCTTTCTGTTGCATCGAGATCATGGTAACCAAATCGATTGAAGGGTTTCCAGGGGTAAGTCTTGGTCAACACTTGTAGAATAAGAACCATAACTTTCAACGTTCTTGCCCTCGTACAAAAACTCAACAATCCTAGAGTCACTTTTCGAGTTACAACTTCACTAGAATCATTCCTAGATCGCCACACCTACAAAGGATTTTTTTCATGGATTTTTCATTAATCAATCATAGAAATAAGCTACATGCATGTACATGTACAATCAATCGAAGGGATGGGTACAATTCTGTGCGAGAATTATTATGTAGCTTTGATTACGTGTCTAATTAACTTGAACATCATCATCCGGAGCTTCTTCGTCCTCATCAAGCTGCAAATCTTCTTGCTCATCAGAGTCATTGTCATAAATGGCTTGGTCATCAAAAGGCACATCTGAATCATCTTCCACCTCGGTTTCAATGACCATGTCTTCATCTTCTTCTCCAACATCCGCATCTAATGGAGCCTCATCATATAGGGTCCGGGATGCATTGTCCGGGGCGTCATCATTCTCTTGTACCCCCTCTATCCAACCTTGGCCAACATCAGCGTCATCATCACTAGTCTCTTCCTCCTCCGCATCTACCTCGCCCCATGTAGATCCCCGACCATGATAGATAAGTCTTCCTCTTGGCTGAGCATGCACAACCACCTTCCAATTTCCTGATCCGGAGAAGAAAGCTTGCTCCATGTCTGAAGGCCATGAAAAAGGCTCTTCGGAGGGACGATGAGTAGACTCGAGCCTATCTGTATTGACGCGCATGAAACCACACTCGTCTTCCACTATTGTTGCGGATGGCCCCACAAAATGTGGCTGGAACCACCTTGCCTTGAAGATAAGAGGCTGGTGCCTTGTATACTGAAGTTGAAGTATGTTCTCAAACTTTCCAAAGTAGTTGTGTATGCTCATGGTAGGTCGTGTATCTCCCCTGCCCCACACGGAGTCTTGCCAATATGAGGCACACAAGCCAGAATCAAACGTTGTTTTGCGCTTCATGTCAAGAGCATGAATGCGGAAATGACGACCATGAACCCAAACCGTTGTGTATGAGGTCGCAAATTGAGAGGGGCCCCTTGCAATGTCTTGCATCAAATCTGAAACCATCTCACCTTTCACAATGCTATTTTCTACTTCAGTCCGAAGCCAATGGCGGAATGAACTTAGAGGCTGCAATTCCATGGGCAATTCTTGTGAAGGCACATTCCTATGCCGACCCCTTGCTCGCGGAGTGTGTGTAGTCGCCCTTGCATGGTTCCGCCTCCACGCAACCGTCTCCTCCTGTCGGTGCTGAACAAGGTTATTGTATCTTGCCTCCCACTCATGTATGGATATGGTGTTCTTCAGTATGAACTCATGCGTTTGGTTAATCACTATGATGGGTAATTTTACCCTCTTTGAATTTTTGGGCAAAACGATGTCTTTGGTTCGTACATCCTCATCTTCCTTCCACATCGGAGGGGCTTCATTATCCACCCTTGCCAATTACTCCATGTAGTAGAACATAACCTCTTGCAATGTATACCCCTCTGCCATGCTACCCTCCGGGTGTGCCATTTGTCTTACATGTGCTTTCAAAGTCTTCATGTATCGCTCAAGGTAGTACATCCACCGAGAATGAACGGGGCCGGCAATTGAAGCCTCTTCTACTAAGTGCACTACCAAGTGCATTTGGATGTCAAAGAAGGAAGGTGCATCTCCAACATACACATGACCACCGCCGCCTCCTTTTTCATGTGTGGAAAGTCCGCTTCCTCCAGCTCTTTAGAGCAAATCCACCGGAACAATGCTCCCAGTCTATAGACTGTCTCGCAAACCTTGGGAGTCAATGACCTACGTACTGCAATGGGCAAGATGTCTTCCTAGTTGCAAATTTGGACGTGACGTGGCGTTGACGCGTCATCGTCACGTCCGATGTCAGCGACGGACGTGCGTCACGTCACGTCATAAACTGACGTTACTGTACATAAATATGTTTATTTTTTTTATTTTAATATTGACTATTTACTATGAGAACCGACGTGACAACCGATGTGGCCTCATTACGTGGACTTCATTAATTATCTGTAAAATTCATATATTATGATTTATATTGTCAATCATGCGACCGTCAGCAAAGGTTGGTCGGACAATTTTATTTATATCGTGAGATGTGGACGCAGTTGAACAAATATTTCCGTCTAGGAATATGGAGCTAAATGCAATCACGGATGATGTGGGCGACTCCTCATTTTCTGCAAGGGTGACGGCAAGACGGAGATGGACCTTCGACGGATAGCGAGCAATGCGCCGTTTCATTTTGTGAAGAGGAAGTGGACCTGCATGAATGCCCTCCCGCTCCTGACAGGCGACAAGCAGCAGCCACAGGTAGCCCAAAACACCACCTCCTTGCGTCGTTCATCATGTTCCATTCCCTGTCAATGTGGGAAGTCTGCACAGACTTCCCAAATCTTGTCGCGGGGGCTTTTTCAAATCCGACAACCTCCACTGTGCAGTGGAGGTTATCATTTGTCTGTACAATGACCATATAAGTTTGTTTGGACAGGTTCATGGAGATGTTGCCGATGCCAACTTCTCGTTGGGACCTCCATTGAAATCCTCCATATCAGAAATTCGTCGACAGAGGGACAACATTCACACTACTGTTGAGATTTCTGTCATCGACGGTGAAGCATCATCCAGACACTTCGATACAATTGCACGACCCTCTTCTTCAGTCAATTCCTGAAAAGAATGTTCCATCGCAAGATTGTTTAGGATTGAATGTCGAAGGTGGAAGCCATCCTGACAAATGTGAAGGGGATTTCGTGGACCTCACTCTACAATCCTCACCCTCCATGTTAAGTGTCAAGTGTTTGAAATCTACCTCGAGAATGTTAGCCATTGAGGATGCGGCTGAGGTTGTGGCTCCACAACACACTGTTGCCTTTCTTCCCTCCTTCTCTCCCCAGCACGAGGGTTGGACAGCCCAAATCAGGAGGAGTCAGGTAAAATTACTTATATCTGAATTTTTACTCGTCATTTTGTTTTTCTTAGTACTGGGTTTGATGTTCTTGTTTTATTCCAGGCCAGAAAATCTGCGAATTATGACATTTCTGTCAAACGACGTCTTCATTGGAATTCTGTTGCGAGGTAATCCCTTCGTTACGTGTGAATTCCATTCAGGATATGGAGTGCTCAAGGGACAATTTCCATTCCGCCCCTTCTCCGCAATCCTTTGGACGAGGACATGGACGAAACAATTGCAACTTCTGGGCTTCCCGACCCTGCAGTGTTGGCGCAATGTTTTGCATCGAGGAAGCGGAATAGAGCCCCCAAACCATTTCCATCTCTTTTACAAATCGGTTCCACCGGAGAGAAGTCTGTCTTCAGAGACAAAGCAGACTCGAGGAAGAAAAAGAATACCTCGGACATATCGGGGTCTCGTCAAAACACGTCCGTCGGGATCCCAAGTCCGCCAACGAGACTTTCCAATAAGACGACATCGGTAGTATTCGATATCATTTCTCCACTTTCTTCTCTTTTCTGTTCGTTTGGTTCTGCACTAATTAACTCCATCTTTTCTCAACAGACGGGGATGCATCACGACACCTTCATCAATTTCCCTCCGTACAAGGTACTTTCTTGAACCTCCACTTGGCAGTCGACGTTCCTCTTCTTCCCAATATTAACCCTCTTCTCGAAACATTCCAACCCACAACACGTACAGGATTTTGCCACTTTTTGCACAATCGTGTTGATCTTCCATACACTCAATCATTCTGGGTCATGTGTATTAGTGTGCTTTGACCCTGAAACGAAATTTCTCTTTAAACAGTTCTCCGCCGGTTGGGGGTGGAAGGTAACAGAGGAGTCCGTTGACACTCAAAATTAACAACATCTGTTTCCTCTTCCCCGCTGTTGCATATAAAGGATGAGAGACAAAGTTATCTTGAGCAAGTAATCACACACTGACATTAGTGTTTCTGCCATGAAAATAATAGGACCCAAAAAAGATGTCACAAACTGTTTTCCAGCACATATGATACAATCGATCCAAATTTAGGATATCGAGTTCAGTATAAAACCACACACACATTATATCATTGGAAAGCCTTTGAAATTCTTGTCATGCCCATATATATTTTTTTGTGATTTGATAATTTAAGGGGTCCTAAAGGAATCTTGAATAGCACAAGGTTCAAATGTCCCAAAATGTTGTAGTCCTTTAGGACTCATTTTCACACCCATAACATGTGAAGGTCCTATCAGGGATTTTCATGTGCTTATGTAAGGTATTGAAGAATGCAAAAATGACAGTAGATGTCGCGGCCCTTTGCCTTGAGGGCAGGGGGTCGGGACACATGAGGGGCTGCCCCTGTGGTGGGGGCAGCGGCAGCGATAGGTATGGGGGGCTGAAGCACCCTTGAGTGCCCAAGGCACTCAAGGAGGCGGAGGCGCTCACTAGGTGGAGCCCCGCACACCGGGTTGCGCTGGGGGTGGCTCCACAAGGGGTGGTGGTAGCTTAGCGGGACTTAGTGGGGGTGGCATAGGACTCACCATGGGGGCGGAGACCTCGTGGTGGGAGTCGTGGGGAGTCTTGGGACTCATCACGGTCCATAGGGGCCGTGGTGAGTGGGCCAAGACTCACCGCGACTCATCACCGGGAGTCGAGGGTTTTCGTGGTGGTTCGCCATAAAATGGCATGGCTGGTTGTGAAACCCCCGCGGACAGCTACAGAAGTATATATAGGGAGTAGTAACCCCGAGAACGGTGCAAGCCCGTTGGTGACCAAAAACTAGTGAGTAAGCGAGCGAGCCGGAAAGCGACCAAAGAGTGGGGAGCTGTTCCGGACTGCCAACTACCAAAGGGAATTCCCGCTGGTTCCAAATCGGTGGAGGGTTCTTTGGGAGTTCAAAGGGGGACCGTTATGCCCCGGTGAGCAGCCGAAGCTCCAAGTTGGTCTGGCGGCCAGGTTGGGAGTTAGGCGCGCGCATCAGGCTAGCAACTATGACCTGAAGGGGAGCTTACCGAAGTGAGGTGCGCGACAATAGACCTGCATTTGAACATAATTCTTTCACCAAAAGTGTTTAGCTACTGAGAAATAAGAAGGCCATGTCCTTGAAATGGCTACAAGGTCCTCCAATTTTGAATTTGAGGCCAAAATGAGTTCTTACAAATAGTATATAATTCATTATAAATTGTTTTAAAATTAAAAATATATCAAATAAACTCCTAAAAATTATATGAGCATCTGCAGCACTGAAGTATGCATCAAACACACCAAACCCGGCTTGGATGCGATGAGGGGAAACAAATGGTGACAAACGGAAGTCAAGTTAATATCGTAAACTCAAAATTAGCGGTGTACGACCAAAATTGGAGGTGTACAAAAGGGTGTACGAGCATCCGATGGATGGGGTTGAGGTGCCTAGTATCATCTGTCAATTTCATCACGTTTTCATCGCAACATGTCATGTCCAGACACCGCGGTGTAACACGCCAGCAGTCAAAATTTAGTCATTTTCAGGAGTGTCAGTGGTACACATTAGCATGCTTTCACCCTTCAGGAATGTGACACTTCAAGTTCTTGACAGACCGTTTGTGGTGCCTCGGCCTGGAGTCTTGGAGTTTCTAAACCTTGCATTGAAGCATTTTCACGTGGCCATTTGGTCATGCGCTGATAGAGGTGTTCTTTGTAGGATGTTGGAGAGTTTCGTCCCCATCAAAATAGCGAAGAAGTTTTGCTTCATATGGTCTGCTGAGGATTGCAAAGATACCACCTATTATATCAGGCCCGGGGTGAAATATCTCATGAAGGATATTCGCAGTGTTATTGCCAAGTACCTTGGTAGACCGTTTGCTACGCATAGGCAAATATTTCTTGTAGATGATGAGCCATCAAAGGGCCTGCGAAACCCACAAAATACTGGGTTCTTCTCTTTCTCATTCAAGCCATCACCAAACGGCTTGCGTGACCGGGATGATATGACAAAGGCAATGTGGCCATATATATCGGAGATGGCTGGAGCTTCAACAGTCGTTGATTACATTAGCGAGAACCGGGCAAAGTGTTCTCATTAGCCTATTGGTCGAGACCAGTGTTGGGTGGTTACCCGCCTGGGCCCCAGGTAACCGCCGGTTCCGGTTCCGTGGAACTGGACCGGAACCGGACCCGCCTGTGCAGAACCGGAACCGGAACCGGAAATTGGGGATTGTGTGGGAACCGGAACCGGTGGTTCCAGCTACGACCACATGTGTGGGAACCAGGTTTGGGGTTTAGGGTTCCGGTTCCGGTTCCGGTTCCACCCGTGGGCTGTAGCCCTAAGTGTCTCTACGTCTCTAGTCTCTACGTCCCCAGAACGCGGCCCGAGCTCGGATTGGCATCCGGCCCCCACAGTGGGACGACCGTCTCGCAAGTTACGCACACTGGTGGGCCGTTGAAAGACGAGAGTATGGCGATTGCCAACTCCAGCACTCGGGAGGGCCATACGGAGAAAACATTTTCTGGGGATTAGGCAAGAGTTGGCAGCCTTCGGACGCCGCGAATGAATGGGTGAATGAGGGGAAATGGTACGACTATTCCAGGTGCTCATTACATTGATCCAATTCTCCTTCCAAATGGCTCTTGCAATCTGAGAATCCCTCCGGCATGTCTCTGTTGCTTGGTACTACCCTCAGGTAGCTTGGTGGGAGGGTACAGATCTATAATTGCTGCCCATTTGTCCCCTTCCTTGGAATAATGATCATCAACTCTTGTGCAGCCAGCAGGGTTCACAAGCTTTGGCTCACATGAAACATCTTTCCCTGTTTGATTTTCCAGCTCCCTGTTGCCATCCTGGCTTCCTTGTCCTTGCTTAGATTCTTCATGGGACATACTCCCCTTTATGGTTGGATCATGCAAAAAGACCTTTTCCTCAACCCTGCCTTCTTTGTCAAATCTTTTCGTTTGGTATTCACTATGATGCCTTGACTCCTTGGCCTGAGGACTGCTTCTCCACTGTGATATAGTCAATTCATCAATCAACACCATATCTGCCAGTTCCTCTAGTGGTTTGGCTGTGTCACAATCAAATCCGTAGGCCGCAGGGTAGTCGCACTCTTGATGGCTGATACTCAATGTCCTCTTGATTTGTGTCTTGTTCTAAATGCACACCCGTAGAGGACCTTGGGATTTGCACAGGAGCTTGTAATCGAGGTGGGCACTCTTCATTGATGCCTGTTTGATTCTCTGTTGAACAAATGATATCAACCAGGATTGCTTCTTCCATATCACAAAACACATCTACAATTTTTGTGGCAAGGGTACTCATATTTGTGAACTCCATCATTCTGCTGCTCCCTGACCCATTTTGTCCCAACATTTCACAGCATGAAAGTTTCATTTCACATGTTTTCGCTTGGAGCCCCAATCGGTGATTCCTTTCACTTCGGATCTGAGTTTGACTCGATGGACATGTAGTGCGATGCTCCTCTTGCTAACCTGTGTTGTTCAATTTAAGACCTTCAGGATACATTACAGAGACTTCGCTTGTTGGTGACTTCACCCTAAAACAACTCGGTGTAGTACTTCAGTGATTTGCTCCTGACTTAACTCCAATTCTTGCTTCTACTACAGAGCCTGTGGGCATTACACTCAAATCGCCTGGCGCAGAACTACCAGGGTTTGATGTACGAGACAAAGTATGCAGTGACGGCAGCATCTTCATGACCTGCAACTACTACCCGCCTAGTAACTGGGTGGGGCAGAGGCCTTACTAGGCAGCTGCAAGAAGTGTAATCTTTCTCTTTCTCTTCAGGACTCTCTCTTCCGATCAACATAATAACCACATTGCCTCACACATCTATGCCATATTGTATACTGCAATCCTTCATTGGGCCGGCCTTGTGTGATCTATCTCCAGGGAGAGCGACCTCCGACCTGATATCCATGATGTTACAGACTCCCGTGTTTGGGCTTAGAGTTATCAACCGGAGCTGTAACACGAGTTCTTCAACTTTAGCCTCAGTGTAATCTGTGCTGAGCGCCAATCCTGGACCCCAGGTGGTGCGAACTTCGTCGTAAGGTGCAGGCCCGGCCGGTTTGGGGGCAGCAATTAGACTAAAGCAACTGTGCATAGAGAAGGGCACTGATCTGTCTGTGTGCGTGGTTGAGAAGGGTGCTGAAGTTGGTCAGCTCTCTGCCCCTCTCTTGTACGGTGCTTAGTTGTACAATCTGGATGACAGCCAGGCTAGCTTTGGATGACCAATTTGTACTTTTGCAGCACATAATGGATAGCAAGTTGGTTGGGGCGTAATGACAGTAGGTTGCTTCCTTGCCTTAGTGTCTATTGCCATGATCAATGTTGTTCATCGTGCAACAGAGATTTATACAGAACCTCGGCGCCTGACTGTTCCTGTATATGTGGCAGGTGCACACATACTTTCGGGAAATGTGTTTGAAACACGGGCACTCAGTGAGCTCCTTCCAGATTGGAAGGATCAAGGCGTATGTCCTCAGTCCATACTTATGAAAACTGGATGATGTAAGAGAGGTAGATGGCTTGGGGAGTGACTGTCTTCCGTTCATGATGTTATTCAGCTGGAAATGGAGTGATTGCTGATGAGTGCTAATCAATTGAGACACATCCGTTCATGATAATTTGATAATAGCAGATTATCGCTGATGAGGATTGGTTGAAGGATATCAATTGGATCTTTTGACACAGGCTCCACTGCGTGTGCCAGTTGTGGAAGACAAGTTTGGATGTTATTTGAGAAACGTGCACTGCCACTCCCATCTCCCTTCAACAACAATAGTAACTTTGTTATTAGGTCAACTTCTACTCTCCTACTCCGGCTTGAGTGCAATATTTTTGTTTTCTCCACATATTCAACTTTGTGGAAATTATGCTGCTACTTTCCTATGTAGAACAGGTATTGAAGTGTACAGAGAGACGGGGAAGAGATAGTTGCATGCAGGAAACTAGCATACTAAAGTCTTCCACCATGATTCAGTGGGCCACCAAATCCCAGGAGGCTTGGTAAATCCTAAACCCTCGATTGGAACAAACACTTGTGCTTAACCACAGAGACAAAGGCAAGGGGTATTATTCTATGTGAGAGCCAGCTATTTGGCAATGCTTGTTGAAGCCTTCCATAACCATGTGCTATGCTTTGAATAGCTTGAGTGAGCTGGTGCGGTGGCTAGGAGGGAAAGCAGAGGAACTTGGGGTTGAAATTTACCCAGGTTTTGCAGCGAGTGAGGTAACCCCCTTTTCTTTTGTTCACCATTCTGTGGGTTATTGTATTGGCAGAATTGATTTGCACCAAATTAGAGGGGTCTCCGCACTGTTCATTTCCAAGAAGTTCTATTGTGGGATGGTAGGATAGCTGCAGGTGGAGCTGAATAAGGTGCTTATGCAGGTTTTGTACAAGGGTGTTCATCTTTTCGCTGTGTGTCAGGGAATCTTGAACAATGTTGATTGGCGAGAGGAGGTGTGTGAGCAGCCATCCCCCCGTCTCTTCCATCCTCTCCTTCAGGGGCTCTCTAGTTCATAGTTTCTGGCTACTCCACGTGGCACTGCATTCTGGCTGTCTTCACTTGAAAGTCAACCTGGTCTTGGTTGTCAGTGATTTAGTCATCCAGTCGTCTCCAAGTGCTGTTCAGCTACTGAAGAGGGCTTTTCAAAAGAGAATGATCTAAGCAATCGAGTGGATATCAATGCTGTAGCAAGTAGAGTTAGTGACGTTGGTAAGCATCCACCACTTTTGGTTATTTTACTGTTTTTAGCTTTAGTTCACCATGAAGCTAATCAGCTTCCTCCTTTTCTGCTATGGCATGTGGTGCAAGAGGTAAGGAGGACGAGTAAGGAGGGCCCACCTGCAACCAGGCCCCTTGGTCCATGGTAATCATTGATCATCATTTTTTTTATTTTTTTATTTTTTTCCCTGTTTTCTTTGATGATATACCAAGGGGCTGATAGCCCTTGCTCCACTATGGTAGATTTTACATTGGAGGGAGCACAAGCAAAGAGGGGCCCGCCAACCAGCCCACATTGATCATCACTGGTAAGTATCTTCCCTTTCTTTAAATTTTTTTAATTCTTGATACAATTGGGGGTTGATGAGATAGCCCCTTTGGCTTCTGTTATAGCAGATTCTGCATGAGAGGGAGGGAGCCCAAAGTAGGGAGGGACCTGCCAACCAGCCACCATTACCCGCTTGTAACTCCCTTTCATTGAGCTTTATTTTTTTAGTTGTTTACATTTTTAGTTGTAAATATATGAGTTGTGCACAATTATTAAATGCCTTTTGGATTCTTTGTTTGCATTGTTTTTACACAGGAGTTGTTCCACAAGCTTTTTATGTCATGGAGCCCAATATTTTCGATGAACTAGAAAGGGAAGTTGTTCCTGACATCAATGTTGATAATGAGAGAGCTTTGGTGGAGTGCCATGTTGCGGAGGATGCTCATCATGAAGCCTCGTTTACATCAGCTCATCAAGCCTCGGCTGCAATGTCATCTTCCACAGTTTCGCCATCACACACGGTGTTGGATGTGGAGGCGCAGCTCCCAGTACTTGACAAACAACGGGATTTTTGGAAGCCCCACAATCGTACTGCTTCGACATGAGCATTCTATGCAACAAAAGACTATGCTCCAGTGGACATAACAAATCCACAACAAATGAGGTGTGTTCTATGTCATCCTGTTGGTGTCACTCCTGCAAGCAAGAAGGGCATTGTGACCTATAATAAAACCAATGGTATCTCTGCCCTTCGAAAGCATGTGGATCAAGAACATGACATTGTTTTGCGTAGGTGGATTGAGAGGGAAAATGAAGGACCTGAGAAGGCCCGTAGGCCAGCCAAAAAGAGGCCCGGCCCCACTCCTGGAAACATAGTTTTTTTTTTTAGGAGCTCCACTCCATAAGCAGTTCAATGAGGATTTAGTCTTATTCATTGCAAAGGAGTTGGTTCCACTGTCTTTGGTAGAATCCCCTTGGCTAAGAAGGATGGTGTTGAGGCAAAATCCTCGGATTGTTTTCCCTTCTCGACGGACATTTGTGAATGAGGCCATTCCAATCTTGGCAGAGAAGACGAAAGAGCGCTATATGTCCCCATCTCTTCAGAGTTGTGCTACTTGCTCCGTGAGTTTTGATTTGTGGATGTCAAGAGGGGGAACTGACACTTTTGTCATCATAGCGCACTTTATTAATGAACAATGGGAGCAATGTCATGTGACTCTTGGCATGTTTGAGACACCTGACACATCTGGGGCTGCCATGGCACATCAAGTCAACAATCTTCTTGTGAAGTATGGCCTCAATACTCGCATTATTGCTTACGTCAAAGATGAGGGAGGTAACTTGGCCACTTTGACCAATGATTTGAATTCAGTGGTCTCATGTGCGTGTTTGGGGTTGGATTCTCCATTTGTGGGTAGCTGTTTTGGGCATGCAATGTCCAAGTGTTGCCAATATGCAACAAATGATGCAAAAATATGCGTAGATATGAGATCGGTTTCTATAAAAAATGCCCAATTAGAGTTGCAAAAAACCATTACTTGGACCAAAAAAAGTGGCAAAGGGAGACAAGAATGGGCAAAGGCATGTGTGGATAGCGGCATTCATCCCCGCAAACTGAAGACTCCGGTGAAGACACGGTTTGCTTCCAAGGTGATCCTCTTCCAAGAGACTTTGGAGTTTAGGCAAGCCATAATCACTTGTTACTCTAGGCAAACCTCATTGGCACTGCAGTCTCGCATACCAAGTCCACAAGTGTGGGCCATTGCCCAATCAATTTCTACAGTTCTAGGGCCTGTGGTTCATGAGTGCATTATGAATCAATCTGGGGGATTTTGGTTGTTGTCCGATGCTCTTAATGCAGCCATTGCCACAACAATTCGCATGCGAGGAAGTAGTGCTGGGGGGGCTGCAACTGTGGATCATTGCATGGGGGATTTCTCAACAGAGTTGACATTGTTGGAATGGCGGATGGCTCGAGAGGTGGTATATGTCTTGGAACCATTTCTTTCTTTTTTGGAAGGGTTTCAGTCGCGCAAAGCTCACAATATGCTCGCGCTTATGCTTGACCCACGTTACAAGGGGTTGTCATTGGTATCACAATATGTGGGCAAAGAGCGTGCTTTGCATATTGTGTCCCAATATGATAGTATGGTGTTAGAGCCTCTTTTGGTAAAGTGTTTCAAGGTCTTATATCCGGATACTCCGGCCCAATCACAGCCCACTTCCACAATGGACGAGATGTCCTTATTTGGTGTGCATGACCACAATGAAGACATGACATTGACAGTGGTGAGAGAACAACTATCACATTTCAGAAGGACGAAGATAAATGAGGGTGAGTGCGTGGCTCCTTTGAAATGGTGGAAAGAACACGAGTCTCTCTTTCCGTATGTGGGATTTTTGGCACGGCTAATTTTGGGCATAGTTGGATCTCAGATTGAAGCTGAGAGGGTTTTTAGTAACAAACTTGAGACGGTGCAGGTTAAATATTGAAAACCTTGATATGCTTGTGAGTGTAGTCAAGAATTGGCCAAATGATGCTATAGTTGGTTGCTTTAGTACTTCCATGAAAGAGTTTTTGGATAGGGAAGAAGTCCTCTTAGATGAGAATGAGGACTTGATTGCAGAGGCAAACCTCTTTGAGGTAGACTGATTATTACACTATACTCCTTTGATTGGAGTTTGTTTATTTGTCATTTTTATTGAAAATTTCAGTGACATCCCGTGTACTTAGTTTGTTGTATGCTATATTGACAAAGCATCATCCAAAAAACACAAATTTATGTAGTTTTTTTTAGTTGTGCTTTTGCTGCACCATAAAAGGTAACCATAGAATTACACATGTTTAATTTGTTTTGTATTTTGAATTAAGATCCTTATGTAGTTAGTTTGTTTTAGTTGTTCTTTGCTACACCATACGACAACTTATAAAATCTCTGGTTTTCCGTTTTTAATGGAGACCATGCGTATATAACTAGTTATATATACCATAAAAGACAATCACAAAAAACATATAAGTTTATTTACTTCTGTTTTACTAATAAATTCCCTGGTTTTAGTTGAAAATTCTCAGTATGACCAATCAGATCAGTTCATCTAATTTTCCAGAAGAATAAAAAATTAAAAGAATTTAACATATTTTTAAAAAAGAACCGGAACCTAACCGGGAACCGGTGTTTTTTTTCCAGCAACTAACCGGTAACCGGAACCGCCCCCATGTTAAAAAGTCAGAACCTGAACCGGACCGGAACCGCCTTAATAAAAAATAACCGGATCCGGATCCGGAACCGTCTCTTCAAAAATTTGTGGAACCGGAACCGAAGGTTCCTTCACAAAGGCAAGAACCGCCCAACACTGGTCGAGACCATGCCTGCTGGGCCTAGTATGGAAGATATCTTGATCCTCATGTTTGGATCCCACAACAAAAGGAACCTGATTACCTTGGTAGGCACGTGGATCTCACTGTTCTGTTGTTTGTTCAGAATTTGATTTTCCAATTCTTTTGCATTTGCATTTGCATTTGCATTCTTATCTCAACAAATCCTCATTATGCAAAACTTCCACTTTGGGCCTAACATTTGTCATTCAACTGCGTGTCCCCAGTTACATTCAAGGAACGAATTCTAAAAGAGGAACAAGAACTGCGTGATTGGGAAGAATGGCGGGCGTGCCGGGAGGCTTCAAGGGCATCAATTAGAGTTGGTAGTAACATTTCAAATGACAATGTCAGCCGGTTTCACCTTCCTGAAAATATCTCCGTTTCCTCTGGTGCGGAGACCGTTGCAAGCGGTTGTGGTAACCGGAGGCGTCTTCGGACACATGCCTTACTGCGAGCCGTTTGGGAGGAGGCTCAGTATTATTGATGAGTTAGTATAAGCCGTAACGATTCTATGGCTTGTATGGCATTAAGTCCATGAACGGATGAACAATTGACGTTCATTTTTCTGTTGGTCCATCGCCTTGAATGATACGATCTCAAGTAAAATATGAATGTTTCATAATCAGGTCCCAACAGACTCGTTTTTCCATGTTGTCATCTTCATCACATGCCATCATTGTTTCATATTTGGTTCTGCCATTGTTCCACGTTTGTTTGTATATGTCATTTTCGATATCGGAGCTTTCATCATTGTTTGATTCATTGCATCCTCCCATTCCTTTTAATGAACGTCAATTTGGCAGTGGATGTTCCTCTAAGACCACAATACATACTTGTATTTTTGCGTAGAATGTGTGGAGGATTATATAATTCGTTGTTATATAGTGCACAAATAGCCAAATAATTATAGATATATCTCTTTATTTCTATTATAGATTATATTTATTCATATATCTTATATTATTTCTGGACCAAACAAAAGTCCAGAATTAGTTAAAATAGTGTTTCTAGCCTGGATCGTGGAGCATTGATTGTTTAATTGTTAGGGTCCTAGAAGTGTTTGGACAAGAGTTTTTGCAGATGTACTTGAACTGGCAAAGACTGCCCACCTCTCCTGCTCCCACCCTCCCCTTGTTGAATTATATGGACGATATTGCCTTCATAAAATGCCCATTGTGGGCTTGTCTAATGGCACACACCTTGTGGAACCTCTGGAAAGCCAAATGCTCTTGTGTTCACGAGGGTAGACCCCCCAACATCAGATCTGTGCTATTCAACATCTTTCTTGATCTGATGACTAAGGGGAAAGGGGCCTGGTTTTCTGTATGTGCAACTCTTCCCCGAGCTTCAGATCAACGCAAGGGTCAAATGCTCAAAGAATTCGATATCTCCTGGGGCAAGAGCGGCTTGCTTTGCACCCGCATTTCCAACTCACATGTACAATGGAGGGACACCCTCCCCGTGCAATGGGAAATCCCCCATGAAGAGAGAGGAATGTGACTTTAATTGGCATCACAAAAGATCTAGGGATCAGAAATTCAAAATGCAACTCAAGTTCCGATACAACTTAGTTTCTTGTGTTCGATAGTTCTCTTGTATGGCAGGTTCTCGCCAGCCCTTGTGAGTTTATAGAATCCATCCCAGATAGGTTTAGCTCAAGGACTCCCTTTCTCCTTCTCAACATCTTTCTCCTTTTTCCGCCGTTCTTCTTATCTGCAACTACCTTATTGGATCATCTGTATCAAGGAAGTTTCCCTCTAATTAGTTTTAGCTTGTTTTCTGTCTTCTGGTGAGGGGGTAGTTTTCCCACACTAAGCCTCTACGGCCTCCCTTGTGGTTTTTTTTTTCCACCAAATAATCTTTGTACTCTTTGGATTTTCTTAAGTCCACCTGCTATAAAGTTAGTCGAGGCCACCGTCCCTCCTTTTATATATTTAAAAAAAACTAAATTATGTAATTTAGCCTAATTTTTTAGAGAATCGCACTTTTTAGTATCGAAGGGAATATGTGTAGTGACATCGGCAGGAGAGAGCGGGTTCCGCCTGGAACCGAGCGGCGGTGACTAGGCGGCCTTCTGAATTTTGTGTGGCCTCCTCGAATGGTAATAGCTGTATATCTTTCAAAAGTGAGCCATATGCTTACGGGTCCCCACCATAGGCCATAGTGTCCATGGCGAGGAGGGCGGTCCGCAGGATGGCTTGTGCGCCAGCATGGCGTAGAGGACGTGGCGCAGCGGGCCACCCGGCACTAATAAAGTATCCTCTCAGTGTCTGCCCCGCGACCTCCTGCCGGTTCAACAGCGTAGTAGAATTTTGATTTTAGCCCGTCCACTGCTGCCATGTGTCACTAGGTCCCTTTACAAGCAGAACCCTGCCCCTAACCTGCTTATAGCCAACGTGGCCCCACGAACAACCTGCCAGGCTGGCTATAGGCAGGGTTTCACCCTAATTTAACCCCGCTAATAAAACTACAAAGAAAAGAAACCAAATTTCTACTACAATTGCGTAAAAGATAATGGAAGGACCTGCTAGTCCATAGTGTGATGTGCCTATCACCTATGCAACTAAATCATGTTACGTTTTTTGTTGAAAAATTGGGGACGAAGGCCCTGTTCATCAAATTAAGAGTTCGCGGGAAAAATAACCTCGACAGAGCCATGAGGCAAGTGCCGGAACTTCAGAGGGTGACCACGATGGGTCGCTGAAGACAACAAAGAGTCACCATATAAACGGCCAGCAGACAACCTTGTGAGAAAAAACCAGAGAACAGTAAATCTAGCTACCTCGATGTGTGGCATGATTTCATGACATTTGGGCCTGACCTTCAGACCTTTGTATGCCTCCATGGCTCAAAATGAAAGGGTATTTATATTTCCCCCTTATATGGACCTAAACTGTGAGCTACGGTTGCTCCCAGATACCTATATATTTTTCCCCATGTTTCAGTTTCAAAGGATAAAACTACACAGAGTTGGAACTTGGGCGGCTCGTTCAACACATTTCATTCATTCATTGGTGTGGCACGTTTATGTTGAGCGATGGTCGGGTACTGGAAGAATCAATAGGACGAATACGGTAGGATATCAGTAGCGGGACTAGATCGTCCCACAGTTTCCATCCAATCCTGTACTGTCCCACGAGAGAGATGCAAGAGAGATGATGTGTTTGGATGTGTTTAGTGTGACGAGACTCATCACTTACACTAGTTAGTTACAAATATCAGAAACAGGACAAATTACATCCATTGAACCCGCTCTCTACAGCAATATTTTATGTTTTTTTTAAAATAAATCCTCTTTTAATAAAGTTAAAAAGTGGCCTTTTTATTATTAAAATAATAATAATAATAATCCCAGATCCCGGATATCTGGGCTTCATTTACAAAGAAATTAAGGAAATGGTTGTGTGGCAACAGACGGACGGTCACGGCAGTCAATGACGGCCGTGGATGTCAGAACCCCTGACATCACTGACGGAACGGGACGCCGTCACGTACCCGGAAGCTGTCAGAAGCTAAGCGATGGCGACGTCAGCGCGACTACATCCCTTTTTCTTAGACGATAATCAAACATTCATCTATCAGACGGATGTGATTTCCCGTTGCCGCATATGTATATAAACGATCGGTGCTCGCCAGCTTTTCAGGGTCAGCAGCTTCTCTCTCTCTCTCGCTCTCCTCTGCTTGGGGTCTGCTTGTTTTGCAAGCTTGCGGGTTTGATTTGTGCATCGTTGCGGTGAAGATGAAGGCTCTGAAGCTTGTGATCTTCTGGGTCTTGGTCCTGGGCCTCGTCATGGTGTCTGTAGCTCATGCTGGAGCTGAGGTGGGTGAGGCGGATGAGACCAATATGGTGGACAAGAAGGACACTGACGGCGCTGCTCTGTGGTATCGGGAGCACCACAAAAGTCATCATAGGGGAGCTCCCTACAAGCACCACGAAGGCCATGAGGACCATGGATGGCCTAAGCACCACGAGAGTCATCATGATCAGCATCACGAGGGTCATGAGCACGGCCATGAATCGCCTAAGCACCACGAGGGTCATGAGCACGACCATGAATCGCCTAAGCACCACGAGGGTCATGAGCACGACCATGAATCGCCTAAGCACCACGAGGGTCGTGATCACCATGATGGTTATGAGCACCACAAAGGCCACCAGGTCCCTTCTCCGTGGAGACCCACCCCCTAAGACAGCTCTGATAAAGGTATACGCCGTCTTTGAAGTTGCTGTGCTGTTCAAATTTCATGTGAGGGTTAGCCTGACTATGGGATGGTCGTTTCCAGCTTAAGATTAGATAATGCCAGCTAGACTTCCAGGATTCCATTTCTCTAGGCTGAAATTCTGGATAGGACTTGTGCTCGCTGATCTTTCTTCCGTCAAATTTGCTTTGGACGTGGTATGATTTGCAGTAGTGCATATCACATTGTTTTGTAGGAGTGTTTTTCGGCTTGAATGAGGCTTTCCTGTATGTTATCTAGTTTTTGCATCCTCGACCGGGAAACTGCTGCTCATTGGCAAACTGTATATTCTTCTATTTTAAGGGCTTTGGTAGTGTTGCTCATTGGAAAACTAGATAATGCTGTGGGAAGGGTTTTCCTGCTTGAATGAGACCTTTCAACTGTGTTTTCTCTAGAGCCTGTTGTTTCTTGTAGGGCGCATTACCGACCTTTTCAGAATTTGACAGGACTGTTTCCTTCTCGCAGGGTGGTTCGCTGCTGCGCACGGTGCTTCCAGGAATAATGTGCTGACCTTGGCTGTCTGCCCGTGCAGCAGGCACCTGTGGTTCCAGGTGCAGGCACAGACAGCACAAGTTGATTTCAGCCAGCGCTCTGAGGAGTTCGGGTCCCGTAAATCAGAAAATGGACCTACTTCAAGAATAAAAATACAGGGAGATGAATGTTCAACTTTCGAAGAGCTTTATGCTCTCAAACTTAGAACGATCATCGAACCCTGCGATTTGAAGTGTTTTCTAAGTTATGAGATGACTTGAATCAATTTTCACATCTTTGGATGTACCTGGTATAAGTAAGTTGCATGTGGAGATCGATCCGTTACAATATACATAAAGTTGTGTCTTATAAACTATGCTGATATCTCAAGTGTGTTTCCGATATGATTTTCTAATATGTGGCGCGGTCTGGGCTATGTCACTAAATTATACTGAAGTCGGTGCCTGTGTATCACTGTCAGTTTCATTCACAGGAAACGTGAGTTAAATATCTGAATATAATTGCAGAGTCACCAGCATATATATGATATAGAGACTCACTTTAAGTTTAGTAGAACTGAATGAGTAGACCATCAATATGAATCGTCCGACGATATGTCGTTGCTGGCTCAAATCAGCCCTCAAGTGTAAGGAGGAAATGAAATATAGCTCAGGAAAGGGAGAGAACCACTTGGTATGATCACATGTAGTTCCTTAAAATCCAATGCAGACCGGCCAGTGCATTCATTAGGCTTCAACTAGTAGACTATAGGAAAAATGATCTGGCAGTAGTCGGGAAGGTGTAAGGTAAACCGAGGGTAAACCACTTGCAATGAATATCAAAGGTAGCTCATGCAGACCCATCTCACGGGCGTGCTCCTGGGCATGCTGATGGAAGACCAAGGCCCGGGTCATGAGCAAGACAGCTAACCTGCTGGACATCAAACTCCATGAAACCATTGATGTGGGCCCTTAGCGTAGGTGCACAGTCCAACCGACACGTGAAAAAATTCTGTTAAACGTTGCAATTAAGTCAACTCTCAGTCTACAGTAAGTTTATAATGTTATTTGCCATCGACCCAGGCGTGGACGTCTAAGTAGATCGACCTGAGCGGCTGCCACACATTACTGAAGTGATCAACTTACTCATGTACATACTTCGTATGCTTCACGGGCGACTTCACACCATTATCGTGAGCATAGCTGTGACACGGTCCTTTAGTGTCCCAGGTACTGTCTCCTAATTCAGAATTAAACGTTCTGGGCAAACCAACAGCATGCTGCCTCTTGCAATACTCGGTGGTCTGAGTTGTCTATGTGCATATATCCGTTGAAAGTGTCGGGTTCGTGACATGTTCTTCGCCAGCAAGCTGTTTGCCCCAAGTCTCCTGGTCTTAAAGTTATGTACCCAAATGGGATACCTGCGAAAAAAGACCTGGACCTGCATGGGCGCTTGTGGCTATCGTTCCCACCTCTGCCGTCATAGGAGGTGTGATGTGTCACCCACATCTAAATCCATGGCTCACACCGAACGAGGATCGGATTAGTTGTGATCACAAATTACAATGTTGACCTTAATTGAGATCAGATCTTTCTAGGTACCAGTTTAGCAGAGCCACAACATCTTGGGTTTTTCAAATGCAAGGGCACAGTCCTCAGAGTTGGGTTCCACTGATCATGTTGAAAACTGACGATAGTGCCCAGATAAGAGGAGGAAAGACATCCATCACGGTTGAAGGGAAAGGACTCTCGTGAATGTAAGTGTAAGGAATGTTGTGTATGTGTTGGCACTAGTAACATCATACTGGCCAGCAAGAATGACGTTGATTGTAGCACTGATACTTGCAGAGCCCTCGAGGCAGAGCCCCAACATACAGGTCGCGGTTATGATTGCACTGCCAGTCACTGTGGAGAGTCCCTCATTCAAACGTAGGCGAGTAAAGATTATATTGGATACCACAATCAGTCCTGGGTACAAATTGAAAGGTCGGATAGCAATTATATCTGTGTGGAACAACAAGGTGATCATAATGCGCCAGAGTACTAAAAAGCCAAGCAGCACCTGGAGGGAGAGATAAAATGGAGTAGCTGCACAAGGAGAACTTCACATTGGCTCTGAAGACATGCCAGCTTGTGAAAACTTATCCAGAATGTGAACATCGTCTCTTTTTGTATCTCACGAAAATGCATACGGGCTAGCCCTGTACATATGGTTAGGTAGCTTGCCTGTACTCACCAGCTTCAAATCACACCGCAACCATGCAATGTACTGTTCGATCCATGATGCGATTAAATCTGCTGGCGGACAGGCGCTAGTGACAAGAATGTGTCAGCTTGGGTTCCGCCGGTTTCGACTTTTGAGAGTTCCCACTTGGTGGAAATTGCAGGTGATTTTGCTCAAGGAGGGATCATTTTCTCTCATCAAACTTGGCTTTTCTTCACATTTTAACTACTTCTTCTTAGTGGCTAGCTTCTTTTCCTCACGGGCTTTCTGAGCTCTCTCTTCTTCCGCTTCCTTAGCTTTCTTTTCCTCAGCGTTTTTAGCTTCTTCCTCCTCGGCCTTCTTGGCTAATTCCTCTGCAGTAGGGGGTGGCGGTGGTGGGTTCAACCAGCCACAGTCGGCAATGATCACAGGCTGATGTAACCTGCCAGTCCAGGAGCCAACAGCCTCAATGGCGTTCAACACGGGTAAGCTCTCTTCCTGTAGTTGCCCGAACACGACATGCCGGCCGTCAAGGGATTCATTGGGTACAAGGTTGAAGAAAAACTGTGATTCATTGGTGTCGGGGCCTGAATTACACATGGACAAAGACCCTATGGTGGCATGGCTCTTCTCGAAGCTCTCATCCTCAAAGGGCTCTCCGTAGATGGACTCCCCTCCCCTGCCATTAAAGTCGGTGAAATCACCTCCCTGGGCAAAAAACTCTGGAATTACTCTATGGAATAGTGTGTTCTTGTAATGCATGCGCTTCCCTAACTTGCCAACCCCCTTCTCCCCTGTGCAGAGTGCTCGAAAATTCTCCGCTGCCTTGGGGGCTATGTCCGCCAAAAGCTCCATCACCATTCTGCCTTCTGCTTTCCCTCCAATTTTGATGTCAAAGAAGACGATAGGGTTCGGCAGAGCAGGCTTTAGCGGTGGTGACTTCCCACCTTCAGCGTCTCCCTTTTTCACTTCTCCTTTTTTCATTTCTTGTTTTTTCTTCGGGGCCATCAGACCCTTTCCTCTGTGAACGTTATACCTTTATTCCTTTTCCTATTTTACCCTCATCTCTCTCCCTTGCAGGTTTTAGGATTCGACTCCCTCTACTGGTTTCCCATAACCTCCGGGTCTCTTGTCGAAGGAATAACATTTATTCAAGTTCTCCTTTGGAAGTCTGAAGTAGGTAATATGGTACTAACACAGACTTCGGAGTACAGGTTTTATCATACTACAGCAGGAGAAAGAAAAGGTTACACTCCGTCCACGAGGGCCATACCACAAAGCAAAACTACAAGAAAGGAGGCAATCAGCAGAAATGAAATGGTGCTTTATAACGTCCGCGGAAAGCTCATAGAGCTCATGGGACAAAATGGAAGAAAACATGAGAGGAAACAAAACCAAAGCCAAGAGTAGAGAGAGAGGAGCAACTGAGGAGTTTTCAGGAGATACATGATATTTCCTCCTCCTCAACAAAAACTGTAAAGAGTGCTCTGTAGTTAAGGAATAACCAACAGGGAGAATGAGTGTGAAAGAGGATGGTGAATGCAGTTAGAGCATCAGCCCAACCACCCAAACAATCACTCCCCACGACGTGAACCTGCTTGCACACTGCAATATTTTTAAAACATTGATGGCAGAGTTCATTCAACATTCATTCAACATTCATTCGTTAGTGCAGGGCCCACAAACTCCCAACTCAAACCTACAACGGCTACCTTTTGCAGCGCTTCTCCACCGTTCGATTCTGAATCTGACGGTTAAGGACAGCTAAAAAAGTTTTTCCTTTCCATTACTTTTTTATTAGTTTCTAAATGAAAAGGAGGCTATGATCTAGGTTTGTTTTTTAATAGCACCAAAAAACAAAAAAAACAAATTGAAAACAAAACAAAAAAAAAAAGAACAAAAAGCACCAAAGAAAAACAAATAGCACAATTTGCTTTAGTTTCTTCTGAAATGTATTTTCACTTTTATTTTTATTTGTTTTCCGAAGGAGGAAAAACATTTTGAGGGAAGGGGTTCGTAACGGGCAGAAAACAGGGCCCCGCTCTCGGTGATGGTGTCCGTCTGCTGGTTGCCGCGGCAGAGTTCTCGCCTTCCTCCCGCTCGCTCATCGATTTGCTTTCGTGAGTTGCAGAGAGTTCATCGCCGGGATACAGACATGCATACTGTGTTTGCAGATTCATAGAAGTAACTTTGGTGTTGAAATGAGGTCTTAGTTTTTTCCATTTGACCGTCCTGCTTGTCACTCTGCTCTGCTCCCCGTAAGGTCTCTCTGTTGTCTCTGTCTCTCTCTTCGACCATCTTCTTTCCATCTCCACCTACTTCATAAGTTTATCTCTGTTCTTCCCACCACTTCGACATTTTCTCCATTTCACTTCATTTCGTTCTCTCTTCGTAGGAAATTGCCGTCCAGAAGTTGCGAGTTTGATGTCGCGTGGAAGTAGTTCAAGATGATGTCCCAGAGACTCTCCTTCTTACCGGTAGATGGTTATTAAGATTTGTCTCCTTCGTCTTTATGAAGTTTGTCTCTCTGTCTCTTGTGTTCTCTTCATTGCTATCTATATCTCTGTGAAGTCACGCTCCTTGTAGCAGAATGCATATTCTCTTCGGTTTTGGTCCTATTTCAAAGGGATTGAGACTCCTACCAAAGTCGCTCCAAGTTTTCTCCGCCACATGCACTAGATAGACTATCCTAGGCTTTTACTCTTCTTCCACGAAAGCCAGGTGACTTACTTGACTTGGTTACGTCTGTGCCAGCGCGCTATGACCATCTGTGGATGGCCATATAGATGATACCTGAGCTTTCTTTGTATCCTGTAGAATACTCGAATGTTGCTTTTGCTGAATGCTGGAGTCAAACAGTCAACATTAGTTTTGCAGTCCTATATTCTGCAGATCGCTTTCCAAAGTGAGTTCACTCTAAAAGATAAGGGGCTTGAGGAGAAATCCACCAGGTACAGAGATCGCGACAGGAATTAATAGTAGTAGAGACACAGTTGGCCAGAACGATTGCCTCCAACCTCTGCTGACAGCTTTACGCCATAAGACACGCAATTTGAAGACTGGTGCGAAACATAGTGCAAGGAATGGGGGAGATGGAAGAAGATGCTAAATTCCCTTTGCCGCCAGAGCTCGATGAATACATACAAGACTCCATCTTCCATATGCTAGGAGGTCGTCCCTCTCAGAAGCATTTGGAATTAAGGATTCAAAACGCAGAGGAATCTCACCGACAACTGCAGCTCCAAGTGCAACACCTTCTTCGCTGCCTTCAGGAACTGGATTACAAGTATGCCAAATCCAGGGTATGATTGTTGGCTCTTTCTGTTTCTCCCACCCACGAGGTTGTCTTGATACCTCCTATCTGCACTTTATGTCTCCTCCTTGTCAGAGAACTGCTAGATTGTATGCTGTCAGAGGTCAATGACAATTCTGTACTGAGGTTGTCACAGAATAATGGCTTTCATCACGAGCCTGCGGCATCCGTGTAATGGTGTAAGAGTAATCTCAAGCGTTCCTCCAGTTCTCTCTCCAATGGTGTCTCCTGGGACTATGGCCACAAGGCTGCGGCAAAGATGTCTTATGAGTGCATTCTCTCCGTCTTCATGCAATGTTTGGGATAGGACTTTTTTAATGTTTTTGTTTCAATCTGTCCCATAGACCCTCTCTGCCACCTGCGGATGTATTAATGTTCTATTGTTCTGCTCTCTTTCACACACTGACACACAAAATATCTCCAGGAAAGATTTACCAGAGGGACTGTCACCTTAGGAATGGGTATTAAGTCAATAAAATCAGCAACATGTGTGTGTGAGATCCAAGTGCTTATATGTAAGCCACAGAGACTTTATGTGAGTGAGGGATGGAGATATGTGAATAGTAGATTTGTATTCATTCATTGAGAAAGGGAAGGTCTTGAGGCAATTGAATGCTATTGAGGATACAAATGATACTGGCATGTCAGGAAGAAGCATGCTTAAATGCACAAGCATTGAAGCGTCAGGTGGCCAATAACCAGAAACTGGCCGAAGAATGCAAGGCACTGAACCAAGAATGTGCACGTCTGGAGAATGAGTGTGAACTTTACCACAATGATCGAGAAGTCTTCATGGAAGCTGCAGATGAAGCTGAGGATCGTGCAGCTTTAGCAGAGGACAGGGTTGCTGAAGCAGAGAGAAGGGCCCAAGATCTGGTCCGGGAATTAGAATCACTCACGTGTTCAACAACGCAGGACTGCTGTGTGAAACTGGAGGTGATTCTCTGCAACCTGAATTGGGTCTGTAAGCATTTGGAGATGGGGTGGCTTGCTTCTAAATGACTCAACTTGATGTGTTTCCATGACTGGGATTTCCATCATTGAAGAGGGTAACTGATTTATATCAATATCATCTTAGATGGATGATGCAGTGGATGCTGGTTCCATGAAAATGAAGCTGATACAGATGGAAGCAGATAACAGAAGGTATGCTTACAGTTCATTGGCCATTTGGATGATTGCTTATGTCCACTGTGATGTATTTGTTACCAGCAACATTGTTTGGTGCCGGAAGTTTACTTGCATCTACCATGAAAGTTGCTGGTTGATCTTTGCCGAAAACTACACATAACAAAAGTTGTAAAGCTGTGGTTGAAGCCCTCAGGTCCTTTCTCCCCTACTCCCTGCCATTGCCCCTCCAGCTTTGCTGTAGCTGAGTCCATCTACTGGTAAAGTGAATGGTCAACTCCATCTTCTTTTCCATGTGCATTGCGTGTTGAAATTGGGCACCTATAATAATGTCAGGTTGCAGAAAGAGGTAGTGAGTGTCAAGGCCGATGCGAAGATGGAAGTGAATTCTGCATACAGGCAACTTGAAGAGCACAGTCGTGTGATGCATGATCTGCTTAATTCTTCCAACCTGGTATTCCCTTTTCTATTGTCTGCAAGCACCACTAACTATCCTATATATTGAAAAAGAGATGAAGACAGCAAAAGCTATCACAAGCATCGCCCAGTTCCAATGGGTTTAGGATGGGCTTGTGTCTTTGATGAGACACAAATAACTTCTGAAAGCCCAAGGACAGTCCAGCATGGAAATTCCAGTGATTTCGAGAGGTTTTTAGTTTACTTATTTACTTGAATAGTCCCTCACTAGAATTGAAAGACTGGGGTTCTGCATACTTGAGTGGAACAACTGTTGGCATCTCGTTGTCACCGCTGGTCATGGGACAGTGCAACTTAAGAAACTAGTGCTTTTGGACTGGGTTGGGAAGTTAAGCTACAAAGTTGAGAATATGGGAGGTGTCATACAACTTGTAGATATGCACCTCAGACTCCCATAGGATTAATGAAGTGTTGCTGACGACATTTCCGAAAAATTATGTCTTCTAGCAATGAGGAATATACCCTGTAGATATACCCTGCCATAACCCATCTGTCATGGCAAGTGCCAATTCCTGAACCCAAGATAATTTGTATGTCACCTTGCTGCTAAGAACTTGCTCTTAATGATTGATGCTAATCCTGTGATTTCAATGGCAACTAGCGATATGAGGAATCGCTGGCACAGCTCAGAGGAATGCAAGAAGCATGTACAAATAAGGAGTCTATGTGCAAGGATGAGAAAACTGTGCACACTTTAGTATCTTCAGCCATTATGGCTGGTGTGTGCAAGGCACTGGAGCAGGAGAGAGACGATGGCCTCACTTCCCTCAACATGCAGGTTAAAGCCATTGTCAAGCGCATGAAAGGAGAAATGCGAGCAAATCGTGAAAGGTGAGGCATATCTCCCTCCATTTTCTGCCCCCTCTCTATCACAGCTGTGTAAACTAGTCAAGCTTCATTCAAGTTATGATCTGCCTGCCAGCATACGCTTCTCATAGCCATGGCACCTTTGGAATGACTTATTTATATGGGCATGACTTTAATTTCACAAGTACAATATTACGATTTCGGTTTCGCACACCTCCACTTGAATTAGGATCACAGATTCTTGTTCAAAGGCACATCATTCGTATGTAGGTGTAAGAGATTGGGAACATTGCAGACTCACAGCTAAAATTCTAAAACTTGAAGATTTCCTATCAAATGATTCAAGGAAGAGATGGTATTGGAAGTTGGTTATGGAGTTGGAATGCTAGAAATTGGTTTGAGTGCTCACATGGCTCATGTCAATTGAACAGCCTTTTGAAATGATGGCTTTGATTCTGGTTCTATCACCAATGATTGTCTCAGTAACGTCTTGTTGACCTCAGGTTGTTGGACCGTTGGAAACAGGGTGAGAGTAGCGGAGAAAGGTATGAAAGAATTGCTCTGGGAGGCACATGCCCTGAGGCAGGAAGCGGCCATCTGTAAAAACAATCTTGAAAAAGCTGAAGATGAGGTACCTGCTTTAATGCGTGTTTTGCATGGCACATGAGAGGGAAATGAAGCAAGAATGAGAGAAGAGAAATGTTTGTCCCTGGAAAGCTGAAATTATATTATCACGTCCTACCAATTGTGTTCAAACCAAACTTTTGTAGATGGACCCAAATAGACAGACAAGGAGAGGGAATAGATGAAATTGAATGCTCCAAGTTTAACAGCTGAAAATGACATAAGGGAAGTTGCAACTCTGACACTGGTATAGGCATTAAGCTCAAAAGTGACGATTTGATTTGATGGCTACAATTATGGCAGGTGGAACTGTTGGCTGATGAGAATAAGGAGCTACGGCTGATGCTGAGAGTCAGATGTGCCTCGAGCTCGGGCCACAACGCATCACCCTTGCCAACTAAAGGAGTAAGGTTTATAACCACTCACATGCATGGCATAAATGCCCTGAAGCCTGGGGGTGTGCACTCTTAGCGAGTACTCTTGCTAGTCAGGGGAGGGGAGGGGAAAAGGTACCCAGTTACAGAGACCTTTAATGGTCAGATTTGTGGGTTACAGGTAGATGTCCAGATGCATGGGCTACAAGGCCGGCTAAGCATATGGTCGATGAGAGAGGAGGGAGGGAATGGGAGTAAGCAGGTTTAAGGTGGGTGGATGATGAAGACAGCACTCTGTTGTCCAACTTGGTGTAGTCTTTGTCAATTTCACCAGTTTAGGCAAATTATTCATTTGTTACCTCAATGAATGCATAGCTGTTGTTTCAGATGAGCCAGCAGATTACATAGAGGGACAGAATTCTCCCCAAATTACACATTTCTTTTCTCTAGTGTGGATTGGTCCAGTACATTGAATTTGTGGGTTTTGCATGACAGAATAAAGGCTTTGCAACAAAGTCCAATGGAAAACAGCAAGACAAGTGCGAGGGACCTGGACAGGAGCTCACAACAGCAACAGCAAGGCGGCCTCTCACTCCCTTGAGAACCAACTCACCCGAGTGCAGAGTTCACCATCGATAGCATCTTACTGTCAGTGGTGCTTGTAGCTGCCATAGCCATCATAGCCATCAGTCTCATGGTCTTCTGCTTTGATCACTCATCATGCATTGATGTGTCAAATAAAACCATCAGAGAGTCATGTGATGCAAGACTCCTGAGGTTTCCAATTAGGAGTGTAGTTACTCAGAAATCTATGGACACCAAACTTCATGTCGCTAAACATGTGTGTTTCCATCAGAAAAGAGACAATGCCCACTTGGAACAGGTCACATGAATAGGGAAAGTGGTGGGTTATATTGACAGTCAAAGTTCTTATCCAAATGAGTATAATATAAGCCAGACTTGAGAACTTTTAATCAAAAAAGCAAAGGATTCCTGGCCTTCAAGGGAGATAATTCAGTCCTTCCCAAAGCATCTGGAAGGCAGCCTTGGAACAATGTTAGTAACCTATGCAGCTGCCTTAGCTGCCTGATCCTTCCACTGCTGTGGGGTAAGAGCTTTCTTGATGGAGAGTGCATGAATGTCTTTGAGCTCCTCCGTCAAGGCAGTGTTCACAATGCGGTGCCGCTCTAGAAGTCTCTTGCCTTCAAACGCGGCTGAAGCAATCTCAATGTCAAAACTTGCCCCACACCTGCATGAATCCATGTTGAGATCAACCGTATCAATTCAACCAACAAGTTCAAGTTGCTTTCCGGCTACTTCTGAGAAACACAAATGCCACAGCCGTTGTTGATACATAAGCCCCTACAACTTACAGCTTTTCAGTTACCATTAAGCAAGTGTGACAACATATCAAAACTATCGCGCCTACTTGTGAAGTCATCCAACTCAAGTCATACAACTCACCCGCCAGAGGTATCAACCACAGCCTGTGCCACATTTCCACCATGCACAACAGCCAGGGAAATTCACTCAGTCAGTCAATGTGGCCATATTCGACATTCAACTTTGAAAATATGAATTGAAGATGAAGAAGCACAGATACCAAAAGTAAGCCTACACAGTACACGAGGACTGTGAAGAAACAAGAAACCTTCCCCCAACCAGATCCCCTCCCCTCTACCCATTTTTGGAAGAGACTGCACAAAACCATTCTTTTCAAACTATCAAGACTGCGTAGTCTGTACGGTAAATCACAGAAGGCGAAACCCAGTTGGAAAGAAAAACCACAAAGTAAGCCTACACGAGGACAGTGAAAAACCTTTCCCCTCTACCCATTTTTGGAAGAGACTGCACTCTTTTCAAACTGTCAAGACTGCGTGGTCTGTACAGTAAATCACAGAAGGCGAAACCCAGTTGGAAAACGGGGCACGATCAACGACAACATCATGAGCATGAGAATGAAACGAAGACTTACAAGGTTCGTTGGCTGCAGCTTGCTGACCAGCGTAGTCTCCACGCCCTCCTTGGTGACACCCATGGCAACTTCCTGGATTACGAGACGCAGAGCAAGACGGGGCTGGAAATAACCAAAACACACACAAGACGCAAGGAGTGTGAGGAACTGGTAAGGAATCTTCTGGGGACCAAGCAAGCAATATCGGTCCCCCACCCACAATTACTGTCGGAGGTCCCACACACTCGACCAATAAAGAGCCCCACTTCCTTTCCTGTTTCTTTCTGTGGAATCCAATGGAACGACAGCCTTAACTTAACCTAACTTTTATTGTTTTTTTTAAATACCTGCTACCTTGCTTGTCTTGCGCATGGGAATGGTTTTAAGAAAAATAAAAAAAAGGTTGTGGTCTTGTTTATGGACGGGTCTCCTTTATGCCTCCTTTGGAATTTTTACATGGAATTGGGTTATAATTTTCCCCCTCCTCTGTTTTTTTTTCCCCCTCTGTTAAAGGGCCTGAATGATTGTGTGTGGCTCTCAGATTTCCTTTGTTTAATTTTTTTTTCGTAAAACTAATACCTAGTGTAGTGACTAGTGACCTATTTTTGGTGGGCTTTAAATAGAGTAATTTCGTAATTTCCCCCTTTTTCCTGTTATCCATTCAGCCCATGGGCTTGGCAGTCTAATCGGCAGGTAGGTAAGTAACTATCTTGTTTTGAAATTCAGTTTTTACATGGGGTTTGGAGCATATGCTCACGTGAGCAAGAAAGGATGTTCTGGGTATTTTGAGCATATCCGAGAACAGCAATGACAAAGAAGGAGATGGGAGAAACCAGTGGTGTGGAGCCCCGAGAGCATCAACTACCAGCTAATTGTGAATCAATCTACAGAATTGTAGCCTAGTTTTCGTGGCTACTTTGATATGTTTCCAGTTAATGTCGGATTTATCAAACTCCGGGGAGGCCAAAGAGGAGGGCTCTAGGTGTTGCCATTGAAGGGGGATGCTCCCTGGCCAGCTATAGGAGTGAACGTCGGTGAAACTACATATAAGCCCGTCTCCCCCAGGTTGCCCTGAAGGTGGTGAGTAGCGTAGATTGACGCTCGGGAGCCTTTTCTATATCTGCACGAAGTTTCGTCCACGCATGTTTAGCAGCAATGGGAATATCAAAGAACACTTGAGTAAGCACCGTAGTGGAGGAGGTATTGACATTGTCCAGGACCCATCTGCAACGAGCTTTCCATAACTGCCAGAGAGTGGCTCTCCTCAAGGCTTTGAAAACTGGGCAGTTACTCCTTTCTTGCTTGGCTATAGTTCAGGAGAAGGGTCACCACTTCAAGTGTAAGCTGCTCCCAGGTTCGATAGAATGCTTGCACCATTGGCCAGATAGATTGAGGAGCATGGCAGTATACTAGGCGGTGTTCCAGAGATTCTATGGTATTAATCGCGCAGCATCTACAGAGAATGGCTTCCTGGAAATTCAGAAATTGCCCAACTTTTAAAATCCTGTTGGCAATGTGCGAGAGAAAGGCACTGAGGAGCATGGCAGTATACTAGGCGGTGTTCCAGAGATTCTATGGTATTAATCGTGCAGCATCTACAGAGAATGGCTTCCTGGAAATTCAGAAATTGCCCAACTTTTAAAACCCTATTGGCAATGTGCGAGAGAAAGGCACTGCGCTTAGCGGGTTTGGCTTTATCCCAAATCAAAGACCAAATGCAGTTCCAGTTTTCCTCTCTGAAAAGAACATGTCCCCATTTGTCATTCCATTTTTTCGTTAACGGTTTTGCTTGCAGCAACGCTCTGTATGCCTTCTTTGTAGAATACGTGAAGTCGAAGGAGCGAAGATTGCCACCAAAGTTCCACTTCCATTCCGCCAGGTCAATCTGCAGGCTTTGAATCGTCTGGCTGCCAATCCAGGTCAAGTCTCTGCCGTCAGATCTTATATATTATATGTTTTGTAATTCAAAAAAATAAAGTGATGCAAAAAACAGATAAAAATTCAAATTTCTTAGATTTAACGGTACAAAACTGATGTGCCATAATCGCGATCTGATACATCAGATCTTATCTATTGTATTTTTTGCAATTCAAAATAGGGGAAAGATGCGGATGATGGTTCCCTGCCTGTATGCAAACACCAAAAGTTGTGTTATGAAAAACCAAATTTCTTAGATCTGACGGTGTAGATCTAATCCTGGGAGCATAAACAACAACATGAATGGCAGTGACAGGTGCCAGCCACTTCATGCGTGCACTGATTTCATCAGCCCCCTTATAACGAGTGTCTGTCACATTTTGAAAGTAATGGGAAGACTTAGCCATGTCGTAACCTAGCACTTATTGCGACTAATACAAACATAAAGGCAACAACAAAAAGAAAGAACCAAGGCGAAAGAAAAATTTGAGAATCAAGAAATAAAAGCCAAACTAGGGGATCAAAGAGGACAGTGGGACAAACTTTGACAGGAGAGTATGGGTTATAATGTGACATACAAAACTGCTGCAGGGCCAAGCAATCGTTGCCTCTGGTCACAGCGCTCTTGATCCACTCTTGGAAACCGGAAAATATCAGACACGATCTCCAAGGCAACTTTCTTAGGATAACAGCTCAGAAATTCTCACCAAACATACAGACCTCATTTGAAGGACAGTGAATGGGTGTAACCCTGCACAGCCAAGTGTGTAAGATCAATGTGTGAAGGCTATGAGCCGCTGGAAACAAAACCATAAACTCTTTTTCAGCTCTGATACATTCTAGCACCCTCCGAGTTTCTCTATGGGAGGTCAATCAAACCAAACTACGCCAAACATTAGAAATTCTAGTCAGACTTTCGGTCCTCAACAATACATCATAGTCAATATTCTCAGGAAATGGTGGATGAACCGAGTAGCTACATGGATCAATAAATGAAGGAAAAGAATCACACCTTTTCCAGAAAAATATCGTTTCACCAGCAATCCCCACAAGAACAAACCCCATCTTCAAAGTGGTGAAAACGGTTTGTGTCTCGTACAACAATTGCTCGGCCAACAATCTTTGAGATGAACTTGATGGAGGTGTGGCAGTCACCACACACCCGAAGGTTCTTGATGAGACGGAGAGGTGTCTTAGGGGCCGTGCTGATCAGCCCAAAACCAATGGCCAGTTTCTCGCTGTGGTGACAAAGAGGAAAATCTTCTCGCTCCTCTCTCGAATCATGCAATACAAAGCGTGTGTCAGGGAAATACCCTGCCTCCATCATCTGCCCAGCCAATCTTCTCAGCTCAGCATGGATTTCCTCAATTCTTGGATGCAATTTCTCATCTACCACAAAGGTGTGCACCCTGTTGCCCACCTCAATGCAGCAGTGACCTGGCTCCTTTTTAACCCCTCTGACCTTCATCATTTTTCTCACCTTTGCACTATCGTCCCACCTGCCAGCTGCAGCGTAGATATTTGATAGCAACATGTAGGTCGCGGCATCTTCTTCATCCCACTTGAGAATAGATGTTGCCACACGTTCAGCCATCTCCACATTGCAATGGATCCTGCAGGCACCAAGCAAGGCCCTCCAAACCACAGCGTCTGGTTTCATTGGCATTTTCTTAATGAAGTCCTCTGCCTCATCAAATTGCCCCCCACGGCCAAGAAGGTCCACCATGGAGCCAAAGTGCTCCACTGCTGGAGTGATGCCATGAACTTGACTCATGTAGTCAAAGTAGTATTTTCCTTCATCCACTAGGCCAGCATGGCTACATGCAGAGAGAACACATAGCAAAGTGATACTGTCCAGCTGCAAGCCTTCCACCTGCATTTCTTCCAATAGTTGCAAGGCCTCCATATCATAACCATGCTGGGCATATCCTGCAATCATCGCGTTCCACGATGCCACATCTCGTTCCGCCATATTGTTGAATACTCCCTTTGCATCCTTGATGCTCCCACATTTGGCATACATGTCCACCAGGGCAGTGTTCAGAATGACATCTGGTACAATTCCAGCTTTGATTATGTCACCATGGACATCTTTGCCCTTTTCCAGGGCCGCCAGGCTTGCACATGCATTGCAGATACAAACGAACGTGATGTGGTTAGGCTTCATCCCTTTCCGTATCATTTGCTCATAGGTCTCCAAAGCCTCCATCCCACACCCATGCTGCGCATATCCTGCGATCATCGTGTTCCACGACACCACATTTCGATCAGCCATATTGTCGAACACTCCCTTTGCATCCTGCATGCTGCCGCATTTGGCATACATGTCCACCACTGCAGTGTTCAGAATGACATCTGGTACAATTCCAGCTTTAAGGATGTCACAATGGACCACTTTCCCCTTTTCCAGGGCTGCCAGGCTCGCACATGCATTGCAAACGCACACAAATGTGATGTGGTTTGGCTTCACCCCTTCCCGCATCATTTGTTGATACATCTCCAAAGCCTCCATCCCGCGCCGATGCTGTGCATATCCAGATATCATCACGTTCCATGACACCACATCTCGTTTGGACATATGGTCAAACACTCCCTTTGCATCCTCGATGCTCCCACATTTCGCATACATGTCCACTAGGGTATTGTTCAGAATGACATCTGGTACAATTCCAGCTTTGACGATGTCACCATGGACCTCTTTGCCCTTTTCCAGGGCTGCCAGGCTTGCACACGCATTGCAAACGCAAACAAACGTGATGTGATCGGGCTTCCACCCTTGCGCAATCATTTGCTCATAGGTCTCCAAAGCCTCTATCCCGCACCCATGCTGTGCATATCCTGCCATCATCGCGTTCCATGACACCACATTTCTTTTAGCCATATTGTCGAACAATCCCTTTGCATCCTCGAAGCACCCACATTTGGCATACATGTCCACCAGGGCAGTGTTCAGAATGACATCTGGTACAATTCCAGCTTTCACAATGTCACCATGGACCTCTTTGCCCTTTTCCAGGACTGCCAGGTTTGCACACGCATTGCAAACAGAAATGAACGTGACCCGGTTCGGCTTCACCCCTTCCCGCATCATTTGCTTGTACGTCTCCAAAGCCTCCATCCCGCACCCATGCTGGGCATATCCTGCAATCATCGTGCTCCAGGACACCACATTTCGTTCGGCCATATCGTCAAACACCCGCTTTGCATCCTCGATGCTCCCGCCTTTGGCATACATGTCTACCAGGGTATTGTTCAGAATGAGATCTGGTACGATTCCAGCTTTGATCATGTGACCATGGACCTCTTTGCCCTTTTCTAGGGCTGCCAGGCTTGCACACGCATTGCAAGCACAAACAAATGTGACCCGGTCGGGCTTCACCCCTTCCTGTATCATTTGCTCATACATCTCCAAAGCATTCCTACTGCACCCTTGCTTGGTAAATCCTGCCATCATTGCATTCCATGACACCACATCTCGTTTGGCCATGTGGTCGAACACTCCCTTTGCATCCTCGATGCTCCCACATTTGGCATACATGTGAACGAGTGTGTTATTCAGGATGACATCCGGTACAATACCAGCTTTGAAGATGTCACCATGGACCTCTTTGCCCTTTTCCAGGGCTCCCAGGCTTGCACACGCATTGCAAACGCAAACAAACGTGATGTGGTTGGGCTTCACCCCTTCCCGCATCATTTGCTCATATGTCTCCAAGGCACTCTTACCACACCCATACTTGGTAAGTCCTGCCATCATAATATTCCATGTGATCAAACCTCGTTCAGGCATGTTGTTGAACACTCGGTATGCATCCACAATGCTCCCGCACTTAACATACATGTTGACAAGGGTGTTGTGTAGAAACACGTTTGGCTTGAATCCGCTTTGGATAATGTGAGCATGCACCTGCTTTCCAGCTTTCAGGCCTTTCATATTGATGCACTTATGCAAGAGACAGACATAAGTATCTGAATCTGCTGAAACACCTCGATGGTTTAAAGTTTGTAGAGCCTCTTTCAGTCGCCCTGCCTCACATAGCATCCTCACATACCCAGACGTGCCAGAAAAGGCATTGTGGACTCCCTCTCTTGATCCCCTTTCGGAAGCTGTGGTCATGGCCAAGGCTGATTTTATCAATTGCGTAGCTGTTGCTCTTGCTTCAAGTTGACCACCAAACGTTGCAGCTTTCTTGTAGCTATCGATCCACAGGGAGTCATAGGTAATTCTGTGCTTGAAATCCCGCCCTCTTGCATCAATCTGGACCCACACTCTATCCCTGCTCCTTCAGCTATCCCTGCCTCTGCACAAAGCAGGTCTAGATCCTCGCCTTGCTGCTAGCTGCTGACAATGACAGCCTGAATTTGTTCTAGCAAACAACCCAACCCTATTTATAAAAATAAAGTTCCTATGCTGAATTGCTCCCCAGACTTCAAAAATGTGCTGGGGAGAGAGAGGATTGCATTGCGTCTCGTTGTCCGCTTCTCTCTGTAATCTAACAGGCGTTCACCTTTCTGCCTCCATTGTACCACCATTGACTGGGGTCTGAAAAATATTCCATCCAAAGCTTCTCCTTGTCACTGTTATCTGTTTTTGGATCCTTTCCTGTTGCCACACTGGCAGTAACATGTCAAAGTCACTCCAAACCAGCATAGATCCACCCAAGGAGCTAACTTGCAGAAATGAACATGAAAAATTAGAGATGACTCTGATAAGAGGGTAACATTGGCTGAGTGTTGAAGAAGCAGTGTGCTTGGATTGATTAATTGTGCTGCCACTGCTTCCAGTGGACCATGTACCCATACAGGTTTCTGTAGCTATCAATCCACAGGGAATCATAGGTGATCTTGTGCTTGAAATTCAGTCCTCTTGGTTGAATCTGGACCCACGCTCTATCCCTGCTCCTAGCAAGCTATATGTGTAAGTTTTGCTACAGAGTACATTGGATAGATGATGGAAATCGCCCATCGCATGAGGCAGCCACTGCCTAGGACAAGTGGGACAAATCTTGATGACAGCCTCAGGTTTCTGTGAGGGAAGCATTTTACGCAAGTAATCTACCCTTCAAATCTGATACCAGAGGGTTGTGAAGACGTGAATTGGGTGAATCTAATTTTACAGGCCAGCTGAGTGGTGTCATTCTGAATACTGTGTTTGTTTTGTTTTAAGACATGGCAGTACACCCCATTTGGGTTATGGTCAAAGACTTGGATTTGCCTCAGTTTTGAGACATGTGATTTTCAGGGAAGTATTATATTGACACTACTTTGATGAAACCGAATTATCATCATAGAGAAGTACTATGCTCAGACATTTACTGTGGGCAGAGATCTCTATGGTTTTGAGCAAGCACTGGTTTGCTCAAGGAAAGGCTAAGGCTGCCTTGGAGGTCACTGACCGACAGTCCACATGCTAAAAAGCACAAATGTGTTTTCTGGAAATCCCACCATGACAGTACAGTGAATATGAATATTGTTCAGTATGATGTTTGTCACTATGAAGAAAGGTGGTTGGAGGGTTTCTTACAACCCCACAACCCACCCCAATCACCCAGAAGTGTGAAACAAATCAGGAGCAAAACTATGGTATAGGGTGTTTTGTCCTGGTTTTTTAAGAAAATCTTTCTGATCTGATCAACTCCTGACATATCCTTCTTTGTCGTGACAAGACAAGCCCTATCTCTCTCTGTCTCTCTGCGTGCCAATTTGTGTGCGCGGGGTCAATGGCCACAAGGCTATGACAAACAAGATGCTTAGGCCAGGGTATGGTGAAGATTCTGCCTGTGGATATTCGGCTGATAATGAAATATGGCAGCAATATATAACTGGTAACTGGTTGAGGCAGCCAGGGTGGTCAAGTGGAAATACCCCCTGGACATGGTGTAATGACATGGTCAAATGTGGAATGATGTGAATAGGATGTACTGACAGTATTATATACTGTCTCATGATGTGTATGCAAAAAACAAGACCAAGCCGGTGGGTGGGTGGCCGAAAGTCACAATTCACCTTATTGAAGTTCTTAGGAAGGATATATCAAACCACTAAGTCCACAGACAGGTCAGTAGGTGCCTTTAACTTCTGGACCTCCCTCAGGAAGTAGTAGCTTGTAAATACTGATTGTAAAGAGATACTACAGGTCTATAGAAGGATCATGATGGTCGTTCTTGTTCCTTCTTTTTCAAACACTAGAAAGGTCAAGTAGGAGACATCCACACACAGCCCATGAGGGGTGTGTTGGGCCTACTACGGCCTCTTCTATCTTCAAAAAGCAGCAAACAGTGGAGGACAGAAGTAAAAAACAACAAATATGCAAAGATTTAGTCGTGATGTTGTCTCTTCTGTAAGCACGTAGAGGAGTAAAGCTTAAAAGTCTGGGCTGGAACCTCACCTGGTCCCACAAGCAACCGCACAACCAATAGGTTAGTGACTGTTGTGGAATACCAGGTTTTGATCCACTTGTTATCGATTTCCACCCTTAAGAAAGTTAATCTACAGGTTAGGAGAGAACAAGACATCCAGTGTTTGAGAGAAAACATTCCAAATCAAACTTACTACACAATCAGCCGTATGCTAGTATCCATCAACTTGACAAGATGAGAGTGTTTGCTATGGCAAGGCATCATAAACAACAGAGTTGGAAAAGCAGGAAAAGAGCCGTGAAGTGTGCCATGATGTCAAAAGAACTGCCTCCCTTCCTGCTCAGCCACTTTTGGAACCTTTGAAGATGGCTAAGACTGAAGGCAGCTGAAGGATGGTGGATCCTTACCCCCTTTCAGCTTATAGGTGTGTACTAGAGAGGGCCTATCGGCCAAGCATTTTTAATTGCAAGAGTTGGGTACAACTCTGCAATTATAATGAGGGATGAACCTCTTCCAAGATACTGCCCCGCCAATCTAGGGAAAGCCAAAAAAGAGCTGTCTATGGTGCTATGGCTAACCCATAGAATGGCACCTATTTGGTACGGTACAAGGATGATGTCAAGGGCCTACCTACACTAGACTGTAATTTAAACTCGGGGTGGGAAGCCTACCTTTGAACAATAAAGAGATGTTGCGAGGAAAGGGAGATTGTAGTTGCCCCATGTGTGAGCAGCCTGAAGACAATATCCACTTTCTGATATTTGTCCAGCATACTCAGCAGAGAGTGACCCACTTCAGGAGCATCCCACAACATTCCGCACCTCTGTTCACCAACTTCAAATTGCATAAATTATGTGATGTTGGTGAACTTTATGCTCTTTATGCTCTTATGCATCCAACATGGCATTAGACACTGCAACCTCCAGGTCACTTCATCTAGCAGGGTCAATTCTTCAGGGCTAATATTCAGATACTAGGAAATCTCTTCTTCCCTTTTCCGCCAGGACATAGCCTGTTTAACAGGACAGTCTTCCTTCCAAGAGATAAAGTCGATTATCTTAGGGTATCTGGTGTTGGACCTGCTATTCAACTGACCTCACAATCTGACCTTGAACTCATTACGTCGAGAGCTTAAGGGAGGTATGCCAAACTTTTCCCAAACAGCCATGTTAGCAATATGGTTCATGCAGCCTTATTTGTCCAAAAGCCACCCTGGCCTTCATGGAGAACCCCTCTAGACTCCAGATCAGCCTTGAGAAGCCTGCAAAATAGCTTGCATTAAGAAGCATAATTAAGAAGCTGCATGAAGAAGCATAATGCTGCGATGGTTCTCAGGTTCTTCTCTGTCACGTTTCTTATATATGTTGACAATGACAGCAAGATAGAGACAGAGCCCACCATCCAATAGAGGGTGCACACCATTCTTCTCCATGCAATATTACATTCAATCAAATAGATGTCGTCTAGAAATCCCTCCACACAAACATCAATCAAAGAAGAGAGAGAGAAAGTACTGATCAGATGTTGTTTGCTATAGCCTTGTGGCCGTAGACCCCACGCCTGGGCGGAATAAAAGGGAGTAGCTGCTACCTTTGTGAGGGGCTCAATCCGGTAGTGTCACTTACCTTGGTAGAGACAATTAGTTTGGGTTTTCCAGATATCCTCTCAAAAGCCCTTCAGAAAAACCACAGGAGATAGCCACAAACAAGAGAGCTATATAGCATAAGGGTCCAAGGCTCAATCACTGCCAACTTGGGCTTGAAAATCCCTCACCAGAAAGTTGGACCAATCCCCCCCCCCAACCCTTCCCATCGATTTTGGACCAAGAGAACAAGCAAGAGAGAGAGAATGTACTCATAAGACCTGCTGTTGTAGGCCGTGACTGACCTCTACAGTTGGCCTAATTGGACAGACCTGGTCTGCTATGACAGATCTATCTTCTACTAGAAGGTCTTTCCTATAACCTAATGTGGTCTTCTCAACAAAAGCAGAGGTCTTGACATTGATAGTTGCTATTGGAGTTTGTTGATAGATGATGTCTATTTCCTAAAAGAACTCAGACTTCTTCTTTTCTAGTCTTGACATGACTAGCCCTATCTGTGCTTGTCTGCGTCTGAGGGCACATGTATGAAAAGATGCACAGTTGGTTTGGATTTCAGACACTGCACCTAAGAGGGACCTATGGGATGACTGATGAAGACAGTCCCTTCTTATTGCTGAGGACAGTTTTATGAGAAATCTCACCTCCGGATACTCATAAGACGTTGTTTGGCGAAGCCTTCTGGCTCTCACCTCCAGAGAAACAGAAGTAAACATGAAAGGATGAATGTTTCAGAGAACAGAGGAGAGGAAGATTAGTGTATGGGGCATACCACTTACTCTGAGCAGAGCCAGGCCTGCGCTGGATTTGTAAGCCTGCCATTACAATCAGAAAATCGACTGTGAGTCAGGAAACCTTGAAATAGTGAACTCTGAGCAATCTTACCTGGTGTCCCTTTCCACAAATTCACTTATTGCCAAAACCACGCAGTCCACTAGTTTATCCAGCTGCAGAGTGTATAATTAGAATGCATGAGAGATGGGAATTAGGACAAACCCACCAATAAGTTATGACTGGTTCAATGTACTGCGTGTTTGATTGGCAGATATGTTCTGGAAAACAAGCTACCCAGTCACTCTTCATCTTCTTCGCCTAGAACAGGACTACTTGCTTATCCTTCGAAGCCGTGACAGACCAGAAATATTTCAACTGTTGTGGCCATGAACCAATAGACAATGTCGGTGACAAAGTGAGCTTTACCACACATACGTATGGAAACAGGAGCATACCTTTATAATGAGTTCCCACGTAGCCCACCCACAAAGCCACCTTCTTCTTAAACGATACAGTATTGTCGATAGCTGAAGGTTTGCTTCCCAAGGACAATGATTGGTCAGGTTGGGCGGGAGCCTGTGCTGGTGCTAATGAAGAAAATGCACGATTCAAATAAGGAGTAGGGTAGGAAGCAGAGGGGTATGGACTCTGACTGTTTTGCAGGAAGGGAGGCCCTACATGGTAACCAGGCCAGGGAGGCACTAGATATGCAGGCCCTATGTATGGACCTTGGTGGAAAGCATTGGAAGAAGGGAGGGTATGTTCAGACTCTGAGTGTGAAATACTGGGAGCATAATTACCCAGAGTTGAGTATGGCTGGGAGTTATAGGCAGAGTAATGTTCAGTCTCAATATGCATAGGTAGGGAGGCCCCAGAGGTTGGGTATGCTTGAGAACAGTAAGGGCCGGGCGCGCTTCCTGGTCCATATGGAGCTGGAACACCTGGATTGGTAAAAGAGGTGGTAGGCAGCTTGTTCCCAGCATTGAACACCTTACCTAAAGGTATCCTGCCATCCAGCCACCAAAAAAATTACTCGGTAACTACATACTTGGAATCAATTCCAGATCATCCCTATGCAACCTTTGGGACGCAAATTTGCACATGAACCATAGACTGAGCTCGCTGTTAACAGGCCAGTTTTTGACCTATGCACTTACCGTGGCCACATCGAAACTGCCTCCTGCAGGCCCTGTGACAACTAAAAAATCTCCTGGGCCTTCATTGACTGGTTGGCGTCTCCTTACTTATACCCAAGAGACATTGACAATGCCTAATGGGTTCCAAATAGAAGATTGATCCCTTGTGTAATTTGGCATAGAATTCAAAACCACCAACAAATTAAAATCTCCTTCAAGCTTCTTTCCATATTATCACCCTATCCACAAAAAATATTATGAACTTTGACTCCTAAGACTATACCCATAAGAGGATGAACTCATAATTGTGCTCTGCCATTAAATTTGTATCATGCACTGCACACTATAAAACTGCTGAGATGCTTCAAAGTCTGACAATGGGACTGAAATAATTCTCTCACAGACATCCATTATTCGTGATATACACCTGTACTGAAGCTGTTCTCATTTGGTTCAACGAAGATACAGTCACACTGTCTTCCATACTCCAGTGGCCACCCAACCTCACGAGTATGTTGGGTGTGTATGTGTTTGTGTGAGAGCAAGAAACAGACATAGAGAGAGAGGTCAGAAGGTCTTACATGGCCCTTCCAATCTTGTTGTCCTCCAGGACATTTGCATGGAAGATTTGGATTGAAAGCTCAGAAGTGCTATTATCAACAGGGAGTGTGAACTTCTGCTTCCACACTGGTTTACTGCCGTGATCTGCGCAGGTTGAGTATAAACTCGACTATGAGTACACCATCCACACACCAACTCTAATCAGCCTTCTACAGGCATAGCTCATGAGTCATTTCACCCTCGAGGACATGAAACTCAGCCCAAAATCACTGTTGCAGTCTTGAACGGTAGCTATATTCCAATCGACAGGGTCCATTCAGTGTCAAGTATAGGGCCTTGACAAAATAACGTTTATTCCACTAGTGACAACAAAACTACCAGATCTACACCTTGGTTGTTGTAGAACTTCCGCTCTCACTGAACCAGTGTGAGAGAGACAGAGGTTTGTAGGCATTAACCAATCCCTCCGAAGATTGCTTATGCCATATCATTCCCCCCCGGAGCCAGTTCTAAAATTCCATCCCAACAAGGGTATATGAGACTATCTCAGAGGGGCCATTGGCTTTGAGCACAGCCAATGAAAGTAATATTGTAAAGAATTAAGAGTTTCTTATGTGAGCTGGCATAGACATCCTTCTCGATTTTGGAGATCCTAATTTTAAGATTATTGGGTTCGGTAATCTTGGTGGCCATTACAAATACCTAGGACTTTGCGCGAACAAAATGTTGAATCCCGCGCTGCTTCTCCAGCCCCCAAGCTGGCCACAGATGTAGCAGACAGTGCCTAAAAGAGGGAAAACTGAGAGGGAGGGAGAAATGTTTGCCACATTATGCCTGCTCGCATCCATGGAGTTAATACTTGCCACGGAGAACAGCTGCCTAGGGAACCCAGAACATCTCTCAAATTCTCTGCGGCGATTTAACCACTGAGCGTCGTAACATTAGGGGTCACAACCCCACAAATTCTCAGACTGAGATAAACACCATTATAGTACACAGCTTCACTGACAGCACCTCCATACCTGAGGGACTTTTGCTCCTAAGCTTGATCCTCCCACAGTACAAAATGGCATAGGGATCTCCTTTGCCTGCAGTCATGAAATATACTTCAAGTTCAAACCCATGGCAGTGCATGACCTTTCTGATAGCTTTGAACTGACTTTCTATTGTGAACGCCCGAAATTCCAGCAAGAGACTTATAAGCACCAGTCCTCGTAACACAGTGAACAATCTACAGACATCCACATCAAAACTGCCAAACGCAGATATTGCCAAATGATGGATCGTGTGGAGTAGCACCAGTCCTACGGAAGGCGACAAAGAAACTCACTACCTTTGGAGAGACAGAGTTACTGCCCCCTTCATACCTCTCCTTCCAACACTGGAGGCAACGGAGAGGGCAATTCTTCGCATAGCCTGAGATGGATGACAATTGTAGGGGCCAAATCACTAACCTTGATTGGATCTGGGAGACTCGATACGAAGCTGCTTCAATCCTAAGGGAAAGTAGCGTCCACAGCAGCAGGTTTGCCTGAACATTGTGAGGGAGAAATCAAGGTGCACCCAACCCGCCTGCGAGCTTCACTCCTCCACAAGAATGCATGAAAGAACTACGGTTGCCTCGACCCGCATATGGCCGGTACACTGCCGGGCGTCGGGACTCGGGAGTCCGACGCTCCACGAGGGAGAGCAATTAAGTTATCCAACATTTTGCCCCACACTTTTTATTGGAAAATTCAGGTCAAGGTGACCTTGGATGCTGCATTTCAACTACCAAGGAGGAAGGTGCCTGAACGAAATTTGTGTACCTGGAATATAATAATAGGAGGCTATGCCAGGGAAGCTCTTGCAATCTATTGAACAAATGCTATGGGAAGGCGTGAAACCCAACAGGGTCACATTCATATGCGTTCTCAAGGCGTGTGCGAGCCTGTTGAACCTCTATCATTAAAGCTGGAATTATGCAAGACATTATTATGGAGAATACCCTGATTGCTATGTATGCCAAATGTGCAAACATGAAGGACTCGAGTGGAACCTTTGATAAAATGGCTAGAAGAAATGTTGTCTCATGGAATGCCATGATTCCAGGACATGCTCAGCCTGGGTGTGGTATGGAGGCCATCGAGATATATGAGCAGATGATACGGGAAGGGGTGACACCCAACAGGGTTACATTCATTTGCATTCTGAAGGCATGCGCTAGCCTGGCAGCCCTGGAAAAGGGCATAGATTTCCACACTCACAGCATCAAAGCTGGAATTATGTCCGGATATTATGCTGGAGAACACCCTGATTGACATGTATGCCAAATGTGGAAGCATAAAGGATGCGTGTCAAGTGTTTAATAAAATGGTGCAAGGAGATGTTGTTTCATGGAGCACCATGATAGCAGGATATGCTCAGCATTGTTGTAGTGGTGAGGCTCTTCAAGCTCTATGAGCATATGATACGGGAAGCAGTAACACCCACCAATGTCACGTTCATTTGTGTTCTCAAGGCATGTGCCAGCTCTGGCAGCCCTAGCAAAGGGCATATAGGTCCTTGGTGAAATCATCAGAGCTGGAAGTGCATCAGATGTCAGTGTCGAGAGTACCCTTGTTGACATGTATGCCAAATGCGGGAGTAGAATGGAAGCGTGTCAAACATTTGACAAAATGCCTAAGCGCGATGTGGTGTCATGGAGTGCCATGATTGCGGGATATGCTCAGCAAGGGTGTGGTAGGGAGGCTTTGGAGATCCATGAGCAACTGCAACGGTGGGGTGACGCCCAACAAGGTCACCGTCATTTGCAATCTCAATGCATGTGCCAGCCTGACAGTCCTGGAAAAGGGGATAGAGATCCATGCTGACATCCTAAAATCTGCGATTGTGTCGGATATTGTTCTGGAGAATACCCTTGTCAACAAGTGTGGGAGCATGAAGGATGCACATCAAGTGTTCGATAGAATGGCTAGAAGAAATGTCGTCTCATGGAGCACCATGATAGCAGGATATGCTCAGCAGGGGTGTGGCAGGGTGGCTTTGGAGGTCTATCAGCAAATGCAACAGGAAGGTGTGGTGCCCGATGACATTCACTAGTCAATGCTTGTGCGAGCCTAGGAACCCTGGGAAAAGGCATAGAGGTCCATGTGCATATTTTCAAAGCTGGACTTGCATCACATGTAGCTCTGGAGAACACCCTTGTTGCGATGTGTGTGAAATGTGGGAATGTAAAGGATGCACTAAGTGTTTGACAAGATGGCTAAGCGTGATGTGTTGTCGTGGGGCACGATCAAAGGATATGCTCAGCATGGATGTAAGTAGGGAGGCTTTATGAGCAAATGCAGCGGGGAGGGGTGACCCCTGAGGGGATCACTTTCACTGGCATTCTAAATTTGTGTGCCAGACTGACAGCCTTGGAAAAGGGTATAAAGGTCCATGCTGACATCATCATATCCGGTATTGCATCAGATGTCGTTCTAGAGCAGTTTCACTATATTTCCCACTGTCTCCAGACCTCATCATGAATGCATGATCTCACTTTTGTAGTACATTCAAACATCCAGTGTCACTCGGTTGTAAAACTGACTCCCACATACAGGGCAAATTGAGAGAAATCTGTGTGTTTTTGTGGAAGTCACGCTGTACCTGCTGAAGAGAGAATTATTGTGAAAGTAGTAATATGTCCATTGGAAAGAATTAAAAGAGAGGGGATTGTGTCCTGGCATTGAAAAAGTGATGTCCATCACCTACACCCTTATGTACATTCTGGAAGTTTCATACCAAGAGGTAGAAGACCATTAGGCATCTGGGAGGTTCACGGTCATCTCCCAACAGCTTCTAAGACGCCACTCTACCCAACCTGTTCTGAATTATGAACCCTAAACTTCAGTGATGATTAAGGTCCCTATTTCCTTTGCTGAATCAGGCCAAAGCTCGAATTCACAAGCGTCATGGCGGGGCCTAAGACCTGGTCTCTGATGTACATAACACTGTAGTTTACAACAAAGTGGCAAAGAGGGCCCCCAGCTGTAGTATAGCAGCCGTGGCACCAAGAGTGGATGCACCACTAATTGCCGGAGCTACACTCGGTATTGTCTCATTGAGCAATCCTGTGATATTAGACAGAACGTTCAACCGAATCTTCTGACCTGCCTGGCAATGACTGTCGATCCCACAGAAGAAGTAGCGGAATCCCACATTGGGGAGCTCAACCAAATCGTGGCCGGTCTTCCACTCTCTGATGGAGCCCGTATCGTTGCAGATATCAAAATTATGCTGGGTCACTTCCACAACAGTGTGTTGTCCCTGAGTGTAGTTGAACACTGCACATGCATGCATCCAAATTGAGATCCAATAATACTTTCATGCTTGCATGAACAGAATACTAGGGTAAAACATGCAGGAGTTTCCTCAATCGCCTAACTAGGTTGAACGCCCTTAACCTTTCTCAGTCTCTGTGGAAGTTCTAGTGTTTACGTTGCATTTGCACTGGATAAGGTAATTGCATCATGAAAACAGTAAATAGTTCCATGTCCATGAATCGTCAGAAAGACTTAGATGCAATAGAGAATGTATGAACAACCGTGCTTGCAATTCCTCTTTAGTTTCGAAGGTAAGGCTTGCTCTGGGTATGCACAAAATCGTACGTCCCATCGCCTCTAGTGTACAGGATTTTTAGATTCTACGGCTCCAGTTGGAAAGATGCAACTGTAACAGAAATCGCCCGCACTGATTTATCCCCACCCATTTCAACATTTAAGTCGAGCTGCATACATCCTACAGCTAAAAACAACCCATTGATACCAATCCCGGGCCCCCATGTAGCGATCTGGAGGAAGGAACAACTCACAAAGAAAGTCACCCTGACGGAAGGTGTTGCTATTAGCCCAATCACTGTAGTATGAGATATTGAGGCCGTTAGCCACCCCGGGGACCGTCCAGCCAGGATGATTAATGCTGTTCCATGTCCCAGTGCTGTTGTCTCCCACGTCATGGACTACCGGGAAGGCCAGGGCGATTTGTAGCAACGCTGCAATACTCAGAAGTACACCCATGACCGCCATGCCTCTTCCCTGTGCCATTGAGTTTCGATTGAATACTTCTCCACCCACACTTCAATCTCTCCGCTAATAGCAGTTTGTACAGAGAATATGGCCGGAACCAACTCCTTACCCTGCAGGCTGAATCTTGCTTGTGGAGGGAAAGGGGAGGGAAGAAAGTACCTGTCCAGAAGCTTGAGCTCTGCTTGCACATGTGGCAGTGTGCAGGGTGATCTTCTAAGCTGGGTAAGACACTTGTCATATTCAGCTCGTATAAGCTCTGACTGAGGAAGCTGGGTCTGGCTGCTGAAGACCTGTGCTGGAGCTTATGTGGCCAGACGGCAAATGTTTGTTTGGTCACTAATTAAGCAAGAAAAGCGAGTCAATGGAAGCGAGTTCCACTTTCTGGCAACTATATTTCTCAAGCTGTGTCGGGATATCAAGCAATTATATGGATCCAATAAATTTTTTCTGCTGGATTGCTGATTCAGGGGGTTTTCCAAGGGACCTATTCTCCCCCCAACATCGATCCTTCACATGGCTAGATTTCAAGCCTTCCTCACGTGTCTTCTAGAAGCTAGGCTCTCCCAGCTTGAACACCATGCGCGTTTCCTCTCCAGCTTGGCCTGGGAAATACTTTCTATAATTGTATCTCACTTGAAAGTGCCACATAAACTAGGATTACTGCCTCTTCTCTCTCCTTTCTTGTCTTGTCTTTTCATCCATTTATCATCTGCTTCCTCACTTCATTGATCGATCCACGTCGCTCTTTGGATGCTATTTCCAACCTCTACAAGCTGTATCTTCCTAGCGGGGGAGACAAATTATGCAGCTTTGCAACGTGGGAGTTTGTGTTATAAGAGGGTTAGAGCTAGACTTACTTTCCTGTTTTGTATGAAGCTCTACAGATCCTGGAAGGTGGTTACAATGCGGAATGATGTGATAGTGATAGCATTTCGGGACTAGTCAGTCTGGTGTCCTATTTGCCTGTCCTTTTTGAGTCTTAGCAGCTTGTTCCAATGGCAGAAGTGTTGATCTTTTGTGAAAGGGCCGTGCTACTGACTACAACCTTGATCCCCTAGCGACAAGCTAGAATTTCCACCCCATGCCAACCATCTATCCCACTATAATAACCTTCCCAGCAAGTTGCTTGTGTAATTTGTTTATATACATACATCGGAAGGTGAGTCCATAATACCGTGTTTGAAGTGCGTGCTGATATACGCAGGCTACAACGGCTGGACTTATAACTTGTCGACTCATACCACTATATCATAACAAGTAAAATTTGTCTCGGTAAGGTTCTCTAAGATACTCAAAAGTTGAGGGCGTCTCTAAGTTTGTCAAAACCAGATAACGGAACTAGACGCATGCATACTGGTGCACATCACATATCCAGTAAAGGTTGATGAGGAGAGAATATGCCATAATATACAAATGTTATTAAGTCACAACTCCTCATTTTCCACTAGTCAATTTGTTGTAGCTTTCAAATCATCCTGCAAGACTAATTTTGCTACACTCAGCGCGGAAAACCCATAAAACAGTATCCAATACATTAAGCCATACAAAGGTTAATGTTAGTCTGCAAGGTCTATAATAGATCATCAAGTACTGCTCCACAGTTGTGTCCAGCCTTGGGCATTGAGATTACACGCCACAACAAGTCTTCCATCATTGTACATAGCTGCATCATAGACCCCTCCATTGATATGACAAGCACCAGCTCCAACCGTGTCGCTGGCAAATAAAGCCGTTTGCGATCCATCATAGACCACCAAATTTCCATCGTTCTGCATGGTAGCATAGCAGTTGGAACCTTTGCCATCAGTTTTGGAGCTCCAGAGCGGTGTGTTAGTTGACAAATCGTACACAACCAGATTGCAATCTTTCTGCATTACAGTTTGATAATGGGGCAGATCACTGCAGGGAGGATACTGAAGAGCAGAGTTCCTATTTAGACGGCCTCCTTCGCCCAAAATTTGATGACCTTTGCAGTTACTCGTGCTGGGTTCAAAAGGGGCGAATATTGAGTGGTCATCCAGGCTCCTGGCCAAGACTGGCCGGTTAACTCCCAAGGCTGGAATTAGTGTGAAAAGTAGTAATAGAATCAATCCAGACTTGTCCTCACCGGCCATGTTCTTTTCATATGCAGCAACGTTGTGGAGGACTTCTTGTGAGAGCCAAAGTGACCATCAAATTACTACAACCTCCCTCATCACCTTGCTTATACATAGAATTCCTTCAAGGATATTCTAACGTGTGTGAACAAATGTGGCAGCTGCGCCACCCTTTCCAGTCTTTCTCATAACTCTACGCCTATTTATCCACAAAACTCCATTATACCCTTGTCCTCAAATGTAAGACAACAATAAACACCTAAAACTCTAAAAAGAAAAGGAAAAATATCTATGATATTTTTGTAATAATGACAGTGGCGCCTATTGACCCTACAAATGACCCCATCCACATTGCCGGCACAATTAGTGGCATCTAGAAGTGTGCGTTGCCTTATTCTGTCCCCTATTCTGATGAATGAAGTCACCGTTTTCATCCCAGTACTGCGCATTTCTGCAATGGAGACAGTTCAAGGTTAATTATTGCTTTGGATTAGGGACAGTTCAAGGTTAATTATTGCTTTGGATTAGGTAGGATATGGGGTGTTTTGGGAATACAAGGGCTTATTTAATGGTGGATTAGTGAAGCTAATTACAAAGCCGCCAGTGATTCTCATTTCAAATTCCTCATTCGTTGTTGAAAGTGGAGGCGAGTGTTTTGGGACAAATGATGGCCAGTTAATATAGCAGCCAGACATGAATACAAATGGGATGCATAGTTCACTTTATATACTGCTGCAGTGCATACATTTTATCATGCTTCAGCTGTCCAAGGGATGGCGGAAGAATGGAAATGAGGGAGCCTTAGAGTCTTCCAGCTTTGTCCAGGGGGTAGGCTAGTTTAGGGTTCTGAGATGGCCATGTTTGAGCAGTTATAGGTCAACTCATGGCAGACTTAGGGGTCCTACTTGGTACAGGTATGGTCAGATTTTGCACAGATCGTCATCCACGATCCATGCAAGGAAAGTCCTCGGTCCTTTCATAGATAGATGCGCCAAATTTTGTGTTGGGAGACAAGTACTTCTGGGCCACACATGATCTCGTTTTGGTACTTTTTTGGAAAAGGTGTAGGTGCACTCAAGGCACCTTAATGCGCATATCAGGGAAGAATACATGGCATTACAGGAGGGACCTACTAAGCAGAAGTGGGAGAATATGTACTTTGACTTTGGTAATTCATATATAATACATCCGTGATTGGAAAATTATGTACTTTGCACAAGTGATTGTTGCTTCATTTGCTATTATGCTCATGTAATTTTTGTGACAACGGACCCTTTCAACAGTGTACACTGCTTAAAAGCACACTTCTAGATACCACTACCTAGCGGATTAAGATCCTTGAGGAAAAACTGTTCTGAGCCATGAGACCTATGGGCCAATAAAAAATGTCAAATAATTCCAAAAAAAGATAAATGGGCCTTGAGCCTTTTCTTGAAAAAACCAAACTGGGACAACGGCCCGTCCTGCAAACTTAATTTGAAAGTAATCTAATTTTCTATGTTAATTTAAGTACGACGGCTACCAATACGATCAAGTGAATCTAAGTATATTCTAGAGACGATTGAAAAGTCAAGCATGGAGCATGAATAGGGTTGCATCATCATCATTTTATGTTGAAATTGCTCGAATTGTGCGAATTGCCCTAACTTCCCCACTAGGGTGCATTAACCAATTCTATACGAGCCATTTCTTGCATACAAAGATTAATTTTAACATCGGCCCCATATACATTATACATACATGTGATGAGTTCTGGTTTGCAAGCATAAATGATGTGAAATTCAAGTTTGAATATATCATGAATATATCACGTCCAGTCAAAAACGGCTCCCCCAACAATGTGTTTTACTTATCTAGTTATTTTGTTGGGATAGGAGCCGTCCTAAATTGCGGTCGTCAACAACTATATATTTTTGGATTTTTTTTATTTTTTTTTAATTATTTTTAACGTTTTGGTGATGGGAGCCATCCTGAGTTGCAGTCGTCCGCATTTCTGCATGACTATCGCAAAAAACAAAAAAACAAAAAAACAAAAAAACAAAAAAAAACACGTCTTACATTACGGTCGTCAACGTCTGCAATTTTACGTCATTCAGTGTTGCAATTTGGGTTCTGTTCTCTATTTCAATTGGTGTTGTCATCCCATATGTGAGGCCTATTTCAGCGGTTATGGGTTTGTCTTCCGTGGAATTAGGCCCTCATAGTCAGGCTCACGGGGGCTCAAGCTCACACTTTAGAGTCCTCCCAAAATTTACAGGTTTGACCATGTATCTTTGGGATGTTCCCACAATTTTGAAAGCCTTGCATTCAGATGTAGTTGTTAGGAATGTACTATATGATACTGCCTCCAAAATTTAGAGGTCACCTCGAAAATGATTGAGGGGATCTTTTGTATGTGCAATGGGAGGGGTGAAAATCCTGGTTTTCAATGAAACCATATATTTTTGATCCTGAGGTATACACATCTCTATAGAATTCCAATTCCATAAGTCAACTTATGAAAGTCAAACATACAAACATGGCTGCCAAAAAATTCAATGAAAATATCAAGCAAACTGCTGAGATTTACAGAGTACCAAGAATTATACTGAATGCCAATTCAGGCAACCACCTACCCGTTTCCGACTACCACATACCACGGTCAACTGCCGTGGCCGCCTCACAACCATGCAAATGGCTGACCCACATGCAATATATGTCATTTTTTGGCCTACTGAATTATTATTGTATGTGGGCACGCATTAGTGCCTTACACGCATTAGTGCTTTGGACACATGTCTTCCAAAGGCATCTTATTCGTTGAGGCTGCAGGTTCATCGGACTTCATCCGCAAAAGATACCGTCTTCGCAATAAAGGTACCGACCCAATTTGGGTCGGTCTGGCATTTAGGGGTTAATATTGTATAGTGATATAACATCTTTGTCAAACAATGGAAATGTGACAGTATATCCTTTGAATTTTCAATTAAGTAAGGCAAGTTGTGTATTGGTGGAATGTTGTCCAACTGACATCAGCTAGGAGAAGACCCATGTATGAAATGTGAAGTAACTCTTATCTGTAGATGTTGGCTTCGACGGGAAGAGTCTCTTTGTTTAGATCAAACTCATGCTCATAGTATCAAACTCTGTATGTGAGAGAAACAATTGGCATGAAAATTACTTTGGTCTCAATGTTCACATTCAAATTCTGTTGCCTTAAGCTTGCTGTGTTCATGTTATTGTTGTTGTGACTTTACCACCTAGCCACTCCAAGCCCCAAAATGCACTACTAACAGCCAGACAGGCTATCACTGATCATAGCTTGTGAGTTGAGACCACAAGAAGAGGGACACGTGTTGTTAGCAATATTGCCTATAGTATCAGTATCCAATATTTCTTCACACCATCAAAAGCTACAGATATTTCACGAGTGTTAGAGTACAATCTTGGAACCGCTGAAATAATTAATTTTTAGGTGAATTTCATGCAATGATCTAGTTTATGTGAATTCATAGTCTTTAGATCTGATTAATGTGACTGAGATCAAATATATGGGTATGTACAGTGTATATTGTGCATATGAACCACTAAGATCAATCCATTTGGAAATGAGCAATTTATGTTTTCATTATTGTTTGACTTCGTGTGTGATAATCCAAGAAGGTTATGAGGTACAACTTATGCATTAAGATTGTTTGAACAAACCTATGTGATGAACTGATGAATATATTTATAAATGGAAATAAACAATTATTTTAGTATTTACTTATGTGGTGACATTTATGAGGATGATATTCCCTCTTGGAATCACATTGAATCTACCATTGATGTCGTTTGGATTTCCGATAGAGCTCCTCAAAGCTACATTGAGGTGCTTAATCGTGAGGTTGATAATGTGGACAAGCTCTACCTGCACGCAGTTCACAACATCGAGCACAAGTCTTTTATTGGGCCACGGTTTGTGCCGGTATGGAATTTGATTAATCTTTTTGGAGAAATAGACAACAAGAATGTGGTTCCCTTCGATCGACATGGGCCTTCAACGTGGTCGGCCGGAAGGCTTCTGACAAAGCGACAGAAGGGTTTATAGTTCGTCTAAGTCGTGTTTGAATGAATATTACCGAGGTTCTTCACCAAGTCGTCAAGAAGGGGGCAGGAGACTATAGAGGATCGATCCTTTCATGATTAGGGACCGCATACACTGCAACTGATTCAAAATGATCGTCTCAATCAACACGCCACAAATGGTCCGTGAAATCAGGATTCAACTTCATCTGTCATTTGTGACAAAAGATGCAACATAGCCTCATCTTGGTTTTGCAATAGCAAGATGATGAGTGCAAGTTTCCAGTGATTTTTCCCTTATGATCTCACAAATAGTGAAAGATTGGTTTTTTCAAACCAAACTTTGTATCCGTTTGATTTCCTCACTCAGTAAACTTCTTAACGCTTGCATCTGTCAAATCTATGTTGAAGGCGCGCATGATTTCGTCTCTGATTACATATTATGGATATATGGAGCTAGTTGCTCAAAATCCAAGTATCAAACTTCGAGCTATGTCTTTTCATTTTGTGCTGCTCTATTAAACAAATGAGATTTGTTAGTTTGATAATCTAGTGATTTCTAAATATAAAAATGAAATCGCTCAACCAAATTGAATGAAAGACTATGAAGGAAATTATCTTGATGTCCTGCTAATCAACAAATTTATGGAGTTTTATTGCAACTTCCATAACAAGACGCACATTCTAGCGTAAATCAGTGATCTGTGATCAGCCTCATTTGCTTATCTGTAACGTTCTTCAGCTTTTGAAGTAGCATTTGTTTCTAAGCATTCATATTCACCTGCTCCACATTCAACTTTTGTCGGTCGTCCTCTATAAACAACCATTCCAAAGTTAGAATTAAGCTAATGGATTCAATATAGACATATATATATAATACCTTTAAATACTTGGACTTCGGGGACATCCTCCGAGGATGCATTGGTATTCTTAGATTCCAAGAAGATAAGACGACGTCTACTTCTTGCCACATCTCCACCACTCTGCATACCTTGTGAGCGATACATGACACCTTCAATAGAAATCAGATTTTGCAACACTTGCAAATATAATTCCACAATTCGAAACCAGAATTATATGCTTCAAATTTGACTACGAGACAAATATTTATGAATAGTAAAAAATACATTTTCATATGCATCCTTTGTGGATACGCAGCCACGGCATTGTCAGACCCCTCTTCTGAATCGCGCACTTTATAAGTAAGTGGAAGGGTTTAGATTTTTTTGTGCTAAGTAAGTAAGGTACGTAGTATATAGGAGAGAGGCAGCTGCACTCCAAACCTTGTCCATACCTCCAAATCTTGCTTATGTTGATTCTTGTTTAGAACAGTGTTGGGTGGGTATTTCAATATATCCGTAGGGTATTATAAGTAAACTAATTTTGTCAAATCATTTATCCTCCGGGTCTGAATAAATTGAAATCTTACAAATTTATTTACCCTCCGGGAATAGATAAATTAGCTTTTCAGATTTCCATATAACCTCCGGGTAAGGATATGTATGCCAAAATATACCATGAGGGTATGAATAGTTTCCGAGTATGGATAGTTATTTCAATTAATATAAAATTTAATGGTTTTCTAAAATAACGATTTTTCCAATTCCAAACAAAAGAGACAATCTATGGTAAAAGAATATTTGGTTTAATTCCCAATGGAAGAGGAAGGAGGTTTGAGATTCAAAAAATATTTGTAGCTCAAGGCTCCCTAACAACACAACAAACAGAGAAGAGATGTGGAGATCACTTTGGACTATGTTGGTTTTTTTTTTTTTCATGTACTGGTGAGTTGTCTGATGTTGCATGTATTATAATTTGCGCTTAAGAGTAGAACCATGTCGACATGTTAGTACATGCACCATGTCAGTAATGCATAAGCTTATGTTGCAGCTGGAGTTGGCAATGCAAGAAGAAGTTTGAACTTCAAAATCCAGGAAACCAATAATGGCAATTCCGGCAAATGAAAAAGATGGAATCTCAAATTTCTCTTGTCAACATCTGCAAGCAACACGTCATAGATTTTTGTTGTCCAGCATTCATGCATTATTTGTACTCATTTTTTCCTTGCCGGACATGGATATAAAGGGCTTGTTCTTATAGAAGCTTGCCAATCATTTGTAAAGGCATGTCACGATATATACGACTCCAACTTCTGGTTTGAATGGGTTAAGTTCATCTAGAAAAAAAAACCCGCTTAAATTAAAAAATCAATGCAACTATCTAGTTCAAACTTCAAAGTTTTAAACATAAGCCATAATACATAAATAAGTGAATCAAACTCATTATGTGCATTCATAGAGTGCATCTCAAATTTCCTTCTCAAAAAGTCTAAAACTCTCAATGAGTTGATCTTCATTTCCTTCAATGATGTTATTGATCATTGCACAAAAAAATTTAATACTTGAATTGGCCAATCCACCGGCGCGGCCACCACCAAACCCCTAAACCCTCATTCATTTGAAAATCGATGTCGCTCAACAATAGTATCTATGACCCTACCATCATTCACTAGCCATCACCAACTCGGGTTTGTCCACACCAGTGTTGGGCAGATAATGATCTGGATACCAGTGGATCCGGATCCGGATCTAGCAGCTATTTGATATCCGACTATTATTTATATCCGGCTGATACATAAAACAGAGGATCTGGATAGGATCCTACCCGTCGGATATAAAAAGGATTATTAACCAGATTGTATCCGGATATTTAGCCAAAACACCGGATCTCAACCGGATATAAGAAGGGTTAAGAAAATAAAATAGAATATTCATAATTAATTAATATCTTTATTAGAATTGTAATGATTAAGAAATATTGTTTTTATAATTCATATATCCGGATTACTCTATAACCGCCGGATATTATAATATGAATATCCGGACGGATATTAGAAATGCAGATTATTCTAATATCCAGATCCACAGGATATATCATTCGCTAATCTGTCAAGTATCCGGACCCGGCGGATATTAAAAAAAACTAAGAACCGCCCAACACTGGTCCACACCTCTAACCCGGTTGTGTAGGATCTTTGGCGGGCCTTGGGAGATCGTAACCAGTGGTGTACTGGTATTGAATTTTTAATGTACCAGTCCGGTCTGGGTCTTGCTTTGTGAAATTAGAACCAGGGTATCAACCTAAGTATGGTATCAATAATGGGGGGTAATTTTTTGCAGTACCAGGGGTATATCAACCCGGGTATCAATAGTTTTTGCACCCATCATACAAAACCTGAAAGCCAAACCAAAACAGAAACATGCACCGCACAAGAGAGAAGGACAAGCCAAATCACAAACATACAACTTGAGTATACAAACAAAAACATACATACAAAGCTTGAATGCAAGGAAATTTGTCCCAAAAGAGACAATTTGAATTCATAGACATATGCCAATACATTGTTGTAGTTGCAGAAAGTTAGAGTATGCTAATCTGATTAGTAGAAAGGCCTAAATCTGATCTTCTATGGAGCCACCATAGAAGATCATGTGAAAAAACCTAGCGTCATAATGTGAAAAACCCTACCCTGGATTCACTAATTTTCTTGGGCCAATCTATGTCTCAATACTGGTATCGCAGGAAGAATGCAAGCCTGTTGTCTGTATCAACATGGTAGAGCTTGGAGTGATATTAGGGTGACTCGGGTCGAACCTAGGTATTGCCACCAGACCTACTCGACTGGTAGGTAGGTTGATACCAGTGTTGTGCGGGTCCTGCCTTTTTAAGGAACCCGCCGGGTCCGGGTCCGGGTTTTTTTCTGGAGCCAAGTCCGGGTCCGGATCCGGGTTTTGAAATTTGGAAAATCCGTGTCCGGGTATGTCAACACGGACTCGGGTTAGGGTCCGGGTAGTTGTTGGGAAATATTAGCGGGTTCACGGGTTCGGATCCGGGTCCTAATTAATTGATTAAACAAATTAGAAAAATAAGATTAATTAGGGATAAAATTATTTTTGGCTGGAAAAAACTTTAAATCCTAATAATGAATTTTATTTTAAGAGACATTCCTTCAAAATATACCATGAATATGTATTGCTCATTTAACACAAGAATTAAAATAGAAGTTTGAGTTCCATTTTCTTTTTTCAATATCAATTCTTTAAACATGTTAAGAATAGTAATATGCCTCAAGGATAGATCACTATAGCATGGATGTGTGGGATCTGGCCTAATAATATTATAAGACGCCTCCTTTGGGAGGTGTAAATTATGGGCTGGCTGCTGCTGGAGTGGCCTATTGCTACTCGTCCCCTCCACACATATGACAAAACCTACCCGATCTAAGGTGGACCCTGCATGGCCCATCTAAAATTAAGACCCAGACCCGCTACATTGGCTCGCGGGTAGCGGGTTTAATGGCAGCGGGTCCGGTTCCGGGTTCATTTCTAATATGAACCTGGGTCAGAGTCCGGGTTTTTTGTGATAGCCCCGGTCCGGGTGCGGGTGCGGGTAACCCGGATCCTAACCCGCCGGATACCCGCCTTCAAAACCCGGACCCGCACAACACTGGTTGATACCCATTATTGATACCCGGGTTGAACACCAATACCAATACCAATACAACATTGATTGTCACCCTAGTGTGCGTATGATGGGCCTGGCCAAAGCTGCATAGGCAAACCCACCTAGGTAGGTCTTGGGCCGATCAAAAGCAAGTCGGGGGCGGCTATGAGGGTAGGACGTACCTGTGTGAGAACAGCCTAGTAGCTTGCGTAAATAAGAGCCTCTTCCCTTTGCAGGTACTGCCCCCTTTGGGGGGTGGGCTCTATCAGAACCAAAACCAGTTACTAGTGGCAAGCTGGCCACTTTCGATCTTTCTTTTGTTGAGGATGAAGGCTGTAAGTGACATAATAGATGTGTAGTGTAGGGTGCCTAGGAGTGGGTTGGTGTATTTTAACGAAAGTTTGAGGTTTTCTTTGAGAACGTGAGTGTTGTGGCAATGTGCTCCCCCTCTTACACCAGCAGTAACGATAGTAAGAGGGGCGGTGTCCCATCCAGCCCACACTCCATTCTAAGTGAGTCCTTGGCTAATTACGTAGTTGAATCCGTGGCTATCTGTGGCTATCTGTGGCTATCTGTGGTCCTTCCTCTACATCAAGTAATAATATGTAAAATATCTGACAACCTATAAATCATACAATTGCCCTATAAATAATTTTCATGAATACCGGCCATCTTTTCTTTTAGTATTTTTTTGAAAAACAAAAATGGTCATAGTCTCAAAGTCGTATAACTATATCTACAAACTCAAAGTCATGAAGGATAGGTCGATCAGCTGACCAACACTTACACATTATAAAAGCTTCAAGTACAGATCCCTGAGCCATTGCTATGACATCAGCAGCTCCAACTGTGTAGCTGGCCCACACAGTGTTTTACGATCCATCACGGACCACCGAAGTTCCATCGTTCTGCAGGTAGGAACTAGGAACCTTTGCCAGTAGTTTTGGAGCTCCAGAGCCTTTGGTAGTTGAACCGTACACAATCTTTCTGCATTATCGTTTTGTATCGCCCGGGCAGATTACTGCAAGGAGGATACTGAATTAGAGCAGAGTTGCTATTTAAAAGTTGATAACCTTTCCAGTGACTTGTGCTGGGTTCAAAAGGACGCAAAATTGAGTGGTCAGTCGGGCTCCTGGCCAAGACTGGCCAGTTAATTCCCAAGGCTGGAATTCTTGTGAATTAAAGTAGTAATAGAATCAACCAACTGTGATAATATCCTACTGAATTTCACTTTTATTTCGTGTGATGAAAAGCCCTTAAAAGATAAGCAACGTGAGAGTGGTTTTCTCCCTGCATTTGACCTACTGGATCCTCCCAAAAGTGTCCTGGTTATTGTCAAAGAGTACTATGAAGGACTACTGTAATGAGTTGGTGGTGTGCCGCGCTCAAGATATATGGACCGGAGTAGTTTGGGCCTTCGACTGCTGTACTGTTAGAGTGGAAAGTTGCCAGTTGGTGATTGTTGATGAAGCACACACTGCTGGTGGCACTAAATATTGTCAATATCTTTAAGAGATACTAGTCATCGCCCAGCAGTGTAATTAAGAAACGGCCCGTTTGATTTAAAAATTTGTCTACCAGTTGTCATTATTTGGCAGATGGATTGAGTTGTGGAGCAATCCCCAGATACATGGTAAATTTAATTTAGGTACAACAGGAAGCTATATAAAACCCACTTCAAATAGCTCATGACATATTGTTGAAAAACTCAAAGCACACAATACTATCTAGAACAGCAATTCAAAGATTCAGGCAATCAAAACACACGATGGTATCATAGCACTTTACACTACTGCAATTCCACCATAAGGCATCAACATACAAAGAAGTTTTCAGCAACTCAAAGACTCTCTGTAGTAAGCCTAAATACTATTCGTAGTAACGATTGCTCGGCGCTGGTGGGAGTCTAGTAATTCAAAATAATGCTGTCACTATCCATCCGTAAATAGTACGCAGTAGCAACACCTTGGCCAACTGCATGTCTCCGTTAAATCCTAGTGTAACCTAATTGGCCTCTGACTTAGATATTCCGTCATGGAATAAATCAGTGTAACTCGTAACTCTTGATGACTTGTAGTAACATGGTCACACTGCGATTTCAACCAGAAAAAACAACACTTCCACTCACTGGTTATTCCATGGCAAGAGAAAAATATCCTACGAAACAAAATGAATAGCCAATGTGTGCACAAAAAACCGCAGCATATGATATTGCACATCAATGTGCTTTGTTCTTCGATGAAACTCCGGATTCAAGACCAATCGGATTGCACTTTGATTGTCTGAATATAAGGGAGTAGGGTCATTCTGTGTGTGCCCAAGATCAGACAGCAACCTTCGTAACCAGATTGTCTCCTTCGCAGTTAAACAGGCTGCTATGTACTCTGACTCTGTCGTGGAACTTGTTGTGCACATTTGTTTTCTGCTCACCCACGTAACAGCTGCTTGATTGAGTAATGTGACGCTCCCACTTCTAGATCGTCGATCGTCCAAGTCCCCTGCATAGTCAGCATCAGCAAAAGCCGTAAGAGTGTTTGAATTCTTGCAACGTGAGTAGCTCAGACGATAGTCTGTTGTCCCCCTGAGATATTTGAATATCCTCTTTACAGCTGTGCAATGAATTCGTTTGGGATTCTGTGAATACTTGGCCACAGTGCTGACCGCATATGCAATGTCTGGCCGTGTGCCAACCATGGCGAACATCAAGCTCCCAACTGTCTATTGGTAAAGAAACTCATGTTCATCTTCTTCATCTTCACCTCTTGGTAGATGCAACTGCACATTGGGATATGCAGGTGTACTCACTGTATGTGCATCCCCAAATCCAAATTTCCAGATTATGAACATCACGTATCGGTGTTGGTCTATGGCAATCCCCTGTTTCTTTCAATGTGAAGGCCAACATAGCATTCGGCGCTTCCAGCTTTAACTTCAAATTCCTTGTTAAGAAAACTGATCATACCATCCAGTATTTCTTTGCTCTCCGAGCAACCCGTCATCCACAAAAATGGTGGTGAATAACTTTGGCGCTGAGTTGCGAAAATACACACAGGGGTCTGCTGCGCTGGGTTGCAGGTCATATTTGACCAGAAAATCATTGAACCTCGTGTTTCATGCCCTCGATGCTTGACGAAGTCCATATAAACTTTTTAATAATCTACAAACTTTCTTTTCTTCTCCTGGCTTCACATAGCCTCTGGGCTGATCCATATATATCTCCTCCTGTAACTCTCCATGCAGGAAAGCGGTTTTTATATCGAACTGAATCATTTCCAAATCCTCAGCGGTAACCACTGCTAATAGGGTTCTGATTGAATCGAATTTCGCAACGGGGGCAAAAGTTTCTTGAAAATCAATTCCATACTCCTGCGAATATCCTTTTGCAACCAACCGGGCTTTATACCTCTCAATACTCCCATCTGCTTGAGGCTTTACCTTGTATACCCATATGCACTTCACTATGTGTCTTCCCTTTGGCAGATCAACAAGCATCCACGTTTCATTTTTGTGTAACGAGTCAATTTCTTCCTTCATTGCTAGCTCCCACTTAGCTCGATCAGGAGACATCATCGCCTCATCATACCGTTTTGGCTCCTCTGGTAATGGTATGTATTCATTTATTCCAGCAAACGTAGGGTAATTACTCTCCCACTCGCCGAATGCCTGTGGTGGTCGTCAAGATCGATGTACTTCTGTTCCCTGACTTTGTAAGCTTGGTGCAACCCGCTCAGGCCCTGTGTTTGCTGCATGAATTTCGCCTTCATCCATGGCAATAGGTAGATCCACTATTAGCTGAAGCTCAGGATGCTCATTATGCTGGTCAATCGTATTCCCCTCAGAATTTTGTACTTCTGGAGCCATTTTGTCTCCCACTCCCTCAAGTAGCATAGTGCATGTGTTAGGTCTGCTCATCATTTCTTCGATGGGTGAAGAATTACGGTTACCCTTCTCATCTACTAACACATCACGGCTGATGACTATGTGCTGCTGCTCAATATCCCATAGCCGATACGCCTTAGATTCCACACTGTAACCAAGAAATATGCACTTTTTGCTCTTGGCATCCAATTTTTTTCTCAGCTCTTTGGGTACATGTGAATATGTCATGCTACCAAACACTCGTAGATGGCTGATGTCAGGTTTCTTCCCATTCCAGGCCTCCAAAGGTGTTTTCCCATTCAACACCCTGGTTCCCGTTCGATTTAGGGTGTATGCAGCTGTAGTGACAGCTTCTACCCAGAAATTAGGACTGAGACCTTTTGCTTGCAGCATACATCTAACTCTTTTAACCAGAGTCTTATTGTCCCTTTCGATGATACCATTTTGCTCTGGGGAATATGACGCTGTAAGTTCCTGCCGAATTCCATTTTCTTCAAAGAAAGTCTTAAATTTTGCGCTCAAGAATTCTCCTCCTCTGTCGTTTCTAAGCTTTCTCACTGCATGTCATGTCTCTATCTCTGATTCCACACATAACTGCTTGAAGAACTTGATAACTTCTCCTTTTGTTTTCATGCAATACAAGATCCTATAGCTGCTATGATCATCTTTAAACATGACAAAATGTTTGGAACCTCCATGCGAGTCTACATTCATTGTACACACATCAGCATGGTAGAACTCTCCAGGAGTCTGAACCCTCTCACGTTCTTCATTTACTGGAAATGCAACTCTGTGATTCTTGCCCATGGCACAACCTTCACAGAACTCCAGATCTGCATTAGGGTTCAATATTTTCATACCATCGACAATCTGTGTTTTTTCCATTTGTTTAATCATGTCGACACTGATGTGTCCAAGTCGATCATGCCACGTTTGAAGACTTGCTCCCCCAATTGTCACCGCCACATTTGCTTGAATATTATCCGTCGACAATACCATGTTTGCTTGCAGAGATTCTCCCGTAATCACTTTGATTTGCAGTTTCCAAAGGTTTCCCTCTCTCACTCCAGTCATCATAAGAGGTCCCCTTCCCTGATTTGCATACAGCTTACAAGTACGCTTATCATAGATGACGATGTAATCTCTGTCTACAGCCTTCGCTACTGAGAACAGATTCTTTCTGAGGTCAGGTACAAACAACACGTTGTATATTGTTCCCTTTCTCCACTCACTTCCTGCTAGGGTTAGGATATCTATATCCCCTATTCAACTTGCCCATATTGTAACATCAGTGGCAACTTGTACTCCCCAACGATGAGATTCAATCTTCTTAAGATTTTTGAACCATTGCATCTTGTTGGTCATGTGCTCAGATGCAGCACTGTCCGAGTACCAGGATATATCGTCTTCATCGCCAACTTTCTCTCCAATTGACGTGCTATTGTACACTGCTGCATTAGCATTGCTAATATGTACAATCTTCACCAGATCATTGACAATGTTCTGATCAGTGTTTCTTCCTTGTGTCACTGAGCCATCATCGACACGCTCTCTTTCTTCATGATGAAATGCAGTGGCAGCATAGGCATCGCTCATCTTAATGGATTCCACCATGCTAGCAGCGATACTCTTCGTACATTCTCGCTCCCAGTGCCCAACTTCACCGCAGGTGTTGCACCTTGTTTTTTTTTTTAACTCTGTTATTCTTTCAGCTCTCTCCTTCTTCTGCTCCTTTGTCAGAAAACTTCCACCGCTTGTGGATGAGTTATGTCTTCCTTTGACATGCTTTGTGAAGAAAGCTTTATCCATAACATCCTCCGTGTTTCCTCGCGCTTTTCTCAATGTTTCTTTCTTGAGTAACCTAGATTGCAAGTTGTTCAACGTCCTCTCGGCAGCGGGTACACTATCCCATGCATCTAAGATGTTCTCATAGCTTGTGCACACTATCTTTGCCATGATAGCTGATTCATTCATCTTCTCACCAAGATCACTCAACTGTTTTGCCATCAGTTCTATCTTGCTGATATAACTAGAGATGCTCTCATTTTCTTCCATCTTGAGATGATACATCTTGCTTTGTAAGACATGAATGTTCTCGGTAGCATTTTGCTCATGAACTGCCACTAGTTTCGCCCACATCTCTACTGAGTTTGTGCAGTTTACCAACTGTTGCAGGTGATTCTTATCTACTCCTTGAGTAATATACATGCAGGCATTGCTGTCCCTATCATCCCATTCGTCTTTATCCGAGGCCACTGCTCTCAAATCCTTCCCACTGACAAGAGACCATAGCTTCTTGGCTCTTAGGAGAATCATCATTTGAAACTTCCATAGAGAAAAATTCTCTCCTGAAAATCTCTCTATCTGCATCACATCTTTCGATGTGGTAACTGAACTCATCTTTGCTACTATTTCCTAGATCTCTCTGCTAGTTCTAGTTTCATTCGTGAACAAAATCAAGAAAGAACTCTCAGAAATAAAATTGTTCACGAAAGCACTCTCTGACTGAGCTTCAAACGTTTGTGGGCCCATAACCTGTTGAAAAACTCAAAGCACACAATACTATCTAGAACAGCAATTCAAAGATTCAGGCAATCAAAACACACGATGGTATCATAGCACTTTACACTACCGCAATTCCACCATAAGGCATCAACATACAAAGAAGTTTTCAGCAACTCAAAGACTCTCTCTAGTAAGCCTAAATACTATTTGTAGTAACGATTGCTCGGCGCTGGGAGGAGTCTAGTAATTCAAAATAATGTTGTCACTATCCATCCGTAAATAGTACGCAGTAGCAACACCTTGGCCAACTGCATGTCTCCGTTAAATCCTAGTGTAACCTAATTGGCCTCTGACTTAGATATTCCGTCATGGAATAAATCGGTGTAACTCGTAACTCTTGATGACTTGCAGTAACATGGTCACACTGCGATTTCAACCAGAAAAAACAACACATATGCATGCATCATATTGTCGTAACCTCATTCACATTGCATACGTGCACATTGTGAACTCTGAACATGCCAGTAATATATATATCTATATATCTATATATATCTGCTTGGCGGCATAGCGACTGCTGGAAGTCGCCAATGTCTAATTGGTTTGTATGACAAGTACTTGACAAACATGCAGTAATGAACTTAAATCATGCAGTGTGTAGCAGCAACTCAACTCTAAGATCACTGCTATCAGTCGTCCGAAATTGAAGTTATATACTTTGTTTGGTTTCAGTTTATTCCAGCATGTAAGAAAAGCAGGTAATTAGCAAGAATGTCACCGATGACCCCACTCCTGCACAAATTTGCTTCAGTATATTTCATATAATGGATTGAACTTGGTTGGAGTGGATTACTCGCTTATAATGCCGTCTCGTGGGGTGGCACTTGGCTACGAGCTATAGTATGTCATCCATTCATGTTGGTTCCGATCCAACGTTGACACTGCGCTGTAGTTTCACTAAATTCAGTGGATATATTCTTATAGTTACAACTACCAACCTTTGAATGCTTTCAAACTCTTCTACCACTTCATAAGACTGTTCCTTCGTCCTCCTCGATAGCCACATCCGATCACATTTTGTCTTCGACACAGTTAGAATATGCTGTCATTCTACGTTTTAGATCAGCATTCATGAATAGTTACAAACCCAGGTCGAAGCGATCTCTGTGTTTTTGGGATCGACAATTCGAACCTAGGATCACCTATGCCGATCACCTATTGAAGGACATAATATTGCTAATATATTTTCTATGGACACTCGTCAAATTATGTCCTAGATTTTAATGGGTGCATTTTCTAAATGGAAAACGACATTTTTTATGTTAGGATCGCAAGACTCGCGCGCGTAAGCTTTGGAGTCATCCATTCAAGTCGAATGAACAGTTGAGATCCTTCACTAGAACTGTGACCAACAGATCAGCCAGTTTCGACAAGGTGATGTTGAGACCCAGTTCAAGAGATTTAGCAGAATTGGTTGTTGTAACTACCTACCTCTTCATCGTGTTCCCTTGGAACTAGCTTTTCGTATTCTTCTACCTCTTCATATTCTCTTTATGCCTTTTCAGATCTTGAGGTTGTAATACTGCTGTCTATGTTCTCCTTCTTCCTCTCTAAGTCAAGATAGCCACATCACATCATACGGTAGGGCCCAATAACATTGTGTATCGACTTTTGTTTCGTGATTTCCATACCAGTTGTTTTTCTCCAGGGGTGAACTGTCAGATCTAGATTCAGAAGCGTAATAATTGGCAGTGGTTTACGTTGACTTCGGTCGGCGTCATTTCTCTCTGGCAGGGGCTAATGTTTAAGAGAGGAAAGATTCTGTTATGATCAAGCCGTTGAGATTCGATAACCCAACTCCCCGAAAGGATGCTCTTCATGCTGATGTATCATTAACAAAGACTCGTATTACAGAAAGTATATATTCATGATCAGATCAGTCAGATAGACCTTGATAAAGAATTTAACTTACTTGTTCTTCTTGATACTACTCTTCAGATCTATAAACGTATTTTATAGCATGTAAAATATTGCTGACCCATTCTATCGCATCTTCGCTTGTCTTATGATGCTCTCCACTATTACTGACAATGCTTCGAGCGTGAGAGAATCACTTCCACTGTAAGTGATAACGCGCTTTTCTATTCCGACATCCTTTTCAAATCTGGAAATTCCGATATTCAAATTGTTTAGAGGCATCTTTTTCCGGCACTTTTTTATGACCCCCCTGCAATTCACAATTTTGGGATTCGACAAAGCAGGATTATAACATCCATATATAGATTTCCTGAGAATTTCTCAGCCTCTGAATCAAATCCAGATTGCCATATCAAATATATTGCAGGGGGCCAATGATGCGGATTTAGTGCTCTTGTAATTTATGTGGAATCCGACAGATCTAAACCCTCTGGATGTACTTGGCACCACTTGGCGACTGTCTTGATGCTGGCCAATGCTTGCATTTCATATAATATGAGAACAACCATATGATCTAGACCTTGCTAAGTATATGCCAACCCTCTCGGTCTCATGTTCATGTTCAAAGTTGAATTTGGGTTTGAAGGGCGTAGTAAAAGAACCGAACCCCGCACATCAAAGACTTCTGGCGCTTACTTAGCAGTGAATCGTCGTTACAACTAGCTAGACTAGTCTAACTTCTAAGGGCTTCTTCTTTTTCTCAGTATTTGCATTCCTGCATGGCGTGAGTTTGATGATTGAGCTGGTAGTGAGAAAGTCACTTCTTGTAGTGTCGAGGTCAGGCTGGCGGAAAATGACAGACTTGGAATTTGATGTACGGGATCGGCGCATCTAATTTATCCCGGTATAGGCACATGTGCCAATTAGTCTACATTGCATAGTTGAGGTGGTCTTACATATTATTAAATATGGGTCTAACAGGCACCAAAGGAAATGCAACATAAGACAGTTTCTATTTATGAGCCTGCGAGGGATCCAACCAGGAGATCCACAAAAAAACATGAATTGAAGAGGGCCTTCAGCTTAGCCAAGGATGGTGCAGTTGATTTCAGGGGGCATCCCATCAATAAGAAGACTACAGGTCGCCGGAGGGCAAACTGCTTTATCATAGGTATGATAACGTCCTCCACAATACTGTTTGGTGAGTGTGAACTAAAAGAGAGTTCCCTAGTCCTGCAGAGAGGAGTGAACTAACACATTGGAGTACGTATTTCACTTTGACTTCTACTACACTGCAATCCCATTGCACATGAAATAGACAAAGATAAACTCAATTGATCTTAGGTTTCCATTCAGGGTGGGCCCCATGGTAATTTTCACCTTACCGAAAACAAAATGTGGTGGACTGGATGCAACAGGATTGGAGGTTGGTGAGAGACTGGCCTTTTATGGGATATCCGCAAATTTGGTCACATACCTCACCCGAGTGTTGCACGAGGGAAACGCACCTTCAGCCGGAAATGTGAACAACTGGATTGGTGCTACATTTCTTATGCCCATACTTGGAGCATTTCTTGCAGATGCGTATTGGGGTCGTTTTTGGACTCTTCTCGTTTGCGGCGTTGTTTACTTTATCGTAAGTAGAATCTACTTTCAAAGTTGGTGTACTTCTGAATGAGTGTTTGATGCTATAAATAGAATACGACCCTTACTTACTGATGGTCATCTTAACATGCAGGGTTCATGAGAACTTCACAGTCCATACAAGTTTTTCATTGTAAACTGTCACTGTTTATGATGGTGCAGGGATTGGTTATGTTGACACTCTCAGTCACACTGAAGGCATTGATTCCTCCTCCTTGTGCAGCTTTGGCCACAGAGTGCCAACCTGCCTCCACAGGTCAAGTGGGCTTTTTCTATTTTTCTCTCTACTTGATGTCCCTGGGTTCGGGAAGCATGAAACCTTGCATTGCAGCGTTTGGTGCCGACCAGTTTGATGAGGAGGACAAAAGAGAGAATGAGATGAAGAAATCATTTTTCAATTGGTGGGTTTGGGTTATCAGCATTGGTGGCTTGCTATCCGTTACTGTGTTGGTTTACGTCCAATACACCATAAGCTGGGCCTGGGGATTTGGCACTCCTATGGTGGCAATGGGACTGTTTGTTTTGGTATTCGTATACGGTCTTCCTTGGTATAGGCATAAGCGGCCAAATGGGAGTCCTTTCACCCAGCTGGCCCAGGTGCTGATCGCGTCAATTCGCAAGGCGAGGGTAAAGGTTCCTTCCGACTCTGAATTATTATATGAGGTCGAAGACAAAGAATATTTTACGGTGGGTAGGCGTCCCATTCTACATTCAAACACCTTAAGGTAAGACTTATATGTACATGCAAGCTTATTTTTACTTTTTCTAGGACATACATTCCATTCTGGTGTGAGGACAATATTCTAGGCTGGCTCCAAAATCAAGCATCAACGAGATACTAAAAGTAAACCCATGTTAAGAGAGCTCATATCCATCCTTCGAGCCTAACCAAATCAAAAATTTAAGAATACGAGACTTGAAGTAAATTATGTGGATAGGTAGATGATGGTACAGCAGATCAACCGTCAGAACTAATTACGCTAATTTTCGTTAAGTTTACCGAGTAGCATGCATTCAAACGTAAGGGAGAAGCTGCAAATTGTGATCTCCATCAACCTTGGCAATTCATATGAGCTTGTTTCGTATTAACTCTTAATTAAGATTGATGATCCGTAGTCATTCTAGAGCTTGGTTCCTTATTTCAAGGGTCTCAAATTCTGTTGCAGGTTTCTGGATAAAGCTGCAGTGCTTGAAGATGAAGCATCAAATTCATCTGTTCTCACTGACTCAACATGGAGACTGGCCACCGTCACCCAGGTGGAGGAAGTGAAGCTTGTGGTCCGCTTGTTGCCCTTTTGGGTTTGCACCCTCTTCTTGGCAATTTTGCCAGCACAAGTCGCAACATTTTACACGAAACAAGGAACCACACTGAACGTTAACATAGGCCCTACCTTCAAAATTCCTGCCCCCTCGTTGCAATGTTTTATTCCGATCACCATTGTCACCTTAGTACCTCTGTACGACCGAGTGTTTGTTCCACTCGCCCGTCGCTTCACAGGGGATGTGCGAGGCATCTCAATGTTGACACGAATAGGCATCGGTATAATTATTTCCCTTCTTTCTATGGTGGTTGCAGCGTTGGTTGAGGTCAAGAGAGTCCAGGTACGTGATGTTTTTCCACTTCGGTCAACATTTTTCACCCTTGACAACTGTTCTGTTTAATAGAAAGCTGACTGATGGCTAGCGAGGGAAAATCCAGTGGGTCCTGTTCAACTCAATTACGTACTACAACTACAGAGTGTTATTCAATAAATGTAGGGGTACCTAGATAACTACTGACTGAAGTGCGTAGAATGTACATTTGAAGAAATACCCAAAATGTCCTAGAAGAGAATGTCAAGAAACTCCTCGACACTGGTCGATTAGATTACACCAAGTATTGACAATCCAATTTTTCATAAGAGTATAGAGTATACTTTCTCGAGCATCAGTGACCTTGGAAGGCCTTTACAGTCCATTCTTGAATACAAGAAGCTAAACTCTGGGTGGATCGTCAGGTGGCAAAAGATCACGGCCTACTTGACAAACCCAACGAGACAGTCCCTATGAGTGTTTTTGTTCTTCTCCCACAGTATATGTTGTTGGGTTCCGCCGAGGTGTTTACCAGCATAGGAGCTTTTGAGTTCTTTTATGATCAGGCTCCTGACACGATGAGGAGCCTGGGAACGGCTCTCTTCCTCAGCACAATTGGAGTTGGGAATTTCTTGAGTAGCATTCTCCTCACCGCGATTGTTAAGGGTACGAGCTGGATTGTTGACAACCTAAACCGATGTCGTCTGGACTACTTCTACTGGCTTCTGGCAGGGCTTACGACAATCAACTTGCTCTTCTTCTTGTTTTTGGCGAACTGGTACGACTACAAGCTGCAGAATGTCCAAAACTCTGCAAATATAAAACCAGATGATCCGCGATCGTCCAGAGATCGTAGTTAGCGTGGCAAGCTGGTGATGGTAACAGAGAGTACCACAAATCTGATTGAATATCCTGGGCGTTTGGCCGACAATTTTGAGGAGCTGCATCAAGGTTCTGAGTCTCACCTTGCCGATAGGAAAGTGTTTCAAAACACAGTTCCCCCGCCCCGCTGCCCTCCGCCCCACCCCGCCCCCGGCTCCCCTCCTCTTGTGTACTTACCAAGATCGGATACCTGTCCAATCCGGTTGTATCTGCACAGCGCTACAAATTCCAGAGCAGAGTCTAAGCGCATCCATGAGGTTTAGTGATCATAGTTTTCTTGTGCTGGTCAGACTAACATTACTCAGACGCCACGCATTCTGTCCAAACGTTCAAAGGGGAGGGAGGGAGGGGCATGCTCACAAATCAACTGCATCTCTTCATCGTTCAATGTAGTATATGATGAGTTACATGTATTTGAGAATTATGTTGTCTTGGATGAGTCCACACTAGCCTGTGGAGATCATGAGCAGCCCTGCTGATGACAAGATGTTGAATGAGATCAGAATGGTTTCTTATTAGGCTCCATTTCTGAGTCCCAGGAACCTCGTTGCACAGAATATATTCCACTCTCGCATCTTCTTTCTTACTTTCTGGGCAAGAGTCAGCAGACTGAAGTCTCAAGGTATCCTCCAAACTACCTTCAGCACAGATCTCTTGAGGCTGCGACTCTGTGCCCATACTTTTGGGCGCACCATCGTCTTCTTTCTAACTTTCTGGGCAAGAGACGCCATACCGGAGTCTCAAGATATCCTCCAAACTACCTTCAGCAGAGATCTATTGAGGCTGTGGCTCTGTGCCCATACTTTTGGGGGCGGGCGCACCATGAGCCATGTACGGTTGTGAAGGTTAAATTCAATTGGGATTTTCTCAGCCAACCCCTGCTGCTGGCCCACTGTGTCAAAACATACATGCTAAAGAAAACATTAACACACTATCACCCTTCAACTGTACATCTCAATCCAACAAAAAATACCAAGGACCGAAGCTACAGCAGCCACCAGCCAAGTATCACCCCAGCGCTAGAGAGATTGGACTACAAGTGAATGGCATGCTCTTACCATCTTTTGAGCCGGCAGGATAGAAGACTGGGTTTGTGCTCACAGAAGTACAAGACCACAGAGTAAGGATAAATTGGGCATCCATAATTCCAAAAAAGATTACCATACTGCAGTATCTGAGGTTGAGGCACAGCCTAGACGCCAAGGCTTCACTTTTACAAACACTCCCCCACCACCACCACCCCCGATCCAGATTGTCCAAACAGAAGTTAATGGAAGGCTTAACATTTATTATAGGCACCACTATCAACCATTTGAAACTCCAAGACACATGTACAAAAGAATGGTATGATATGGGCCTGGTGTTGGTCTGCATGAGACTTACCCCAGAGACCCGAGACTGCTCGTCACACAAACAATCCTTCCACTGCCCACATTACCCTGGTAGCAAAGAGAGTTAGCAGTGATAAAAAAACTGCCTTGGGAAAAACGAAAGAAGCAACCCTGTTTGCACAGGCCACCAGTGAGAAATTTCAACTTTCTGGGGGCTCTCTTTGCAAGTGGTAACATGCCAAGAATCCACTGTGACCAACAAAGGTCATGCAGAGCGGTTCCACCGAGCATGTCTTTCCCCATTGTCAGCTCCAAGACATCCAGCTCCCCAGCAATGCCAGACCAATGTCCTTTGCCGATGCAATTGGATTGTCAGCCATGGCCGGACCAGAGCCAACATTTATCTGGGAGTGTGCCCTCCCATTGTCTTTTTTTCCATCAGCTGCCACTCCTACTGACCAACAAGCACACACTAACCCCACAAATCTAAGAAAGTTTTAAGCATCTCCTCCATGTCTTCCTGATTGCAACAATGCAATTGCTGCAGCAGGCTCCTTCATTGATTGGGCAAGAAACTATCTAATTGATAGCTGTTGTGGACCGTGATGTCCCACGACCCCTGCCGTAGCCATTGCCCCTGCCTCCACCCATGTAACCCCCACCATAATAACCACCCCTGTAGCCCCCGCGGCGGCCCCCTCCACGGCCACCACGTCCTCCACGAGACCTCAAAGGGAAGTTCCCAAAAGTCTGTTCACATCAAAATCCAGAAAGCCAACTTCACAATCCAATATCTTTCACAGAATGATTGAACAAGCAATCAGAATACTGACTCCACTCCTTTCAAAAAAAACAAGTATATTCTACAATGATTATCATGTCAGATCAAAGTGGTGAAACAGGCTGCACATGAGAACTTGCATAGGTTTTGTACCAGGCATTGCAGACACGGTCTACATGTAAAGAAAACAAAAACTTAACAAGAACAAGCTCATTTATTTGTATATTTCAGAACCTGCTCCCTCACCATCCAGAAGATACACAACCTACAACTCAACCTACCTCGGTGTCAATTTTACGCTGCTCAGAAAATTTTGTTCGTTCAGCACGGCCTTCTTCCCGATCAAGGGCATCACATGACAGCGAATCAAAAAAGTCGTCCTTCACATACACAGCCTGCATCCAAACCTCAAATCTTACATCCTGTCAGTTCTCGTACACGCTCAAGATTACAACTGAACAAAGCACCAAACAACATCACCTATAGCTAGATGGATGTACAGAGGCAAGAACATTTGGAGAATACACAGCAAACATATCCCACAAAACACAACACTACCTACAAGGCCTTTGGCCCAAATGTTGCGCCTACGCTACAGAGTGTGGCAATGCCAAAGAGTGTGATACATACCTTTTTTGGAGCCTCTGGCAGAGCTTTGTTCAAGGGAGGCACATCAGAGGTGTCATCCTCAAGGTTCCCATCAGCAAAATCATCCTCATCATCCCCACCTTTCTCGCTTTTACCCCCAAGCTCCCCCCAGACTTCATCTTTCTTGAACTTTTCGTTCATGGCTGTGAAGTCAAAATCCTCAGTAAAATGCTGTGTTGGATGCGTGAGCTGTTCCACAATCAGTTTCAAACACCAAACCATCTTCAGTAACCTCACCTCAGATGAAAAGCATAGTTGCTGTGGTCACAGATCCTCCACAACTGTCTATATACACACACCTGTAACCGAAGGATTTGGTACTCTAAATGGTTTACCAATCCTCAAAGTCTACACAAGACGAGCAAAATCTATACACGGGGTAATTGTCCCCAAGCAGTCTGACGGACAATCTGCCCCTATGTGTGCGGAGCCTGTGCGTCGTGTAACTGACCCTGAATGGTTTACCAATTCTCAAAGTTTACACAAGACGAGCAAAATCTACACATGGGGTAACTGTCCACCCTTTGCAGAACGGTTGGCCGTCCAGGAGCAATCACAAGCTACCTAGACAACAAACAATTCACATGCAAAGGGCTGGCTTGCGGCTGGCCACTTTCAACTTCTCAGGGTTGACCAACCAAAGGAAACAACTCGAAGTGGGACAAGTTCTTCGGATTAATGATATTCATATCTGTGCTGGGCAAAAAACATGGGAAACGTCGGATAAACTGGTTGGAGATGTCATTGGTTATAAATGGGCAGGTAAGATGTATACTCTCAAGGCAGCCTCTGCCAAACGCGGTCAAAAAGGGGTTGGATTCTTTATCCGTGATTTCTTGTTTGACAATTGTGAAATTATCAACAAGGGTTTGAGGTACGAGCATAGTATCTGGCTAAAACTGAATCTGAAGGGCAGCATGAGTACAAAGGACCTCTTTGTGGGTTGTGTTTACATGCCCACAGAGGGGACCCTTAGTGCTGACGCAGACAAAGCCTTCGAAGATGTAAAGCTGGACTGTGCTTTGTTCCTTGCCAAAGGTCAGGTGGTACTATTGGGGGACTTCAATGCCCGGGTGGGCAAAGGGATCCATTAGGACGATATCATTGGACCTTTTGGTGAGGACGAGCTGAATTCTAATGGCAGACGGTTAATTACTGTCTAGAAGAGCTTCAGCTTTTGACCTTGAATAACAGGACAAGAGGTGACCAAGTGCAGTGGACTCGTGAGAAATCCCAAACTGGGGAACGTTCCATTGTGGACTATATCATAATGGACAAAAATTTGTTTCCCCAGTGTGCCAATGTGGTGATCGACAGAACTGATATTGGTACCTCTGACCACTTCCTGGTTTGGACTGAGATCAAAAGGTGTTTTCCCAACACCAAGAGATCTGTGAAACGTTCGATTCGGAAGTGGCGCATAGAAAAATTCCATAATGAGGAGGTCAAGGCTGAGTACGTCCAGGCCTTGCAAGAGGCTCTCCCTCATTTTGTCCAATCGCTCCAAGAACTTCAGTCACGCTCTGTTAACGCAAGAAATGAAGTCGAAAGAGCAGTGGACTCTTGGGAGAGTTTCGTTTCCTCCTTCGGTGACAAGATCATTGGGAGGAAACTAATTGTCTGCAGTAGAGCAGTTAATTGGTGGACCAATGAGATTAAACTCAAGATAGCTGAGAGACAAGCCCTCTATAAAGAGTGCTGCAATTTGGAAACCAACGGAGAATTGTGGGCGAGGTACTACCAGCTCCGTAAAGATATCAATCAGCTTGTTAGGTCTCAGAAGAAATTATACTGGGAAGTTATACAGTGAAATAAACTCAAACCACCATGGTGGTAATGACAAGAAATTCTGGTTGGCCCTTCAACGTTTGTACAAGCCGAAAAACGGTCAACAAGTACAAGCGCTGAAGACTACTAAAGGTGCAGTGGTGACTTCATCGGTTGACATTGTCAAAACCTTTGAAACTCACTACAGTATCCTTGGCAGAACTTCTAGGTCTAACAGTGAGGGGTCTTCTGCTGAATGGAGGGACACAGTTGGAAAAACTGTTCCTATGATTCAAAACAGCCCTGATGAACTGGAGTATATTTCAATGGCTTATAATGCTCCCATTAGTTCTTCTGAGATTGTGGAAGCAATTGAACATTTAAATGGATATAAAGCTGGTGGACCTGATGGTATTGTCAACGAGCTTATCAAGCACGGTGGCGATCCCATGATAGAGGCCCTAGTTCTCCCTCTTTAACCTTATCTGGAAGACTGAAATGATCCCCTTTCGCTGGCGACAGGGGGTCATTGTCAATCTATACAAGAAGGGTGACAGAGAAGAACCGGGGAACTACCGTGGCATCACGCTCCTCAATGCTGTTGGCAAGACATTCTGCAGAGTTATAAGTACTCGTCTCGAGGTTGATCTGGAGTCTAGAGGTTGTTTCCACGAAGGCCAAGCTGGCTTTCAGCGAAACAGGGGCTGTGTGGATCATATCTTCACTCTAAGCCAGATTATCCAGGGAAGGAAAAAAGAAGGGAAACCCACTTATATTTTTTTCCTGGATGTCAAAAAGGCTTATGACACAGTGTGGAGAGATGGCCTATGGTTCCGCCTCTGGTCTTGTGGGATCAAGGGAAAGATGTGGAGAGTTGTCCACAACTTGTATGCTCACACCAAAAGCTGTGTCACTGTTAACGGACAGAAGTCCAACTTCTTTGACATAGACCAAGGTGTAGCTCAAGGATGTACTCTCTCCCCTCTGCTCTTCAATGTTTTCATCAATCAACTCCTCGAGGATGTGGAAAGTGAGGGATTTGGGTTAAGGGTGGGTGATACCACCATCCCAGCCCTTATGTTTGCGGATGACTTCGCAGGCATAGGGGAGACTCCAACCAATCTCCAGGAGTTGATTGATTGCGCAAAGAGATACTTTGATCTTTGGGGGCTAGAGGCTAATGTCAGCAAATGTGCAGTGGTAGCATTCAACGACAGAGGAGAGGGAGGAAGTGATCTTAAGTGGCAGTGGGGTAGGCAAGAGATCCCGGTCCTCCCTTCCTACACTTACCTGGGCGTTGAGTTTTCCTCCAATTGTAATTGGGATGCACATATCCGGAAAGTTGTTCAAACTGGCAAGGGCAAAGCTCTGGGGCTCACTAAATTTTTCCACTGCAGAGGGGTCAACTCTGAGGTTAAGAAAACCATGCTTTGTCGCGTTATTAGACCTGCCTTGGAGTACGGATCTGCTATATGGGTTGATAACTCCAACCAGGCTAAGTCTCTAGAATCCATTCAAGTGGGGGTGCTTAAGGAGTGTATGTCAGCATGCTCCAAAACAGCCAATGTGGCTGTTCGGGGTGAGTTTGGCATTCCGTCCTTAAGCTCCCGACGAGATGAATTCAAGGTCAGATGGTGGGGTCAGCTGCAACATATGCCCAACACCAGATATCCTAAGTTAATCGACACTATATCTTTGGAAACAGGACCGCCCTGTCAAACAGGCTAAGTCCTGGCAGAAGAGAGTAGAAGAGATTCTCAAGGACCTGGACCTGGATCCGCAAGCCTTGACCCTGCTGGATAAATCTGACTTAGAGGCTGTAGTGTCCTCAGCCATGTCTGTTGCCATGAGATTGTCTGATGAAAATGAAGTTAGGCAGAAAACTTCCCTGAACTTGTTTCCAGTCAGTGACATGGGGGAGGACATCTTGGATGACCTCAAGGGTCTACCCACTCTCGGCACTAGACTGAAATTTAAACTCAGGGCAGGAAGCCTACCTTTGAACAGCAAACAGAAGCAGAGAGGAAAGGGAGAGTGCGATTGCCCGCTGTGTGGGCAATCTGAAGACAGTATTCACTTTCTGATACACTGTCCGGGGTTCTCTCACCAAAGAGACGCTCTCTTCAACTCTATCAAGGGAATTGTGCCTGTTCCCCTGTTTAACAAATTTGAAAGTCTCGAGGCTGAGCCAAAAGCCCAGGCCCTCCTGAGGCCTAGTTTTTGAGCAAATCACACACAGCAGATTGATGCTTGTGTGAAGGGATTTCTAGAGGATATCTGGAAAACCCGGATTAATTCTATATATGATGGTAAGTCACACTACCAACGTCAGCCCCTGACAGAGGTAGGTTCTGTCCCTTTTGTTCCCGCTCAAACTGGGCGCGGGGTCAATGGCCACAAGGCTACGGCAAACAACGTCTTATGAGTACAATATATACACACACCTATAATCAATTACCTTACTCTTCTAATATCTAGGACATAAAGGCTGTACATTACAAAGATCTCCACGGCTGTCAGGTGGATGTCAGGGGAACGTAATTTCTCAGGTCATCTCCTTCACACATATAGAATCCACCAACAAAATGAAGGTTCCCATTTGCTTATAACAAACTGTATCTGGAACAATTGGAAGCTTAACCCTGGCTAGAGAGTAACACTTATAGAAAATCCAAGCAGATGCAAGCTTGCCTTTCACTAAGAAAGGCTACAAACCCCACTACATTGCAGGGATAATGATCTTACTCCAATGCCCCTCCCACTTCCGCTGCCTCTCCCCCTACCTCGCCGCATGTAATTGTTGTTACCTGTGGCACCGTTTCCCTGCACAGATCCCAAACACAGAAAACATGCATCTCCTCACCTCCTTGATACCACAGATGTTTCAACAATGACAAGTACCTAACTACATGACTCTGATCTTCTCCCAAAGCAGAAGAGGGTGAACTTTTAAGATGACCCACCTTCATGTTGCAGACAGATTACAAAACAACAGCCTTATCCTACACTCTATTTTGGGCAATTAATGCAGCCCAGGCTTCCCACGCTGTCTGACGGACGACCGTAATTCTGAAGGTCCAAAGAAGCAGGGCATCCAGAGCCAGCAGCAATGGGAAAGCCTTGGCAAAAAGGGGAAACAAGTATCGAATGTTGTTGCAACTCTGTAAAGTACCTGCCACCGATTCCTTTGGCCAACGGCTACGCCATGGCCTCCACGCTGCTGGTTGCACAAAATCAGGCTTTAGCACACTCACTACACCACTGCACAGATGATTTTTCAAAATGCGCCATAACCGTATGGAGGCGGTAAATGGTCATGTGCCAGACCGTTTGGGAAATTCTGTATTCATTTTATGGAATACAACTTTGAACTTCAATTTCAGAGGATTCAACCAAATTGACCATCTCCATGGCTTGAGTATTTCTGTCAGGACCCTAATGATGCTCAACGATGGCTACCTCTTCACACTTTCCCTTCCAATGCTTATATCAACATCCGATCAGTATAGAGTGGAATCTCAAAAAACTTCAAACTGTATTACCATTCAAGTTGACACAGAAAGTGTCAAAAGTTAAGGAGTTGAGTCTGCAATATGATGTCACACTAGCCTCAAACCACCCATTGGACATGAGTAAGGTGGTTCCTGCAACTGAGAATACAACTCAACCACCTTCCCTTTTTTGCCTCACCTTCTGAGCCGCATACATCAGAAATGCTATCACTGAACCAAGATAGGTTCATCACAACTCCCAGATTAGACCAAACAAGCAAGATTTAAGACCATAAGCCTGCAAGATGGCTACCCCAAGTTTCAGAATACAGGCACATTTGCAGAAGCAACTCCTGTCCTGTATTCTAATATCAGTCTTCCCGTCACCGTAACAGCTAAATACTTCGATTGAATGCCAAAACAAATAGCTATTTACAAACACTTCAATAAATTTCCTAACTCCACAAACTCAGATTGAAAGGGATGGGTAAGGACCTGAAGTGGCTGCTTTTGTTGTGACGAAGGGAGCGGCAGCAAAGGTTGGGTCACTTGCTGTTGCTGAGGCGGCTGTGCGGACGTTGATATCATGGGTTGGCCAGCTACCTTGGCAGGTTCTGAATTTTTCTGCTCCAGCTTTGGTAGTGTCTGTGAGCTGGATGCCAGAGTTTTTGAAGGTGCAGAAAGTACTCCAGGCAACTGTGAAATGGTCGTTTGAGGGCGTGCTACAGCTGCGGATGATGGCACTGTTGTCGTGGAGGTCGTCTGCGTAGTTCCCTGAGATGAATTCCCTACAGATTGTTGTGCTGGTGGCTGAGCTGGGTGCATGGGCCCAACTATACGACGAGGGGTTTTTGCTGCTGGTGTGATCACAGCACTCACACCTCCTTGAACAGATGATGCCACACTAGTAGCAGCTGACACTGGAACTGATGACACAGTGGCTGCACTTGAAGGAGTTGCTGATGTGGCAGCACTTGAAGCAACTGATCCCTGAGGAGAGGTTGTCACCGGCGCTGAAGGCGCCGGTGCTGCTACTGCTGCCACACTTGCTGCTGACGGACTCGGTAGCTGTGGCTGGGCAACTGCCATAACTGGTGCTGCGGCTGGTGGGGGCCCAGCGATTAGTCCAGAAGGGCGAGCAACTTGTTGCACTTGCTGGTGCAGAGGCTGGAGAGGCTGTGGTGGCAGCTGCTGATGAGATGGTGGGGGGGCCAGCGATGGTGGTGGTTGCGGTGGCAAAGGCTGCTGCTGCAAGTGCCCAGTTGGTGGCCTGTAATAGCCCTGCCAGTACATGGGCATAGCTAAGCCAGTTCCATTGGCCCCAGGTGGGGGAGGTGGAGGACCCCATGATCCCATGCCAGCAGATGGGTAAAGAGATGGCACCCCACCCCGGAAAGCGGAGGGTGGCATTCCAGAATATGGGGGAGGAGCATTTGTGTCTGACGATGAGCCCACTGATGGCAACCCCCCATTATATGATGACCCGATTGAGGATGGTGGCGGATATTGGGTCTGGGACTGCTTGAACCACATAATCACCAATGCCCATGTCAAAATCCAGCCTCACTCCACATTAGTAGATCTTTCGAACATGTGTTAAGTGTGTGAGAACACAGGTGTGAAGAAATAATAAGCACGCCTCCAAGCACATTGAACGCTACAGACATTGAGCTCAAAATCGGAACCGACTCTCACAAAGAGCCTACAATGACATTAGGGTTCATGGACTTCATCACAGAAAAGCCATCAGCACAAACCATCGATCACATGGTGAACTGCCAGCAGTCACGCACTCAGAACTTCTGTCTTTATGGATTACTTCTTCATGTTTACTTCCAAGAATGAAATCTTTGTAGGACCATTGCAGCAAGGCAAAGCCAGGAAAGCAATGGGCAGAGCAATGAACAGACTATTGTAAGTGACTGTAAAGGGAAAGCAAAGGAATCCAGCGAAGCAAGGCAGCTAACCTGAAGTGAAATAATAGCAGGGTCAGTAGGTGGTTGTGGCGGTGGTGGCGGTTGCAGTGGTGGTGACGACTTCACTTGCAAATCCTGCTCACATCAGGTAACAAAGAGTACCCACTATCACCATCAAGTTGGTAAGTTTCATGGATCACTTGGACCTTCCATTGCTAAAGAAGGGCTGGAGTAATTTATAATTACGCCCTTGCTGATCTCAACACAGTTGCATGATGGCCATATGTAAGCACCATCTGTTAAATTTATCCCACATGGCAGAATGTCTGGAAGTTTGATATCCACCTTGATGTCAGATCCTCGGAAAATGATGTAGTCATAGACTTTGTCACTGGCAGGGATCTGGGGCCCGTCCTTCTTGCGGCCCTCTGTCCCAAACGAACGTACTGCAAGCAACCCATCTCCCATAGGTCAGCAGCAAGCTTTGTTGCAAGTAAAATATCACCTTGGCTTATGCGGAAGTCTCTGACGCAGCACCGATTCCTCTCCATAGTTTATTTCACGGAACATTAGTGATCTCTAGCATTACACATGCATGGAATGAAAACCAATGACATGAGCCCTCTATGCAAGGACCCTAGGAAGAAGTGACCAGTGACAACTTGTTAACTAGTTGGTTCCTCTGTATTAAGAAGCACTCTACGCAATGAGACAAACTTCAGGCACAGTCAATTCTGCAGTCAGAATGACACTTTATGATTCCAGTTGGCATGTATCCAGAACTGTTTACAAGCACTCCATCGGGTAATCAGCTGTCCCCCAACACCAGAGATCACTGGCATACTTATACCACTCTCGTGGTAAACTCAAATTGTGTATACAAAGACACACGTAAGAGATACTCTACTTACCCTAACCAATCTTATTTGAGAGTCACTTCACTTGGCAGGGGAACAAAGGAATTAACCCAAGTGGAAATCAGTAGTCCCAACACAGATCAACAACTTTCAATCACACACCAGCTCATAAGGTTCAAAGACTAACATGTTACCGTGTGCTACCCAAAGTAGGTAACACCAAAGTACAGCTGAACGCAATATCTTTCAACCAAAGACAATTACAGAGAGGGGACTGAAGGAGCCAACTAGAAACAACCAGGTATTGACTGATATCCCATCTTCTGAGATGGATCCATAACATGATTTCTAGAAAATTGCAGAAGTACTTATGCACATTGGAGTGAGAACAGACTGAAACAAAGTAACACATCATACAAAAACTGCAGATCCAAAATCAAGTGTGGCAAAACATGTGCACTTTCTCCCTACCCTTCCCTTGCTTTCCTTCACACAGAGATTGCTTTGGAAGTATGGTATAAGACTGTCTGACAGAACCTACACAGAGACTGGCGCTTGAGACAAGAACGAAAAGAACCCAGTTGTGCCTAACAAATACATAATCATATAAGTCACAGATTCGAGGGTCTAGGAAGAGTAGGAAAACAGCCGCATAAAGAAAAGATTTCCCCACCAATCGGGTCCTGTTACCATAGCATGAGACCCTGAGAAAGAGAAGCTACCAAGTAACTTATACAAAAGGAACTCCGCACATCTAGATATCTAGCGCAAGACAAGAACTGAAGAACTACTTGTCAGGGTGCTCCAGCAAAGAACTCCGGGTGAAAGTCTTGGCGTGTCATGAAGCAAACGAGAAAACTTCAAGCACCATAGCAGTCATGAAACGTGACACTGTCAACCTAGACTTCATGAAGCCCTGGTGCTAAAACTGCAGGCACCCTGAACACCACCTTGCATGACACTTTCAACCCCCAACTTCCGATGATCACATCAAGCTCCATACGAAGACAACGAAGACTGCATCGCAGCGCAGAGTTTCAAGGCTGGACCATAAGATTTGATTATCATAACAGAATCGTTCCTTCTCAGCACAAACATGAAACCCTAACTGGATGCAAACCCCAGCGGACTCTTAGACCCCTCCCCCACCATCAAACCCTCCCGACCAGCCATCATCGGAGAACTCCAAACAACCTTGCCACTTCAACAAACACAACAAAACAGTAAGAATGATTAGCCAAACCTCTAAAGACACAGACGAAGAGGACAGACACGCACCATTTTGCAGCGCAATATTGGAATTCTCGGTATCCACAGTGTACAGAATGCCCTCATAGCGAATCTCACTCTTAGATGTGAGACTGATGAGGCTGCCTATGTAGGAATCGGCCGTATTGGGCCCCCGTCCTCGCCCCATTCCTCCAAGCCAGACTCCTTTTCTCTATCCTCTATCTCCTCCTTTTCACAAAAATCCGGCCCCTACCTCACCAATGCAGATCCAATACCTCGCAAGCCATGGCCTTCCATCTCACAATCTTCCGCAATTACCCTAACTCTCTTTGTTCCTCTCTTCCTCACTCTCTCTCCTTTTGTCTCTCTCTTATCGGCTTGCGTGGCCCCCGGTCTTGGCCAGTTTCGCCTTTTTCATTTTTTAAAAAGACTTTCTGGCTAAACCTGGCAGCATTGAGATATTTTGAATCAAACGGCTCGATGAGAAGTTTTGGGCGAGGATGGCAGGGTCCCCTCCGAGGGGACCATGTTTCTCGCACGTCAGACTTGCAGATGGAGATGGAGATGGAGATGGCGTAGCACCTCCTTCACAACCACAGCTTTTGATGTTATGGCAGGTCAAGGAGGACAGAGAATTAAAGGTGGCATTTTAGGGACGTGAGGAATCTGTGCAAGGAAGGGAGAGTGAAGGATGCACTTCTCGTTTTGGACGAAGGAGGCGTTCTGGCTGGTTCCGACACTTATGTCTGCCTCTTGCAAAAGTGCATCGACATGAAATCCCTGGCGCAGGGATGGGAGGTGCATTCCCATATTACTCAAAGTAAAGTTGAGCCGAAGATTTTTGTTATGAACGTCCTTGTCAGCATGTACGCAAAATGCGGGAGCGTGAAGGATGCACGTCAAGTATTTGATAAAATGGTTACGCGCAATGTGGTCTCATGGAATGCGATGATTGCAGGATATGCCAAGAACGAGCGTGCCGAGGAGGCTTCGAAAATCTATGACCAAATGCAATGGGAAGGCACCTCGCCCAACAGAATCACGTTCATTTGCGTTCTCAATGCGTGTGGCAGTCTGGGGAATCTGGAAAAGGGGAAGCAGGTTATGGTGACATCATTAAAGCTGGCATTGGGTCGGACCTTATTGTGGACACAGCCCTTGTTGACATGTATGCAAAATGTGGAAGCTTAGCGGATGCGCGTCAAGTGTTCAGTAAAATGGCTACACGGAATGTGGTCTCATGGAGTGCAATGATCGCCGGCCATGCTCAGCATGGGGATGATAAAGAGGCTCTCAAACTGTATGAGCAAATGCAAAGGGAAGGGCTGATAGTGGACACGGTCACGTTTGTTCCCGTTCTCAATGCGTGTGCAAGTCTTGCAGCCCTGGAGAAGGGCAAGCAGGTCCACATTGACATCATGAAAGCTGGAAGTGCTTCAGATATTTATTTGCAGAATAGCCTGGTTGACATGTATGCAAAATGTGGGAGCATACAGGATGCGCGTCAAGTGTTCAACGAGATGGCCAAACGTGACGGGGTCTCATGGAACGTGACGTCCTGTTGATCACAGGATATGCTCAGCATGAAGGGTGAAGAAGCTCTCAAATGCTATGAGCAAATGCAAAAGGAACTAGTGGCGCCAGACAATGTCACCTTCATTTGCATTCTCAATGTGTGTGCCATGCTAGGAGACATTGAAAAGGGCAAGCAAGTACATTCTGACATCATCAGAACTGGAATGATGTCGCACACTATTTTGGGGACAACCCTTATTGATATGTATGCCAAGTGCGGAAGTGTTACAGATCAACTGTTCAACAAGATGGCCAAACGAACTGTGGCCTCATGGAATGCAATGATTTCAGGATATGCCCAGCATGGGCATGGTGAGGAGACTCTCAAAATCTACAAGCAAATGCAATGGGAGGGGGTGATGCCAACGCAGTCACTTTCATCTGTGCTCTCAATGCATGTGCCAGCCTTGGGGCCCTGGAAAAGGGCAAGCAGGTCCATATTGACATCATCAAACTGGAATTGCGTCTAACGTAAATTTGGACACTGCCCTCATTCACATGTATGCCAAATGTGGGAGTGTAAAGGATGCCTGGGAAGTGTTTGACCAAAGAGTGCAAGAGATGTGGTCTCATGGACTGCCATGATTGCAGGATATGTTAACCATGGGTATGGTGAAGCAGCTTTCCAAGTATATGAGCAAATGCAGTTGGAAGGGGTGCCACCCAACAAGGTCACATTCATGTGCGTTCTCAATGCATGTTCCAGCATGGGAGTTCTGGAAAGGGGAAAGCAGGTCCATGCGGACATCATCAAAGCTGGAATCACATCATATGGTAATTTGGAGACTACCCTTGTTGACATGTACCAAAAATGTGGTAGCCTAGAGGATCAATGGCCGAATGAGACGTGGTCTCATGGAATGCATTGATTGCAGGATATGCTCAGCATGGGTGTGGTAGGGAGGCCCTCCACCTATTTGAACATGACATCACCTTCACTTCTGTTATGTCTGCATGCAGCCATGGGGGCCTAGTTGATGAAGGCTGTCAGTACTTAGTTCCATGAGTGGAGATCATGGTCTCAAACCTGGACTGGAGCATTTCGTCTGCATGGTGGACCTTCTTGGCCGTGCAGGGCGATTACATGAGGCAGAGGACTTCATTAATGACATTCCGATGAACCGAGTGCTTCTGTGTGGGGCCTTGCTTGGCGCTTGTAGAATTCATGGCAATGTGGGGCTAGCAGAACGTGCTGCAAAATGCATTCTTGAAAAGGATCCACACCTCGCTTCTTCGTATGTTCGGCTTTTGAACCTTTATGGTGCAGCTGGCAGGTGGGATGATAAAGCAAAGGTGAAGAAAATGATGAGTGACAGAGGTATCAGAAAGGAGTTGGGGTGTAGCTGCATTGAGGTTGGCAATAGGATGCATGAATTTGTTGTAGAAGACAAATCACACCCACAAGGAAGAAATACATGCGGAGCTGACAAATCTATCTGGACGGATGAAGGAGGCCGGGTGTGTGCCTGACACCCGCTTTGTATTGCATGATGTCGAAGTGGAACAAAGGGAGTTTACTCTTTGCTACCACAGTGAGAAGCTGACAATTGCATCTGGGCTCATCAACACCCACCCTAGGGGATGTATCCTTGTCATCAAGAACCTTGGGGTGTGTGGTGACTGCCACACTCCCACCAAATTCATCTCAAAGATTGTTGGTCGAGCAATTGTCATAAGGGATGCGAACCGGATTCATCACTTCCAGGACGGGGTTTGTTCTTGTGGAGATTATTGGTGACAAAAGCAACATCCATGAAGTGTGTAACTAAAGACGTGAAGCCAGGGTAGTTCTCCTGATTCTCGTTATTTATGCCGTATGACTACATGTTGGTGTGAGAGTCAGTCTTCACAATTGCTGAGCTGTCAATGGTAGTCATAACAATCCAAATATGCTGTTGAACAGTAGCAGTCACATACATGGTGGAGAAAGTACAGCGGTGAAAGAGCTGGTCACAGATTCAAGGAAAGAAGGCATGAAGAAAAATCCTGTGCTGCTGGGCACTAAAGGACTGTACCGAAAGACACAAGGGGATGGTAATAATCCTTGGATGGATTCGGGAGCACTCAGTATCTTGCTTCATGTTGACAGCTTCTACGTATGACTGTGCCAGGCTGGAGAGAGCCCATGCTCTCTTTTCAACTCGACCTCCTCAACCCATGCCTTGGCAACGGAGACTGTGGAGACTGTTAAACATAAAACATCTCAGTCACTGGTGTGCCATAGTCGCTAAACTGCAAAGGAGCTGAGACTTAGAAATTTTGTTCTGCCCCAGGATTTTGGGGTCTGGCACCAATGTCAGCCAAAACAAACTGCCACTCGAGTTGGCGCTCAAGTGGAGATACAGCCTCCAAAGATCCACAGTGAGATATAACTCTTTCTGCCTATTCCTCATTCCTAAACTCTTCATATCAATTTGGAGACTGCGATTGCTGACATGTATACAAATGTGGGAGCATGAATGATGCACATCAGGTATTGGACAACAGTACTAAGTGAAATGTGGTGTCATTGAGTGCAGTGATCGCCAGATGTGCCCGACATGATGCGGTAAGAGGCCCTGCAGATATTGAATGAGACAGGATGCTTGACGCCACATGGTATCACTTTCCTATCTCTTCTCTCTGCATGCAGCCATGCAGGCCTAGTGGCTGAAGGCCGTCACTATTTGATCCCACGAGTTGAGATCCTAGCCTTAGTCCTACAGTGGAGCATCTGGTGCCATTCAGGACGATTGGATGAGGCAGTGGAGATGCTGGGGTGTGGAGGGCCTTGCTTTGGGCTTGAAGAATTCATGGCATAACAGAGCATTTGGTAAAAAGCATTCGCAAGACCAAGTCATAGCACGCTGGAGCTTATGTGCTGCTATCAAACATGTATGCCGCAACTGAGAGGTGGGACGATCGAGCAAAGGTTAGAAAAATGAAGTAGAGAGGTGTGAACAAGGAGCCAGGAAAGAGCTGTACTGAGATGGACAACCAGGTTCACACATTTGTCATAGATGACAAAGTGTACCACAACTTGAGGATATCCATGCTGAACTGAGAAGATTGTCTTTCAGATGAGTGAGGCTGGGTAGTACTTCACCGACACAGTTAGTACTGCATGATGTGAAGGATGGGCAGGAGGAGTTTTTTCTTTCCGATCACAATGAGCACTGAGAAGTTAGCCATTGCTTTTGGGGCTCATCAGAACACCCCTTGGAACACCTGTCCACATTATTAAAAACCTTGGGGTGTGTGGTGACTGGCCACACCACAACCAAGTTCATCTGAAGATTGTTGGACATTTAATTGCCACATGGGATGCCAATTGTTTTTAATGACAGATAGTTCTATTGTCACCAAAGCAGGGTTGCATTAGGCACTTTGAATCTGAAACTTTTTTTTTCTTTTTTTTTAAAGGAAACCTGGGAGCGACAGCCCACAATTCAGGCCCTTGAGGAGGGGGAAAGATTAACCCCCTTTCATTTATGGGCCATGGAGACCTACAAGACGAACAATGCCCAGACATACCGTCAGGAACAATCCCACACAGGGGGCAGGGCAGCGGGTTTGAACCCCAAATCACCAGGGTGACACATTGTGCACTTACCAGCTGAGCTACCAGCCGATGTGTGGTAGCTACTGTTCTGATTTCCTTATTGCCTAACCGGCTACCATAGAGTCCTTCGATGTCCGGCACATTGCTGCCGAATATTTGATTATTTCAGAGAAAGTAGGTCCGGCAACTTTTTTAACAAGTTGGTCACATACATCTAAATTACCTCTAGGGAGGTAATTAGGGTATATCCTCTAGAGGATATCCCTAACGCGGAGTTCTTTATCGCTTCAACACTGAGGTCATTACTTTTCTGAATATTTCAGATAAACAAAATTTGAATTAATAACGCCGAACATTGAAGGACTCTACGGTATAGGCATCTGGTATGCATAAAAAACGCTTCAACTATTTCCTTTGTATTTTGCATGGGCTTACGTGGCTCGTCGTGGAAGGACAAGAGTGGATAAGGATTAGGGTTCATGGTTCTTGGGCCCTGCATTTGGTCCCAATGGCTTTACACACAACCACCTTTGGCCCAATAACTATATTATTTTAATGACTGAACTTGGCCCAAGAATAGTCTAAAAGTAAGCTCCCGGACGGTGGGGCGGGAACCTTACACGTAAGATCCCTAGGGCGAGGGATCTTACGACATAAGTAAGGTCCCGTGGGATCTTACGTTACGGTGTCCTCTTTTCTTTACTAATTTCATTTGTTTTATTTTAGTTCTAGGGATCTCAGCCATCCACTCTGAAAAGAAACCCTATGTCTTTACACAGGGTAAGTTCCCACCCTCAGGCCCACCTTAGCATTTAGCGTTCAGGTCGTGCTGCCTCGACTATGCCTTTGGACTACTCCCCTCACGCCATGGTACACCCTCGGTTGGGGGACTTACCCTATACATCATACATGTCAGAGACAATCAGCATGTAGGCCAGTGGTAATGGCACATACCACATTGGACGTGGTTGTGGGTTCAAACCACCGTCTGGTGTGTCATGAAGGTGACCACCTTTCAGTTGGAAGGCAATAGCCCTTGTGGTGAAGAGACACCATAATTTACGTTCCCTTCGAGAGGCGTCTGTACATATATATATACGTCAGAATTGAATACAAGCCAATTGGAAGAGATGGGCTACATGTCAAGTTATTTTACCACTAGTGTGAAACTAGCTAGGAAATAGCTAGCTTTTACATATTGACATTTGGGATTGGCTCAAGTGTCAATCCAGGGGTCAAGGCAGATTTAGGCCCTGGAGTGGTTATCTTCACGGCAAGCGCGGGAGGCTCATCTTTCTCGAGTTGAGCCTCACCGCGCCTAGCTATGGCACCGTAGTGTGGATTCCCCATGGCGTGGGGTGCACTTGGCTTGACTTGTATTTGAGTGATGAGTTTATATATGCATGAGTTTAAGCTTCAGCTTTGTGAGCTCGCATGAGCTTGTGCTTGTATTCTTCTTCTTTATCACTCGAGAAAGATGAGCTCGTATCTGTGAGTGCCAGATACGAGTTAGTTGTAGCACTTGTGATTTTTGCTTGAGGATGAGAGAAACCAGGTTGTTATGCAAGGAGCACCATGGAGCCCTTGGTTGTTAGAAGCGGAGGCAATGTGGGTTACGAGGTGGTAGACCTTGGCATTCGATCTTCAGCTTCAGAGATGAAAGCACCATGCTGCAGGTAATTCCAGAGCACCTTGATGGTTTCAGATTGTGTACATGCATGAGCAAGCACGATTGGGAAGAGGACCAGTCAAGAGCAGGTTATAGTGGCTTTGGTGGCAAAGCTGAGAACTGGACTTGGGAATGCGAGCTTTCATTGTGTGAAGGATTGCAAGACCAAGCGAAATGACTGATTTGGCTTGGGGCAAATCAGTGCACTTTGTGGAGTATGTTGAGATTGGGTTTCAATCTCGAGCTACAGCATTGAGAGGGCTCTTGTCATGGCAAGAGCAGGGCTGGAACAGGAGCTAAGAGGTGCGGCAATGCCATGGAATATGCACCTAGGGTTTCAGAGTTTGGAAGAAGAGCTCTTGCACCACAAGAGGAGTATCTTGTGGCTGGAAATGTAAGCCTTAGGGTTTCAGGAGCTTGGCAAAGGCTGTGGAGTGCTTAGTCTTGTCTTAGAGAGCATCAAGGAGCCAAGGAGCCAAGATAGGGGGCTAATACCTCTTGTGTGAAGAGGTTGCATGTGTAAAGCATGTATTCAATTCATTGAAGCTTCCATCTTCAAGCTTGGAGGGCAAGCAAGGAAGAGGGAAGGGCTGACTTCCCTTATGTGAGGGCAATGCATGTGTGGAGCATGCTTTCAGCCTATTGAAGGCTTGTACTTTCAGGTTTGGGAGTGCAAGAAAGGAAGGAAGGGGCTGGTTTCCTTGTAGGGCATGTGTGGAGCATGCTTTCAGCCCGCTGAAGCTTTTATTTTCAGGTTTGTGGGTGTAAGAAATGAAGCAAAGGAGCTGATTCTCTTATGGTGAGAGTGGGGCATGTGTGGAGCATGCCTTCAGCCCATTGAGGCTCTTGTTTTCAAGCTTTAGAGAGCTAGAACGGAAGGGCTAGGGCTGGTTTCCACTTGGGGTGAAATAAAAGCACTTTGTAGGGCCTATGTGAGTTGGGGTTTCAACTTCAAGCTTGAAGGGAGTACAACTCTTGAAGCAGCAGGTGCAGGGGTTGGATTAGGTGCGAGGGTCATGTTATGGTCAAGAAAACCACGTGAATGAGTGCCTACAAGGGCTGGAAGTCAGCCATGTTTGGTTAGTCGCCATAGAGATCAATGGCGTTGTTTTGTGAGTTAAAAGGAAGCTTGTGCACTTAGTTTCGGTTGCAAACATCTTCCTTTGGAATTAGAGCTACTATTGGTGTGTTGTGGGCCATAAAGAGAGCAAGAATACCTTGTTGATTCCCTCACAGCTTGGCGTGGCTAAACCTCTTGGAGAAATGGCTAAACTGCCATGAGTGGCCATGGATGGGGCTGTGACCGGTTGTGTCATGTGGCCTGTGGGGCTGTGACGGGCTGTGACAGGCTGTGCCCTGTGGCCTGTGGGGCTGTGATGGGCTGTGACGGGCTGTGGCCTTTATGCCTGTGACCCCTGTGACTTCTGTAGGGCTGTGACAGACTGTGACCTGTGGCCTGAGGGGCTGTGACAGGCTGTGACTTGTGGCCTGTGGGCTTGTTTGCCAAGCCGCCATTGTTTTCTGCAATGAAACATTGCAATGCCAGGGATTCGGCCAGCTGATGTAATTCAGACTAGCAGCTAGGCTCTGTGAGAGTGGTGATGCAATGGGTTGTGAGGGCTGTGACAGGCTTTGGCCTAGGTGGCTGTGACCTTGTGACCTGTGTAGGGCTGTGACAGGCTGTGGCCTGTGGGGGCTGTGATCCGTACCTGTGGGGCTGTGGCTGTGACAGGCTGAACCTTGGGTTTTTGGGGCTGTGAGTTCTATGGGGCTGGTCCTCTATGGGGCTGTGACTGCTGTGACAGTGATCTGTGTGGGCCTTTGGCCGGTCTGTGGTGGCCCGTATTGACCTGTGGACGGCCTGTGCTGACTCTGGAGGGGCACTGTGGACTGCCTAAGGATGGCATGTGGTCTTGAAGGCCGAATTTCGAACACTCGTGGAGGCGGTTTTTGAGGAGTATCTTCATGGTTTGAAGGAGTATCTTCATGATATTCCCATGGTCATGCAAGTAAGGAAGAGAGGAGAGGAAGAGTGTTGGGATGAGGTATGCTGGGGTAGGGCATTGCTTTAGCTTCTTCTTTCCTCGTAGTTTTTTCACCCTCCTCCATTAGGCCGAGACCTTTCCGTAAGTGGAGACAAGAGTCAGTCCAGGTTTTGGGCTGGGGTGTCCTTGCATAAGCACAACACCGTTGAGTTCTTTTTTGTTAGTGGGAGTTGTCGTTCTGATTTTTTGTGTTTGGATCCCTCCATACCTGCATGCTTGACCGTGCGCCATGTTTAGTTTTGTGTGGGCGCTTGTTTTTATAGGTGATTAGTCCGAGTTGATCACCGCCAGTCCTAGAGCATGCTTTCGATGGTGAGGCTGGGGTGTGACTAGTCATACCATCATTGTTTCTCCTGTGGTGAGGTTGGAGGTGATGACTGCACCACACCAACCATAGGGGTGGCTTGCGGTGGATGTAGGTGCAGGTGTAGGCTATGTTAGGAACCTAGTATTCCAAACCATAAGCCACAACAAGTTCTCTACTACCCGGTTACCTTTGTGGAGAGGGGGTTAGGGACATGTTCCATGACCGGTTGATTGTCAGTTTGTCAACACGGAGGTCCACTAGTTGCTGGGGACAGTGCCGGTTTGAGCACTAGCGATACTAATGGGTACACGAGACGAGGTGTGCGGTTTAGGCCACCTTCACCCTCTGGTGTCTTCTACGGAAGGTTCTGATTCGGATTGTGAATCAGGAGGACTCGCACGGCGGTGCAAGTTGTTTCCTTCCATTGTTGTGGGACACAATTGAGGAGATGTATGGAGCTACAAGGGGCCACGAAGGTACTCTGGGGTGGTGGGCCCATCGAGTTTGGATGATTTAATCCAAGAGTTTGATAGTTGGTGTGATTTGCAGCAAATGCGCAATCCACAACTATTTAACGCCTTTCATGGCATGGAAGGGGCTTTTCAGCACCTGAAGGGCCGCCTATGGATGATTACCATGAGTTCAGGCGGGGGCATGAGGTTAGATCGAGGGTGGAGGATGTACTGGTCACCCAACTATATCTCTATCACTTAGGGGCTAGAGCCACGGGCAGTGGCTACACCTGCCCGTTGCACCGGCAGCTTCAGCAAGCAACAGTGGGACTAGTAGACTGGTGGTACCAGTAGCTACGACTACCCAAGCCACTACCGCACAGCACAGTATCGTGCCTGCCTTCAAACCTGTTGTGGAGTTCTTCGAAGAGTTGAGAGGGAACTACCAAGGGGTGAGGACAGAGAAGTTGTGGAGCTTGCAAGAGTTCCAACGGAAGCCTACTGAGAGCTTGAGGGAGGCTTTCACTCGCATGAGGCGCTTGATAAATGTAACCCAAGGGTTACGGAAGCTCAGGCAGTCCAATTCTGGTATGGATATTGGACAAGGAGCTGAGGAGAAGGGTGCGGGATGCAACTCTCCTACAAGCGGCCCAACCCACTTAGCAAATGTGTTTTTGCTGGCAGAGCGGATAGAGCTCAACATGGTGGAGGAACGAGTGGTCATGGTGGGATTTTGCTAAGGAGACACCACGGGTAGTGGTGCTCCTAGCCAACCACTACCTCAACGTGCTCAAGGCAACAAGGGGCCCAGGTGAAGCCCAGGGAAGGCAGAGAGGACCTCAAATGCAGGGTCTCTCCCTTCATTTGCAGGCCAACAACGGGCGGAGGTGGTGTGTTGGACATGTGGAGGACCCATGTCAAGAAGGATTGCCCAGAGGGAGGCAAAGGGCCGGCATATGCACAGCCTGCACAGTTGCAGTGTGGGCATTGTGGCAAGCACGGGCATGGAGAGGCCCAGTGTTATGGTTTGCATCCTGAGTTGCGCCCAGGCCAGTTCCAAGGGAACAATGGTGGCTGGGGGCGAGGTGGGGCAGCCCAGAGAGGACGAGGTGGCCAGGCACGAGGTGTAGGCCAAAGGCAAGCTCAACATGGCCAAGGACGCGGAGGTCAGGGTGTTGACCAAGGCATGGCCAACCGGCTTCAGCAGCTAGAGCAGAGGCTCGCTGCCATGGCTACAGCTCAGGTGGTACCGGCTCCAAGGCCGGATGGTCCACCTCCTGCTCCTGAGGGGAGAGATATGGGAGGCATGGGATTCATGTGCGGAGCAGCACTACCACTAGTGCAGGTGGAGTCTGCTGCAGCCGTGACTCGAGGAGCAGCACGAGTTCCTGAGCCACGAGGTGCAGAGGTGGAGTTGGATCCATAGCGTGGGGAGGCAAGCCGTCAGGCTAGGCTTCCTCAGTCATTCACATTGGCGGAGACAGTGTCGACGCCATCCATGGCACCTAGTTCTCGCCCGACTGTTACCGAGGCGGAGGTTACTATGCCATTGGGGAGAGCTACACGGGTAGCACCACTACCTAGTGTTGCCAAGGCTACGGCAGCTAGTGTGCTGCTGGGAGCGGCCACATCTGTGTGTCAGGCTCCATTGTTCTCGGCTACCATGATTGCGACACCGGGGGTTAGACCAGCTGAGGTGTTCAGGCTGGCAGCTACACTCTGTGAGAGTGGGAGGTTACTTCATCTTCTGCGGAGATAGGGGAGGTGTAGTGCCGGAGGGATCCTCGGATTTGAGGGTCAAGACTGCCACGGCGGCGCCATGGCAAGCTACAGCTGCCAGGTTGATGGAGCTGCCAGCTAGGCCAGCCATTGAGCGCGCCATGGTGACACCTGGAGTTGTCATGTTAGACAACCAGGATGGCATTTTCTTTGAGTGGACCGCAGGCAAGAGGTACCGGCCACTGCGGGTCTTGTTGGACTCGGGAGCTCAGCCATTGATGCTGGGCAGAGCTGCTATTGCAGGCTTGGGCCTCACGGAGGCGGATATGGAGCCTTGTCCTTTCCAGATACAGACGTCTCTGGGAGGATCGGAGCAGACTCGGGGCATGACACGGCGTGAGTTGGCTATCAGACTACGGCCGGATCACCCTACAGATGGCTCAGTGATGCGAGCCAAGGCCATTGTGACAGACGCGGTCTCGTACGATGTCTTGGTTGGTGGGGCAGTGTTGTACCCCATGGGCTTCACCCTGGATTTTTGGGAGGAGTTAGCTTCCTATAGGCCTGGATGGCAGTCAGGGGAGGGCCGACGTGTGCAGCTCCCTGTGACATTCATAGGAGGAGTTGCGGTTGCCCAGCGGGGCAAGATGCTGACACTAACAGCATTCACAGCTGCAGTGACTTGGCCTGGAGAGTTGTTGGATGGGAACACTCATTCAGAGGATGTATCACCTACGGGAGAGCAGGATGACATGCATGGTATAGCGGAGTTACCTGCCATGGTTGCTCATACTCCATTGTGGGGCTCGAGCAAGGATTTGCAGCGGGTTGCTAATCGACGGGTGCAACAAGCCTGGGTAGAGGCTTTTGTATCGTCAGGAGAGGAGGAGTCAGGACCACCTCAGTTGTCACCATTGGACACCACACCGATCGTGTGGCAGTATCCGGATGTAGGCAGACTTGTTTGGCGGGATCAGCACCGGATTGGCTTTTGTGTTACAGGTAGGTGTACGAGTTCGGCGTTACCTGTATGTGGAGAGGGATGAGACTGCACGACGCATTTCATTTTGCCATGTTGCTCAGTTGGTGCAACAGTACCCTGAGTTGTTGTCGGTGTCTGCAGTTCGTGGATATCAGCAGGCCTTGCCAGCAGACATTTTTTGCTGGCGGGGGCGTAGGATTTGGAGTGGGTTGGCTCCATTGATCTGGTAGTGGAAGGTTGGCCCTGCCAAGGATATTCATCAGCCGGGCATGGCCATGGATTGCGAGTGCAGCGGCCAGCACACCTCACAGTGGATAGCATTTTGGACAAAGGGAGGTAGTCTCAGCGTGTGAGACACGATGACCGTTCGCCTTTGGCAGTGGTCAACAAGGTGGGTCAACCACGAGCAGCATTACCAACACTGCTCAACTTCCCAGGATCGCATGTTTTCCGGGATAGTGGACCTGGCCTCATGTGGGATGCTCAATTGCAGCAGTTAGTGGAGCCTAATGCTGACAAGTGTGAGCGGGCAATGGGTTTTACCACTGGTACCACGGCGGTGTGGTCTCTTTCTGAGGCATCACGTCGTCAGGTGTTGGGGCAAGCAATGGATCTCAATTGCTTGACCTGGATTATCAGCTTGGCTATGGCTGAGCAACGCAAAGTGCGGAGTACACTTCCCTCGACTGTCTCCCTGCCTACCGCGACGGTACAGGCAACGAGTAGGGGCGAGCATGAGAGGACCACGGGGTGCAGGCATCCATGGCACACGTGGGAGGTGCTCGAGGTTCAGAGGGAGTTGGCAGCCAAGGTGGCGGTGATGGATGAGGTTAGGGATTTTTCTCGGGTTGAGGAAGTCCTCGAGGATGAGATGATGGGGTAGGATGAGGCCTTGTCATTGACTGAGCAGGAAGGGAGTACTGCTCAAGAGGTTGCAATAGCAACCACTGGACTTGTCCTCTACCTCTAAGCCCTGGACTTAAGGTTGCAGTTACGGAGGACAATTGGGAGCCTGACATTGGACCCATTGTCACCGGAGGAGAGAGACGACGTATACAGCGGTTCCTGAGGGCTTACAGGAATTGCTTTGCCTTCAGTTTGAAGGACTTGGGAGCACTGAAGGGTCAAGAGATCGTATTGGAGTTGGCCACTGACACGCCAATCTTTTGAGAGACCCTATAGATACAGTGACATGGAGAGGTCTTTGATTCAGATGAGGACTCAAGATCTCTGGGAGGCTGGTTTGGTGGAGCTCTCTGGTGGAGAGTATGCTTCAGCCACAGTGATGCCAGCCAAGAAGGATGTCTATGGCAATTGGACGGAGAGACGTATGTGCGGTGATTACCGGCCTGTAAATCATCAGACCAAGTCCGATAAGTATGTCCTGCCAACACCAGAGGAGATCTTTGATGCCATCGGACATGCTAAGGTCTTTAACACTTTGGACTTACGATCCGGATATCACCAGTTGTCGATCAAGGAGGCGGACAAGCAAGACGGCATTCTGGGGGATCATAGCACGGCAAGGATTGCCTATATCAGTGGCGGTTCTTACCATTTGGGCTTAAGAATGCTCCTGCAAAGTTTCAGAGAGTCGTGGATATGATTCTAGCAGGGTTGGACTTTGCTCGGTGCTACATAGATGGCATCATCATCTTTAGTGCTACGGTGGAGGAGCATGAGAGACACCTTCAGGTGGTATTGGAGCACTTGAGAGTGCACGGATTGAAGTTGCATCCAGGGAAGTGCAAGTTTTTCCACAACCAAATTGAGTATCTAGGTCACATGATATATCCTGGAGGATTGGGGGTATAGCAGACTAAGGTAGAGGCCATTGCACAAATTCCACGCCCCACGGATGTGAGCCGAGTTTGAGCTTTCATGGGGTTGGCAAACTATTATAGACGGTTTATCAAAGGATTTAGTGCCATTGCAAAGGCTCTAACCAAGCTGACCAAGGAGGACCAGGAGTGGCACTAGTGGGAAGATGAGCAGAAATGAGCTTTTTAAGAGCTCAAGGTGAGGTTGACCTCGGCGCCTATCCTGAGACGACTTGTCAGGGGCGTCCCTTTTAGCTGCATACGGATTGGAGCATGCTGGGGCTTGGAGCGGTGCTCACACAGGTGGATGATGAGGGAATATAATTCGTAGTAGCTTATGCTAGCCGCTCGAATAACGTTGCAGAGGCTAAGTACAGCTCATATGAGGGAGAGTGCTTAACTGCAGTGTGGGCCGTGGCACACTTCAGGTGTTATCTATACGACAATCTCTTCACCCTTGTCACGGATTACTAGCCACTCAAGTGGTTGATGGAGTCAGACAAGCTTACGGGGAAGCTTGCACGGTGGGCACTCATACTCCAGGAGTATGACTTTCAGGTTATGCATCGACCGGGTTTGGTCAATTGGGATGCGGATGGATTGAGTTGCAATCCATGCACGAGCTAGCAGGATGACACTGGAACGCGGTGGCATGGTGAGACGGATGAGGAAATGGTGTCGGGATGGCATGCATCTGCATTTCTGTGTATCTTGGGAGCGGAGGGCCAGATTGGGCCTACACCAGGGATGACTGTAGACAGAGTGTCTAAGGACCCGAGATATACATGAGCCAGGTAGTACCCGAGATATACATGAGGATTCGGCTGTATTGGACTACCTCCGTACTGGAGACACGGCAGCCATTGTGACTGCCAAGGAGAGGGATCGGATCCTACAACGAGCCAAGAGGTTCAAGTGGGAGGGGATACATCTGCTTCGAGTGTGGGAGGATGGTCGGGTGAGGATCGTACCTCACCCACAACAGCGTGCACGGTTAGTGTGGCATGCCCATGAGGAGTTGGGGCATTTTGGAGTGCGACGCACTCACAGTTTACTGCAGGGGCAGTATTGGTGGCGTGGTATGCATATAGAGGTGCAACAATTCGTGGCAAGGTGCATGGTGTGTGACACGGTGCGTGCTTCATTCAATGCCCCTACACCACAATTGCATCATTTACCAATCATGGGGTTGGGCTACAGGTGGAGTCTTGGCTTCGCAGGACCGTTGCCACTGACTTTGTGCCACCACAGATATGTGTTGGTGATGGTGGAGCACTTCTCCAAGTGGATTGAATTGGTTCCATTGCCTGACAAGGCTAGTGAGGGGGCTGCGTTTGCATTCTTAGATCGTGTGCTTAGCCGATTCGGTGCTCCAGCTGAGGTACTCACGGACCAAGGGAGAGAGTTCTTAGGGGAGTTTCAGGCTTTGTGTGATAAAGCCTTGATAGACCACCGCACCACTTCTCGGGATCATCCTGAGGCCGATGGCTTGGCAGAGAGAGTTGTTCAGACGGTGAAGAGGGGTTTGCGCAAGTATGGCTTACAGAAGGGACACCTAGGAGATTGGGATCTTCTGGTGCCTTGATTAGCGATGGGCTACAGGTTCAGCAAGCAAGCATCACTTGCCTCCTTCTCACCATATTTCCTTCTCTTTAGCCGAGAGCCGGATTTCCCTACAGCCATTCGTAAGGACACTGCTCAAGTCCTTAACCTTGACGATCCGGACGTGTGGGTACGTGCATGTGATCAACGTGCAGAGTTGTTCAAGAAAGTCAAGCCCATGGCTTTTGATAACCTTGCCATTGCACAGCATCGTGATACGTTGAGGTATGCCACTATACGTGGTGGAGGATATCGTCCTGGGGTTCGGCGATTTAGCCCGGGTGACTATGTTTATTTGCAGCATACTGCTCCTACGACCCTGGATGTCTTTGCAGTGCGTGTTATTCTGAGGGTTCGAGAGGTGTTGCCCTCAGGAGTCCTGATCTTGGAGGGTCGGGATGGCTTGATTTGGAAAGACCATGTTCGTAATTGTGCGCCATATCACCTTCCAATGTCGATGGCAGAGTTGACCCAAACTTGGCAGTGGTACCTGCAGGTTTGAGGTGCATGCTCTGTGGGTCTACCAAAGGGGCAGCCACCATGTTGGTGTGTGATCGATGCTCAAGAGGTTAGCATATGGGATGCTTGACACCACCTCTTAAGAGGGTTCCTGATGGAGATTGGTTATGTCCACACTGCTTGGGATAGTGGCAATGGACATGACTAGAGGCAGCTAACAAGACATGGGAGGCCAAGCTCATAGGAGTCAATACACGAGATCCCAGACTCAAGTTCACAGGTTGCAAGACGACGACTAACGATGGGGCAACTCTTGCACCCGGCCTCTTGATCTATCGAATTTGAGTGTAGTAGGGACAGTGGTGGAGGACTTAGTGAGGCTATGGTCACTATCACATCTTGTGGCTACCTGGACTTAGAGAGACCTAAGCACCAGCTAGGGGGGCGATTGTGTGGACTAGTGACTACCATAGTGGGTAGCATAGTGGCAACCTAGTGACTGACTAGTTGTAGCCTAGTGGTTGGACTAGTGGCTGGACTAGTGTGGACTAGATGGTATACTAGTGTGTGGCGTGCACATGTGTTGTGTGTTTTTGGACAACGATGTAGTTGTGTAGCGATATGTATGCGCACGACATACCACATATGCACGCTAGCTAGGAGAAACACATAGCAAAAAGCAAATAGGTAAAGAAATGGGGCTGATTGCTCTTCATTAATATCTGTTCGTTATACAACATAATAGCCACATGTACAAGGGCATTACAAATATGTATATAATACACAGTGCACATGTAATGCACACCTCCGACATTTCCTTATCCTTGTCTCCAAGATCTTTTCTTCGACTACTCCCATTTCTTTTTATCATCTTTCTAGTGCATTTCAACTCAAAGTTCCCACAAAAATGCAACTCCGGTGAGTTGAAGCAAAGTTTACTTAGATCGATCGAAATTGATCATGGCAGAGTTTGTCGTTTACACTTTATAGGAGAATAGCAATTTCTCGCAAATAATCAGTGAAATAATGTGCTGCAAAAGAATATGTACAATTGTAGCTGCAATATGCAGAATCTCTAAAACTTGAATTCACCGAAACTGAATCAATCCTGCGCAGGTGCCTTCCTACGTAGGTGCCTTGCTCGCAAGTGCAGCTCGAAGTAAAATAGCCGCTTCAACAACATCAGCATTGAGATTAAAAGTGAATATTATTGAAGTTGTGGCCTTTAGAAGACGACGCATGGAAGTGGCATGACATAGCAAAAGTATGTCGAATAAGATCTTGCTCGGCCTACATGAATATTTCATCTGACATTTCATAGTAATTCTCCTCGTCCCCCTTGTGAGCAACTTGCACTATGGCATTACTAACACTTGCAGAAGGAGGCACAACTACCAAAAACTATTTGATGTGTCGCCAAGAATCTACCGAGTCTGTGGAGGACCGACTAACCACCTTGCTAGATCAAATGCGTACTTACGAGCCTCATCCTCAAGAGCCTCCACAAATGTCAAGTGCTTTCCATCCAATTTATCCCCAGATATTATTCTCTGTACATCCCTGTGATGTAGCATTTTGTCAATCCGAGAATATTTCTCATAGCTTTCTTCATCTTGGTGACCATCCCATCCCAATCCTTGAAGGAATAAACCCCTTGCATGCGAATGATCCATGTAGACCTAGTAGACTTGTTTGTAAGAACTTTGTTCGCCAAGCCACGGATTTATGTCGTCATCTTCTTAGTCATACCACTCAGCGTATTGCAACCAACATAACCTTTCAAAAACCATACAAGATTCACTTTCCACTTTATCAAATGAGTCAAGAAAGGTGGATGAGGCCCACACCAAATACAGGTCATCGAGCAATCAATATTTCAAATGTTTCTATAACATCGGCCACAGGACACTAAATAGGCTTCCGAAGATCTTGTACCTCGCACCGTGTCACATCCACCTTCGTAGTATGAGAAATTCCAAGTGTATAACGGAGCACCCTTCCCATGCTAGTGTCCACAATCGCAAAATCTTGCATCATTGTTGTACGCATTTCAGAAGTAGCTCTTATAAAAAGGTTGCGCGTACAGTACCACACGAACCTAAAGTTCAAGCCGTTCGGCGAATCACACTGGCACATCGGTTGATCAAGCACCAATTCCTCTTCATCCAAAATGAGGTAGTCAGAGTTCTTAATATCTTTACCAAGACCAGAAGCAAAAGACCACATCACAGCTTCATCTCCCCGCAACTTTGGCCCTATAGTAATGAAGATCAGTAAAAATATTAAACTTCTCCGACTTGCTAGATTGAATGCACCTCAAATTGCACCTGGCGTGGATTAATCTTCCGAGACCTCGCATTAATGACTGCAAAGTTTTAAGCGGGTACATAGTGTCGTCCAGTTTGTTAACCTCGAGGATGAACACAGATATCATATCAACAAATTCATGTAGGTCCACTTGTTCCGACATATCTTCGACCGAAATGCTTGTATCGTACCCATCCTTAGAGCGCCACTCACCAAAAGTTTTACAAGCCCATTCATCAGTAGGTCGACTCATACGATGACCACCTGCATTGACTGTCCGGTTTTCTTGATATGATATCGTCCAGTGTCTTCATTTAACATATTCCAAACACTCCTTCCAAGGAAGAATCACCCCCCGAACCTTCAATCCCTACACATTCCTAAGGGAGAAAAAAAATCTAAATCAAATGCACATGGTTCCCCACACTGTCACTTCGCACTTCGACAAGCCACATGCTCACTGCCAACCTCCATCGCGACAACACCAGCGAAAACACAACAAACACCATATACCAGAAAACAGCTAATACCTAACAACAAGTGCGGAAAGAAAAGCCACTTGCTACCCTCACAACAAACTACTAGCGGGGAGAAATGATAGAGGGAACAATGGAAAAAAAAAAAAAAAAAAAAAAAAAAAAAAAAAAAACATCTCATTTCTTTTCGCAGGGAAGACCTCTCGTGTCGGGCGTTCCTAGATTTTTGGGCCCTAGTGTCGGGCATCCCCAGCGACGCCCCACCGTGGGTCCAAGCCCCCCCCCCCAACCACCCACCCCCCCCATTAAAAAAATTAAAAAATTAAAAACATTGCGACCCCCGGCGTCGCTGGGGGTGTCCCGCGCTGGGGTGCAAGACGCTGCGACGCCAGCTGCTGGAGCAACAGTAGCTTGGGCGTCCAGCGCTGTGATGTCAACTGCTTAGGGGCGAGCAGCTGGGGCGCTGTGGCAATAGTTGTTGAGGCAGCGCTGCCCTAGCCTCTCCTTTCTATTTTATTTTGGCATTGCGACACCCCCCCCCGCGGAGTCGCAGCAAGCTTAGGGTGTCGTAGCCAGCTTAGTGCGTCAGCAAAACGACGTTAGGGGCTAGGGTTGGGGATAGGCACTAAGGCTGCGGAGGTTGCAACTCCCCGGCGTCACAAGAAAACCCCTTTAGAAGATACTTGGAAGAAATCTTGATTTGTATATATATACTTAGACTACTTTTGTGATATATAGAATGTATCGTAGATGTTAGTATGTAGTGTCTTAGAAATGTTATAAAGTGGAGGTCCTAGGTTCAAATACGCTGCCTAATATATGTAGAACGGTGTACGAATTGCCATTGGACAAAATCAGAGTTAATGGTCAAGTAGTTTTTGAAATTCAAATTCAAATTTTCCTACATAAATTCAAATGTAACCCCCTAAACTGCGACGTCGCACTTTGCGACCCCTGGACATCACTAATGCGGTATCGCAGAAAAGGTTTTTTTTTTTTTTTTTTTTTTTCAGACGTCGTAAGTCGCCCCGGCGGCACTTTGCGGCTCCCCGACGTTGATTTTTCGCAACATTTCAGATGCGACGCCCGGGCCAAAAGGGGGCACTGGCGACGTCGCGGGTCGCTAAACCCCCCCCCCCCCCATTTCCTGTAGTGGCCCTCCACTTAGGGATTTCCCCTATATGAAACCTATGTGCATGGTCAAACCAAAAATTAGCATGTTTTGTAAGCCAAAAATTAAATAAAGATCCCCAATAAAACATTAATATAATCTAGCATATTCAACTGTGAATTGCTTAGAAATTTTGTGGGTGCATGCAGATGCAAAGTATAGTGTTCATTTTCTTGGATACTTTGTGGTAGGTAGATAGGCTACTTTTTAATTAAAATTAAACTAGGTTAGCATGTGTCGTTGGCCCAAGTGTCTACTGCCATCTTAGTCCAGGTGCAATCCCCTATGTGTCCAAGTGCATCTCTTATGTCGAGGCCAATGCGGGAAGAATTGAAATCGATACACTAAAGTGAATGTCAAGTTATTTCACCACTAGTATGAAACTAGCTAGGAAATAGCTAGTTTTTACATATTGACATTTGGGATTGGCCCAAGTGTCAATCCAGGGGTCAAGGCAGATTTAGGCCCTGGAGTGGTTATCTTCACGGCAAGCGCGGGGAGGCTCATCTTTCTCGAGTTGAGCCTCACCACGCCTAGCTATGGCGCCGTAGTGTGGATTCCCCATGGCGTGGGGTGCACTTGGCTCGACTTAATATATGAGTGATGTTTTCATGTGCAAGTGTGTGAGTTTGAGAGAGCTTGTGTGCTTGTATTTTTCTTCTTTATCACTCGAGAAAGATGAGCTCGTATCTATTAGTGCCAGATACGAGTTAGTTGTAGCACTTGTGGTTTTTGCTTGAGAATGAGAGAAATTAGGTTGGGATGCGAGGAGCATCATCAAGATCGTGGTTCTTAGAAGCGGAGGCGATGTTGGGTACAAGTAGGTGAACCGGCTTGGTATTCGATCTTCAGCTTCAGAGATGAATGCACCGTGCTGTAGGTAATTCCAGAGCACCTTGATGGTTTCAGATTGTGTGCGGTGAGCACGAGTGGGAAGAGGATCAGTCATGAGCATATGAGGCTGAACAAGAGCAGGTTATAGTGGCTCAGGCAGCGAATCTGAGAACTAGCCTTGGGAATACGAGCTTCCATGGTGTGGAAGAGTAAAAAATCAAGCGAGAGGGCTGATTTGGTTTTGGGGCAAATCAATGCACTTGGTGGAGTATGTTGAGATTCGGTTTCAATCTCAAGCTTCAACATTGAGAGGGCTCTTGCCATGGCAAGAACATGGCTGGAACAGGAGCTAAGAGGTGCGGCAAGGCCATGGAATGTGCACCTAGGGTTTCAGAGCTTGGAAGAGGAGCTCATGCATCACAAGGGGAGTGTCTTGTGGCTGGAAATATAGACCTTAGGGTTTCATGAGCTTGGCAAACGCTAGGGTGCTTGGTCTTGTTTTAGAGAGCACAAGGAGCCAAGGAGCCAAGATAGGGGGCTGATACCTCTTGTGTGAAGGGGTTGCATGTGTAGAGCATGCATTCAGCCAGGCTGAATACATGCTGGCTGAATACATGCTCAACACAAGCACTACTCCCCCCATAAGAGAAATCAGCCAATCCATCTTTCTTGCTTGCCCTCCAAGCTTGAAGATGGAAGCTTCGCGACACCGTGGAATTGTTTTTAGTGTGGGGGAGTTGTCGTTCTGATTTCTTGTGTTTGGATCCCCTCCACACCTACATGCTTGATTGTGCACCATGTTAGTTTTGTGTGGGCGCTTGCTTTTATAGGTGATTGGTCCGGATTTGATCACCGACCAGTTCTAGAGCATGCTGTCGATGGTGAGGCTGGGGTGATGACCAGTCAGACCATCATTGTTTTTCCTCTGGTGAGGTTGGAGGTGATGACCAGCCAACCATAGGAGTGCTTGCGGTGGATGTAGGTGCAGGCTGTGTTAGGAACCTAGTATTCCAAACTATAAGCTGCAACGGGTTCTCTACCCGGCTACCTTGTGGAAAGGGGATTAGGGACATGTTCATGACCGGTTGAGTGTCAGTTTGTCAACACGGAGGTGCCACTAGTTGCTGGGAAGAGTGCCGGTTTGAGCACTAACGATACTAGTGGGTACACGAGACGAGGTGTGCGGTTTAGGCCACCTTCACCTCCTGTGTCTTCCAAGGAAGGTTCTGATTCAGACTTTGAATAGGGAGGGTTCACGCCGACGATGCAAGTTGTTTCCTTGCCATTGTTGTGGGATACAATGGAGGAGATGTATGGAACTACTAAGGGGCCACGTAGGTACTCTGGAGCAGTGGGCACCATTGAGTTGGACGATTTTATCCAAGAGTTTGATAGTTGGTGTGACTTGCAGCAAATGCGCAATCCAGAACTGTTTATCTTTCATGGAATGGAAGGGGCTATTTCAACACCTTGAGGGGCCGCCCATGGATGATTACCATGAGTTTTAGGCGGGGGCATGAGGTTGAGATCGAGGTGTGGAGGATATACTGGTCACCCGACTATGTCTCCATCACGAGGGGGCACTAGAGCCACGAGGGCAGTGGCTACACCTGCAACTGCATCGGCAGCTTCAACAAGCAGCGGTGGGACTAGTGAGACTAGTGGTACCGCAGCTACGACGTCCACCCGAGCCACTACCGCACCAGCACCAGTACCCGTGCCTGCCTTCAACCCTATTGTAGAGTTCTTCGAAGAGTTGAGAGGGAACTACCAAGGGGTGAGGACACAGAAGTTGTGGATCTTGCAAGAGTTCCAATGGAAGCCTACTGAGAGCTTGAGGGAGGCTATTACTCGGATGAGGCGCTTGATAAATGTAACCCAAGGGGTTACGGAAGCTCAGGCAGTCCAATTTTGGTATGGGATATTGGACAAGGAACTGAGGAGAAGGGTGCGGGATGCAACTCTCCTACAAGTGGCCCAACCCACCTTAACAAATGTATTTTTGCTGGCAGAGCGAATAGAACTCAACATGGTGGAGGAACGAGTGGTCATGGTAGGATTTGCTAAGGAGACACCACGGGGTAGTGGTGCTCCTAGCCAACTACTACCCCAACGTGCTCAAGGCAACAAGGGGGCTCAGACAAAGCCCAGGAAATGACAAAGAAGACCTCAGATGAAGGGGTCTCTCCCTTCATTTGCAGGCCAACAACGGGCAAAGGTGGTGTATTGGACATGTGAAGGACCCCATGTCAAGAAGAATTGCCCAGAGGGAGGCAAAGATTCAGCACAGGCATAGCCTACACAGTTGCAGTGTGGGCATTGTGACAAGTATGGGCATGGAGAAGCCCAATGTTATGACTTGCATCCTGAGCTGCGGCTAGACCAATTCCAACAGAACAATGGTGGCTGGGGGCGAGGTGGAGCAGCTCAGAGAGGCCGAGGTGGTCAGGCACGAGGTGCAGGCCAAGGGCAAGCTCAGCATGGCCAGGGACGTAGAGGTCAGGGTGTTGACCATGGCATGGCCAACCGGCTTCAACAGCTAGAGTAGAGGCTTGCTGCCATGGCCACAGCCCATGTGGTACCAGCTCAAAGGCCTGAGGGTCCACCTCCTGTTCCTGAAAGAGGAAATATGGGAGACATGGGATTCATCTGCGGGGCAGCACTACCACTAGTGCAGGTAGAGTCTGTTGCGGCTGTGACTCGAGGAGCAGCACAAGTTCCTGAAAAACGAGGTGCAAAGGTGGAGTTGGATCCATAGCATGGGGAGGCAAGTCATCAGGCTAGGCTGCCTCCGTCATTCACCTTAGCGGAGACCGTGTCGACGCCATTTATGGCACCTAGTTCTCGCCCAACTGATACCGAGATTGAGGTCACTGTGCCATTGGGAAGAGCCACACGGGCAGTACCACTACCTGCTGCCAAGGCTACGACAACTAGTGTGCTGTTGGGGGTGGCCATATCTGTGTGTCGGGCTCCATTGTTCTCGGCCACCATGATTGCGACGCCGGGGGTAAGACCTGCTGTAGTGTTTAGACTGGCAGCGACACTCCGTGAGAGTGGGGAGGTCACTTCATCTTCTGCGGAGATAGTGGAAGGTGTAGTGGTGGAAGGATCCTCGGACTTGAGGGTCAAGACTGCCACGGCGGCGCCATGGCAAGCTGCAGCTGCCAGGTTGATGGAACTGCCAGCTAAGCCAGCCATTGAGCGCGCCATGGTGACACCTGGGGTTGTATTGTTAGACAACTAGGAGGGTATTTTCTGTTTGAGTGGACCGCCAGGCAAGAGGTACCGGCCACTGTGGGTATTGTTGGACTCGGGAGCTCAGCTGTTGATGTTTGGCAGAGCTGCTATTGCAGGCTTAGGCCTCACGTAGGCAGATATGGAGGCTTGTCCTTTCCAGATACAGACATCTTTGGGAGGATCAGAGCAGGCTCGGTGCATGACACGCGTGGTTATCAGACTACGGCCGGATCACCCTATAGATGGCTCAGTGATGCGAGCCAAGGCCATTGTGACAGACGCGGTCTCTTATGATGTCCTAGTTGGTGGGGCAGTGTTGTACCCCATGGGCTTCACCCTGGATTTTTGGTAGGAGACAGCCTCCTATAGGCCTGGATGGCAGTTTGGGAATGGCTGGCGTATGCAACTCCCTATGACATTCATTGGAGATGTTGCTGCGGCCCTGCGGAGCAAGATGCCGATACTAGCAGCCTTCACAGCTGCAGTGACTTGGCCTGGATAGTTGTTGGAGGGCAATGTTCACATGGAGGATGTGCCACTCCGGAGAAGCCATATGGCATGCATGGTATGGCAGAGTTGTCTGCTTGCATGGTTGCTCACACTCCATTGTGGGGCACGAGCAAAGATTTGCAGTGGGCTGCGGATCGGCAGGTGCAACAAGCCTGGGTCGAGGCTTTTGTACCATCTGTAGAGGAGGAGAGTGCGGGGATTGCACCACGACTACCTCAGTTGTCACCAATGGACACCACACCTATTGTGTGGCAGTACCAGAGTGAAGGCATTTGTCTTCTGGACTTGTTTGGCGGGATCAGCACTGGATTGGCTGTTGTGCTACAAGCAGGTATACGGGTTCAGAGATACTTGTATGTGGAGAAGGATGAGGCTGCATGACGCGTCTCACTATGCCATGCTCAGTTGGTACAGCAGTACCCTGAATTGTTGCCGATGTCTGTAGTTTGTGGATACCAACAAGCATTACCAGCAAACATTTCCTTGCTGGGGGCGCAAAATTTGGAGCGGGTTGGCCCCATCCACTTGGTAGTGGCAGGTTGGCTTTGCCAAGAGCATTCATCAACCGGGCATGGCAATGGATTGCGAGACTCGAGGTCGGGTCTGTTTTGAAAGATAGTGCGGGTTTGGCGTCATCTACAGCTTTATCAAGCTGTGTCTCCAGCTTATATCTTGGAGAATGTGCCACTACTAGGTGATACTCGGGCCAGGGTGATGGCTAGTGTGCATCAAGTCCGGTCGTGGCTTGGGTCAGCAGTGTTGCTGGATACAGCTACAGTGGGGTCACGGGCTCATCGTCCACGGTTATGGTGGACCAACTTGATGCTACTAGTACTGCTTAAGCGTAAATTTGATGGGGTACAGCGGCCAACACACCTAACAGTGGATAGCATCTTGGACACAAGGAGGCAGTCTCAGCGTGTGAGACACGATGACCGTTCGCGTTTGGCAGTGGTCAACAAAGTGGGTCAACCACGAGCAGCACTACCTACATTGTTCAGCTTCCCAGGATCACAAGCTTTCCGGGATAGTGGACCTGGCCTCCTGTGGAATGCTTAGTTGCAGCAGTTAGTGGAGCCTAATGCTAACGAGCATGAGCGGACAATGGGTTTTACCACTGGTACCACGGCGGTGCCATCTCTTTCAGAGGCATCACGTCGTCAGGTGTTGGGGCAAGCAATGGATCTCAATTGCTTGACCTGAATCATCAGCCTGAGTATGGCTAAGCAGCGTAGACTACAGTTATCTTCAGTCACCACACTTCCCTTGACGGTTTCCCTGCCTACCGAGACGGTACAGGCAACGAGTAGGGGCGAGCATGTGAGGACCACGGGGTGCAGACATCCATGGCACGCGTGGGAGGTGCTTGAGGTTCAGAGGGAGTTGGCAGCCAAGGTGGCGGTGATGGATGAGGTTGAGGATTTTTCTCGGGTTGAGGAAGGCCTCAAGGATGGGATGATAGGGCAAGATGAGGCCGTGTCATTGTGCAATCCCGGCCTCATGTCCCTTATTCGGGGCTGGAGCACCTGCCAAGGAATCACATAATTAGCACTCAAATCTTGTAACCTGAAGGCAATTTTGGGCTGAGTTTCCACAATCTGTACCAGCAGTGGGAGTGTTGATTTAGTGGAGATTCTGACCATCAGGGAGCATAGTAGTCTAACAGTAATCAAACTGTGATTGAGTCTAGTAAAAAAAACGTAATGGAGTATAATGACTCTAAGTTCAGCAAACTCCACCCCTGCTAGAATCCTATCCATGACTATCTGGAACTCTGCAGGAGCATTCTTAAGCCCGAATGATAAGAACCGCCACTGATATATGCAATCATTCCCGTGCTCATTGATCCCCCAGAATGTCGTCTTCTGCTTGTCCGCCTCCTTGATTGGCAACTGGTGATATCCGGATCGCAAATCCAAAGTGCTAAAGACCTTGGCATGCCCAATGGCATCGAAAATCTCCTATGGTGTGGGCATGGCATACTTATCGGACTTGGTCTGACGATTTACAGGCCGGTAATCACCGCACATACGTCTCTCCATCCAATTGTCATAGACATCCTTCTTAGCTAGCATCACTGTGGCTGAAGCATACTCTCCACCAGAGAGCTCCACCAAACTAGCCTCCCAGAGATCTTGAGTCCTCATCTGAATCAAAGACCTCTCCATATCACTGTATCTATAGGGTCTCCGAAAGATTGGCGTGTCAATGGCCAACTCAATACGAATCTCTTGACCCTTCAGTGCTCCCAAGTCCTTCAAACTGAAGGCAAAGCAATTCATGTAAGCCCTCAGGAACCGCCGTATAAGTCGTCTCTCTCCTCCGGTAACAATGGATCCAATATCTGGCTCCCAATTATCCTCCGTGACTGCAACCTTAAGTCCATCAGGCTTAGAGGTAGAGGACGCGTCCAGTGGTTGCTATGTTGCAACCTCTTGAGGAGTTTTCCTTACAAATCACATGGTCTAGTCGTGAAAGAGCGTTCTAAGACATAGAGAGGGAGATTGTGTGTGTGCATGAGGCTTGCATAAGACCACGAAACTTTTCTGGACATGAAGCACACCACCGCAATAGAGGTGAGCTATTAGATGACTATCATTCACTTCAGCGTAGTCCCACAGCTTGCCTTACTCCCTGCAATGAAGGAATGGTTGAGTATGCAGAGAGACGTGTACCTGATTTTGATTTTTTATTTATTTAACCACTTGAAATGTTGAGTGACAATTTAAATGCTCCACCAGGAGGAAACGAATAACCTTGTTCAATATGCCTTTCTGCACATCGATGAACTGCAAGCCAGTCTCCTCAAAGTGAGACAATCTATTAAAGGAACCCGACCACACTCAGTGCTACATAGATGACATCATCATCTTCAGTGCTACAGTGGAGGAGCATGAGAGACACCTTCAGGTGGTATTTGAGCGCTTGAGAGCGCACGGATTGAAATTGCATCCGGGGAAGTACAAAATTTTCCACAACCAGATTGAGTATATGGGTCACATGATATATCCTGGAGGATTGGGGGTACAACAAACTAAGGTAGAGGCCATTGCACAAATTCCACGCCCCACGGATGTGAGCCGAGTTCGAGCTTTCATGGGGTTAGCAAACTATTATAGACGGTTTGTCAAGGGATTTAGTGCCATTGCAAAGGCTCTAACCAAGCTGACCAAGATGGACTAGGACTGGCACTAGTGGGAAGATGAGCAAGAACGAGCTTTTCAAGAGCTCAAGGCGAGATTGACCTTGACGCCCATCTTGAGACGACCTATCAGGGGGTGTTCCTTTCAGCTGCATACGGATTGGAGCGGTGCTCACACAGATAGATGATGAGGGAAGAGAGTTCGTAGTGGCTTATGCTAGCCGCTTGAACAACGTTGCAGAGGCTAAGTATAGCTCATATGAGGGAGAGTCATTAGCTGCAGTGTGGGCCGTGGCACACTTCCGGTGCTATCTATACGGCAATCTCTTCACCCTTGTTACGAATCACCAGCCACTCAAGTGGTTGATGGAGTTAGACAAGCTTACAGGGAAGCTTGCACGGTGGGCACTCATACTCCAAGAGTATGACTTTCAGATTGTGCATCGACCGGGTTTGGTCAATCGGGATGCGGATGGATTGAGTCGCAATCCATGCACGAGCCAGCAGGATGACACTGGAGCGCGGTGGCATGGTGAGACGGACGAGGAAATGGTTCCGGGATGGCACGCATCTACATTTCTGTGTATCTTGGGAGCGGGAGGCTAGATTGGGCCTACAACAGGGATGACTGTAGCAGAGTGTCTGAGGACCCTGAGGCTAGTGACGAGCCAGGTGGTGCCAGAGATATACATGAGGATTCGGCTGTGTTGGACTACCTCCGTATTGGAGACACGGTAGCCACTGTGACTGCGAGGGATCGGATCCTGGAACGAGCCAAGAAGTTTAAGTGGGAGGGGATACACATGCTCCGAGTGTGGAGGGATGGTCGGGTGAGGATTGTGCCTCACCCAACTCAGCGTGCACGGTTAGTGCGGCATACCCATGAGGAGTTGGGGCATTTTGGAGTCTATTGCAGGGGCAGTATTGGTGGCGTGGTATGCACACATAGGTGCAACAGTTCGTGGCTAGGTGCATGGTGTGTGACAGGGTGCATGCTTTATTCAATGCCCCTACACCCCAGTTGCATCCTTTACCGATCATAGGATTAGGCTACAGATGGAGTCTTGACTTTGCACGACCGTTGCCACTGACGATGTGCCACCACAAATATGTGTTGATGATGGTGGAGCACTTCTCCAAGTGGACTGAGTTGGTTCCATTGCCTGACAAGGCTAGTGAGGGGGCTGCGTATGCATTCTTGGATCGTGTACTTAGCCGATTCGGTGCTCCAGCTGAGGTACTCACGGACCAAGAGAGAGAGTTCTTGGGGGAGTTTCAGGCTTTGTGTGATAAAGCCTTGATAGACCACCGCACCATTTCTCGGGATCATCCTAAGGCTGATGGCTTGGCAGAGAGAGTTGTTCAGACGGTGAAGAGGGGTTTGCGCAAGTATGGCTTGCAGAAGAGACACCTAAGAGATTGGGATCTTCAGGTACCTTGGTTAGCTATGGGCTACAGGTTCAGCAAGCAAGCATCATTTGCCTTCTTCTCACCATATTTCCTTCTCTTTAGCCGAGAGCCGAATTTGCCTACAACCATTCGTAGGGACACTACTCAAGTCCTTAACCTTGACGATCTGGACGTGTGGGTACGTGCATGTGATCAGCGTGCACAGTTGTTCAAGAAAGTCAAGCCCATGGCTTTTGAGAACCTTGCCATTGCACAACACCGTGATACGTTGAGGTATACCACTATACGTGATGGAGGATATCATCCTGGGTTGGAGGTTCCACCCTGGGGACTATGTTTATTTACAGCAGACTGCTCCTACGACCTTGGATGTGACTGCAGGGTGTATTATTCTGAGGGTTCGAGAGGTGTTGCCCTTAAGAGTCTTGTTCTTGGAGGGTCGGGATGGCATGACTTGGAAAGATCATGTGCATAATTGTGCGTCATGTCACCTTCCCAATGTCGATGGCAGGATTGACCCAAACTTGGCAGTGGTACCTGCAGGTTTGAGGTGCATGTTGTGTGGGTCTGCCAAAGGGGCAGCCACTATGCTGGTATGTGATCGATGCTCAAGAGGTTGGCACATGTGATGCTTGATATCACCTCTTGAGAAGGTTCCTGATGGAGATTGGTTATATCCACACTGCTTGAGATAGTGGCAGTGGATATGACCAGTGGCAACTAACAAGCAGCCAAGCTCATAGGAGTCAATACACGAGATCCCAGGCTCAAGTTCACAGGTTGCAAGACAGCGACTAACGATGGGGCAACTCTTGTACCCGGTCTCTTGATCTATCGAGTTTGACTGTAGTAGAGACAGTGGTGGAGGACTTAATGATGCTACGGTCACTATCGCATCTTGTGGCTACCTGGACTTAGAGGGACCTAAGCACCAGCTAGGGGGGCGATTGTGGTGGACTAGTGACTGCCATAGTGGGCAGCATAGTGGTAGCCTAGTGGTTGGATTAGTGGTTGGACTAGTGATGGACTAGTGGTATACTAGTATGTGGTGTGCACATGTGTTATGTGGTTTTGGACAACGATGTAGGTGTGTAGCGATATGTATGCGCACGACAGCTGTCAAGTTATTTCACCACTAGTGTGAAACTAGCTAGAAAATAGCTAGCTTTTACATATTGACATTTGGGATGGGCCCAAATGTCAATCCAGGGGTCAAGGCAGATTTAGGCCCTGGAGTGGTTATCTTCACGGCAAGCGCGAGGAGGCTCATCTTTCTCGAATTGAGCCTCACCGCGCCTAGCTATGGCGTCGTAGTGTGGATTCCCCATGCCGTGGGGTGCACTTGGCTCGACTTAATATATGAGTGATGTTTTCATGTGCAAGTGTGTGAGTTTGAGAGAGCTTGTGTGCTTGTATTCTTCTTCTTTATCATTGTGGTGGACTAGTGACTGCCACAGTGGGCAGTATAGTGGCAGCCTAGTGGTTGGACTAATGGTTGGACTAGTGATGGACTAGTGGTATACTAGTGTGTGTTGTGTGGTTTTGGACAGCGATGTAGTTGTGTAGCGATATGTATGCACACGACATGAAGTTGGATGTTTGTTTAGTTACAAAGAATGTTGTGGTACATGAATGAACTAATGCTTAAAGAATATTGTAAACATGAATAAAATGAGCAACAATGTAATGTGATTTAGAGATTACAATTTGGTGAAAGAGTTAGAAGATATACTAACTTATACTTATGTAAATATAATCATATTTTGGAAAAAACAATTTATTTTTTTCCATGAATTTATTGATTAGTAATATATCCACTCATTGTTCCAGGAAAGCCCACTTTGCTATTTTTCATGAATTTCCAGCAACCAAAAATACTTGAAATTGATCTATATCTCCCACACCGCATGTTCAAAAATTATGAGACCAAGTTGGTGACCCCTCTTCATCGAGGGCTTGCCAACGGTACCAAGTACCAAGGTTGGGGCCTGCGGTTTGGGACATCTCAACGCTACAAAACAAACAAACAAACTACCTTGCTTCACATATTGACAATAATTTGTGGTGTGAAAAAAATGACTTGTGAGGGGCATACTTAAGGGTGAGGAAATAAAAGAAAGTATAATAATACTTTCTACTCATTAAAGTTATGTCACCCTCCCTTCCGTCCCTTGATACATCCCCACAATGCCTCTTGTGGGCACTTTGCGCGTAGCCATAAGGCGAAGTGGCTCTTAGTTACGCCGGTCCTCCGATCAGATTCTTCTCTCTCTCGCGTATCCGTTAAGTTCAGCTGACACAATACTAAAAGAGGAACTAGGACAGCAAGCAGGGCCAACGCAAAAGGTCCGCAAGTGTTCCCTTACGTGAGCGCCCCAGCCTCGCTGTATTCCACGCCACGTACCCGGAGAGGAATGCCAGAAAACAAATACAGGATGAAACGCGTTGTACGCTCATTTTTGTGCTATTTTGAGTTAACCCTTAAGTTCCCAAGCGACCTGAATCAGGTCACTTTGAATTTGCAGTTCGACCTAATTTTTGCAAATCTAATCTGATGGGGCCCACTCCTGAAGCTTTAATGACAAGGATTTATCTCGAGTATGATGCGCAAAAAAAAAAAAAAAAAAAAAAAAGCTACGACCTACAAAAAATATCTTAGATCTCTCATTTACGTTTTGGGGCCTGAAAAGGGCTTGTTGACCGCTGACGTGGCAGGTAAACAAGCCCAAAATAGATTGCACTCCAAAGGCCATTTTTGGCAGAAAATTAGCAATTTTGGAAAAAGCACTTCACCTTGTGGTGTGTGAGCATTATATACACACATCCACCATTGGCTTTTAAGAAATTTGTAGAAAAAAAAGTACTTCATTTGGAGGCACATTTTCTCTTGTCAATTTTGAGATTTCAACCCCCATGTAATTGCATGCATAGCAACCATAGGTGAAAAAATCAGTTGGACCTGCAATTTAGTGGGGTCATAGCCACTCCACTATTGATTTGGAAATGGTGGGTCTTGGGGCAAGCAAAATTGGATAAAGCTAGGTTTTGATTTGGTCAAACCAATTTCTTTCTCACTTCTTTTTTGGGACCTGATATTTGAGGTCCGGCCAACGCTATAATCTCACAATTTCCACGGTGGACTTGGCTCATTTTTTGGTATGTCATGCATAAATGAGCTGGGCCCATTGCTATAAGGCTGGAATCTCTGGATGATTTTTGGTAGGTTTCTAGGGGCAATTTACTACAGCTGGGTACCCAAAATTGGTAAAATGTCAAAAAAGGGCTTGGGAACTTGAGGGTTAACTCACCTTCCATCCCTTGGACTTAACGGATAACTCTATTATCTATATATTCTACAGAGATATTTTAGTTTGCTATGATTTTATGATGACTACAATGACCTCCATCTCTTCCATCTTGAAGCTACATTCATGAATTACTTATGGATTGTGATTAATTTCTGAATGAATGGGGGGTAATATCCATTTTTTTTGCCAAAAAGTGCCACAATTGAATATTATGAGCCTAATTTGGACAATGTGGACCGGTTAAAATGTGACACCTGGAATATAGCCACTTTTCTTACCTTGTCGCCTCGTTTTTCTCGCCACATGGGCATTATAGCCATGAGACGAAGTGGCTCTTATAAGTTATGCCGGTTTCGGCCAAAGTCTTCTTCTTCTTCTTCTTCTTCTGGAAAAATGAAAAAAAAAAAACTTGCCTATCATCTGGGCTCCATTCCATTTCTTTATTAATTCAGTAATAATAATAATAATAATAAAACACCTATCACCTATCACAACTAGACAAATGAATCACACAAATGGCTCAAACTCGAGTTACCATGCTAGTTTGGGCTCTTTGCTTGGGCTTTAAACCTTGTAAACTAGAGTATCTTAGTATCTTAGAATATATCCTTTTTGCCTTTAATATTGGCAATCTCAACTACTTATTGAGATTTCTATTGATTGAGTGATAATTCCTATTCACTTTTTAGTTTCCTAGCGGGTCTACGCATAGCCAAAGCCCACCAAACCTCTAGCTCAAGCTCGGCTCTTGGCGGAGCTCAATAAGAAAGTAAGGGGACCTCTTGTATATACATAGGTGGGAGAGCTCTCGAAGAAGGGCCCACCTCCCCACCACAAACGGTTCTTATGAAGGTCATAAAATGGGAAAGCAATGGAGTACCCAATTGGGAAGGGGTGGTAAGGAGTGTAGGATTTGGCTGATGTGTGGGGCCATGTGTAGAGATAAAAATTTGGGACCTTTATTAACCTTACGGGTACTTATCGAGGCAATGTGAACGTTTCAATTAATAAATTGTAGAATGATAAGAAACGTAAATTTATAAGTAATACAAGTTTTATTGTTAATAATTAAAAGAATGTACGAACTGTTCCAAATAGTCACTTCGTTCAGCCTATGTATGCGTACAAGAAGAAAATTAGACCGTTTGACCGTGACTAGATCTGTTGCTTACCAAGGATATGAAAATTGGGCTGGAACTCCATGTGCTGCATCATTTGGCATTGACTCGAAGCAAAGGAATTTGGTACAATTTGTAATTCATGAACTAGTTCATCCTGCCGCAATTTCTATAGGCGCAATGTTGGAGTGGAGACTTCATAGAAGATCCGAGTAATATTTGACATTTGCAAATCATGTGGCATAATCATGAGTTTCCAGATCAATTCGGATCTTTGAAAGTCCACACCAATGTTAACTGGGTATGAGATCTGGACATACATATTGAGCAGTTATTTGCTGGTTATGCACATATGCATAACCGGAAAGTGCAGCCCGCGGGGAACCGGCTATGGAAGGGAACCGGCAAAGGCCATTGAGCTTGCTAACCGGCTAGAGAATCGACATTGTTATTGTAAGGGGTGTATACGCGGAGCGAGATGTGGAGCAAATGTGGATGGTGTAGAGGCGGTTCTAGATAATACATGTGTAGTAGGGGTTGGTGATGACCTAGTTAAGAACATTAGTACAGATGGACAGATCGTGAGTGGAATGTAATGTCTTACTAGTAACAATACGTTTACAAGGAAATTAGGTGCACAACATTGAGAATGTCTAAGTAAATAGAAAATTGATTAGTTGGGCATTTGGCTAAAACACAGTTGTAAGCTTAGTGTATTAAACGGGCACAGGCCCCAGCCTAAAGGTAGAGAGATGGATGATAGGGTTTGAACATTTGAACCCGAGACCCAAAGGCCAATACACGAGTGGCTTACCACGAGGCCACACCCCTCTTGTGTAGTTTTACACACACTAGGGTAGCCTATGTCGTTGGCCCAAGTGTCCAGTGTCATCTAAGCCCAAGTGCAATCCCCTATGTATCCCAGTGCGTCTTCTATGTCGAGGCGTGCGACCTCTAGTGTAGCCTGTGTCTTTGGCCCAAGTGTCCAATGGCATCTATCTCCAAGTTGTCAAGTTATTTTACCACTAGTGTGAAACTAGCTAGGAAATAGCTAGCTTTTACATATTGACATTTGGGATTGGCCCAAGTGTCAATCCAGGGGTCAAGGCAGATTTAGGCCCTGGAGTGGTTATCTTCACGGCAAGCGCGGGAGGCTCATCTTTCTCGAGTTGAGCCTCACCGCGCCTAGCTATGGCGCCGTAGTGTGGATTCCCCATGGCGTGGGGTGCACTTGGCTTGACTTGTATTTGAGTGATGAGGTTATATATGCATGAGTTTATGCTTCAGATTTGTGAGCTTGTGCTTGTATTCTTCTTCTTTATCACTCGAGAAAGATCAGCTCGTATCTGTGAGTGCCAGATACGAGTTAGTTGTAGCACTTGTGGTTTTTGCTTGAGAATGAGAGAAACCAAGTTGTTATGCAAGGAGCACCGTGGAGCTCTTGTTGTTAGAAGCGGAGGCGATGTGGGTTACGAGGTGGTAGACCTTGGCATTCGATCTTCAGCTTCAGAGATGAAAGCACCATGCTGCAGGTAATTCCAGAGCACCTTGATGGTTTCAGATTGTGTACATGCATGAGCAAGCACGATTGGGAAGAGGACCAGTCAAGAGCAGGTTATAGTGGCTTTGGTGGCAAAGCTGAGAACTGGACTTGGGAATGCGAGCTTTCATTGTGTGAAGGATTGCAAGACCAAGCGAAAGGGCTGATTTGGCTTGGGGCAAATCAGTGCACTTTGTGGAGTATGGTGAGATTGGGTTTCAATCTCGAGCTTCAGCATTGAGAGGGCTCTTGTCATGGCAAGAGCAGGGCTGGAACAGGAGCTAAGAGGTGCGGCAAGGCCATGGAATGTGCACCTAGGGTTTCAGAGCTTGGAAGAAGAGCTCTTGCACCACAAGAGAAGTGTCTTGTGGCTGGAAATGTAAGCCTTAGGGTTTCAGGAGCTTGGCAAAGGCTGTGGAGTGCTTAGTCTTGTCTTAGAGAGCATCAAGGAGCCAAGGAGCCAAGATAGGGGGCTGATATCTCTTGTGTGAAGAGGTTGCATGTGTGGAGCATGTATTCAGCTCATTGAAGCTTCCATCTTCAAGCTTGGAGGGCAAGCAAGGAAGAGGGAAGGGCTGACTTCCCTTATGTGAGGGCAATGCATGTGTGGAGCATGCTATCAGCCTGGTGAAGGCTTGCACTTTCAGGTGTGGGAGTGCAAGAAAGGAAGGAAGGGGCTGGTTTCCCTGTAGGGCATGTGGAGCATGCTTTCAGCCTGCTGAAGCTTGTATTTCAGGTTTGTGGGTGCAAGAAATGAAGCAAAGGAGCTGATTCTCTTATGGTGAGAGTGGGGCATGTGTGGAGCATGCCTTCAGCCCATTGAGGCTCTTGTTTTCAAGCTTAGAGAGCTAGAACGGAAGGTCTAGGGCTGGTTTCCACTTGGAGTGAAAGAAAAGCACTTGTAGGGCCTATGTGAGTTGGGGTTTCAACTTCAAGCTTGAAGGGAGCGCAACTCTTGAAGCAACAGGTGTAGGGGCTGGAATAGGCTCTAAGACAGATGCTATGGCCAAGAGAGTGCTTGAATGAGTGCTCACAAGGGCTGGGAACCAGCAGGGCTTGGTTGTTTGCCATTGAGTTTAGTGGCGTGTTTGGGGAGGCTAAGTGAGAAAGAAGGCTTGGTTTGTGGCAACCACCTCATGGCTTAGGGCTACTATGGTGGTGTGTGGGAGCCGAAAGAGAAGATACCTTGCTGATTTCCTCACAGCCACCATAGCTCGGTGGAAAGAAGCCTAGAGTCCAAGAGACACAAACCCTAGCTTGGCGTGGCTAAACCCCTTGGAGAAATGGCTAAACTGCCAGAGGCCATGTGTGGGGCTGTGAGGCTGTTCCAGGTGGCTGTGATGTGTTGATCTGTGATGGGCTGTGACTGATGCTACGGGCTGTGTGACAGGCTGCCAGGCTGTGACCTGTTGGAGATGTGACTGTGAGGAACAGGCTGTGAAGAAGGGTGCTGTGAATGTGGATGTTGTTGTGTATGTGTGTGTGACTGCTGTGTGTGAGGCTGTGGATGGGCTGTGAGGGGCTGTGACAGGGTGCCCCTGTTGGACAGGCTGTTGAAGGCCTGTGGAGGCACAGGCTGTGTGTGTGTGTGAACTGTTGCTGGCCTTTGGCCTGCTGTGAGGCTGCCTGTGGCCATGCTGTGACTGTGTGAATGTGGGAGGGCTGTGTGTGTGTGTGCCCTGTGACATGTTGTTAGGAACCTGTGACAGAAAAATCAATGTTGTTGAAGGCCAAATGTGAACAGAAACCAAAATGACTGTGACGGCTGTGACCAGTGAGCTGTGTGGGCCACCTGTGGATGGCCTGCTGACTCGTGGAGGCACTGGTGGACTAAGGACTGGCATGTGGTCTGGAAGGCCGAATTTTGAAGCTCGTGGAGGTTTGAGGAGTATCTTCATGATATTCCCATGGTCATGCAAGTTCAGGTGTAGGCTATGTTAGGCGGAACTTAGTATTCCAAACCATAAGCCGCAACAGGTTCTCTACCCGGTTACCTTGTGGAGAGGGGGTTAGGGACATGTTCATGACCGGTTGAGTGTCAACACGGAGGTGCCACTAGTTGCTGGGGACAGTGCCGGTTCGAGCACTAGCGATACTAGTGGGTACACGAGACGAGGTGTGCGGTTTAGGCCACCTTCACCTCCTGTGTCTTCTACGGAAGGTTCTGTCGGATTGTGAATCAGGAGGACTCATACCGGCGGTGCAAGTTGTTCTTTGCCATTGTTGTGGGACACAATGGAGGAGATGTATGGAGCTACCAAGGGGCCACGAAGGTACTCTGGGGCGGTGGGCACCATCGAGTTGGATGATTTTATCCAAGAGTTGATAGTTGGTGTGATTTGCAGCAAATGCGCAATCCACAACTATTTACGCCGTTCATGGCATGGAAAGGGCTGTTTCAGCACCTTGAGGGCCGCCTATGGATGATTACCATGAGTTCAGGCGGGGGCATGAGGTTGAGATCGAGGAGTGGAGGATGTACTGGTCACCCGACTATGTCTCCATCACTAGGGGCACTAGAGCCACGAGGGCAGTGGCTACACCTGCCGCTGCACCGGCAGCTTCAGCAAGTAGCAGTGGGACTGGTGGTACAGTATACGTAGCGACGTCCACCCAAGCCACTACGCACCAGCACTAGCACCCGTGCCTGCCTTCAACCCTGTTGTGGAGTTCTTCGAAGAGTTGAGAGGGAACTACCAAGGGGTGAGGACAGAGAAGTTGCGGAGCTTGCAAGAGTTCCAACGGAAGCCGACCGAGAGCTTGAGGGAGGCTTTCACTCGCATGAGGCGCTTGATAAATGTAACCCAAGGGGTTACGGAAGCTCAGGCAGTCCAATTCTGGTATGGGATATTGGACAAGGAGCTGAGGAGAAGGGTGCGGGATGCAACTCTCCTACAAGCGGCCCAACCCACCTTAGCAAATGTGTTTTGCTGGCAGAGCGGATAGAGCTCAACATGGTGGAGGAACGAGTGGTCATGGTGGGATTTGCTAAGGAGACACCACGGGGTAGTGGTGCTCCTAGCCAACCACTACCTCAACGTGCTCAAGGCAACAAGGGGGCTCAGGTGAAGCTCAGGGAAGGGCAGAGAGGACCTCAGATGCAGGGGTCTCTCCCTTCATTTGCTGGCCAACAACGGGCGGATGTGGTGTGCTGGACATGTGGAGGACCCCATGTCAAGAAGGATTGCCCAGAGGGAGGCAAAGGGTCGGCACATGCACAGCCTGCACAGTTGCAGTGTGGGCATTGTGGCAAGCACGGGCATGGAGAGGCCCAGTGTTATGGTTTGCATCCTGAGTTGCGCCCAGGCCAGTTCCAAGGGAACAATGGTGGCCGGGGGCGAGGTGGAGCAGCCCAGAGAGGACGAGGTGGCCAGCCACGAGGCCAAGGGCAAGCTCAACGTGGCCAAGGACGCGGAGGTCAGGGTGTTGACCAAGGCATGGCCAACCGGCTTCAGCAGCTAGAGCAGAGGCTCGCTGCCATGGCTACAGCTCAGGTGGTACCGGCTCTAAGGCCGGATGGTCCACCTCCTGCTCCTGAGGGAGGAGATATGGGAGGCATGGGATTCATGTGTGGAGCAGCACTACCACTAGTGCAGGTGGAGTCTGCTGCAGCCGTGACTCGAGGAGCAGCACGAGTTCCTGAGCCACGAGGTGCAGAGGTGGAGTTGGATCCACAGCGTGGGGAGGCAAGCCGTCAGGCTAGGCTTCCTCAGTCATTCACATTGGCGGAGACAGTGTCGACGCCATCCATGGCACCTAGTTCTCGCCCGACTGTTACCGAGGCGGAGGTTACTATGCCATTGGGGAGAGCTACACGGGTAGCACCACTACCTAGTGTTGCCAAGGCTACGGCAGCTAGTGTGCTGCTAGGAGCGGCCACATCTGTGTGCCAGGCTCCATTGTTCTCGGCTACCATGATTGCGACGCCGGGGGTAAGACCAGCTGAGGTGTTCAGGCTGGCAGCTACACTCTGAGTGGGATCTTCATCGGAGCTCAGCCCTGATGTGGCAGAGCTGCTATTGCAGGCTTGGGCCTCACGGAGGCGGATATGGAGCCTTGTCCTTTCCAGATACAGACGTCTCTGGGAGGATCGGAGCAGGCTCGGGGCATGACACGGCATGAGTTGGCTATCAGACTACGGCCGGATCACCCTACAGATGGCTCAGTGATGCGAGCCAAGGCCATTGTGACAGACGCAGTCTCATACGATGTCCTGGTTGGTGGGGCAGTGTTGTACCCCATGGGCTTCACCCTGGATTTTTGGGAGGAGTCAGCTTCCTATAGGCCTGCATGGCAGTCAGGGGAGGGCCGGCGTGTGCAGCTCCCTGTGACGTTCATAGGAGGAGGAGTTGCGGTTGCCCAGCGAGGCAAGATGCCGACACTAGCAGCATTCACAGCGGCAGTGAGTTGGCCTAGAGAGTTGCTTGAGGGCAATGCTCATTCAGAGGATGTACCACCTCGGAGAGCAGGATGACATGTATGGTATGGCGGAGTTGCCTACCATGGTTGCTCAGACTCCATTGTGGGGCACGAGCAAGGATTTGCAGCGGGATGCTGATCGACGGGTGCAACAAGCCTGGGTGGAGGCTTTTGTACCGTCAGGAGAGGAGGAGAGTGTGGGGATTGCACCAGGACCACCTCAATTGTCTCCATTGGACACCACACCTATTGTGTGGCAGTATCCGGATGAAGGCATTTGTCTTCTGGACTTGTTTGGCGGGATCAGCACCGGATTGGCTGCTGTGTTACAGGCAGGTGTACGAGTTCGGCGTTACCTGTATGTGGAGAGGGATGAGACTGCACGACGCGTTTCACTTCGCCATGTTGCTCAGTTGGTGCAGCGGTACCCTGAGTTGTTGTCGGTGTCTGCAATTCGTGGATATCAGCAGGCCTTGCCAGCAGACATTTCGTTGCTGGGGGCGCGGATTTGGAGCGGGTTGGCTCCATTGATCTGGTAGTGGCAGGTTGGCCCTGCCAAGGGCATTCATCAGCCGGGCATGGCAATGGATTGCGAGACTCGAGGTCGGGTCTGTTTTGGGAGATGGTGCGGGTTTTGCGCCACTTGCAGCTTCATCAAGCTGTATCTCCAGCATACATCTTGGAGAATGTGCCACTGATGGGCGATTCTCGGGCCAGGGTGATGGCCAGTGTGCATCAAGTCCGGTCGTGGCTTGGGTCAGCAGTGTTGCTAGATGCAGCTACAGTGGGGTCACGGGCTCATCGTCCACGGCTATGGTGGACTAACTTGATGCCACCCGCACTGCTCAAGCGTGCATTGATGGGGTGCAGCGGCCAGCACATCTCACAGTGGATAACATTCTGGACACAGGGAGGCAGTCTCAACGTGTGAGACACGATGACCGTTCGCCTTTGGCAGTGGTCAACAAGGTGGGTCAACCACGAGCAGCATTACCTACACTGCTCAGCTTCCCAGGATCGCATGCTTTCCGGGATAGTGGACCTGGCCTCCTGTGGGATGCTCAGTTGCAGCAGTTAGTGGAGCCTAATGCTGACGAGCGTGAGCGGGCAATGGGTTTTACCACTGGTACCACGGCGGTGTCGTCTCTTTCTGAGGCATCACGTCGTCAAGTGTTGGGGCAAGCAATGGATCTCAATTGCTTGACCTGGATTATCAGCTTGGCTCTGGCTGAGCAACGCAGAGTGCGGAGTACACTTCCCTCAATGGTCTCTCTGCCTACCGAGACGGTACAGGCAGTGAGTGGGGGCGAGCATATGAGGACCACGGGGTGCATGCATCCATGGCACACGTGGGAGGTGCTCGAGGTTCAGAGGGAGTTGGCAGCCAAGGCGGCTGTGATGGATGAGGTTGGGGATTCTTCTCGGTTGAGGAGGTCCTCAAGGATGAGATGATGGGGCAGGATGAGGCCTTGTCATTGACTGAGCAGGCAGGGAGTACTGCTCAAGAGGTTGCAGCATAGCAACCACGGGACGCGTCCTCTACCTCTAAGCCCACTGGACTTAAGGTTGTAGTTACGGAGGACAATTGGGAGCCTGACATTGGACCCATTGTCACCGGAGGAGAGAGACGACGTATACGGCGGTTCCTGAGGGCTTACAGGAATTGCTTTGCCTTCAGTTTGAAGGACTTGGGAGCACTGAAGGGTCAAGAGATCCGTATTGAGTTGGCCACTGACACGCCAATCTTTCGGAGACCCTATAGATACAGTGACATGGAGAGGTCTTTGATTCAGATGAGGACTCAAGATCTGGGAGGCAGGTTTGGTGGAGCTCTCTGGTGGAGAGTATGCTTCAGCCACAGTGATGCCAGCCAAGAAGGATGTCTATGGCAATTGGACGGAGAGACGTATGTGCGGTGATTACCGGCCTGTAAATCGTCAGACCAAGTCCGATAAGTATGCCATGCCAACACCAGAGGAGATCTTTGATGCCATCGGGCATGCTAAGGCCTTTAGCACTTTGGATTTACGATCCGGATATCACCAGTTGCCAATCAAGGAGGCGGACAAGCAGAAGACGGCATTCTGGGGGATCAATGAGCACGGCAAGGATTGCCTATATCAGTGGCGGTTCTTACCATTTGGGCTTAAGAATGCTCCTGCAGAGTTTCAGAGAGTCATGGATAGGATTCTAGCAGGGGTGGACTTTGCTCGGTGCTACATAGATGACATCATCATCTTTAGTGTTACGATGGAGGAGCATGAGAGACACCTTCAGGTGGTATTGGAGCGCTTGAGAGCGCACGGATTGAAGTTGCATCCGGGGAAGTGCAAGTTTTTCCACAACCAGATTGAGTATCTGGGTCACATGATATATCCTGGAGGATTGGGGGTACAGCAGACTAAGGTAGAGGCCATTGCACAAATTCCACGCCCCACGGATGTGAGCCGAGTTCGAGCTTTCATGGGGTTGGCAAACTATTATAGACGGTTTGTCAAGGGATTTAGTACCATTGCAAAGGCTCTAACCAAGCTGACCAAGGTGGACCAGAGTGGCAGTGGGAAGATGAGCAGGAACGAGCTTTTCAAGAGCTCAAGGCGAGGTTGACCTCGGCGCCTATCTTGAGACGACCTATCAGGGGGCGTCCCTTTCAGCTGCATACGGATTGGAGCATGCTGGGGCTTGGAGCGGTGCTCACACAGGTGGGATGATGAGGGAAGAGAGTTCGTAGTGGCTTACGCTAGCCGCTCGAACAACGCTGCAGAGGCTAAGTACAGCTCATATGAGGGAGAGTGCTTAGCTGCAGTGTGGGCCGTGGCACACTTCAGGTGCTATCTATACGGCAATCTTTTCACCCTTGTCACGGATCACCAGCCACTCAAGTGGTTGATGGAGTCAGACAAGCTTACGGGGAAGCTTGCACGGTGGGCACTTATACTCCAGGAGTATGACTTTCAGGTTGTGCATCGACCGGTTTGGTCAATCGGGATGCGCAATCCATGCATGGATGGAATGACAGGCAAAGCATATTCGACTGGAGTCGATCCCGGGATGCATATTTTGTGGCATCGGGAGGTCAGATTGGACCTACAACAGGGATGACTGTAGACGGAGTGTCTGAGGACCCTGAGGCTAGTGATGAGCTAGGTGGTGCCAGAGATATACATGAGGATTCGGCTGTGTTGGACTACCTCCGCACGGGAGACACGGCAGCCATTGTGACTGCCAGGGAGAGGGATCGGATCCTGCAACGAGCCAAGAGGTTCAAGTGGGAGGGGATACACCTACTTCGAGTGTGGGAGGATGGTCGGGTGAGGATTGTGCCTCACCCCACACAGCGTGCACGGTTAGTGCGGCATGCCCATGAGGAGTTGGGGCATTTTGGAGTGCGACGCACTCACAGTTTACTGCAGGGGCAGTATTGGTGGCGTGGTATGCATACAGAGGTGCAACAGTTTTGTGGCTAGGTGCATGGTGTGTGACAGGGTGCGTGCTTCATTCAACGCCCTACACCACAGTTGCATCCTTTACCTATCATGGGATTGGGCTACAGGTGGAGTCTTGACTTCGCAGGACCGTTGCCACTGACTATGCGCCACCACAGATATGTGTTGGTGATGGTGGAGCACTTCTCCAAGTGGATTGAGTTGGTTCCATTGCCTGACAAGGCTAGTGAGGGGGCTGCGTATGCATTCTTGGATCGTGTGCTTAGCCGATTTGGTGCTCCAGCTGAGGTACTCACGGACCAAGGGAGAGAGTTTTTGGGGGAGTTTCAGGCTTTGTGTGATAAAGCCTTGATAGACCACCGCACCACTTCTCGGGATCATCCTGAGGCCGATGGCTTAGCAGAGAGAGTTGTTCAGACGGTGAAGAGGGGTTTGCGCAAGTATGGCTTGCAGAAGGGACACCTAGGAGATTGGGATCTTCAGGTTCCTTGGTTAGCCATGGGCTACAGGTTCAGCAAACAAGCATCACTTGCCTCCTTCTCACCATATTTCCTTCTCTTTGGCCGAGAGCCGGATTTGCCTGCAGCCATTCGTAGGGACACTGCTCAAGTCCTTAACCTTGACGATCCGGACGTGTGGGTACGTGCATGTGATCAGCGTGCAGAGTTGTTCAAGAAAGTCATGCCCATGGCTTTTGAGAACCTTGCCATTGCACAGCACCGTGATACGTTGAGGTATGCCACTATACGTGGTGGAGGATATCGTCCTGGGGTTCGGAGGTTTAGCCCTGGTGACTATGTTTATTTGCAGCAGACTGCTCCTACGACTCTGGATGTTACTGCAGGGCGTGTTATTCTGAGGGTTCGAGAGGTGTTGCCCTCAGGGGTCCTGATCTTGGAGGGTCGGGATGGCATGACTTGGAAAGACCATGTGCGTAATTGTGCGCCATGTCACCTTCCCAATGTCGATGGCAGAGTTGACCCAAACTTGGCAGTGGTACCTGCAGGTTTGAGGTGCATGCTCTGTGGGTCTGCCAAAGGGGCAGCCACCATGCTGGTGTGTGATCGATGCTCAAGGGGTTGGCATATGGGATGCTTGACACCACCTCTTGAGAAGGTTCCTGACGGAGATTGGTTGTGTCCACACTGCTTGGGATAGTGGCAGTGGACATGACTGGAGGCAGCTAACAAGACATGGGAGGCCAAGCTCATAGGAGTCAATACATGAGATCCCAAGCTCAAGTTCACAGGTTGCAAGACGGCGACTAACGATGGGGCAACTCTTGCACCCGGCCTCTTGATCTATCGAGTTTGAGTGTAGTAGGGATAGTGGTGGAGGACTTAGTGAGGCTATGGTCACTATCACATCTTGTGGCTACCTGGACTTAGAGGGACCTAAGCACCAGCTAGGGGGGCGATTGTGTGGACTAGTGACTGCCATAGTGGGCAGCGTAGTGGCAGCCTAGTGACTGACTAGTTGTAGCCTAGTGGTTGGACTAGTGGCTGGACTAGTGGTGGACTAGTGGTATACTAGTGTGTGGTGTGCACATGTGTTGTGTGGTTTTGGACAGCGATGTAGTTGTGTAGCGATATGTATGCGCACGACAGCTGTCAAGTTATTTTACCACTAGTGTGAAACTAGCTAGGAAATAGCTAGCTTTTACATATTGACATTTGGGATTGGCCCAAGTGTCAATCCAGGGGTCAAGGCAGATTTAGGCCCTGGAGTGGTTATCTTCACGGCAAGCGCGGGAGGCTCATCTTTCTCGAGTTGAGCCTCACCGCGCCTAGCTATGGCGCCGTAGTGTGGATTCCCCATGGCGTGGGGTGCACTTGGCTTGACTTGTATTTGAGTGATGAGGTTATATATGCATGAGTTTATGCTTCAGATTTGTGAGCTTGTGCTTGTATTCCTCTTCTTTATCATTGTGTGGACTAGTGACTGCCATAGTGGGCAGCGTAGTGGCAGCCTAGTGACTGACTAGTTGTAGCCTAGTGGTTGGACTAGTGGCTGGACTAGTGGTAGACTAGTGGTATACTAGTGTGTGGTGTGCACATGTGTTGTGTGGTTTTGGACAGCGATGTAGTTGTGTAGCGATATGTATGCGCACGACAAAGTGCAATCCCCTATGTATCCAGAGCCCCACTCTTTGGGAGATCTAGGTAGCCTGTGCCATTGGTCCATGTGTGAAGAATGGAAATCTAAGCCCAAGTGCAATCTCCTATGTAGAGGCCCAAGTGCGACCTCCAGTGTCCAATGTCACCTAGGTCCAAGTGCAATCCCAAATCCCACTTTGCTATTTTTGCAATCTAATCTATTGATATATCCACTTTGCTATTTTTCGCGAATTTCCAGCTCGGCCAAAAGTACTTGAAATTCCAAATCTCCCACCAATCACTGCTCCAGGAAAGCCCACTTTGCTATTTTTCCCGAATTTCCAGCGACCAAAAGTACTTGAAATTCCACATCTCCCACACCGTAGGTCCAAAAATCATGAGACCTAGCCGGTGCACCCCTCCTCATCGAGGGCTTTCCAAAGGCACCAAGCACCGGGGCTGGGCCCCGCGGTTTGGGAGATCTCAACGACGCTACAAACAAACAAAACAAACATCTCGCTTCATATATTGATACACAAAAATGCCAGAAAAAACAAAAAAACAAAAATGAATGAATCCCATCGATACCATGGAACCGGCATTTTGTAAGATGGCATAACTGGTAGATTGAGAACCGGACAAAAAAAAAGGTTATATGTTTAATGAGAATCTGTAACTGAGATGTTTTTCAAACCTATTGGTATACCCTGCCCCGGCCATCCATTTTTTTCAGATAATAGGCCATAACCGGGACCGGAAGAGGGCTCAAAACATGATACCCGGCTAACACTGGTCCGCACCACTATTCCGAAAAAGGACCACCCATCTCGCAGCCGGATAAAGTTGTTTGGATTTCATTGAACATGTGTGAAAGCACAATAGGAAAAATAGAAGCAATTTGTCTCCGCAATTTATGCCTGCGCCACATCTGTGCACGATCAAGCAGAATCTGATGTGTAAGACGAACTCGATTTTTTGCAACTACACCGGCTCCATACTTAATATATGTCTAGCCCTTCTTGCATATCTTGTGCATTGACATGACTATGCACAAACTAGAAATCTGGTTCATCGATCATGTCACTTAGACAATACCCCACATTTCCAACAAAAGTATGGAGAAGATTTCCCCTTAGTACTTTATAGGGAACGTATATACCAGTGTTGGACTGGTATCGTATTTTGAACACACCAGGCTGGTACTGGTATATAGGCCTCCGGCCAGTTGTGATACCAGGGAGGTACTGGTATTGGCAAAAATCTGAGATTTGGATACCATGGTGGTATCAATAATACCTAATTGGTGTGGTGTTTTACGGGTATCAATAGCAAGAGTTTTTAGAAATCGATACCAGAGTATTATCAATACTGGTCTGGTATAAAACAAAACTCATGATATGTTACATATTGAAAGGCCCACTTCTCATATAAATGTGTACAAGCATGCTTGTCATTGATTTTATTCCTCAAAATATTCCTCAAGTTCCTCAAAGTATTAATACCTAGGTTTTCCTCACAAATATGGATATGGTGTGTGAGGTACCAAATTTTCAACCACCTACCAGACTGGTAGGGTATCGGCCAAGTATTAGGAAGCATATACCAGGCCAATACGGGTATATGCTAGGTAGTGGCCTATATACCAGACTTGGTCTGGTACTTCATACCAGTATACACACCAGTATTGATACCAGTTTCTTATCGGTATACCAGTCCAACACTGGTATATAGTTCGACATCCCCTGACCAATTCCACATAGTATCTATGAATTTGCTTTCTTTCTACTTTTCTTATCTCAAGCAATGTGCCCATTCATGAATTGGGATCGCCAACACGGATTGAGGTCACGGATCCAATCCTGGTGAAACAAGTCTTGTTGTCAAAAGCTTCACATGTGCTACAACAAATCTGTGCTGAATAACAAGGAGATTGGTCCTTTGGTATATTGTGGACTGCGGGGAGGAGCTAGTCCAAAAATGGCAGACGCAAATGAGCAACACCTTGGATGGGAAGTGCACAATGCACAACCCACAAGAATGATGGGTCTACCGTCTCATCACACAAACCAAAGGCTTTTCTAGAGGCATTTTTTTTTGTAGGAGCTGGAGATATACTAGACTGAAGTCTCTCCAGTCAGTCTCTCGAGTCCACCCATGCACACACTTACAGCATCAGCTCTCAACTCTAGCTTCTGTCCCCATCTAATGTTTATTGGCCACTTCCCTCAGGGCGGTCGGCCAACGTCAAGCTGCAAAAAGGGTACCTAGGTGCTCCAAACTTTGAGTCCTTTCCAGAACACCACTGTCAATACATTCCCTTAAAACCAGAATAAAATAAAAATGACTACCAGTAAGAGCTACACCAGCAGCGGCGGTAGCCCAGTTTGATAGTGCCACCCAGGTGAATCTGGGCTCAAATCCTGCTACTACATTATGCCTCCCTGGCTGAACCCACGTCCGTTGGTCGGAGTCGAACAGAAGATTGTATTTTGGATTGGAGTGGTGTTGTCGTGTGTTTCCAGTATTGGTTTCCAGAAATCAATGGTTGGGATTCGCTAGCACTGATTTTGTTGTGTAGGAAGGGCGTTCCAGGATTTGAGGGTTGGCTGCCGAGGGTTTAACACGTGTAATCTATTTATAGCTTGGTTTAGATTTGCGTAAGCACCCTAGGGCGGTTACATTTGTGTCCGCCAGGCTGTACAGGGCGCCAACCTGCCAGGCCCGGGGGTGCCATTCACCTGAATAAGCGCCCTAAAAAGACAAACAAAATTTTCGACCGATGCTTTATTTGGACATGTAAATCACCCAATTTCCTTCACACTTTTTTGTGGTCTACTTTACAAGGAACAAAATGACCAACAGTCAGTAGCTCAGTTGGTAAAGTGCACTGAGTGCCATCCAGATGACCCTGGGGTCAAATCCTGCTACTTGACTGGTGTGGCAGACTGCTAGGCAGCGGACTGGCCAGCAGCCGACTGGCGGACTGGAGGGCAGCCGACTCATGGGCAGGGGACTGGCCGCGCGGCGGTATGCTCTTCTCCCCCTTCCCGGCGCAGTGTCGCGTCGGAAAGCCTTACGGCGAGGTTACTGAGAGGTTATTTTCTCCTCTCTCTATCAAGGGGCCTGATTTGTGAGCTGTCGCTCCCAGGTGTTTCCCTTTAAAAAAAAAAAAAAAAATAAAAAATGAGGAGGGACATAATCGAATCCCAGAATGAAATGAACTTCATCCATGGCTTGGATCAACGACTACTTCCGTTCCAAAACTGCTCAAGAGTCCGGCAAGTTAGTCAAGAGCAAGTCAACATCATTGACATTCCTTTTTGGCCATGGGATGTGGCTCTAACATGTGTTCCCTTTTAAGTTAGTCGTGTTCGCAATACTGCAATATTTTGTAAAGTCGGCTGGACACAAGTCAATGGTGAGCTGGCAAATATGTATATATACAAGTGGTATTTCTATGAATATCCAAATGCGAAAATAAAGTCCTTTTTTTCATTGACTGCGGTCACGGTGTGTTGGCCCTTGAGAGGAAAAAAAAAAGCTGCAAAGATCAATATTTTGCAAGTTTAAATTCCCCCTTTAAAAGTAATAATCTGGCCGAGTGGAACACATTTTTTTTTTTTTTTTTTTTCACATTTCAGTTACTAGAGAATGATGTCCTCTTTAAAAAAAAAAAAATGATCTCTACAATCTTCGACATTTGTGAGCACACGATTGAACTATTGTAAGAATATCTCTCTGCCAGAGCAGACAAAAGAAAACAAACATCCAAAATAAGTATGCATGCTTTCCTACCACGTGTCTCTGACAATACTACACGTGTCCTAACCTCGACCCAGATTTTCGCCATGTGGATTGCACTTGCAGCCCTTAGCTTGTGGGCCGTTTTTTAAGGTGCTGGATGGACAGACCTTGGCCGAACATTTTATTCCGTTCGTTCATTGTCTAGGACAAAAGTTGGTGTGGTCAAAGCTTGACACCCACAAGGGGTAGGGAAAAAAAGCTAGTCAAGGCCCTAGTCAAGGCCCCCTTCCCGGCTTCATTGGGTTCGGCCACAAAGGGCCACATCATGCCATGTTTACCGACTACCTAACTTGACCTTGTGAGGATTCCGTAGGATTGATAATTTTGTTTATTTTTTATATTATCTATTAACATAGACTTCCCTTTGTCGGTAGCTCTGTTAGGTAGTGCACTTGTCACCTAGGTGATTTTGGGTTCGAATCTTGCTACCTTGTTGTGTGACTTATAATCTTGGTCCCTTTCCCTTGGGTAGAGCCTTGTGCAGCACGGCGCCTCCTGGCCAAGTTATTTTCTCGTCGCCTGATTTTGTGAGGGAAACCCCCAAAAAGAAAAAGAAAAAGAAAAGAATGCTGCGTCCCCTTTATTTTTATTTTTTTTAAGAGAACGAACGGAGAGGAATACCTATGGAAGGAAACTAGGGTCCCGGGGTTGGCGCAACGACCCTCCCATTCTCTGGGTCCCACCTCTTATTACATGTGATCAAATTGCTCTACCAATTTACCCATCCAAACTTGTAAGAGATAAAGATTAAAGATAAAGATAAAGATTCTTTAACGTCCAGTGAATTTACAGAGCCTACTGCTCAACACACAGGCCATCGAGGGCCCAATGGACGGTCTGAAGGCACATGTTGAAGGATTGAACCCAGGATCACCTAGGTTATGCACAGGCAAGGAACAAACACCCAACCAACTGGGCTACCTGCTCAAGTGCAATTTTTAATATTTTCTGCTCAAGTGCAGAAAAGAGTATGTTGAGTCGCCACTTCATTTCCTGGATGAAGTAGTTCAATACAGTTCGGAATGGATGAACGTTGGGGATGAATGAGGTGGACGAGGGAGTATTATTGGAGCCGAAGGTGAGGGGGCCCGAGTTCCGACACGCGCCGGTCAGCGCTGGTCCCGCGTTGTTTTTGTTGTTTCCTTTTTACTTTACATACATATATGAAAATATCGAATTTAGCAAGCGCGGTTTTGTCTTTTTTGTGGAAGCCCGGGAAATGGATGGGTCGGCCGGGTGACTCGGTATATAAATGACCAGTCGTTGGGTATAAATTGCATATACGTGTTGTGAACAATAATGTGTTTGGTACGAGGTCATAAAGTGCATTGCCTCCACCCAAGAAGTGGATGAATGATGTCCATGCCCAGTGATTGAAGGTTTCTTAACTCTTCATCCAACTTGTGGTTCCCGTCGTTAATAACGATCACCTAGTTAGTAGAGTGGGTGGTCCTCTCCACACAATTTATCAGTTGCTGAACTGGCCAATACGGCATTTAGGTTTTGGAGAATAGAGGAAAAAGCGTTATTTGAGGGGGGAATCAGATGAATAATGCATTTTCGTGGATGAACTATCTCGTAGAGATCTCTTGGACGAAAAAGATGAGGGGCCGGTGAGAGTGGGGATGAATGAAGTATTTGTGAAGGGCCAGTCTCTGGAGCTTTTTGGGGAGGAGTTAGAAATAAGAAAGAAGGTGCAGAATGCACGTGCAGGCTGACCTGACCATCTTCCCGGTTTATTTGACAAGCTCCTCCTCAAATTTGAGGGTAGGTATGTCGCGGGCAGGAAGGCCATGCAAATGTTGCGAGATTTCTCACTGTACAGAGTGAGTAAGAGCTCATAGCATTGACCAAGCGCATGTCTCTCGGAGGATTTTAGGGTTGGATCGCGTAATCCCTCGAAATCTTTACTGGAGTTATTTCGAGGTGGAGTGGAGTGGCTGGTAACAATGAATAACTTAGAGGGGCCCCCTTGGAAGGGGGGAGATTGGGGAAGTACCTAGTAATAAGCTTGATGTGGAGTAATTACAGCACAAGCTGCTGCCGGCATTGAAGGATGGTCATTATTAGAGAGTGGATAGTAAATCCAGAGCTTTGAAAAGTTAATGGCGTATGCCATGGCAGACCAGGGTGCATTGCTACACTTTCTTGGCGGGCTTCGAAGCTCCCCTGCAGGCTGCCTGCCTACGATCATTGTTAGATCTTTGTTCCTTTACGGATTTGATGATTCAGCATTGAGGACCTGAGATCTGTAGGTGTGGATTTGAGAAGGAGAAGGTGAAATTAACGGAGGTGGGATCTGTATCTGGTGGCGATGGAAGAACAGGTATGTGCAACTCAGTGTGAAGCGAGAACTACAGCAGCGATGGGATGGATGGCAACACATACGCACAACTTAGAACGATAACGATATCCGACGAAGCCGGATAGAGGACAAGGACAGCCGAAGAAAGTAGTAGTTAGAGGGAAGATCTGATTGTAGAACTTTCTGTTTCCTTGCTGCATTTTCCAAGGTTTGACACAAAGAGGGAGACGGAGGCAGACAGAGGATGTCATTTCCACGAAGTATAGTATCTGTACTGTGCCTGACGTTCGTTTTGTGTCGAGGGAGAGAAGGAGAACGAGTGTGAGAAAGACGATCTGGTTTACACCTAATTCCTCCTCTGCCTGGGCTTTGGGGGTCAAAGCGTGTTGAGCTAGAGAGGATGTTGTCTACTATCGTGGATTTGTCCCAGGCCTTCGTATGATGCCGCGGGCATGATTTGATCATGGCGTCTTCAAAATTTTCTTGGAATCTGATCATAGGACGGAGATCGATCTTCATAGTCCCTTCCAAGGTCGGAAGGAAGCTTGATTGACTTGATTATGAGAGAGGGAGCACCCATCAAGACTCATGAAATCCTGGCGGACCTTTTCAAGCATTATCCGCAACATTTCAAGATGTAGGTTAGGTTAGGTCCATTTCGAGAGGACTACAAAGGGAGAGTGCACTGGAATTCGCTACCTCAAAGAATGTGGGAATGCGCTACAGGTCTGGCTTTGATGGTGTTTGACGATGATTTCTACGAGCATCTGCAGTGTCGGATTTAGGCAAGCAGTGCGCAAGGTGTCAAGGTAACGGGAAGCGGCTGGAGGAATGAGGGTCTAGTGGCATCGCTACCAGTGGTTCTATTTACAAAATGCACCATAGCATTTTGGAGGACAAGCTGCCAGAGATTTGCTACAGGTGATTGAGGCACCACATGAGACGGGATTTCTCATCTCGTGACATGAGTAGGGGTGGCTGTAACATTTTATCCCATTTCATGGTGATGTGTTGTTGGCATTGTCCACTCTTTCATCACCTGCTATAAAGAAGTATGGAGGGGTTAGTGTCAGACGAGGAGTTTCATGAGGCCCGGGAAGAAATATCTTCGACATCCAGCTCGGAGAGCGCAGATGGCGAGACTGGTCGACACTTGCCCAGTGTGCCCAGCAGCGCAAGGAATGCAGCAGCTGCCAACGGCAAAGATCGTCCGCCACTGTGGCCCTCCTCCTCTTCCTACCTCAATTCCAAGTTTCAAGTGTGGAAGGATGACCCTGGGAGCATTCATGATCGGCGTCAAAGGTTTTTCAAGCGGATGGGAATTAGAAACCTAAGAGAATCCGAGTCAGGGCATGGATCCGGGCTTGCTGCTGAATCTTCATCTGCTCCAGGTGGCGAGAGAAAAAGTACTAGTATAGGAAGATTAGCGGCAGCAACAGATGCCAGCCAGGAAAATGTAAGTTCATTGTATGTTGAGTAGTATTAAGATTAATTACTATGTATTAGACATGTTGCCGGATTGTCGTGCTAGGGAAAGCCATTAACTGTGATATGATCCGTTTATTTCGGGAACATGCAATGCAGTCAGTACTATATTGAGAAATCGGAAAGTGATCATATCTCTTGGAAGTGAGTGCTTTAAGTATGTTCAGTTGGCAACTAATCTTGTTCAAAGGAAATATGAGCAGTACCCAAACATAAATGGTGAAATGTGCAGGACAAGTGTCCGACATGTGGTGGCGAACTAGGGCGTGAAGCGGTTTCCAAGTATGATTGCTTATGGACCTTGAGCTCTTCTGAGGTTCAGAGGAGCGGGGAGGTTGGAATGGGGATGGTGGGAAGTTCCTCTGCAAATGGATTGAAGAATCTTGCCCAGCCTGGTAGGATTGGAGTAGGTTCTCTGCCCGAGTTTGGAATGCCTGGTATGGATAGGCTTGCAGATGTGGGTGGTGCTGTTTTGAGGGGAGGGAGGAGTAGATCTGGTCCCCTGCCCTCGAAGTCACGCAGTAGCCATCAAACCATTCCAGCAACGAGATCAGCCACTCTGGCCTGCTCCTGTGATTTGCAAGTACGTTGGGGAGCTGAAAGCTTGGCAGAGGGCATCCTAAATACCCCAGAATCCAGCCCAAACCATGGGGAGGTTGTAAGCAGGGGCCCTGCCAGTCAGGGGAGCAGCTCTTCACCTTTTGGGGAAGGCAGTGGGGCATGGAATGACGAGGCGCACTCGCAATCGGCGTATGAGCCCCTGACGTCCAGTTCGGGCGATGATTATGTCGAGATTTTGGAGCATTGTAGCAGGGATGATAAGGTCCAGTCGACCAGCCGTGATGGAACCTTGCTGCTGACTGAGAGCATGAAGGAGGCTGGGTATACAATACGGGATTTAGACAGCGGGAAGGAGTTTGTTGTAAACGAGTTAGGAGATGGAACCTGGAATAGACTTAGGGAGGTTGACACAGGCAAGGAGTTGACTCTTGAGGAGTTTGAGAGCTCCCTGGGGCTCTCCCCTGTCATACAAGAGCTTAGAAGAAGAGAGAGAGAGGCAGAAGGGCACAGTGGCAATAATCAAGCAGGCCCAGATTTGAACACTCGTCCTCGAGTCATGTTTAATAAGAAAAATTGGCTCAAGAACATCAAAGGCACACTCTTGGTGAGGGGATCCAAGAAGAACTCAGCAGATGGAGTGCTGTCTCGAAGTGGTAGAGGCTATCAAAGTTGTGATGATACAGAGGGTTCATCGAAGGGAGGCCATTCAAAAGATGGTTCGTCCAAGGGAGGGCGTTCGAGAGAACCTTCATTCATGGGAGGTCGTGATAAAGAGGGTTCTTCCAGAGGCCGGCGCTCAGGGTCCGCGACTGATGAGAACTCTGACACAGCAGCGCCTGCATGGAGAAAGCCCCAGCGAATCAAAGTTCGGTTGCGCCGCAAGAGCTACAAGGAGTTGTCAGAACTTCACATGGGCCAGGAAATCCAGGCTCACCAGGGTGCTATCTGGACAATGAAATTTAGCCCGGATGGACGTTACCTTGCGAGTGCCGGACAAGACCGGGTCGTCCATGTCTGGGAGATCCTTGATCACCCTTCAACAGCAGAACCAGGTAGGCACACCATCAGCAATCCTAAAATGTGGTTATGGTTGTCTAACTAAGCCTGGAGGACTGAGAGTCCTTGGTTTAGGGTTTGACCTGGCCCTTCTGATTTTTGTGTCCACCTGGGAGGAGAGAGAGATAAGAAAAAGAAACGTAGAAAAGTATGATGTCTGTAGGATTAGAGAAGAGATTTTTTGCTTACCATTCCATTGTGACCATCGGCCCTACAACTGGTTTAGATGGAACAGCAATGGGGTAAGACAGGGGAGGAGGTCAAGGGGAGAGTGAAATGTGATTACTAACAGCACAGGAGGCTAACCACAGGAGGCTGAGTGTAGCAGTGGGACTTTTCCTCCAAAAATGAAGTTGATCAAGCTTTCAGACTATCTCCTATGGCATGAAAAGTGAATGTTGACCCCAGATCCCAGACCCAAGGAGGGTAACAATTTCCATGCTTGTCAAGCCTCTGGGAAAAGGGGTAGAATGACACTTTTCTTAAGCCTTTGAGCCCAAGGAGTGCTCTGATTCAGTATAAAACTTAGTTCTATACATCAGAATGTATACCATCGGCACCATCACGTCCAGTGCTCTGGCAGACTCTGTGAAGTAGGCAGCCTACACTATAGGGTGAAGTTTAGCTTAGTGCCAAGTCTGGGAAGGCTATTCAAGTTGTCCTCTGTGCATGAAAGAAGAAGGTCCAAGTTTGTGCTGAGCTTCAGCTCTGTATATTTGAAGCATAAAGTTTAAGAGTGCAGAAGCAAACTGAAATTAGTCCTGTTCAGATTTGTAAGGAAATCCCTAATTGTGTGTATTATATGAACCAAGTATATGAGACTGCAAGCTTCTGTACGAAACTGGATCCTGGACTGAGATGCGAGATGGAATTTTTGGTCTTCAGTGTTGTGAACTAAAATTAGTGGGTTGGTGCCAGGTGCATACAAGGTTGCACAGAATAATGGGAGCTCTGAGATTGGTTTGCAACCAGGATTGATTCATGCCAGTGAGGGACGAAAGACCGGAAGGCCTGCCTTAGGCAAAAGGAAGTCTGGCAATCTTGACAACAAGGGGCCCCTCCCCAAGTTGTTTTGGCTTTCCGAAAAAGCCATGTGCTCATTTTGTGGCCATACTGAAGATGTATTGGATTTGTCGTGGTCAAGAACTCAGGTAATGAGTCCATAAGATAAAGGTAATAAATCAACTTCTGGTTCAAATAAGGGTATGCCAAGTTTAGAACCTGTAATGTCATGCTGCCACTGCGGCTGTTTCTCACTCAACATTCCTGGATGTGTTGCTCCAATCTAGGTGGCAACATGGACTGTGAACTCAGAGTCTATGATGTTCTATCTGAAAGATTCTGCTTCACTCCAGATGTTTCACAAGAATGATACCGAGTTGTCTGACTCTCAAGTGGCTCTTTACCAATTGTAACTCTGCTGTCATCACTTGTGACCAGTCTTGTTAAAGCATATTTTGAATAGTTTATTGCAGACCACCATTCTGTCAATTCACAACGTTATGCATTGCCTTCTCTGCAGGGCTAACATATCTACTTTATTGTCCATGGCTTCATTTGTGGCCGGCATGTCCTAGTGGAGCTGCTAATGGGTGTCATCCTGGGTGTGAATGCAGTTTCTACTGTCATCATCTATGGACAAAACAGTGCGGTTGTGGCACATCTCATATGAGGAGTGCTTGAGAATCTTCTCGCATAATGACTACGGTAAGCTTTTGGTGACTCAATTCAACTCTACAAGAACTGTCCAGTTCTACAGATAAGAAAGAGAAAATGTGTTTGCAGCGTGGTGAAATGGAGGTGTATGATGATGGTGCTGCCTCACATTCTTAGTGATTGGACCCATTGGAGGCTCCACTGTGCATGGGGTTCATGTAGATATCCATATATTAGGTTAGGCATAGGTTGATACATTAAATATCCATATATTAGGTTAGGCATATTATTGAAGGAAATGCAGACAAGTTTGTGCATTCTCTCTTAAGGCTGACTGAATGTGACAATTGATAATTTATCTTCCTTCAGTAGTTTTTCTCATGGGCAGATCCAGTATAATGAAGTGCTTGAAATGGTTTCTGAACATGATTTGGTCCGATTTGTGGTTGTGGTTGAAATTGGGATTAGTGACATGCATCGAGTTTAATCCGGTCGATGATCGCTACTTTCTGAGTGGGGCACTTGATGACAAAGTACGTATATGGAGTATTCCAGACCACCAAGTTGTGGATTGGAGTGATTTGCGTGAGATGGTGACAGCTGTATGCTACACCCCAGATGGCAAGGTGGGTTGTGCTGGTTCGCTCTCTTTCTCTCACTAGTTTAAGCCTATTGTTAAATGTTTTTGTCCTAGGAACTCTTTTGGTATGTTCCTTTCATTCTCTTTTCTTTTTGACCCAGGTGAGGATGGGAAAACACCCTCAGATGAAAGTTAAACACTTCTTGATCACAATCCTGGCAGCCAAGCATTGCTGACCTGGCAGGGTCAGTTTGTAGAGAAACACATGAAGATCAGACCTCTCTTCCTCTCTCTCTACTTTTTCCTAAATTCTTCCACTGCAGAGGGATCAACTCTGAGGTCAAGAAAACCATGCTTTGTCAGCATGCTCCAAAACAGCCAATGTCGCTGTTCGGGGTGAGTTTGGCATCCCTTCCTTAAGCTCCCGATGAGATGAATTCAAGGTCAGATGGTGGGGTCAGCTGCAACATATGTCCAACACCAGATATCCTAAGTTAATCGACTCTATATCTTGGAAAAAGGACCGCCCTGTCAAACAGACTAAGTCCTGGCAGAAGAGAGTACAAGAGATTCTCAAGGATCTGAATCTTAACCCGCAAGTCTTGACCCTGCTGGATACATCTGACTTAGAGGCTGTAGTGTCCAAAGCCATATCTGTTGCCAGGAAATTGTCTAATGAAAATGAAGTTAGGAAGAAAACTTCCCTGAACTTGTTTCCAGTCTGTGACATGGGGCAGGACATCATGGATGACCTCAAGGGCCTACCCACTCTCGGCACTAGACTGAAATTTAAACTCAGGGCGGGAAGCCTACCTTTGAACAGCAAACAGAAGCAGAGAGGAAAGGGAGAGTGCAATTGCCCGTGTGGGCAACCTGAAGACAATATTCATTTTTTGACTCACTGTCTGGGGTTCTCTCACCAGAGAGACGCTCTCCTCAAATCTGTCAGGGAATTGTGCCTGTACCTCTGTTTACCAACTTTGAAAGTCTCAAGGCTGAGCCAAAAGCCCAGGCCCTTCTGGGGCCTAGTTATTGGGCAAACCACACACAGCAGATTGATGCTTGTGTGAAGGGATTTCTGGAGGATATCTGGAAAACCGGGATCAATGTACTATTTCAAGTAAGTCTTATTACTGATGTCAGCCCCTGACAGAGGTAGGTTCCGTCCCTTTGTGTTCTGCTCAAACTGGGTGCGGGGTCAATGGCCACAAGACTACGGCAAACAACATCATATGAGTACATTCTCTACTTTTTCCTGTCCCGTTGGGGTCTAGCTTTGGGCTACTCACACACTGCAGATTGATGCTTGTGTGAAGGGTTTTCTAGAGAATATCTGGAAAGCCCGAACTAATTGTCTTTACCAATGTAAGTCACACTACCGGAGTGAGCCCTTCACAAAGGTAGTTTATATTCCCTATCTTTCCTGCCCAAACTGGACGCGGAGTCTATGGCCACAAGGCTATGGCAAACAAAGCCTTATGCGTAGATTCCTTTTTGTTTTGGAAGTCTTTTTCTTTCGTTCTTTTTCTACCTAGGAGCTTCATGTTCGTGTATAAACATGTTTTCCCCTTTCCTTCTTCCTTTCTCTCTCTTGAGTGGTTAGCACTTTACCTAAGCTTTCAGTCTCTGAGCCAGGTTTGGGTTTTTCCGATAGCTATGTTTGGACCATTGGATTCACTCTGTTGAGAGGTACTAAATCCTTCTGGGGGTGTTGTGCCCCTGCAACTGTGGGGTTCCACCTCTGATGAGCTAGATATGTCCAGTAGCAACCTTCGCTGACTGATAGTGCCACGGAGTTCCATGGCCAGCGTTACAGAGCTAGAATTGAATTTTGGTTTAATATAGTCTGTTCACAAACTTGTTCTTGGATGAAGGAAAACCTAAATGAGGTTTAGATTTGCTCCGTCTCTTGAGTACTAGCCAACATAGCTGTATTTCTGTTTTGTGTCCAGACCTGTAACAGACACTCAGCATGAGAATTACTTATATGAACATATTCCTATATTATCAGTCAATGGGGCTGATTCAGTGGGGGGTTGTAGCAGCTGATATGAATGATGATGTTGATTGGCTGATGGTTATTTATAAGGTTAAGACTGCACTCTTTCCCGAGTTACCCGATGACTGGAGTAGAAAGGTAATCTTGCAAGTCTCATAGAAATTGGTCAGCTAATGATTTCTAGGAGTTGCCACTTGTTTTTCTATTGGTGAGCGACTCACTTGCATAGGCTTTGTGCTGCTGTGGTTGCGTGAGCAGAGAGCGATTGTGGGGTCATATAAGGGTACCTGCCGTTTCTACAACACTGCAGGTTTGAACCCTAGCCGTTAACTTCTGTTTACCCTTTGTGCCATGGTGATCAAGGTTACAATAATGTTATTCTTGCCTGCTTTTGATAGCCTTTACTTCTTCTAAATGGTTGTTAGATTGTCTGGTTTGTGGTCCACTGAGAGGTTGTAAACCCAGTGGGAGCAGATGTTATTTCAGCTCAGTTTGCAATATGTTTTTCTGAGTGTTTCGTGGTGACTACGAGTGAAATTGTCATGAATTAATCTACTTGCAGCTAAGTCTTGGGATTCATAACCACCCAACTGTTTTACAAGACCATGGCAATATCTATTATATGACAAACTTCTAAATATGTTGAAGAATCACTGCCCGCAGGGAACAAGCTGCAGCTGGATGGAAACATTGACGTGCGCAGTGATCGAAACAAGAAGGCTCGTGGCAAGAAGATTACTGGCCTTCATGTAAAGTTCTCCTGCCAACCTCCCTGACTAGTTAACCCGTAATTTTCCATAACCTTGTCGTCTCCTTCATGTGTGCACTGCAAGTGGAAGACTACCAGCCATAAAACCGGTGGGCGGCATTTTCCTGGTTGAACCATCCTAATGAGGGCCAATGCAGGCTCTTTCAATTCGGATATGTATGGTTCAGAGAGGTAGCAGTTAGAGCAGGTTTATGTCTATCTAAATAGCCTGGTGGTGGACAGTGCATGCCAGGGTACCCCAGTAAAGTGTTGGTGACATCGAATGACTCTCGCATTCGGGTCTATGATGGACTGGACTTGCATGCCAAATACAAAGGTGTGAATTTTTTCTTGAGTCATTCTTACAACCCCCAGCACCTGCATACTGTACAGTGTATCTTGCTGCAGCTGTCGTTGTCTGTACTCTCACCTGTAATCGTTTCATTTGGAACTATCATACTGCAGATACTCTATTTGGGCAGCTCTAGACTAGACCACAAACTCGCAAATGATAGGCTATGGGCTGTCGGAGACCTATGATAGTTCCATGCATCCTATTAAGACAGCATCTGATGGGAAATCTTTAAGGTATGAGCATCTGTCTCTCTTTCTCCCCATACCCCTCCATCTGCTGCTTAATTTTTCTTCTTACGTTTCGAATTCGGCAGGTCTGCGAAATGTCAACAGCCAGATCTCAGCGTCCTTTAGTCCAAATGGAAACTTCATTGTGAGTGCCAGTGAGGACTCGCGTGTGTTCGTCTGGAGCTCTGGGATTTCAAGTGCGCCCTCCACTAAATCTGGCTATCGGAAAGACAAGCAACAATCGTGCGAGGATTTCTACTCTCGCCATGTTTCTGTTGCGATACCATGGCCTGGAGGTGCCCCTCGATCAAGCCTATCGGTCCAGGGCAGTGAGACTCCAGGTAGGTCAGCCGGTAGTGGAAGTGATGGAGTTGACTCACCTTCAAGAGAGCAAAATCATGCAGGTCGTGACTCTGAGAATGGTAGCCCAGAGGAGAATTTGTCTGTCCTGCCATCCACCTATGCGGCATCGGTTCTTGGGCGGTCTCCATTAGGCTTGTTTGGATCAGGTAGAATGGCAGAGGCGTCTGGTGGGGATGAAATTGCCTCAGCAGAGCAAGGAGACAAAGGCTACAGTGGCCGACCAGAAGCATCACTAATGGATGCAACTGAAGAGCCATCTGTCAGTTCCCCAGCTTTAAGTAATTGCCATGATAGCCCACCACACTTGCAGCGGTGCCCCAGTTTCTTCCCTGATAGTGGACCCAAAGGGTCTGCCACTTGGCCAGAAGAAAAGCTCCCTTCCTTCGGCAGTAGGTCAGGTTCAGGATCTGGGTTTGCTCGAACCCTGTCAGAGGGGAGTAATGTGAGTGGGTGCATTGACACTGAGGGGAGTGCCCGAGGTGATACACCTGCAGTGTCGGCGGGGTGGGGTATGGTCATAGTGACAGCTAGTTTAGGGGGTGAAATCACCACATTCCAAAATTATGGCCTCCCCATCCGGTATTGAGAATTAGGGTGCGCTTGATTTAGCGCCTTGTTATTGTTCATTGATAAAGATTTATGCTCTACTTTTCTCTTTGGCACTTCCCTATGCATAAAATGTGGTAATGTTGGGTGGTAATGTGGACTAATCAGAGTGATAAATCCATCAACCCTTGACATGGACGTCTTTATTTGGGGGTTGATGGACACTACACATTTACTATGGATGCTTCACGCATTACTTTTTCGATTCGAGGACCTTTGGATGTAGATCAGTTTACGTGACCACTTGATACACAAGTGCAAAAGTTCATATTGTCTCGTTTGGGATACCCCAGCTCTCTAGTCCGGTACTTTCTTGAATGATGTTTTCATTGTGTGCTTATTTCCAGTGTATTTTAGAGCGGCTTTTAAGCTTGAAAGCTACTGTGTCAGTGGTCAGAGAATGGACCCTGGGGGTGGGAACCATTGGTTCCACCGTGTTGCCCTGAGAAGGTAGAAATCATTGTGGTCCGTTCGATGAGGTCTTTATGCTGTAGAAACTGGGTTTGTGCCAAAGCATCCAGGGATTGCTTAAACACCACACAAACCCCTCAGACGGAGACTTTCTATTGTACAAAACTGTTGCCTTTCCTCTCTAAGCCTGTTACGATCTGTTGGAGACCCTGTTGTATCAAGCGAACTGATGCTCACATCAACTCTTAAAGTTCATTAGTTGAAGGTCAGTAGGTGAGTGCCTACTTCTATGACACCTATGTAATCATGGATCCCTTTCCCATAGATGTCCACCCCCTATCTGCACAAGCATTTTCTTTTGCAATACTACTGGTAAACGACACCTCCAGCCGCCGAAAGGTCCTGTAGAACAGGAAGGGTACCACCTCAAAAAAATTTAGAGAAATCCTCCCTACCGATTTAGTTAAGGACAAAAACAGTTGGACTAAATTTTTTTGGGGGCAAAAACATTGGTTTTCTTATCGAATTTTTAAATAAAAGTTTCTGTTTTGGGATCACATCTTCTCGCAAATTTTGGAGTTGTTTTTTGTCAGTGAGTCAAGGATGGGCAGCCTGAAATTTCATTTGGAATTTTGCTACATGCTCAATCCATAGAATCTATCCATTTCAAATGCTATGGTGGGTAGATCATTAATGTCGGATTTGTTAAACTTGGAGCAAGGAGGATTTGTCCAATTTAGACTTCTTTTTAAAAAAAATCCTTCGCCATTTAGGTTTTTTGAGGGAGAAAAATAAACCCTGTTGATGTCATAAGGCATAAAACACATCTATCGGATGAGGGATGAGCCCAGGCAAAAGCTAGAGAGACCATCTTAATGGCGAAAGCCTGGAAGATAACTAGAAAAAACAGATAAGCCATAGAGGCATAGGGAAGGCAAGATGGACGACCATTCGGGCAAGACCCCATCCGTGTAATGATGTAAGAGAGTATGAATGCAAGAACTGACTTATGCATTAGCAATGAGAAGGACCCCCTCACGTAACTGCCAGCGTACACCTAGCCCTGAGAGTGGGAGCATCTACTTCGATGAAGGATCACCGTCATTTGTCGAAGTTCAGCTTCACCGAGCGCTTCCCCTTGAGGTGCTTCCGTTATTATCGCAGTTGAAGTCTAGAGAATCAGGGCAGAAGCGTGCAGCGGTTTTCCCAACACTGGGGGACTGAGCTTCATGAGCAGATGCTTGGTGAAGGGTTTGAGCATATGATTCCTTGCTTAGCCCAGGATTCTCTGAAGGCCTCGTGGAGCTGATATTGAGCCTATGGAAGCTTACTGATGTCTGCTGATTTAGACTTGCGTCTTTTAAAATGATGATCAGTGGCTCATTAATATCTTTTCTTTTTCTTTGGAAGGCAGCAGAGGCATAATAAACCTAGTAAGAAGGCGTGGAAAACCACACTGGGCTGTATGGAAAGCTTGATTCTTAAAAGTTTTTTGACGACAATGATTCTTGCTCAATAGTATTTTTTTCCTTTGAAAAAAAAAAGGCAGTGGAGGGCCAAATGAATTAATTATTGTGAATTATAAACCTCTAATGAAGTGAAGACAGACCCCCCTCCCCCCACCCCCACCCCCACCCCCAATTTTATATATATATCTATAACTCCACAGAGCAAATCGACAAGGCCAAAGAAGAGGCCTAAACTTTCAGCTGGGTTGGTTTGAGGGGTGTTGTTGTCGACAGGGTATTACACAAGGTGCTGATTTGAGCTCTTCATGATAGAGTCGCAAATGTGTCCATCCAAGAAATACATGTGTTGGAAACACGTGAGCAGATGATGCTGCCCTTGCCATAAGCCAGACTGAATTCCTTGCTAGTTACCGGCGCCTTCTAGTATCTGTAGATTCGGAAATAGTTGCATATAGCACCACCCAAGCCTTTCTCCCCTTAGTCATCATTGTAGTGAATCCTCATCCTCCTCATATAAACTACTGGGGGGTTTACAGTCTACACCTGGTGTTGGGCGGGTATTACTTTTTTTTAATACCAGCCGAGTCTTGGTATTGAAAAAGAATTATTTTTCAATACCATAACAGCCAAATCATGAATATGCCTTAAATGTAGAAGCATACTTGATTTCCTAAAGAAATTAAATATTTTGTTGCAAAAGTCAGACTTTGCATTACATAATACTGCAGATTAGGCACAATTTTTTTTTATAAAAAAAGTGCCTAAGCAAATCTGTGATTTTTCAAGATTTATGCCTAAAAGGTTGGAAAATAATATGAAAGTGCCTAATTCAATAAAATTGTCTAAAAAAATCCTACTCTATAAAATTTCTATTGAAAACAAAAAACAAATGCCTCCATAAATTTTCAAAAAGTATAGGCCAACTCCCTAGGTCCATACAACCTCCAAAGGATCTTCCAATGATAAGTACTAAGTACAGAATCAAGCGTTACATAAGAGGATTTCCAAGTTAGCAGGATAAGTATTAAGGTACGCAATTATTACTGCAGATGGTGTGGGTATCAAGTTGTCACGTTGTCACTGCCTTTTGTAGTTGGATTTCTCTCTCAGTCTCAAATGTCACTCCTTAATTCCATCTCCTAGGCCAACCACTTGTCGGGGTCGTTCCAACGACAGATCAAAAAATTGAAGCACAATTTGAGCCCATTACCTTGTGATCTCGTAGTGAGTGTGGGTTTGGGCCAGGATTTAGCCTGCGGGCTAAAAGTTGCGCCTGACCTAAGCTTGGCCCAGGCTGGGTTCCTCCATTGTTAGCCATCTCCACATTTGTGCCCGCATTCGTGCAGTTGGGCTTTCAGACGCCATCTCCATTAGAAAAGACTTTTTTTTAGGGTATGTCTTTGGGAAGAAGAGAGAGGGTACGTGAGACCTTTGGGGATGGAAGGAGAAGTTCCAAGTGATGAAAGGTTCCTAACACCAAATATTATGGATGAAAAGTGTCTAATTTATATAAATCCTTTTTTAAAGTGCCTAATTTTTTTTTTCCAAATTTAATAATTATTAGGCACTGGGGTGCCTAATCTGCTATGAACCTACGGTAATGTTTTTAGTATGCAAAGTGTAGCAAACTCAGACGACTATATGTGAACCATGTGAAGAGTAAAGAACTGGGGCAAAGGGGTTCACCAGTTTAAGCCCATTATAGAGATGAGGGCAGTGCCCAAGTCTCAGGGGGCAAAAACTGATAAACCCTCGTGCCCCAATTCTTTACCAAGCATAAAAATCGCTTCAAATGTGTGCTGACTCAACCAGTAACGCCCCATAAACACACTTGTCAATTTGGAGCGGGCGTTCCAAGATGTAACACACTTTGGGTCCTTACGAGTTAGGATTCACTAGTATATGCCCACGCAAAATACAAAGGATATATATTATATATATATATACACAAATTAACAGACAGTGAAAATTTGCTATTGAACGAAAGATGATACAAAATTGAGTTCAATTTCCCAAAACATTCTTGAAAAGAGATGGTAAAAGCTTCAATGTGATCACCAACATGCAAACTCTTGTTATAATTCTGCAAATTCCTAAAAATGTATCCCACATAAAAATGAAAAGGATGATGCCTCCCTAAGAAAGTGTAAGTTATGGTGTCTCTTTAGCCTGGGGGGCTACTAAGGATGCGTCCGATGTGAACAATAGATAAACCTCTGTAAATTGTGTGAAGTCTGGCAGAAGTTTATCTTAGTATGGCCAAAATGATATGCTTCCTCCACCCCTTTGTTTTACAGTAATCACACCCGTACCGGCGATCTTTCTATAATCCAGTCCGAAGTAGGAACCCGCCAGGGCGATCCATTAGGGGGACCTCTTTTTGCTTTTGCCCACTTCCGAGCCCTTCGCTCATCTGCGCAAGCCTTCCAATCCTGTATATTTCCTTCTATTGCTGATGATACCCACATCACTGGCCCTCCCACTGATATCCTTTTGGCTTTCCATCACTTTGCTACCCAACTTCACTCTCTTGGGCTCATGTTCAACCTCGCAAATCCACAGTTTTGTCACCCTCTGGTCTGCCTTCAGATTTCGTGCCTTCTGTCGACTTTCTAGCACCATCTGAGGGTATTCGAGTGTTAGGTGTTCCCTTTGGTAGTAGCCCTTACACAACATCTTTCCTCCAAGACGCTTTGCTACAAGATACAAGCCATATAGAGCTTCTTCCCAAACTAGGCGATATGCAGGTAACCCATGGCATTATCACCAAATGTTTTTTACAGCGACCTTCTTATCTTTTGCGTTGTTTCCCCCTCCACTCCCCAGTTTGTGGAGCTTCTTTCTTCTTTTGATACGACTGTTAGGGGGATTTTTGGTCGTCTATTAGGCCCATGTGCATTTGATAGTGAGCAGGGGCCCTTGGCATGTCGTCAGGCTACCCTCCCGATCTCTTCTGGAGGAGTGGGTTTACTATCCACAGTCGTCACTGCCCCTGCTGCCTTCCTAGGTAGTTGGGTTTTAGTCGCTCCAGCCCTGGCATCTCGGTTTCTATGTCAGCAACGCCCTTTTCTCATGGAGGTGGTTGCCCACATCGACGATGGCTGTCGCGGCCCTTTGCCTTGAGGGCAGGGGATCGGGACACGAGAGGGGCTGCCCTTGTGGTGGGGGCGGTGGCAACAATAGATGCGGGGGCTGAAGCACCCTTGAGTGCCCAAGGCACTCAAGGAGGCGGAGGCGCTCACTAGGTGGAGCCCCGCACACCGGGTTGCGGTGGGGGTGATTCCACGAGGGGTGGCGGTAGCTTAGCGGGACTTAGTGGGGGTGGCATAGGACTCACCATGGGGCGGAGACCTTGTGGTGGGAGTCGTGGGGAGTCGTGGGGAGTTATCACAGTCGGAAACGCCCAACCCCGTGGGAAGGCGAATAAACCTTCTGTCAGCAAGGGAGTGGGCCGTGGAGGAGCCACACGAGCCCCAGTTTTTGCTTTACGTGAGACAAGTGAAGGGAGAAGGCGATAGGGAGCCCAGCCCAGATTAGATCAAGAGGATTTTGGAGAAATACCAAGATGTGATGCCGGAGGATTTATCAAGCGGCTTGCCACCGCGAAGGGGAGTTGACCATAAGATTGAGGTGATACCGGGATCGGAGCCGCCTGCCAAGGCGCCCTACCAGTTGAGCCACAGAGAGTTGGTCGAGCTGAAGACTCAGTTCGAGGATCTAATGTCAAAGGGGTACATCCGGCCGAGTAAGTCACCTTACGGAGCCCCGGTGCTATTCGCAGACAAGAAAGATGGGACGCTACGGATGTGTGTCAATTACAGGGCCCTGAATAAGGTGACTATCAAGAACCGGTACCCTTTGCCAAGGATCGACGACCTCTTCGATCGGTTGGCAGGAGCGAAGTATTTCAGCCGGATCGATTTGCGCTCCGGGTACCATCAAATCCGAGTGGCGGAAGGAGATGAGGAGAAAACCGCGTACATGACAACATATGGTTCGTATAAGTTCTTGGTGATGCTTTTTGGCCTCACCAACGCACCCGCGACCTTTAGCACGCTAATGAACAGCCTTTTCCAGGAGTGGCTGGATGACTTTGTGATCGTGTACATCGACGACATCTTGGTGTACTCGAAAACAAAGGAAGAGCACCTGGAGCACCTCAAAAAGGTGTTCCAGAAATTGCGGGAAAGGAAGCTGTTGTCAAAGCTTCAAAGTGCAAATTCGGGGTCACAAAGTGGAGTTCCTAGGGCATGTGATTACACAGGATGAGATCAAAATGGATGACAGAAAGGTGAGGGCGATCTTGGACTGGGAACCTCCGACTTCGGTCTCGGGAGTGCGATCCTTCCTAGGACTCGCCTCCTATTACCGAAAGTATGTGAGAAATTTCGCCAAGATCGCGGGGCCGCTGTCAGATCTTCTATGTAAATCCAAGGTATGGGTATGGAACACTTTTTGTGGCCAAGCTTTTGCCGAGTTGAAGCAGCGGATGGCGGAAGCTCCAGTCTTGAAAATCCCGGAGTTCGACCGCCCGTTTCAGATTCATACAGATGCGTCGGACTTTGCGATTGGGGGTGTACTTATGCAAGATGGACGTCCAGTGGCTTACGAAAGTAAGAAACTGAATGAAGTGGAGCGACAGTGGCCGACGCACGCGAAAGAGATGAAGGCGGTGGTGCATTGCCTTAAGCTTTGGCGCCACTATGTTGGTTCCAACCCGGTGAAGGTATTCACGGACAATGTCATGGTGAAGTATTTTGCCACGCAGCCTAAGTTGTCCCCAAAACAACTTAGGAGACAAGATACTTTGGCGGTGTTCGACGTGGATATCCAGTACAAACTGGGACGAGACAATGTGGTGGCCGATGCTTTAAGTAGAAAGCAGCAGCTCATGCTGGTGTACAGGGGCGAGACGGCGCTCCAAAGGAAGATCCAGAAGGCTTACCGGAAAGATGAGATGGTGAAGTCCGTGATGCGGGACTTGAGGATGGGGGTTAAATCGCAGTTCCACTTGCAAAATGGATTGCTCCGGTACAAACAAAAGCGTCTCTATGTGCCAAAGGGAGGGATCAAAGATAGTCTCTTGAGATAATGTCATGATGGCCCGCTTGCGGGCCACGGCGGAGCCAAGCGCACTGCGACACTCTTGAAGAAAGAGTATTTCTGGCCCAAACTAAGGGAGGAGGCCGAGAAGTATGTCAAGACATGCACCACATGCCAACAAAACCGGAGCGAGTACAAGAAGCAAGCGGGGCTGTTACAACCCTTGCCGATTCCAGAGGGGTCTTGGAAAAGTGTCTCGATGGATTTCATGACTGCTATGTCGCTGTCAAAATGATTCGATGCAATCATGGTGGTGGTGGATAGGTTCAGTAAAATGGGTCATTTCATCCCACCAAGGAGACAGCAACGGCAGAGGAGACGGGACGAATTTACTTCGCCCACATCTCTCAAGCATCATGGACTCCCGAAGGATATTGTCTCGGACCGTGATCCAAAGTTTACAAGTAAATTTTGGAGGGCACTTTGGAAGAAGATAGGGATGAGGCTCAAGCTGAGTACCGCCATCCGACCTACGACGGACGACCAAACGGAAAGGGTGAATTCTGTGGTGAAGCAGATCTTGCGGAATTACGTGTCGGCGGACCAATCGGACTGGGTGGAGCACTTGGACACGACAGAGTTCTTTATAATAACACAAAACACTCCGCAACGGGTGTTTCCCCTTTCGTATTGGTCTATGGAAAAGCACCTCTAGTGCCGACAAGTTGGGCTGCCCAAGACGTTGAGGAACCAGCAGCATCAGCGGTGTTGGAGGAACGCGAGCGCTTGTTGAAGCTCGCAAAGTACAACATCGCCAAAGCTAGAAAATCGGAAGCGGAGAAAAGTCAAGTTTGAGGCAGGCACTGAGGTCTGGTTGAACACTAAGAATTTTCGACTACCTCCGGAAGTGAGTCCAAAGTTCGTACCTCCGTATGCGGGACCCTTTCGCATCCGGAAGGTTATGAATGAGGATGTGTATGAATTGGAGCTGTCGGCAAACAGCAAGGTGCATCCGGTATTCCACGTCTCCCTTTTGAAGCCTTACTTCAAAGATGAAGCGCGTCCGAATCGGCATCAAGTGTTACGTCCACCACCTGTGCTGTAAGATCATGAAAATGATCCCGAGTACGAGGTGGAGGCAGTGCTTAAGTCGAGGCAGTTCAAGAATCGAGAAACGGAGTATCTCGTGAAATGAAAGGGCTATCATCATGTGGAGGCATTTTGGGTGCGTGCCTCAGAAATGGGAAACGCATCCGACGCGGTTGCAGCTTTCGAAGGGCGACACTAAAAGCGGAAGAAGCGTTGATGGGGACATCAACCTTGGAGCGTGGGGGAGGAAATGCATGCTTAGCCCGGCTTAGCTAGCTCAGGAATCCGATTGCAAAAATTTGTATTGTACAAATTTTGTTATAAATGAAATGGTTTCCAAATGTTGTGCGTCCTATTTTGTTTGGAATGGTGATGCATGGTATGGTTGGCTAGTGTGTAGAATGCATGCTAACTTACAAAAGTGGAAGAGGTAAATTGGGTCAATCGTGTGTTTGCGCAGTGCCGAAATCGGGTGACTCCTACCCAATGGGCAAGGGAACTTGCGCCTTCTTTGGGAATTCACGTGCTAGTGCGCACCTGGCGCGTGCGCGTACTATAACTGCGCTACCGAGGGGTTGCATTGCAGTGCAGGCTAACGCGGAAGCTACGTGCTTCCGTTCACGTACTATAATCGTGTAGCCTCGGGACGAAGTCGTAGTGCGGCTTCGGCGTGTTCCCGTACCTTAGGCCAGCATTCCAAGGCGGACCCAATTGTAGTGATTTGGGGCGCACGGTTGGTTCAAGGTTATCTTCCTAGTCAAAAAAGGTTCAAGGTGAACCCTTGCTCAAGGTGATGCCAAAAGCGGCATCATGAGCAGTCGCAAGCAATGTTGTTGCAGTAAGGCAATTCGATCCTCGGGGATGATCGTTCCTTGGCCTTGAAGTAGGCCAAGAAGAGTGCACTGGGAGGAGCTTGAGAGGCTCCACCCTTGGCTGGGACTAGGAGAAAGTCGGCCGAACTAGCTAGTAGAGAGTAGAGTCAAGTAGGGGTTTGGTTCTTTGCCATGGGACGCCATGGTACGGAAACAAACTCCTTGATGTGGGACGCCACAACTTGGATGTTCGTTTCTACAAAATGGACAAGTCGATGAGGACATCGACTCCCTGTTGGTAGGGGTGTGTGTCGCGGCCCTTTGCCTTGAGGGCAGGGGGTCAGGACACGAGAGGGGTTGCCCGTGTGGTGGGGGCGGTGGCAACAATAGATGCGGGGGCTGAAGCACCCTTGAGTGCCCAAGGCACTCAAGGAGGCGGAGGCGCTCATTAGGTGGAGCCTCGTACACCGGGTTGCGGTGGGGGTGGTTCCACGAGGGGTGGTGGTAGCTTAGCGGGACTTAGTGGGGGTGGCATAGGACTCACCATGGGGCGGAGACCTTGCGGTGGGAGTCGTGGGGAGTCTTGGGACTCATCACGGTCCAATGGAGCCGTGGTGGGTGGGCCAAGACTCACCGCGACTCATCACCGGGAATCGAGGGTCTTCGTGGTGGTTCGCCATAAAATGATGGTGTTATTTGTGGAACCCCCACGGACAGTCATAAAAGTATATATAGGGAGTAGTATCCCCGAGAACGGTGCAACCCCGTTGGTGACCAAAAACTAGTGAGTAAGCGAGCGAGCCGGAAAGCGACCAAGGAGTGGGGAGCTATTCCGGACTGCCATCTACCAAAGGGAATTTCCACTAGGCCCAAATTGGTGGAGGGTCTGTTGGGGGAAGAAAGGGGGACCGTTATGTCCAGGTGAGCAGCCGAAGCTCCGAGTTGGCCCGGCGTCCAGGTTGGGAGTTAGGCGCGCGCATCAAAGCGAGTAACTGTGACTTGAAGGGGGAGCTTACCGAAGTGAGGTGCGCGACAATGGCTCTTTGTCCTTCCAGCAACATCTTCGTTCAGCGCGGGATCTCATCCCAACACCAGCACGGGCTTGTCTGCCACCCTTTGAACAGTTGGTCACTCAAGGTCTGGAACATTGACATGATACCATCATGGAACGCGTGCACCGACACTCATTTGCCAGCATGCTTTCCGACGCTCCTTTAGATGCACATCGGGCCAGACTTCTCTCGTGCGCAGGGCCCGGAGCAGGCGCGTGGCTCACGATACGACCAACCATTGCACCCTTCCGTATGTCTTCTGCTGTATTTACCATCTCCCTACGAGTTTGACTGGGTCTTCCGCTCCCTCTGTGTTAGGACTACAACAGTGTGTTTGTCGCCATCCTCTCGATTCACTCGGCGTACATCTTCTTCGTTGGCCATGCGGTGGAGAACGCACTGCGACCCATGACGTCGTCCGGGATGCAGCAGTTGCGGTTGCTCGTGATGCTGGGATACATCTCATTCAAGAGCAGGTGCACATACTCCCATCGACCCACAATCACCATTCCACTCGACGACGGGTTGACATTGTTCTCTCACAGGACGGACTGCGTACATTGGCGGACGTTGTCATCGCTGATCCTACTAGGTCGGATCTCCTGCCCCGCACAGCCTCATCACAGGGAGTTGCCGCTTCAGTAGCTGCGCAGGGAAATGAGTATGACTATCAGGCACGTCATTCCACAGACACATTCCTTCCTTTGGCAGTCGAGATCTTTGGTTGTTTGCATCATCAGTTCAACGAGTTCCTTCGCACCTGTGCCCATCGTGCAGCAGAAAACAAAAGCCTTGGAAGCCCATACGCCTCTGTTCTTGTAGCTTTCTTTAGACAACGAGTTTAGATTGCTTTGCAAAAGGCTCAAGCTCAATCTATTTTACGTCGGGCAGAGGTTGCTGGGGTGGCTTCATCTCGCCTCCCTGAACTCTCTGATCCACCCTCTTTCCTGTTGTCTGACCTTCTTTAGGCTGTAGGTGATACTAGAATAGTTTGATTTCTTTCTCTGTGTTAATATATCTAGCTCTACGAGCTTTGGTTGTTTCCTCTTGGGGACAGTTACACTCATTTATACAGTCACCCCACTTGGGTCTTTTTATAAAGCTATGCAGGGTTTTCTCTCAAAATGATATAGCATAGGATTAGAATATGAGATCTCAAAATGGTTGTTAGCGTAAGAGGTCTGAGGGACATTTATCTCCGAGACCAAATCTTTCTGCTTCACAGAGGGAAAAATGACAATATCAGTTGACACCAACAGTGTGTTATCAGCCACGTCTCCCAAGGTAGTAGACATAAAACTATTGGTAGACAACGCTTGAGGATGATGAATCTCCTGGATTTTGGCATATATCCCAATTTCCTCTTGATGTGCTTCAACAAAAATAAGAGGACATCCATTGCGTGTCCCTCTGGAGATGATTCCTGCAATATGGCGCGGTCCCTTTACAATTTATCAACCATAATAAAAACATTAATTAGATAAAAAACTATGAAGTAGAAGAATCAGATTTTTTTTTTTAAAAACTTATTTATTATAGAATGTGGAATTCTGATGGCCAATCATGTCCATACATGCACACATACAAAAGACGTTAACCAAAGTTAGCCTAATAATTAAGAGCCACCTCAACGCCACTTCAACATTCGGCTATTGCCCATGTTCGGGAACAGACCAAATAAAGAAGTTACAATAAGATTAGGGTGGAGATGGGGAGGGAGAAGGGGTTGGGGTTGTGGCAATTAGTTGGGAGGCAATGGGTTTCTGTTCTAGTTGGCATTTATTGGTGATAATAGTATTGAGGGTCAAATGGTGGTTCTGTACTGGTATATATCTTAACCCTTAAGCGAGACCTATTTTTGGATTTTGGGACAAAACCGGGACCCACCCTCAAACGTCAGCCTGTAACTGCCTACCCCTGTTCATCCACGTGGATGAACCGTACAAAATCATACCTACTTACCAAATGCACAAGCAACCCAAATTTGGGGAGATTCCACCCTTTTGTTTGGGAGATTATAACAATTGAAAATAGTGCATGTTTTGGAAAATAAAATAAAATAAACCAAAACTTTATGTTTGACCAAGAAAAAAATCAATGTTTCAAATTTTTGCTGGGAGAAAAAGTGCCATATCCTAGTGTTCCCCCCCCCCACCAAATTCACCTGAAATTTGGTGTGAGGGTTTGGGATGCAGCACTCGGGTTCTTTGTATGTGAAATCTAGGGGGTAAATTATCATGGCTTGGCTTCTTACCCAAGTAGAGCCATGACATGATTTTATTTTTCTAATACCTTTGGTAAGCAAGCGCACACTAACATTACATAGTGCCTTGTCAAAAAATCTTGGCATTTTGATAAAATCTGAGCCTTAGATGTTGTTTTCAAAATTCCTCATTTGGCCTGCCGCCTACGCAAGTCAACGCTGTATTTGCACTTTGAAAAATTCTAGGGAGCAGAGCTTTTACTTTTTCAGGGTGCTTTAAATTCGTATGTGTGCTTCTCCTTAAGCCCCTCACTTTATCTTCGGGACCCACCTCCGTCCACTCACATCCAAGGGAGGTGGACCTGGTGCCTGAAGCGAGTGGGCTCGCTTCGTCGTTTAGGGGTTAAAGCAATAAGTAATAGCCTTAGATTATCACAATTTGAAGTTGTGTCGCAAGGCATTGAACTTGAGACTATGAGTGTATGTATGAGGAGCAACATTTTTCTTTCTCATTTTGCAAAAGTAGCGCGAGCGGCCACTTGTGTATTACAACCTATGTGGCGAAAAAAATGAGCTGGCACCTCTAGAAAGGTTGCTTTATGATAAGTGGCATGTTTTAACAAGTCCACTATGGTAGTCATATCGATTTTCTGGCGATAACCTCTCGTCCATCCTCCTATAACTAGTCTACAAAAATAATAAATAATAAATAATAAACTTCATTTTCTTTTAGTGAGGTAGGAGCCCAAAGCAAAGGGGGGCCTTTTGAAAATCCTTAAAAGTGAGGAAAACATAATTCCAATTGTGCAAGAGACAGACCATGACAACACAGTGTGGCACATAGAGTGCACTCCTCCGGGGTCGAGAGTGCTATGTACAACTATGAGGGTGAGTACAATATTTGTCAAGTGCATATTCAAGATTGTGAAAGGCACTGCTGAGACTCATGCATGCTCTCACCTTCAAAGGTTTCTTTCTACAATTGGGGCGAGGGAATTCTAGGATTCACAATTTCTAGTTCTACTTCGAACAATATAGATGATGAGAATCTAGCCAAGTCGGTTCTGAAATGGGTTGCTTGGGAAGCAGCTGGCATTTCCTATGCTCACTTGTGGGAGCTAGATTACTTTTGACTAGACTCTCTAACCATCGTCACAATTGTGGAACAACGAAGAGCGGAAGGTAGTAGCGTTGGGAGGTTGTATGGACTAGGTTGTAAGAACATGATTGTCTATGATAAGACACAATGATGGCTTCAGGAGTTGGTTCCAAAGTACGCACTCTGGTAATTGATTATTTGCAGAAAGATTGAGACAAATGTCATAATCACTTTTGCTATTCATATTATTGATCTTGAAGATGGAACGCGAACCCCATGCCACCATCCAATATGGAATCGTAGTGGCCTAAACACTCTAACCTCTCTTGGTTCCTGTCATTCCCTATAATGGCGTTCAATTCGATCAAGGGGGATGGACGTTACCATGTCAAATTGTGTTACTCGCTTCTAGTCCCAGCTCAATCATGTTCAATAAGTGAAAAAGAAAATTGAGCCTTTCCTCTAGGGGTCGATAATTGGAAAGGAAATCTAGAAGAAAGAGAGGACAACCAAGGTTAGCACATTCTTATATAAAGTAGCAAATTGGATTCTACAGGTTAGGTCGTTCATCAACATTGATATCATATATTGTCCCATTTTTTCTTTTCTATATGTGAATCTATCCAGCTGTACGCTCGTTTGCCCGAGGGCTGCTAAAGCTTGGTAGTTTCTCTTCGATTTCTAGAGTGGATAGTATTACCAAACATCCCCCCTGCTGAATTATCAACCTAGATTGTCCATTGCCTGGTTTGAGGGTGCCTAGGTGGAAATCTTTGTTGTGCCTAGGTGTATGAGGGTGTAAACCACTATTGGGCTGGTATATAGGGCCTGGCTAGGTCTATGCAAACCGGGACGTATTAAATAACCGACCTGGCTGATATTTGCTGTTGTAAAACTAGGGTTAATAGCCGGACCCTCTGGTATTGGCAATTCTAATATGTAGGTCAATACCCTGCATAGGCTGGTATTGACAAAGGCAATACCCCTGCAATCCCCGTGCTTTTGCAAATGAAAAATAATAAAACCACGTCTTGTTTAATTTTGTTAATCACAACTCAATCCACCCGCATGTGATGCCCCATAATTCCCCTACTTTGGAATAGACTTTATCATCATGAACCCGTCATGCTCATCCTTGCATATAATAGACGATGACGGAGTATCATTATGCGTGGCCTGTGACACTGTGTATACAGCTAACCTGGGTGAAGACGGCTTCATCCAGCCCCTTCATACTTCAAAGGCTAGGATGTAAGGCAATTTGAGTAACCTATGCAGTGTTGCCAGGTGGTGACAGAGTGGAACCTAGGGTTTTCTGGTATATGGTCAGCTTGACCATGAGTAAAGGGCCTTCTTTTCGTATGTACAAAGAAGTGTGTGTGGACATTACTCTGTGGATGTTTCCCTTGTGTCTACATGCTTCATGTTCGTTACCGTCGCTTCTGGCTGATACCTCTGTCACTGCCTGCGTCGGAGGTTCTTCTAATCTTGCAAGCCCCTTCTGAACTTGTGAGGACATGAGAATACCATCCATGCTAAAAAAAGCTTAGCTAATTAATGTCTCAGGTTCACCCCTATTGAAGTTGCTGGGGGTGTGTTGTGCTTTACTCCCTGCACTTGAGCAGGTAGCCCAGTGGTTGGGTGTCTGTGCCTTGCCTGTGCATAACCTAGGTGATCCTGGGTTCAATCCTTCAACATGTGCCTTCAGACCGTCCATTGGGCCCTCGATGGCCTGTGTGTTGAGCAGTAGGCTCTCTAAATTCACTGGACGTTAAAGAATCTTTATCTTTATCTTTTATCCCTCCTCTCAGTAAAATTATTGGTCCTTTAAAATAGTAAAAATTACATTGGTTGAAAGATAAAGATAAAGTTTGTTTAACGTCCAGTGAATTTATAGAGCCTATTGCTCAACACACAGGCCATCGAGGGCCCACTGGATGGTCTGAAGGCACATGTTGAAGGATTGAACCCAGGATCACCTAGGTTATGCACATGCGAGGCACAAACACCCAACCACTGGGCTACCTGCTCAAGTGCACGGTTGGAAGAAATCTTGGTTCAGTAGAGAATCGAGGGCTTTGAGTTGCTCCGCACTATGAGCGACAAATTCTGAGAACTCCGTTCAACTTTCAGAAAAAGGGGTGGGTCATCCCATTGTTTGATGCAGCTACCTCTATCTATGCCCAAGAAGTGAGGAGGAGTTGAACTCCCTTTTCTCTATTTTTCCCTTCATTTAGCATTTGTTTTGTCTCGATGGGAAGTCGATTGTTTATATCTTTTCCGTTGCTCATCATTTAGTTTCTCATTTTAGTTTTATTGTCTTGATAAAAATGATTGTCTTGATAAAAAATGATCGTCTTGATAAAAAATAATTGTCTTTGATATTGATATTTGTTTTCAATGTTGTTTTCAATGTTTACAAAGTTCTTTCAAAGACTTTTTGACCGACCATCAACCCAAAAGGACCTCTTGTGTGTGTTGCTTGTGTATGTAGTCAGGTAGTGTCGGATTGGTCTCTAAGAACCACAGCTTAGCAGGAAGAGATTGAAACACGGCCTGCTAAGACCAAGCTGACTCTCCCAAGAACCTTGTAAGGAATGATACCAAATCATGGTACTAACAGGAGCCAAGAGCCCACATTTGTAGGATGGACAAACTTCTTCACATCGTACATTAAGAAAAAGCCACACCTTGCAATTGTGGTTGTCCCACCATGGTCCAAATTCCAGCTGTGTCAGCTCCGGTGTACTCATAATCTGCAAATGTCTCCATCTGCGATCGGTGTGTGAAACAGATCCCTCCGCGCTCATCCCTTCCCCGCACTGCAAGCCATGGCCTCTCCTGGTTATTTTTGGGCATTTTGGGCAGGTTCCAAAAACTTTGACAATGATGACGTGGCTACAATGACGTGTCTATGAAACGTGGCGATGATGATGTGGCGACGATGACGAGGCACTATGGCAACCTAACTCCTGTTCTACGCTAAACTAGCTTCCGACCTTCGGTCGTCGCCAGAATTATAACAGGGCATTCCATGGCACTGAAACGTGGCAAGACGGACCGCTGGGTGTAGCAAGCAACAGTTACAAGTTACTAGTTACAAAAGCGTGCCACTCTAAGCGGGAACATCAACCCACGCTTCTGATTTTGGCGGGCATGCACAACAATTGATGGTAACTGTAAGGGGCTAGAGGATCGTGGGTTTAATTGGGTCCGTGGAATGGAGCAATCGATCTTAAGGGGTTATGTGATTGCGAAATTAGCTATACCGATTTGGTAGAGAAGCTGCAACAGATTTGGGAGAGGTGATGGCGATTTGCAAGGTAATGTCTTCTCGGCATTGTCCTCACTCTCATCGCCCTCTATAGAATATGGACGGGGGAGTCTCAGATGACAAACTCAACGCCTTGGACGACAGATCATCAATATCAAGCGCAGATGACGAGACTAACCAACACCTGGGTGTTCCCAGCAGCCCAACAAACGCAGCAGCCATCTATGACCGAAATCTTCCCTTACATTTCCTCGGTTCCAAATTTTCAGTGTGGATCGATGACCCTGGAAGCATCAATGAGCGGCGGCAACGCTTTTTCCAGAAAATGGGAATCAGAAACCTTAGAGAAGAACATATGTCTGGGCATATGTTTGAGCTCCTCGTCAAACCTTTGTCTTCCCACGGCGGCAAGAAAAAGACGATTTGCACGGGAACTCATGCAGCTGGAATGAATGACATCCAGGAAAGCGTAAGCTCAAGATCCCCCCATGATCACTTTTTCGGATCTCATGGAAGTTACGCGATGAAATATCATGTCTTGCCCGGAGGTCACCTGGTGTTTATAGTTTGTGCTCTGGCCTCAGAAATCCGTGCATGCAGGAATAGTTGCAGTGACGCACAAAATTCGAGAAATTATTGTCTGAGGGACCTGGGCTTACGTCGCTGGGAGGCGCTGTGGTGCAAGTCATGTATTTAACTTCCGAGTCTAGTGTTTCTTGCCAAAGTGGGAGGTGAGGACGAATGCCGACAAAGCTGCTTCTCAGGGTGTGACATGAAGAGGAAAGCGCAGATAGCTTATACTAAATCCTTATGTAACTTGGAAAAGTTTTTGGTGAATTTTCCGTCAACTTGGTCAGCGACTGAAGTGCCCCCTGTGGTTGTCATCACAAGTGGCCACCAGAAGATGTTATAGAGGGGCCCCTTGTGATCACACATGAGAGCGTTCTCAGTGTCGGAGCCAGTTCTGCATTAGGTTTCCCTGCACTAGCAGTGAGTCGAGTGAATTTCAAGAAAGTGAATGTTTCTAAATAATTAAACAGAGAGACAACGATAACATGTGCAGGAGAATCTAGTATGTCAGATTTCTGATGGTGAGCGAGGGAGTGCCGGACATGATTGCTTACTGACTTTGGGTGCTCCCGAGGTGCAACCTAGGGTGGACGCTGCAGTGGCGATGGTGGGAATCTACTCTGAGAATATAGTCAATTATACCGAAGGGCCTAGCAGGTCTGGAACAGGTACTCAGGTAGGAATATTTGGGATAGAAAGACCTGTGGATACGAATGGTGCACTTGTGACGGAGGGCAGGAGTAATCTGGCTCCCCTGTGCTCTAATTCACCTGACTTACCTCCAGATTTAGCAGAAGACCATTGTGGGGAGGCAGGTGGTGGTGAGGTTCTCGAGATTTTACAGGCCAACAACAGGGATCAAGCGGTTGAGTCAACAAACCAAGATGGCAGCTCGCTGCTACATGAGAAAATTGAGGAGGCTGGAAATGCAATAAGGGACTTGGGCAGTGGGAAGGAGGTTGATGTGAATAAGATGGGCATTGATAGCACATGGGATGAAGGTAGGGCCGCTGACTCAGGTAAGGTGCTCACACTTCCAAACCTTGAAAAAGAAGTAAGGACACGAGAGGAAGAGGCAGGTGGGCACGCTGACAATAGGCCCCAGTTGAATGCTGGTTCTGGCGTCCTGAAGAAGGACAGTTTGCTTATCAATATCAACTCCAGGACCATACCAGAAATTGGAGAAAAGTCACCCAGTAATAAAGGCTCTCAAAATGCTGATGATGGTGTAGAGGGGTCATTGAAGAGAGGCATTTCAAAATGGGGCTCACCCAAGGGACTCCGGTTGAGAGGTCCATTCATGCGAGGCCGTGATAGAGAGGACTCGTTGAAGGGAGTCTGGCGCTTGGGGTCTGTGACTGAGGAAAACTCTGATACAATACCTACACGGAAGCAGCCCCAGCGAATCAAAGTGCGGGTGCACCACAGGAGCTACAAGGAGCTGTCAGATCTCCACATGGGACAAGAAATCAAGGCTCACCAGGGTGCAATTTGGACCATGAAATTCAGCCCTGATGGACTCTACCTCGCTAGTGCCGGTGAAGACCGCAAGGTGCATATCTGGGAGGTTCTTGATCACCCGTCGAGGACCGATCCAGGTAGGTGTAGCAGGGACACGATAATTTTAATCAGTGGTTTGTCATAAACGGGCAGTACCTAGCATGGAGTTAATTAAGAGTCCTTTGTAAAGTCTGCTAATGGGCAATGATGTACCTTTGAGTCTATGTGGCTAAACCTCATCAACCTTCTCAAAGCTGGTTGTGAGATTTGTACCCATCAGAGATTGAGCCTGAATTGATGGTGATGTGACTGAGTGAGGTATGGACATTTGGGTTCCTCAGTTTCATAAAAAGGCATAGACAGTTGTGTATCCTGGAAGAATACCAAAGAATGTATTCAGAAGACTCTTGCAGTAGCCTTGTGGCCATAGACTCTGTGCCCAGTTTGGGTGGAACAAAAGGGAACAGATACTACCTTTGCGAGGGCTCACTCCAGTAGTGTGATTTACCATGATAAAGACAATTAGTTCGGGTTTTCCATATATAAGCCCTTCACACAAGCATCAACTTGCTGAGTGTGAGCTGCACAGCAATTAGACCCCAACAGGGCCAGGGCTTTCGGCTCAGCCTCAAGATTTTCAAAGTTGGTGAACAATACGAAAGAGTGCAACTGAGACATTTTCCATGCCTCTCACTGGGAAACCACAATTATTGCGTGCTGAATGCAGATAACTGTGTTGGAGACCGCAGGGTTGCACAAGAGAAGGGGAGCTCAGAGACAGGATTGCGCAGCGTGTTGAGACGCAGAATTCATTCCTTTCGTAAAAGGCAGTCAGAAAATCTGGAGAATGAGGCCCCAGTTCCCAAGCTTTTTTGGATCTCTGAAAAAGCAATGTGCTCATTTTGTGGCCATACTGAAGATGTGTTGGACTTATCATGGTCTCAAAGTCAGGTAATGGACTGAAGAAAGAAAAGAACGTGCAAGGGAGACATGTTTTAACTTCAGGGTTGTGCCTCCTTTCTTCTGCAAAAGCATGGAGGGGAGATAGTACTCTGAAGCTACAAGACTGTGCTTTCACCACAGATGTCCTTGTCTTGTAGCTACAATCCTGGAGGTGAATACTTTCCCCTCTAGGTAGCAACTTTAAGATGGAATGCCATATAGCTTACTCAAAAGCTTATGACATTCTTTGCATGATTGGACAACAGTCCTGTTTCTCTTGAATGAAAACCTCACACAGCATTTAGTGGACGGCAGTAGAGGGTAGCTATACGACTGAAAATACTGTCATCATACACAATGCCATTTCTCCTTTCCTTGGGGCTATTTTGTGCCAAACTTTCAGTAATGTCGGTTATCATCATGGCTTGATTTGTGTCTGGCATGCCCTAGCCAGCTGCTAATGTGTGATAATTGGGGATGTGAGAGCAGTTTCTACTGTCATCGTCCATGGACAAAACTGTGCGCTTGTGGCACATCTCGTATGAGGAGTGCTTGCGAACTTTCTCGCATAATGACTACGGTGAGCTCCAGAGGTCTTCATTGCACTTGACAGTGAATTTTGAGTTAAAACTACACGGTGTGTGGGAAGAACCTGTGTTTTGGAAATAGAGAACCATGTCATGCTGTGGCACGTGCTCAGAGTGGCTGTAACAACTTTTTTGTGAAATCCAGTGCTTCTTACATCACAGAAACTCTTATTTCAGCATCTTACATTGCAATCTTTTTATACTACCCACATTGTCAATTCCGACAGACATGTTCTGGAACGGACTTATTTTTATATGGGAGGTTATATCAGACCGCCACATGTCGAGTAGAATGAACAACCATGTCATCTCCTATCCAATGCTTTCCTGAATGGCCTTGAGGCGGAGGTACTCGAATGCAATAAAGCCCCCTCCTAAGCATCATCCACGTGCCTCCATCACAAATGGATCTTAGCTGTTATTAGTCAAGCCATCTCAAGCATCAAAATATCAAAACTGAGAGGTTTGTGTGTCTAGTAGTTTCCCTGAAGACATGGCTAAAAATCTAGTGCAATTCTTGTGGCTGTTGAAATTGGGAGTAGTGACAAGCATAGCGTTCAATCCAATCGACAATCGCTATTTTCTGAGTGGGGCACTTGATGACAAAGTGCGGCTATGGAGCATTGCAGACCACCAAGTTGTGGACTGGAGGGATTTGCGAGAGATGGTAACAGCTGTATGCTACACTCCCGATGGCAAGGTGTCATGCTTGCCTTTTTCTCTAGCCAACTGTCTATCTGTCTTGGTACTTCTCTTTCGCTCCTCTCACTCTCTTGTTTCTCACTACGAGTGAGGCCTAAGATGTTGAATGCTCTACAGTATGAAGGGAAGGGAATCCTGATGCGATGATAAACCAAACTGTTCATTGGATGTAGAAGTTAGTCAATTGAATGGTTTCCTCTTCACTATTGAGGGATTGAGACTTATTTGTTCGCTTGGTGAGAAACTCACTCTAATTGGCATGTGTGCTGTTAGGGCTGGCTGAGCAGAGGGCGATGGTGGGATCATACAAGGGCATCTGCCGTTTCTACAACATTGGAGGTTGGGAACACTGTCTTTAGACATCACCCACATTTTAAACTGCACTTTTGATCTCCTTTTATTCAGGAGAATGAGCTTATATTCCCCTTTTTCTGTGGTGAACATGGGTGCAAAAATACACTCCTGCTGCTGTCTTTGAATTGGACCACTTGCAAATGGATGCCAGATTATCTTGCAAATGGTGCATTCATCTGTCATAGCTCTGTGAGACTTTCACATGACTCGGGGACCTCGTTTTATGAATAGCGTAGGGTGACAGTCAGTGGGGAAAAGTTCACCATCTACGAGAGAGGAGGAAGACTCCTGCTGAAGCAGGTGTAACTTATGGTGTCACTTCACCCCGAAGGGCTACTGCCTTCCGTTTGAAAGGTGGACACCTTCTAACAGCCATAACCGCGCAGCGCGGTTGCCCAAACCTCCCCCAAGGACTCAAAAGCCCTTAGGTACCCACACATTAAGTGACCGGTTGACCCTGGACCCCCCTTTTATAGCTGGGTCGGCTATAATGGGTGACATCCATACACCTATGTGGCTTTGAACCCACGACCACTTGTAAGATGGCCATGTGCCCGAACCTGGATGTTATCTACCATCTAACCTTCTTATGACTGCATGAAGGTAGCTCTGTAGCCATGTATCCTGTCACATGGTGCAGAATCCCTGTCCACAGGGAACAGGCTGCAGCTGGAAGCACACATCCATGTGCGGAGTGATCGAAACAAGAAGGCTTGCAGCAAGAAAATTACTGGCCTTCATGTACACCCACTATACCAACCTCTCAAGTTCCTTGACCCATTTTCTCAAAACGTCTTGATCTGTCATGGTGAGAAGTATGTGTGGACTACTAGTGTTGACTAGTAGCCACATAGTTCACTATACTGGGGGAAGAAGACTTTAATTATGGTGGTTTCCATGGTCGAGATTACCGCCTCTGAAGTCTCTCAGGAGGGTTCACTGGTTTGTGAAGTGACAAAATATATGGTTAAGCTATGTGCTAGTTAAAGGAGGATCAACAAGCTCAACTGATGGTCTGGTGGTGGACAGTGTATGCCAGGTGACGCCCGTAAAGTGTTGGTAACATCAAATGATTCTTGCGTTCGGATATATGATGGACTAAATTTATTTGCGAAGTACAAAGGTGTTAATTATTTCCACAATTCTTGTTCGTTTTTGTCTCTTTCTTTCTTCTTCCCTTTGGACAAATTGGGTGCAAGGTCTGGCTATTGCATGCAAACATTGGTGACAAAGTACTCTCTGCATTGGCATGCTTTACAATCTACCCTGCAGTAGCAAATCTTTACTTTATCATCGCCTGCATATATCATCTTCAATTCGCACAGATAGCACTTCCAGATCGGCCTATACTGGAATATTATCTTGTAATTGGTGGCATGCTGTTTGTTATGGAAGGCTGTGGCAATTCCCATGCATTACAACGGGCATCCAAATAAGGATGTGTATGGTTACAAGCCCCAGGCGTCTCTTCTCATGGGAATCAAGTACATTTTATGATTACATCTATGTCTCTCTCCCATGAATCTTTCAGATTCCAGCGGCCTTTCAAAATTCTGTTCTCTTCCTGTTCCTTGTTCAGTGAGCTCTTTGAGCTCCCAATGGACGATCTCAAGTTCCTTACTATCTTTCTTACATTCTCTTCTCTCTCTATCCTTGCTTCTGTAGCTCTTTGGTTCTGTTTCTCTTCTCTGTCATTTAGGCCCTTGACCTCCGGTGGACCTAGCAACTTCTTTCTTTCTCTTCACCCCTCCTGTTTTACTGGCTTGCTTTGCTTACATATACACTATATGGCAGGTCTGCGAAATGTTAACAGCCATAGCTCGGCGTCATTCAGCCCAAGTGGAGACTTCATTGTCAGTGCCAGTGAAGACTCACGGGTGTGTGTCTGGAGGAATGGGAGCGCGAGTGCTCCATCCACAAAGTCTGCGCATAACAGAGAGAAGCAACAATCATGTGAAGATTTCTACTCGCGACAAGTTTCAGTGGCTATTACCTGGCCTGGAGTTGCCTCTCAGCCAAGACCCTCAGTGCTGGTCAGGGAAACTCCAGGCAGGTCAGAGTTTAGGGTTTATAGTGATAGAGTGCATTCGCCATCAAGAGGGCAAAGCGAAACAAACCAGAATACTGATGCTTTCTCAGAGTCAGGGCATGGAGGGAGTGGAAGGGCCTCAGTTGAGCCTTCGAAAGGCCACAGCCACGCAGACCGTGCTGCCAGTCCAGTTTCGGAATCTACTTCCAAGACATATCAGTCTCGGTCCAGAGCGACATCATGTTTTGGACTATCTCCATGCCGGTGTGGATTAGGCAAGAAGCTAGAAAGGGGTGACAGGGATGGAGTCACCTCAGTAAAGCAGGGAGAGAGTGGGCAAGGTGAATCTCGGAGTGGGAGGCCCAAAGCGTCACCAACGGATGCAAGGGGAGAGCCCTTTCTTAGTCCACCTGCTTTGAGCACCTGCAATGATCGCCTGCCCCACCCAGAGTGCCACTCCAGCTTCCTACCCAAGGATGGGTCTAAAGAGTCTGCCACCTCACCAGAAGAAAAGCTCCCTTCCTTTTGCAGTCAGTCCACATCAGGGTCTGGATTGCCTCAAGGTGCGCCCCCAAAGAGTAGTGGGAGTGACCACATGGACGCCGAGAGGAGTAGCCATGGGAATAACCCTGTGGTGTCTGCAGGGTGGGGCATGGTCATAGTTACAGCTAGTTTAGGGGGAGAAATTACAACTTTTCAAAATTATGGGCTCCCTGTCCGACTTTCGTCTTTTTCCAGTGTCATACCTTACATGAAGGACCAAGAATCGCCAACCAATCCAAATGCATAAGGATGACAATGAGAACGATTCTACACGGATTACTGCATGTGATTGTGGTTCTTAATGCTGTGTCTTTAATGCAAAAGTATGTCCCCACATTAAGGGTTTCAAATTGAAAGGAATTAGCTTTGACAAGTTGAATGATGAAAGAGGTATAAAGAGAACACATGGTGAAGCTAGTGTCACAGATAAAAAAAGTTTCTTTAACGTCCAGTGAATTTACAGAGTCAGCCAAGTTTTACACCTTTCTGGTGTTGGAAAGAGAATGTACTCATTGACTGCTGTTTTCAAATGTTTTCTTTATTTATTAATAAAAGGGGACGGAGGCCCTGTAGTTCATATTAGAGAGACATGGAAAAAAAATAACCAGAAGGCGAGTACATCAACGAATGATCGGGTAACACCCAGACCTGTCCTCCTAGGGGGAGGCTTTAAATCTCAGAGGGATTCACTGTTTTTGGGACAGCAAGCCTGAATCCTACTTAAGAGAAAACATATGCAGAATGTGATTTCCAGAGGACTAAAGGTAGCAGGCCAGAAAGGCTGATTGGCCAAACAAAGGATTCTGCTATCGTTGAATCAGACGAGGAAGATCACAAGCTGATTCAATGGAAAAAGGTAAGCAAGCGATCTTTTGTGAATACTAAGTTAACACTAGAAGACCCAAATGTGAAGGGAGCCTCTTCTAGCGCTTGCGACGAAGAGGTTCAAAGTTCAGGTGGGCCTTGCTTTGGAGTCCCTGCTCTTGCGGTGGCGCCAGTTTATGTCATCGTCATGATCAGCGAGAGAAGGCCAAGGGCTAGGTGAATCGCCAGTCTGAAGGTGGTCTAGTGACCCAACGGGGATGATCTGCAGAGGATGCCTCGGTGTGTCCATTCAAATGTTGGCTATAATGTATCTTTTGGGGACATACTCCCCATTGGATAACCCTCCTAGATAGTTGTGGCATTTTTGGTCCACAAAACATGTGAAAGTCTACCTGGAATCGCCATGGCTTACTCCTGTACACCCAAGAACAATCCGGTTACAGCAAATGCAGGTCTGATGTATGCACCACAGTTAGCATGAAGCTTGATTCCAACACCATCACCAGATTGTTCCGGATATTGTGGCATTGTACATAATTAGTTCTTCTTCCACCCAAGGCCCCAAGGGGGATTAAACCATCTTGTGTAAGCTGTTTGTCTGTCTCCTGGACAAACAGCTGTCTTATAAAAGTGCAGATTTTGTGTGATGTTAGAGTCTTGACTTGGTGATGTGGATCAATGATCGCTTAGGGTTCTGAGAAAGGGGGTTGAAATTTTCAATTTCATGCAAAATTTTGGCTGTTAGTTGCATCCAAAGAAAAACCTTGTATTTTTTGCCAACACGAACCCCTAAACAGTTACATACAAAGGGGCACTAATGAAAACATGTCATCACATGCTAAAATTTGGACACAATGTCCTCCACTTGGAAGGCAATAATTGGTCAAAAATTGGAGGGGAACCAAAACTGGAACATGGAAGAACTTGGTGGTCAAACCAAGTTTTTCCATGAGTTTTTGTATGAGCCTACAAATTGGGAGTCACTCTCACATTATAATCTGCTCAGTCCAACTGTGGAATGACCTCAAATTTGTTGACCACCTATATGATGTAGTTACAACATTGTATGGTTCATCCACATGGATGAACTTTGGCAGCAACATACATCCATCCGAGTCAGGCCATGTCGGGTTTTTCTAAAAAAATGCAAAAAAGCTCTCGTCCTTTAGGGGTGCGTCTACAATGTGTAAATCTATTCAGCTGCACTATTTTTTATAGGGGAAGGCTTAGATCATGGTTTGGGTGGGGAGGGCCTAGTATACCAATAACCAGAGGCCGGTTAGCGCTGCATTCAAAAACTCTAACTCCATACGTTCCCCTCCTCCTCCACATCCAGCGCATAATCAGGGCCACATTATTGGGAACACAGTTCGTGGGGACATGCATGGGAACGAATACTTTCTTAATAGCCGGGATAATGCTGGCCCCAGTTTTTACCACTGCCCGCCACTGCCATGTCAAAATTTCAGGATAAATCTATTCCCCCATCCGAATGGCACCGTAGCAAGGTCAAATATATTTGGCTCAAATAACAGCCGGTGCGAAAGTATCTTATGAGCTGTAGAATGAATGGCTCCCACAACAACAAAAGGGGGCTGGAACCTACAGCATGACCTGCTTTAGTGCAATCCTTTCATATATCTCCCGAACATAGATAGTGTAAACACCAGATGTACAAGGCTCTGCAAGGCCATTCATTTTTACTGCCAGCAAGAGTCTAGAAAGCTGACTTGAGAGCCCATTAACCTCAAAAAGCTGATTCCATTGAGAGGGCACCCTTGGACCCCAAGATTCCCACATTACTTGTATCCTCGATTCGGAGAATGAAGACATCTGGGATCAGGTTGAAATACCAAAGCCGGTTGGCAGAACTAAAGGGAACAGAAACTACCTTTGTGAAAGCTCACTCTGGTATAAACGTATAAGGAGTTAGTCCAGGTTTTACAGATATCATCTAGTTGTCTGTGTGGGTAGCCCAGAAAGTAGCACCCAACAGGGCCAAGGCTTTAGGCTCAGCCTCAAGATTTTATAAGTGGTTGAACAGAAATACCAGTTCCATGTTTTTGATGTAATCGAAAAGGGTCCCTTTCTGGCTAGAGTACTGTGGACAACGAATGAGGAAGTGGATATTGTCTTCAGGTTACTGCATCTGTTTGCTGTTCACATGTCCTTAATTTAGATTTCAGTCTAATGCATAGAGTAGGAAAGCCCTTCAGGTCATCCTTAAGGACATCATTACCCATGTCCCAGACTGGAAACAAGTTCGGGGATGTCTTACCCCTAACTTCTTTCTCATCGGACAGTCTTTGGGAAACCTACAAGTCTTTGGATACTAATAGTTGCCAACTCACCGTCATCTAGCAGAAAAGTCTAGAGTGCTGATATCCAGATCCTTAAAAATCTCTTCTACCTGTTTCCGCCAGGACTTCGACTGTTTATCAGTGAGAATAGAGTTGATTATCTTAGGGTGTCTGGTGTTAGGCATTTTGTTCGACTGAACCCACCATCTGACCTTGAACTCACCCCCTGGAGAGCTCAAAGAAGGTATGCCAAACTACACCTGAACAGCCACATAGCTGTTCTGGAGCACACTAGCATACACTCTTAGAGCACCCCAGCCTGGATGCATTCAAGGGACTTGGCATGGTTGGAGTTGTCAACTCACACGGCTTATGCACACTCCAAAGCAGGCCTTATCACATTGCGAAGCATGGTCCTTTTGACTTCAGAAGGGAGGGACAGTGTAGGAAGGGAGCACTGGGCCCTCTTCGCCCCCGTTTCCATTTGAGATCCCCACCTTCCTCCCCATGGTCGTTGAATGCCACCAGCGTGCAAAGAGATCATTTTAGACGTGACTACCCACTCAAGGCAGAGTTTTGAAGAACATGCTTGACTATAAAAGCTCAACTAACTCATGGGGCAAGTGTGCCTTCAAAGTGGCTAACAGGGCTAACACCTGCTCTCGGTTCTTGCTCTCTGGTAGAAGAATAGACAACACCTCAAGAGTAAACTGCTTCCTGTATTCTGCATACTCTGGGTTCAGAACCTTTTTCCACAAGTCAGGATCCATGCGCTCCACCACATACCTAAGAAGCGCCACCAAGATGTAGTCAGGTAATTTCTTTATCATTTCTAAGACCATGCAAATAACACAAGACAAAATCACAAATGACAGGAGATAGAGTTGGGATGTACCTGGCCTGAATCTTGAAGAGCTTGTGCTTGTTTGTGACATCAACAAGCTCAGCATCACATTGACCACGTCTATATGCAATTACTTCAAGTGTGTAATCCTTTGTCCCACAATATTTACCAATGACCTTAGAGTCATAGTAGCAGTTTCTGGTCAGAAAGAACTCTGGATCCTTGTTTGTATCGACAATGATCTTCCCCAATGCATTATGTGCATGCACATCTTCGCTCCCTTCACTCACAAGATGCTCTAGGACCTGTGTCAGCAATCTCAACCGGTTCCTGTCCGAGCCATCAAACCGTTAATCCTGAGACAACAAACAGCTTCCACATGCATTTAACAGGTCAGTAATGTGCCCTCTTTCCATACATTTTCATCTTGCGCATGACCTGAGAGTTGACTGTGACATAGACATCATGCTAGGAGCAAACAAACAGATTAATAATGACATAAAGACACCCTGGGACAATTTATGACCTCTTCTCACACTCGTCAACCAGTGCCTCCACTGGCAGTAAAGAGCAGACAGACAAGATAAGGTCCTTGATGAAATCCTCAGGGTGGCCATCATCCAGCAATCGCCCAACCACCAGAGGAGCATATTCTGGGTTCAACTGCACAAGGAAGGATCATTAGAAACTTTATTTGCATGGACATAAAATGCCTGTTTGACCTCCAGGGCAAGTATGATGTATACATCCAGATACACTGCAAAAATTAATCTGGAGACCAAGCTAGAACACAAAAGAGGGGAAAAAATATTCACTGCTCCACTTTCAGTCAGTGTATTCAGGATATTTCTTGTTCCTTCAAGAGCAGGTGCACTCAGGCCTAATGGAAAGTATATTCTGGACCTGAGTCAAGACACACCAGCAAAATTACCAGATTGAAGTACAATGAGCAGAGAACTGCAAGAGTGCAAAAGCAGAAATAGACCTGAAGGGCATGTGTAAAGACCAGCTTTCCAACATAGCTCAGCAATTTGAGGACAGTCATGATGGCTGGACATGGCATTTGCCAAAATTGAATCAGCTATGTTGACCAGACTGATCTTCAAGACCTGCATAACCAACAACATTCATTTACACATGTCAACCGCACTAACAGGGAAAAACCTTATCCAGTGGATTGACATGACCTTGTCGATCATGTCTACAGGTAAGTATGTGCAAGGTAGCTATGTAAAGTGGAGGGGACTAGTAAACAACAGACAAGTTACAGGAAGACACAGACCATGCAAGTCCATCTGCACTGGACATTGTGAGAGTCAGAGCTGACTCTACCTTAGTCTGAAGCATGGCATGCTCTAGAAGGTTAGGCTTCAAAACATCCAGAAGAAAAGCAATTGCCTCCCTGATCATGTTGCGCTGCACAACACAAACTCATGATTAATAGGTTCCTCTGTTAAGCTTCAGGTTCAGGTGAAGATTAGTGAATTGAATACACTTATGGTAGTCATCCATTGACTCATACCTCGAGGAACAGGTCAGTTATGGTGTTGTACTCCTCTGGGCACCCTCCTTCAAGTTGAGAGATCATAAGATCAAAGTTCACCTGCACTCAAGTGACCAGATAAAAATAATAACAAAGGCACAATATGCAAATATGCTAAGAACGCAATCTACAAGACACCATGTCTACACATGTCTACACATATCTACAGCTGACAAGAGAAAGTGTAGGACACATGTCTCAGGGTCCGATTGCAAGATTGATTGCAGCAGGATAGCATAAGGAAATATTGCTAACCTAGAGCTGAGGCGAAGGTGTTACGCATTAGTCATCATTATACTGCAAAACCCAGATTACATCGGCGGAGTACAGGCGCACATTAATGATAAAATAAGTGAGGGACAAATATGGCAAGGAGATAAAAAATCCACTACTGACATGAGGACGTACCACTGGTTTTTGGCAAATCTTCAGCAGCATCAACAATTTGTCACATATGATATGTTCTCTGGAAGGAGGTCGTGTGATATCCAGATGATCCGAGTCCTCCACTCTGTAGTTGTTATAGCCAGATAATCTTATGGCAGACTCATAGATAGAACATTCATCTTTTCAACCACTGGAGGTAGTAACACTTTCTTGAACCTCAAAGAGTTGTCGCAGAAAAGGCAGCCTTCAAGATATCTAAACCACTTGGACCATAGATGACACAATTCAGCTTCTGATTCGTCTGCACAGCATCGTTGCTTGTACAGGGAGGATTACCATAGGTCTGTGTTCTCCACATGTGATGGAAAGTAAGCAATTCAACCTCTCAGAGGGGGAAAACTCGCCAATCTTAGTTATTGTTGAAGGAGAACGTACACCTAGCTAACCCTAAAATACTGGACTACTTGACACCCAACATTAAATCCTTTGCATCATGTTCCTATCCATTTAGTAAGTTTTATTAATACCAACACTATGCAGCACAACATTTCTTGGTTCGTCATTATGAAAAACTCCAGAGAACATACCCATTTTTGTGTTGGTTTGCCCTCTCCAAAAGCAAAGACATGGATTTGAAGTCTACGAATAACTCCCTCAAATTCTGTCGATAAATGCTCAATCAGGTCGGGTTGATTATTTTTTGAGGGCTCCAATTCACCGAAACTTCCCAAGTTCATTTCGGAATGGGGAACAGCATAGTATGCAACGCCTCGGAGATTTGATAAGAACGCTTTTGCATTCTCAGCAGCCTCCTTGTCCAGTTCGTACGCACATGGCATGGTTTCAGTCCTTGCAGTATGTTACCACTAAGCTCTTGACAGCCAAACCTCCGTAGCCATGGCCAACAAGCACTATTGGTTTTTGCCATCCAAACCTGGAAGCAAATGAACCGCAAGCGAACAGGATCAACTAATATCAGATTTTGATCTTGGACACCAAAATGTGCATAGACATTTCCAGATCTTGTTCTGAAAATGATAAGAATATTCCATCAGACAGTTCATCTCTCCACCTGTAACCTAAGACTTGGTATTTGAGTGCAATGCAACCGGTGTGGGAGTGCCTGTCCTCAAAAATGAGTTTTGTGCATGACTACCTTCAAAAGTTGAGGGTAGATTGAGGGTGCGTTATTCAGAATACAGAACTAATCCGCACTTTTTGCATTTAGCAGTCAACTATAATCAACCAAGAGTGTTGTAGAACGAGAGATCACAGAGAATCACACCACCCATCACCGCAAAGGTCACTTTCTCATGTGAAATCCTAGGATCTCGACTTTTCACCAACTCTTGCAAGGTACCAACAGCTTCTCCGGTTGAGAGTAACAAGAGGTGTGTATCCGTGCAGGGGTTAATGACTATGGTTGAGAAAAGGTCGAAAGCAGCAACAGGGACCAAAAACATGTGGTATGAGGTCTCTTCGTCACTCCTTGGGGGTACAAAATGGTATTGTCTACGATCGGTGTATGTTAGGCTAGGTCGTAGGTGCAAGTGAGTGTGTCTGGAAGAGGTCCTTGTCGCAAAGTTCCTTTCTTTTGTCATGAGGTACCCCTACTTGTCCGGCATCTCTAACTGATGGGTCAGAGGGTTCTAGTTATTCAAATATGTTATGAGCACCTTTCACTGCCAAAGATCGTGGAGTGACTCCTGTACGTTCCGATGTTAATAAAGTACATCATACATCATTAAGTAGCTTTCATGAAAAGATATTTCTTTTCACTGTAGACTCACAAGCGAGCTCATCATATCTCTGCAACTGTGCTTACCACATCTCTAGTTCTGTTCTGAAACAACTCATTGTTTTTTGCAACATGGTTTTAGACTCTGGATACGGTAACATATGTATGCATTGCTTCAAACAATATTGTGGACACATGTTGACAAAGACACATTGCAAGCTCACTAGATTTTTTCTTTTGGCAATTAAAAGAGTACTCTTAAAGCTTTGAATCAATGTTTTGGAAACTATACAACACTTCTGACTGTAGATCTCTTTCATTTTGCCGAGGTTTACCTCGTTCAACAAGTGTGGCCACCCCCTAACGATGATCGGGAAACCACCCTGGATGTCATCTTTTTCCATGGACTCCAGTTTGGAGAGGAAAGCAGCGTTTCAAAGCACACATGGGTTCATCGTGACAATCATGAACTCTCCTGGCCAGTGAAGTGGCTGCCAGAGGACCTGGAAGGAACAGTGCGTGTTCTACTCGTATCTCATAGTGCAGATGTTAGATATTCCAACCTCCAAGCTGTGGACGACTTTGGCAGGAGGTTGCAGCAAAAATTACATTGCTTCTCACTTGAATACTATGCTTTGCTAGCCTATTCATTGAACAAGAAGATTAGGCAGTCAAAAGAGATTCTCACTTTCGCTGGAGTTCTTTATCTTGTGTTGCATTTGGAATGCGAAGGCAGATTTCGGAGCCTAGCTCCTAGTCCTCGATCTTATCCACCTAGATGTTGAAAGGAAATAGTGAGAATTAGCAAAATCCACTCAACAATTCTGTCCAAGAATCCTTGAGTAGAAGACAACGGAAACCACACCTGAAATGGATTCTAGTTGGCCAACTGTATGGAACCAAACATCCGCGGAGTTTTTCAGTCTCACTTTGACATTGCATTCCGCGTTGGAGGTCAAGACTTTAGCATTATTCCGCGGAGTTACTTGTTACATTACGTTCGGCGTCCTCAATACATGGAAAAGCAAAACAGGATGAGTGTAGTATGAGAAAGAGAAAGTGTGGTTGAGTACCAGCGACGCCGTAAGTCAACACGCGGGCTGCCTCCGGACTCACGGCCCTCATCATTCCTTGTAACGCCATGCGCCGCTCCCACCTCGGTCCTCTATACAACCCTGCGCAACGGGATAAACTTGTGTGCTCTACGTTCACTACTATTAGAAACAGCGATTTCTGCCAACGCCCAGTCCCCGGCGACACCCTTGCACCAAGAAAGATCAAAGGTATGTCAAAGACGTGTTGGTGGGCAGATATTTGAAGAGCTCCACAAAACCTTCTTCGGTAAAGGGATTATGTGACACATCCACATGCGTCAACGTGGAGTTGGATCGAAACATGTTGGCCAATGCGTTGGCTGCCTTGCTTCCCTCAATCTCTTTACGCCAAGTTTGACCAACTCTAAGCCATGTGAGAGAAGAATTGTGGTGTGCGAGATGCTGTGCTATCGCCTCCACACCATCCGCCCCAATCCCGCAGCCGGACATGTTCAGGTTTGTAAGGGTGGTGTCGACGCCCAAAGCCCTGCCGATCGCAGCACCGCCCTCCGACGTCATATCCCAATAGTTGGAAAAGTCAAGCTTCAACAAGGAAGAGTTGCCACACAACATCGCTGCCAGGTGCTTGGCTGCCTCGCCATCTTCGACGCTCTTATACCCGAAATGGCACCCCATCCCGAACGTCTGCAGCACAGAGTTGGAGCCTAAGGGATCTGTGGCCACCAAAGGAGCCACCAACATTTGCACTCCCTCTGCCGATCCGCCCCATGTATTCAAACGCAAAGTTTGCAGGGTACGATTTACACGCAAAGCGGCAGCCAAGAGCTTGGCTGACTCTGTGTGGATGGATATCCCACAAATATCAAGACATTCTAGAAATTTGTTCACGCGAAGCATCTCTGCGACGTGATGTACCATACTCAATTGTCCGTCTGCGTCGACCTTATAGCACGAATCCAATTTGATCGTCAGATATCGTAAAGTCTGTTTGGAGTGCAGGCCTCTGCAGAACTCCTGCAACTCCGCTTCGCAATGTGGATTCCTGTAAGCCGGTAGGCGCACGTCTACAGACGCCACGACGGAGGAAGTAATTGAAAGGAGAACCGCCGATCGAATGTCGTGATCGCGGCTTTCATCTTTCTGCGAAGGAAATCTGTACAGCGACCGCTTATCATCGTAGCTTACATCAACCCGTTCCAGATCCATGACAAAATAACTTGGAGAGCGAGATGACATCGCTAAAAGAAGATCCTCCAGCTCGAAATAGTGAGCCATTACAACCGGAAGAAAGGGGACCCTCAAATACGACGACGACCGCTTCCCACAAGCCCACGTTCGTATCGAGAAGCAAGTGCTTGGTGTACGATCAGAGCGATCGGGAACTTGATTCAAAGGTGAGAATCCGACACTCAGTCTGCCACCCACCCACGTCAGTATACTAATAAGGTTCCCCCTCTAGACACGGTTCGCTGCACATGAAGCCAATTAGAAGCCCTTGAAAAGCGATGAGGCGATCAGCCACCACGTAATGCAGAAACCATCACCTTTCTGCATTCAGAGCGGCCCGGAGTAAAAAGTGCAGATGCAAGTTCAGACCTCAGGGTTTGCCTCAGCGCAGACACCCACCCACCGTCTTCAGCGTCCTTTCCAAGGAATGGATGAGACATGACGATCCCAAGTGTGCATTGCAACGCCACTTGAAGGAGCGAATGCGATCGTGGACGAGCTTTGCCCCTTGTACATGCTTCCCGCTTATTATCTGCTGTACTAGCCTAGTCAGCCGCATGCACACTCGCCAGTAACTGGCCGGGGAATCCTGCAGTCGCAGTGCCTCACAACACACTTGACTGACCGCGTCAATGCAAAGCGACCGTGCTACTTACAGCGAAAAAGGTGATAGACTGTACATATGTAGGTACGTACGTACTACGGAGAGCCTAGAGGGGGTGATACCGCATATACCGTAGGTTCATAGCAGATTAAGCACCCTAGTGCCTAACAATTATTAAATTTAGAATATTCTTTTTAGGCACTTTAAAAAAGATTTATGTAAATTAGACACTTTTCATCCATAATATTTGGTGTTAGGCACCTTTCATCACTTGGAACTTCTCCCTCCATCCCCACAGGTCTCATGTACCCTCTCTCTTCTTCCCCAAGACAAACCCTAAAAAAAGTCCTTTCTAATGGAGATGGCGTCCGAGAGCCCACTAGACGATATGGGCGCAAATGTGGAGATGGCTAACACTGGAGGAACCCAGCCTGGGCCAAGCTTAGGTCAGGCGCAACTTTTAGCCCGCAGGCTAAATCCCCCAAACACACTCACCACGACATCATAAGGTAATGGGCTCAAATTGTGCTTCAATTTTTTGCTCTGTCATTGGAACGACCCCGACAAGTGGTTGGCCTAGGAGATGGAATTAAGGAGTGACATTTGAGAGTGAGAGAGAAATCCAACTACAAAAGGCGGTGACAACACGATACCCACACCTTAATCTACAATAATAATTGCGTACCTTAGTACTTATCTTGCTAACTTGGAAATCCTCTTATGTAATGCTTGATTCTGTACTTAGTACTTATCATTGGAAGGTCTTTGGAGGTTGTATGGACCTAGGGAGTTGGCCTATACTTTTTGAAGAGTTATGGAGGCATTTGTTTTTATTTTCAATATATAGAGTAGGATTTTCTTACAAAGTTTTACTGAATTAGGCACTTTCATATTATATTTCCAACCTTTTAGGCATAAATCTTGAAAAATCACAGATTTGCTTAGGAGTTTTTTTTTAAATTTAATTTGTGCCTAATCTGCTATGAACCTACGGTACAAGCAGCAGTCCGATCGGTCCGCCATCACGGACAATAACCGCCACCATGGCGGGGCAATCACTGGTGCAATGTCAGTGCATTGAACTCCAGGGACCTTTGTACAATGTAAGTTAGAGCATGGCTAGCAGCGGCCATTTCAGACGCGCCAACTCCATTCTGCCGTGGCCGGCGGTTTCAAGGCTCTCCCCGCGTCCCCAGCAGCACCACCCCACTCCTTATAGTGCCGGCTCACAAATCCGCATTCAAGCACGGCATCTAGAATTCCGTTGCCGTCCCCCAAACCCCCCCACGGCAACGCCTTATCCGGGCATTCTCGCTCACATGTGTTGACAGGTGGTGCGGTAGGTGGCAGGGCTAGCTGCCACACTACTATATGGGCTCCGGGCCAAAAATTGGCTAGTATAATGCCGTTGGCGTGTCTGTTTACCGCGCCACTATTGGTCATGCTCTTACAGGTTCATGTAGGATCCATCTCAGCCTCCTTTGACACAATTTCTGAAACTGATATTGGCAAGTGATATATGAGGCCCGGAGTTGAATTGTTGCCTCAGCGGGCCTGCCTACGTGGCCCCACCCCGCCCTCCGCCTCGCCCCCCTTGTGGCTGCGCCACGGCCTGCGGTCGCCACCAGGCACCCCCACTCCCGCTCAACCCGCCGCCCCCTCCGGGTCCTTGCTCGCAAAAATACTGCCACACATTGGTATTGCACGCATCCATCGTGCATGTCGCGGCCCTTTGCCTTGAGGGCAGGGGGTCGGGACACAAGAGGGGCTGCCCCTGTGGTGGGGGCAGTGGCAGCGATAGGTATGGGGTGCTGAAGCACCCTTGAGTGCCCAAAGCACTCAAGGAGGCGGAGGCGCTCACTAGGTGGAGCCCCGCACACCGGGTTGCGGTGGGGGTGGCTCCACAAGGGGTGGTGGTAGCTTAGCGAGACTTAGTGGGGGTGGCATAGGACTCACCCTGGGGCGGAGACCTCGTGGTGGGAGTCGTGGGGAGTCTTGGGGCTCATCACGATCCATAGGGGCCGTGGTGAGTGGGCCAAGACTCACCGCGACTCATCACCGGGAGTCGAGGGTGTTCGTGGTGGTTCGCCATAAATGGCATGGTTATTTGTTAAACCCCCGCGGACAGCTACAGAAGTATATATAGGGAGTAGTAACCCCGAGAACGGTGCAAGCCCGTTGGTGACCAAAAGCTAGTGAGTAAGCGAGCGAGCCGGAAAGCGACCAAAGAGTGGGGAGCTGTTCTGGACTGCCAACTACCAAAGGGAATTCCGCTGGTTCTAAATCGTTGGAGGGTTCTTTGGGAGATCAGGGGGGGGACCGTTATGTCCCGGTGAGCAGTCGAAGCTCCAAGTTGGCCCGACGGCCAGGTTGGGAGTTAGGCGCGCGCATCAAGCGAGAAACTATGACTTCAGGTGCGAGCTTACCGAAGTGAGGTGCGCGACACTTGGTATCAGAGCTTAGAGTTCAGTACGCGATCGTCCTTGGGATTGGCCTCATCATGGGGTCGGGCAAGCCAAAGCGAAAGCGGAACGGCCCAAAAGATGATGATCATGGTGAGCCCGATGGGGGCGACGGGTCACCGAGGCGGCCGTTTGAAGAAGCGATGCATGTTTCCGAAAACGAGGCCGCTCAAGAGCGGGAGGAATCTGAGGAGTCGGAGCCTGAGGAATCCTTGAGAGCTCCGACCGACCAACAGATGTCTCCCATGCCGGCAGCCTTTTGGGAAGGGTTGTTGGCGCAATTTGGCGGGACGTTGAAAGACGTGTTGAAGGCGGCTAATACCACTTCCACTAAGGCAAAGTTTAAGGTGAAGCCGAAGGAACCCGGCACCTTCGAGGGCGTCCGAAATCAGAAGGCACTCAACACCTGGATCTTGGAGCTGGAGCAGTACTTCCGGGCGGCCAAGTTGAGTGACGAGGATCGGGTGGAAATGGCTCCCACCTATTTGAGGGGCTATGCTCAACAATGGTGGCAGAAACGCCTTCACGACCGAGGTCCAAGCCCGGAAACCATGAACTGGAGTGGGTTCAAGGAATTGATGAAGAGGTAGTTTGTGCCCCTCAACGCGTCCTGGCTCGCCCGGGACAAGATGAGGAATTTGAAGCAAACAGATGACATTCGGGGATATGTCCAGGCTTTCAATGTGTTGTTGCTCGAAGTCGCGGACATGGCAGAACCAGAAATGGTCTTCAACTTTGTGGCGGGACTAGCCCAATGGGCCAGGCGGAAGTTGGAGGAGAAGCCACCTAAGACTTTGAACAAGGCAATTGAGAGGGCTGAATGTTTCTCGGATGTCCCTAAGGGTGAAAGACAAGGCCGTACGGAGCTGAACCACAAGAAGACCCGGCAGGAAGGTGACTCCTTCCGACCGGAAAAGAAGTGGGATAGGCCACGCGGCGACAATGGCACGTGGAAATCGAAGGGAGGGCCTTCACAAGTCAAGGCGGCACCCGGTGCTTCGAAAGAAAAAAGGAGGCAGAGGAGTATGTCAAGACATGCACCACATGCCAACAAAACCGGAGCGAGTACAAAAAGCAAGCGGGGCTGTTACAACCCTTGCCGATTCCAGAGGGGACTTTGGAAAACGTCTCAATGGATTTCATGACTGCTATGCCGCTGTCAAAAAGATTCGATGCAATCATGGTGGTGGTGGATAGGTTCAGTAAAATGGGCCATTTCATCCCCACCAAGGAGACAGCAACGGCACAGGAAACAGAGCGACTTTACTTCGCCCACGTCTTAAAGCATCATGGAGTCCCGAAGGATATTGTCTCGGACCGCGATCCAAAGTTTACGAGTAAATTTTGGAGGGCACTTTGGAAGAAGATGGGGATGAGGCTGAAGATGAGCACCGCCTTCCGACCTACGACCAACGGCCAAACGGAAGAATGAATTCCGTAGTGAAGCAGATCTTGCAGAATTACGTTCGGCAGACCAAACAGACTGGGTGGAACACTTAGACGCGGCAGAGTTCTGTTATAATAACACAGAACACTCCGCAACGGGAGTTTCCCCTTTCGTATTGGTCTATGGAAAAGCACCTCTGGTGCCGACAAGTTGGGCCGCCCAGGACGTTGAGGAACCAGCAGTAGCGGCGGTACTGGAAGAACGCGAGCGTTTGTTGAAGCTCGCAAAGTACAACATTGCCAAAGCTAGGAAACGGTATGAAAGGCAGACGAATCGGAAGCGGAGGGAAGTGAAGTTTGAGGCAGGCACGGAGGTCTGGTTGAACATCAAGAATTTTCAACTATCTCCGGAAGTGAGTCCAAAGTTCGTACCTCCATATGCGGGACCCTTTCGCATCCGGAAGGTTATAAATGAGGATGTGTATGAATTGGAGCTGCCGGCAAACAGCAAGGTGCATCCAGTATTCCACGTCTCCCTTTTGAAGCCTTACTTCAAAGATGAAGCGCGTCCGAATCGGCATCAAGTGTTGCGTCCGCCACCTGTGCTGTTGGATCATGAAAATGAACCTGAGTATGAGGTGGAGGCAGTACTTAAGTCGAGGAGGTTCAAGAACCGAGAAACGGAGTATCTCCTCAAATGGAAGGGCTATCATCATGTGGAAGCATCTTGGGTGCGTGCCTCAGAAATGGGAAACGCATCCGAGGCGGTTGCAGTTTTCGAAGGGCGACCTCAAAAACGGAAAAAGCGTTGATGGGGACATCAACCTTGGAGCGTGGGGGAGGAAATGCATGCTTAGCCCGGCTTAGCTAGCTTAGGAATCCGATTGCAAAAACTTGTATTGTACAAAAATTTGTTATAAAGGAAATGGGTTCCAAATGTTGTGCGTCCTATTTTGTTTGGAATGGTGATGCATGGTGTGGTTGGCTAGTGTGTAGAATGCATGCTAGCTTACAAAAGTGGGAGAGGTAAATTGGGTTATTCGTGTGTTTGCGCAGTGCCGAAATCGGGTGACTTCCATCCAAAGGGGCAAGAAAACTTACGCCTTCTTTAGGAGTTCACGTGCTAGTGCGCACCTGGCGCGTACGCATACTATAATTGTGCTACCGAGGGGGTTGCTTTGTAGTGCGGGCTAACGCGGAAGCTACGTGCTTCCGTTCACGTACTATAATCGTGTAGCCTCGGGAAGAAGTCGTAGTGCGGCTTCGGCGTGTTCCTGTACCTCAGGCTAGCATTCCAAGGCGGACCCAATTGTAGTGATTGGGGCGCGCAGTTGGTTCAAGGTTATCTTCCTAGTCAAAGAGGGTTCGAGGTGAACCCTTGCTCAAGGTGATGCCAAAAGCGGCATCATGAGCGGTCGCAAGCAATGTTGTTGTAGTAAGGCGATTCGATCCTCGGGGAGGATCGTTCCTTGGCCTTGAAGTAGGCCAAGAAGAGTGCAATGGGAGGAGCTTGAGAGGCTCCACCCCTGGGCGGGACTTGGAGGAAGTCGGCCGAACTAGCTAGTGGAGAGTAGAGTCAAGTGTGGGGTTTGGTTCTTTGCCATGGGACGCCATGGTACGGAAACAAACTCCTTGATGTGGGACGCCACAACTTGGATGTTTGTTTCCACAAAATGTACAAGCCGATGAGGACATCGACTCCCTATTGGTAGGGGTGTGTGTCGCAGCCCTTTGCCTTGAGGGTAGGGGGTCGGGACACAAGAGGGGTTGCCCCTGTGGTGGGGGCAGTGGCAGCGATAGGTATGGGGGGCTGAAGCACCCTTGAGTGCCCAAAGCACTCAAGGAGGCGGAGGCGCTCACTAGGTGAAGCCCTGCACACCGGGTTGCGGTGGGGTGGCTCCATAAGGGGTGGTGGTAGCTTAGCGGGACTTAGTGGGGGTGGCATACGACTCATCCTGGGGTGGAGACCTCGTGGTGGGAGTCGTGGGGAGTCTTTAAACTCATCACGGTCCATAGGGGCCGTGGTGAGTGGGCCAAGACTCACCGCGACTCATCACCGGGAGTCGAGGGTGTTCGTGGTGGTTCGCCATAAAATGACATGGTTGTTTGTGAAACCCCCGCGGACAGCTACAGAAGTATATATAGGGAGTAGTAACCCCGAGAACGGTGCAAGCCCGTTGGTGACCAAAAGCTAGTGAGTAAGCGAGCGAGCCGGAAAGCGACCAAAGAGTGGGGAGCTGTTCCGGACTGCCAACTATCAAAGGGAATTCCGCTGGTTCTAAATCGTTGGAGGGTTCTTTGGGAGATCAGGGGGGGGGACCGTTATGTCCCGGTGAGCAGCCGAAGCTCCAAGTTGGCCCGGCGGCCAGGTTGGGAGTTAGGCGCTCGCATCAAGCGAGTAACTATGACTTGAGGGGGGAGCTTACCAAAGTGAGGTGCACGACAGTGCATGCCCCATGAATGCAAGAAATATATCCATCGCATCATGACTTTGCCATCATACAGTCTTGTATGTGTTCACATGCCTCCTCATTATACACACATATTGCCTCATTATCTGTCTTACCAGTGCGTACACACAGGCGGAAGGGGACGCTTCACATGCGAGACGTTTTGCTGCACTATTCATGTCGCTTGAACGGTTCAGTCCTCTTCATATCGACCTCGCCCAAAGTTTGTAAACTGCAGAGGACAATCTCGAGAAACAACTCAGATGTTCCCTCCATCAAAGTGTTTTCACAGGTTGGTGTCACCACCGTAACTCTTTGCTCTCTTGTTGTCCCCCTTGTGTTTTCTTTTTGTTGCACACCATGGAGTAGCCTTATCAGTGTGCGCATTCAAAGTTCTCATTTTATCATTTCCTGCTGTCCTTGTTGTTATTGCCTTCTCTTCAGATTCTTTTAGCAGCGTGGTAGAAGTTCTTCCTCATTTTTTCTTTAGGGTTGACTATACATACTGTCTTTTTTCTTGCAACACTATTGCTTTCGCCGGCCTCTTTTATCACCTGCCCTCGGGGTTGAGGCAGCATTTCGGAGAAATCCTAAAGAAACATTTGAACAGTGGATCAAGAAGTCAACGAAGGTCGTGTGGATAGTATGCTTGGCCTTTGGAGGCCATGGAGACAGTCAGGAAACATTATTGAGTTGAGGGAGGAGAAGCGACGGGTGAACGTTGCCTTGCCTTACGCATAATGCGGATCAGCTCCGTCCCACACCTCCATCCATATTTTGGGTTTATGAAATCGGCAAAGTTTAGAATTTGGCGAAAAATAAACTAATGGAAAGGAGGTCCCCAACATTGCATTGTTGGAGATGCCGCGCTTCTTGTTTCTAGGCTCTTGCGGCAGAATTGTTAAAGCTAATCGACGATTTTCTCACATGTGACCTTCTTCAATTTAGTCCATTGTTATTCGAGCTTCCATTTCAAACTCACAAACTTGTACTGTTCAACTGATGAGGCTAGTCTCCTTCTCTTTTCGTATGTTCAGTTTATAGATGGAAGTCATTTGATTCCAGACATGTATTATGATGAATTTGGATAAGTTTATACTTCTTGTAGAGAAGTAGTTTCTCTTCTGAATTTTGCGTAGCAATTAGTACCACAATGTCAGTTAGGGCAGCACCTATCCAAATATCTAGCATTGGTTGGCTCCACAAAAGCTGTCTATCTTGGTAGAACACCCTCAATATTGTGGGGCTGCTCAAACCTGTTTTTATGTACTCATTTTGCAGTGTATAACTCAATGAGTCTTTGGGTGATTTTGATTAGGGAGTTATGAAGTAAAACTGAGCGCTGGAAATTCCAGAGCATAGGCGTTGGATTGGGATGAGCTGGGAATCTGGAGTGTAGAGTTCATTCCTGTCATACTCACAGCCATACATAGAGTTTAGGCAATGCAGAATTTTTAAGAGACATTTAAGGGCACCAGCTGATGATGGCGGATGATAGCGGCAGTATGGATAAGCATGTAGTAAGCTAGATTGGAAGCAACTTGAGATACCTGAGATTTACTTTCATTCTGAGAATGTGAAGTTGAGCATTTGGAATGAAGAAAGAGAACGCCCGCTAGTTGGCAAATAAGTTGCTCTTCCATGTGTCTTTGATCTAGACAGATGTTCTTATTGTCGTGTATAAGTACATTGTATGACAGTCTGTCGTGAGGAGTAGTCATGTGAACTATTATAGATTCATTCAGCGCGGTCCATTGTCATGAACCAATAACTAGAGGTTTGGGCAACAACCTAATGTGTGTATTATGGTAGAAAATCATGCCTACGGACACACCCATGTGGGATTCTTGACATGAGTTAGGAAGCATAACACAAAGTCATGATTCCTAAGATTCGAGTTGTCATGCTTCAGTAAGTGGATTGGACTGCCCTTGTCGGTATATATTGCAGGTGTGGGATGGTGGATGCTCGTCAAGTCTTTGACAAAATGTCAAAGAATGATGTGATCTCATGCACTGCAATGATTCAACAACATCATAGTCTATTGGCAATTGACCTGTTTTAGAGCATGGTCTTCAAGAACTGTTACAGTGGAGATAGTTATAAATGTAGTTTGTGTTTGACGTTTGTCCTACTGTCTAATTGGAGCCATGGTTTATGAACAACAGGACAGTGGATTGCAATAGCCATGAAATTGAGAAAATACGGGATGAGGAATAGTGAACTGTGTTCAGGGCTTCAGCTCTTGGCATTGGAAGAGATCTTGAGTGTCTCATGTACTTCTTGCTAAGTGATCTGAATAGGCTTCCGGGCAGTTTCCAGCATGATGGTTCATCCTATACATAGCAGTAAATTAGATACTTGACCTCCTCTTTTGATTATGTCTGTATGCTGCAGGATTGAAGTCATTGCAAGACGCACAACCCTTAGGTTTTTGAAGTTGGGCTTTTGTTTAAACCCATCACTGATGAGGGACTTGCATACACTGGGAGCAGTTGCTGCAACCTACGAGAGCAATATGATGTATACAGGTTGGTGGCCACACTTCCAAGCATTGCCAAAACCTTTTGCTACATGGAGGAGACAAATCTTTTTGTAAATTCCCCTCAGTTTTAAAGTTGTTCTTGAACAGGTGGTTCGGTATTGAGAATGACAATATATGGGCAGTGCACAGTATACTAACTCATAAACTTGCAAGAAGGGGGCCGATGATAGAGTTCTGACAAAGTGGTTGGGTGAACTGGCAAGTCTCAAAACGTCGGCAATGCCGGGGTGGCAGCAATTGCCAGTGGTTGCCCCTGTTTGAGAGTGATGAACATTTCCTGTTGTAGGCATGTTACAGATGTCAGCATGCACTCAATCACCCTGAGTGAGAAAAATTAGCTCAGGATTGAGAAGGTAGCTTACCAAGATTTGTTTTATTCAGTGAGGCTTATAATGTGATTGCTTTTATAGATTAACTTGATTGTTTTGTCTCTATACTAGTTTTGATTACAAGGGACGCTAAGCCGTGAGTGGTGAGCAGTGAGCGGGAAATCGTGAGCCCACAATAACAATAATATAATTTTCTAAGCCTGGATGGATCTTCAAAAAATTAAGAAACGGGATGTATTTCCTCGGATGACTATACAGCAACCATATATCCGCTTGTGTGGGCCCGCATGGGAGAAGCTACTTATTTTAAGCGAATATATCTACTGCCTTAAGCTAATCAAAATATGATAAGTCGGCGCATGGGGTGGAGTGGAACAAACCCTAAATCCCAAATTAACCCTGAACCCTAAACCCTAACCTTAATCCATCTAGCAGAATTGATGAATGATTTTCGTTTTTTCTTTTAAAATTATTATTATTAAAAATAAATAATAAATAATAACCCAAAAAACCAAAAAATTGATGATCATCTATGATCGTCACTCCTGCCAAAACAGAACAGAAGTGATGATCGTTGACGATCATCATTTTTTGGGTCTATTCAATCAGTCTATTCCATGTATTAGAAAATTTCACGTGTCCAAGGGCGATTTTCATGTATCCAAACCTCAATGCCACTCCGCCTAACTTTTGGGTGAGCGTACTAGGATTGCCTTGTCCGTGCACAAGGCTAAGTCCTGGCGGGAGAGAGTAAAACAGGTTCTCAAGGGACTGCATCTTTCCCAGCAAGCCTTCACCATGCTGCATAGATCTTTCTTAGAGGCTCTGCTGTCCAAAGCCATGTCTGATGGCAGAAAATAGTCTGATGATAATGAAGTTTACGGGGCCGCACTACACTAAAATTCAAACTCAGGGCAGGTTATACCCTGCCTTTGAACAACAAACAGAAGCAGACAGGAAAGGGTTAATGCAATTGCCATTTTCTGGGCAACCTGACGACAGTATTCATTTCCTGATTCATTATCAGTGGTGATCGGGTGCGTACATCTGTGGGAACTACCTACGTGCATACACACATGACGTGCATTCACTTGTGTCAAGTCAAATGGCTTCTGTCGCGCAGCTTTTACTCACCCATCCCTTCGCTATCCGAGGCGGAAACTCCAAGATAGAAGAGTTGGAAATCTCTAAGTACTCAGCCCGCTCAGAACAATCAGTCATGACCTACAGCTAGTGTAACATGGGGGTGTTTCCTATTTGTTTTCCCTTCCGCATTCATGTTAGCTAGTTACCTTACTGTTGGTAATTAAGTATCAGTTTGCTTCATCAATCTATCGGATTCCATCAACTCATCCATTCATTCCACAGCTTCACTCAGATCTCTTTACACAATGTGAGTATGAAGTGTGTATCAGATTAATATCTATCAAGTATCAGGCTGAAGCCATGGAGTCTCTAATCTGCTCTTCATTACAATTCTACTGCCTGCATTCATTAAGCATCAACAGATCGTCCTCCTCCTACTCCGTGCTCTCCCTCTTTCTGCTCAGAGATACACTCTCCCTCATTTCCCCCAGTGATGTCCGAAGTATTCCCCCAAGAAGTGATCCCCAAGATGTGATCCTCTTCCAGTCCTCACTCCTCGTTTTATCTTCCTACCCGTTGTTCTAACCGTTTCCCTCACTAACCGTCACCCGTGAACTAACATGTTCCATTCGCAGATGTTGTTCCCCACAGTCGTTCCCTGTCCTGCTATCCGTTCCCTATGGTCGTGACAGCTGTGTCAAGCTTTGACTGGCTGTGTCGGCTGTGACGAGCTGTGTTGGCTGTGACGGGCTGTGTTGGCTGTGACGAGCTGTGTCGGACTGTGACGGGCTGTGTTGGCTGTGACGAGCTGTGCCGGACTGTGACGGGCTGTGTTGGTTGTGACGAGCTGTGTTGGCTGTGACGGGCTGTGTTGGCTGTGATGAGCTGTGTAACCCCCCCTAAAGTGCGCTGCTGTCACCCCTAAGGCTCCTATTGGTCTCAGTCTGTGCAAAAATTAAGGGTCCCCCATAGATCCCGTAAAAGTGTCTAAGTCCCAGACAGTCCTCCAACATTACCCCTTCCCCTCTCAAAAAGCCGTGTCCTCACGGTTTACTGATTGGGATTAGCAAACCTTTGTGAGCGAGCACCTTGATACGTTGAGAGTTTCGTGGCGGACTCTGTGTACGAGCCCGAGGTCTGTCACTGGTTGACGGAGATGATTGAACACTACCTGGATATGTAAGGCCCTCTGGAGGCTGATATCGAGGTAATCTTTCAGGTATAGGAGACCCCCGTCGTTTCTTCTCTGCCATCTGAATTGCATAGTCTTCTCCCATGTCAAAAGAGTCCGCTGAAGAAACAGTTGTATCAGAATCCTCATCGCCTCTCAGGTGTTTTAACTGCCGAACTTTTTGTGGAATCCTCTGGGGCATACAATGTTGTCCTACCATGTCTGGAAGTTTAAACTTTAAAACTTGCTGTAAACGCTGAATGGTAAAATTGGTGAAGACCCTGAGCTCTTTGTCTGTCCAGGTGAGTGGGGTACCAATGACCTGTGCATTGTGCAAGTATTTCCATGCCTCATGTCCTTTAAAGAAAATATCGTTAGGGCCGAATTTCTGTGTTGACAAATTGTTCCAGGCCGCATCAAACCATGAACGAATTTGAGAATCCTTTTGCATCATAACTTTTGTCTCATATAGGTACATATGAGGTAGCACTGAAGGTAAGACCCAATGATCCCCACTGGAATAACTCAGAAAGCGCGATTGCATCTTGTGCTGCTCAATGTGATAACGTACCAGAAAACAAGCAGCGTAGTATAACCCACATCCCATGACAATACTTGCTATCTCCTTGGTCTTGGTATAAATGAATCCATGTACAACTTGGAAGGCAATTAATTCCTTCAACATGGTACCTGCCTCATGCCAGTACTGTGCAAAGTGATGATCCTCAATTGGTCGATTGTTCGGAAGAACTTTAGTCCTAGTTGCCACTGGCAGCCAAATGCGCATGATTTGATAGTAATGTGCCAATGACTGCGGGGGACTAAATTCTTTCCAAGCCAAATCTAACATAATAGGAATTTGGTTGAAGGGCATAATCATAGCCCTATTGTACTCCCTTGCAGCTGGAGTTTTAGGTGGGTTAAAAGCAGCATTCCCCCATACCTCAGGCTGTGGTGGCTGTGGTGTGGCTGTAGTAACAACAGGGTCAGCTACTGGCACTGTGACTTGTTGTGGTGTTGGTAGCACTGGTTCTTGTACCATTGGCATCTCCTACACCTCCTGTGAATAAGACTGAAAAGCCAAAGTTCTGGCTTGTAAATAAGAAGCCATTAGCTGTTCCTCAGGTATACAGACTCTCTTGTCGATATTTGAAGTGAGGTCCTCCACTTGAGTCTGCAGGCCGTCTACATCCTCCTGTAACTCCGCTATCCTACTATAGACATTGTCTATAGTAGTTGTGGCAATGTTCTGCACTTGCAGCCTGAGCTCATTCATCTCGCTTTGGGTGAGCTTTCGTGGTGCTTTGCCCTCCACTGGCCCTTGTGCTAACCAGACCTGCATAAGGTGGTTATCCACCAAGTTGCTTGTGGTTCCTCTGAGAGTGTGCTCATCTCTGAGTTTGTACATATCTAACTGCTGTTGTAAAGCCTCCATGCGCTTCGCATGAGGTTTAACCAAATTCGCATAGGCAGCAAGCAGATTATTGGCTTCCTTCCAAGCCTTGTTAGTGACCGAGATTTCATTTCTATTGGCTATTACCGTTTGTTGCAACTCCAGAATGTACCTCTCTTGGTCAACTTCAACCTGCCTGTATTGCTTGAAAGTATCCTCATTGCGACAGATTGTATTCTTCATATCGACAATGAGTTTCATTTGCTCAACATTCTCTTCCTCTGCCTTCGTACATCTTTCCGCTTGACTGTTTATTTCTTTTGTAGATTGGTCAAGCATAGTTGTGAGTGTAGCACATTGTATGGCCATCCTGTCATGCATTGTCTGCAACTCCATATGTAGTGCATTCACTTCTTGCAACTTGCTTTCATGCTTCACCTGCATTTGGTATAGCTGTTGTTTATGTGCTTCGTGCAAGTGGTCTTGTGCGAGGCCTGCCTCAATCAATTGTTCCTTGGCCAATTGCAAAGCCGCTTCTGTACTCTCCAAGTCTTGCTGCATCTTGAGAGTGACCTCTTCATCGACCTTGTTTGCACACTCTGTGGCAAGTCGAGCCTCAAACTCTTTCCCGAGTTCCTCCCTCAAAGCTGCCAATTGAGTAGTGGGAACATGGGATTTGACATAAGTACCCAACAAATTCAGTGTCCTGCTTATGGAACTCATAAGCATAGCCTGTTGAGGGTCATCTTGGTGAGCTTGCTGCTGTTCTCCCTGATCCTCAATAGTGTGATGCCTTACGAACCATTCAGGCCATTGCCCCACCAGATTTTCTTCCTGAACCACTTCATCCGTAACCGGTGCCGCAGTGTCTTGACATTCTACCTGTGGTACCTCCGTCACAGGTGTGTATATTATATGCACCGCAGGGTTTCCCTTGGACAACCGTTGCACCTCCGGAATCACTGTGTCATTGACCACACCAGAATATTCATAGAGAAGGTCTCCCTTCTCAATTTCTGCCACCACCTGTTCTGTAGTGGGAATATCTAACCCTTTTTTTTCTAAATCAATTATTTCTGGTTGAACTGCATGGACAACTTGTGGTAACCTTGTGACAAGCCGATCCTCTGGCTGTGATGGCTGTGATACTGAAGTAACTTCCTCTTCCCTCTCTGAAGGTCCTGCTTCCAGTAATAGCAGTTCTCTGTGCTGCTGTGCCCCTTCCTGCACAAAAACTTGGGAAACATTATCATGCGGATTCCGTGAAGCCAATGGATCCGCCACTACAGTCTTTCCCCGCCTCTGTCTTTTAGTTTGGGGTTGCCCTGCTAGTCCACCCTCACTGTGTGAAGAGCCTTGCTCTTCCATTGCAGTGGTTTCTAGCTCAAACACTCCCATCTCCTTTCTTTCTCGAGCATCAAGTATGCCAGAATCAAGAATTATTTGAGCAATGATTGGGCCAGACACTATGATAGGAGATTTTGCGGCAGTACCCTGTAATCTTTTCATCTCCTCTACCAGTGCGTTGTACATTATGTCCGCCCATTCCACCTCTTGTCCTCTCAGGGCTTTGAGTATTTCCTCTGTGAAGGATCTGCTCAAATACTGTTGGTTCTGTTTCATGGCAAACAGAACGTTCAATACCTGGCCTACCTCCTTTAGCCCTGGGTACACGGCCTTGGTACAAGCATAACCCTGAGTTTTAAAGAAACTCCCTTCTTGGAATAAGTCCCCTATTTGCAGTCTTGCCCTGTGCCCCTCCACATGCACTTGACCTGCTGGCAATTGAAACAATTGCTGTAGGTATAGGGGAGTAATTTCCAATTCAACTCCCTTCACCGTTGTTGCTCCTGTCTTAGGCTCAAAGTTCTGCAAGAATTGTAACATGTATTGTCTATGGTGCAATGTCCAATCTTTGTTTTGCAATCCTTGCAATCTCAGCTCCTTCAGTAACTGTACCGCCTGTGGAGTAGCAATCGTTTGTTTCTGTAGGATTGTGGTGCTCTTCACCTTGATTTCTTCCATTCCTCTCACTCTCTTCATTCTAGACCCACATAAATGTTTTGACTGTAACAATTGAAGAAATGCCTGCAGGGCACAAAGCATAAAAGTATGGTTGCCACAAAAAGCTATGGGTAACTTCTTGTAAGTCTGCGGGGCTTGCAAGCATCGATCAAGAGAAAAGATCCGCTCTGTTCTTTCGTCTCTATGCCACTGCGTAAGTAATATTGCAAGCGTATAGTCTGTTAGTTCCTCCATAGCTTCAAAGCTATAGCATTGATGGTTTGTCCCGTCGAGACGCCCATTACTTAGAACGACGCCGACTGTTGCGCTTAAATTCTTTCCAATTTCTTGATCCATTTTCTGGCTTTTGATTGGCTGTAACCGTTGTGACTGGATTTTAGATTTAATTTTCTTTAGTGGATTTTCCCTGCTGGACTGTTCTAGGATAACACATGTGACAAGAATTTCGCTTTTCTGTACTTGCCGTTTGTTCTGTTGCCCCTTTTTCGTATTCATTAATGGGCCCGCCATTCATCCGAATTGACGTGCTAATTAGGTATTTTGACGGCCATTCTTGTCCTCTTTCTTGATGACATCCGTTCTTGCACGTCCTTCTCAGCTGTGTGTTGCGCCCTGACTTCCACGTGTCCCTTTCTAAATTGGCTTCCGTCCTTTCTTCTGCCGGCCATTTCCCTGAAGTTATCCTGCGTCCACCTGTCACTGATTCTATGGATTGTGTAACCCTAATAGGCTGTGTTAAGCTGTGACAGGTTGTGTCATACTGTGGTACGCCGTGATAGGTTGTGATACACTGTGGTAAGCTGTGATAGGCTGTGACACGCTGGCTGGGCTGTGATAGGTTGTGTAGCTGGTGGGCTGTGATAATGGGCTGTGATACTGCCCGCCCTGGTCATATATGCTCGGCTAGCGACAAGTGCTCCATACTCCGTTGGTATCACTGGCGCAGCCCGTGACTGCTTTTGCGTTTCAACATGCAAATCATGCTGCAATGGTTTGTCATGGATACCACTGTACCCCTCAACTTATTGCATTGACTCTTCCCAGCATCTCTTTGTTAATGGTTTGTAACATGGCGGTGTTGTTATCATACATCTTTTGTATGACATAAGGTCCTTTCCATGGTGATTTAAGCTTAGAAGCTTTAATCTTTCCTTCTTCTGCAACCATAGAACCAAATCTCCCGTCTTAAAAGTCTTTAACTTGCCTTCATCAAACTGTTCCTTTCTCTTCATCTGAATTCTGGTCATATTATCAGCTGCATCAGCACGTACTTCTTCCACATGGTATAATTCATGTTTCCTGACCTTAATGAATCTTGCAATTCCATTCTCTTTCCCCATTCCGTTCTCATGGTAGGTAACAGGAATTCCACTGGAAGTAAGCTTCCATACCATAAACTAATTGGAATGGTGTATACTTAGTGGTGACTTTATATGAAGTCCTGTATGACCACAAAGCTGTCAGCAGCTTTGTATCCCAATCCGTTCTGTTTGCATTGACTATCTTAGCCAAGATAGTACATAGTATTTTGTTGGTAGCCTCTGCCTGCCCATTACCCTGTGGGTAATATGTTGTACTCTTCCTATGCACAATCATGAACTCTTTAGTCAATAATTCAATGGTCTCATTAATGAAGTGACTTCCCTGATCACTGATAAATTCCAAGGGACAGCCAAATCGTGTAAGTATGTTCTCATACAGGAACCTTGCTGTGGACTTGGCTGTGTTGTCCCTCAAAGCTTTAGCTTCCACCCACTTCGTAGTATAATCAGTGGCTGTAATTATGTACCTGTTCTGTGTATTCTTGGCTGGTGGGTTAATGGTCCAACAAAGTCTAGTCCCCATTTCTGAAATGGTTCCGTAGGCATTGTAGGATGCAAAGCCATCTTCCAGATCTCTGCAAAGGTCCTAGCCTCTGACATTCATCACAACTCTGACAATACTTGTGTACATCTTTGAACAAAGTAGGCCACCAGTAACCTGCAGTAGTATCTTCCTACTGGTAGTCTCTTCTCCAAAATGACCTCCAGCCACTCCTTTATGAACTTCCTCCAAAACTTTATTTACTTCATGGTGGTACAAGCATCGTTTTAGTACTCCATCAGGTCCTAGCTTATACATTCTGCTCCTACCATAGTATAAGGTAAAGCTTGATAGCGATTCTCTTCCTCTGCTCTTACCATAACTAGGTGGGCACTGACCATGAGTAAGGTAGTATCTGATTGGCCACTGCCAATCTAACCATTCATCTGCACTTCCTTGCACCTCCATTACAAATAACTCGCATCAGGTAACTGATCGTCTACTCCTGTGGCGGCTCTCCTGTTGTTAGTCGTGACAAATGATCTGCCACAAGATGCAAACGGCCAGGCTTGTAAACAACTTCGAACTCAAACTCATGCAAGATTATTAACCACCTCGCTATCCTTCCACTTATCAAAGGTTTGTTCACCAGATATATCAGAGCCTGGTGATCCACATAAAACATAAACTTTCTTCCCAATAGGTAATGCCTGAATTTCTTGACTGCATAAATCATTGCCAGTGCTTCTCTTTCAGTTGTGCTATAGTTCTTTCAGCACTGTTCATCAACCTGCTAGCATAGTACACAGGTGAATCTATATTTCCTGTAACATTCTGGGCTAACACCGCTCCCAACGCTTCTCCTGAGCATCACAGTGAACATGAAATACTACATGCCAGTGAGGGTTAATCAGCACAGGTGTAGTTGTTACTGACAATGTAAGTTCCTCAAAAGCCTGTTGACATTCAGCTGTCCATGCAAACACTGCATCTTTCTTCAGAAGCTTGCTCAATGGTGCTGCTATTTGTGCATACCTTTTGACAAATCTTCTGTAATAACTGGTTTGCCCAAGGAATCTCCTTAGACTCTTAACATTCACTGGTGGTGGAGAGGCTTTAATGGCCTCTGTCTTCCTGGGATCCACAGAAGTCCCTCTTACACACAATGTGTCCCAGAAGCACCCCTGAGTTCACACAGAAAGTACACTTCTCTGGATTCAGGCCCAGACCTCTCATCCTGCATCTGGCCAGCCAATTTATGCAAGTGCTCATTCTTAGAGCTGTACACACTGAAATCATCCAAGAACACCTGCATGAAATCATCCAGATACTCATGAAAAGATTCACTTATCACTCTCTGAAAGGTTGCTGGTGCATTACAAAGTCCAAAGGGCATGACTTTGTATGCATAAGCACCCCAGTCTGTGATGAAAGCTGTCTTTCCTTGGTCTTCTTCTGCCACTTGCACTTGATTATAACCACTGAAGCCATCCATGAATGAGTACATCTCATGGCCTGCCACAGTGTCCAATACTGCTTCTGTGAATGGCAAAGGGAAAGGATCTTTCTTCGTACAAGCATTCAGCTTCTTGTAGTTCACACAAACTCTTAGTTTACCATTCTTCTTGGGAACTATCACAATGGGTGACAACCAAGTTGTATACTCTATTGGGTATATAAACTTAGCCTCAGCCAACTTCTTGATCTCTTCTCCAACCTTCTGTGCGTAGTTGGGATTCATTCTGTACCTTGCCTGCTTGATTGGTACTGACCCTGGTTCCAGTTCAATCTTATGCTGACAGATTTCAGGTGGTATCCCTTTTAGATCCTCATAGCTCCAAGCAAATACATCTCTGTATTTGATGAACAACTCTTAGCTTCTTCAAAGAATTCTGGCTCCAAATCAGCTCCTACCTTCACCATCCTCGGTTCCTCTTTAGTTCCCACATTCACTTCCCTCACCTGCTCATCAGCTGTGATTGTCCAACCAGTCACCACTTCATCCTGTAAACTCACAGTGGCTGGTTCCTCTAGGATTTCCATTTCTCCTTCTCTTTCTTCATAGAAATGTGATGGGTAACTGCTGGTTTCCTCTTCAATTGGTGTTGCTGACACTACACCACAGCAGATACCTCTTAAACAACTTAGGCCTTCCAGCCGCATCTCTGCAACCTGCTCCCACTCTGGGTGTGCAGCAACAGGGTAGCTTCCTGCTCCTCATCCAGTCCTCCTCTCCAGTCATACTCTCTGACCCCTCGAGGTCTTCTCGTAGCAGGTAATCTACTAGATTTCTTTGTGGTAATTTGTATCTCGTGTATCCCATTATGCACGGTTAGTAACTGAGAATTCCAGTCATGGAATACCCTGGCCTGTTTCAGCCACGGACGTCCCAATAATAAGGAGTAAGCCTCCATGACTTCATCCATCTTCAACACAGTTACTGTGATCATAAAGATCATCTTCTGTATCTGTATCTTAACTCCTCTTATTAATCCCAATGGCTGTACACTTCTTTGATCTGCCATTGTTACTGTAAATGGGGCTGGTTTCATGTTACTTAGACCAAGCTTCTTCCTTAATTGGTCTGTCATGATATTTACTCCAGAACCTCCATCTATCAGTACATCAGTTAGTTCTGTGCTTCCAATTCTCAATTGGATTACTGGCATAGAATCATCAAAGTCCATGACTGTTTCTCGCCCTTCCGGCTTCACATTATAACTGGTCACCTTGCTGTTCAGGTCTGTGTTTCCTGTCTCCTGGGCAATTCGATTGATTGCTTGATACAGCCTGTGCCTACAATAAGGTGCCACAGCCAATAGCTGTCCAATGGTAATCTCTGCTTTGGTCTGGCATATTACTTCAGCCAAAGTCTCTTCATTACTTTGCATGTCTGCATCTTCTTTCTTCCTTTCATCCTCACTCACTTCTTCTTCTCCATCAGAATCAGAGGAATCTGCCACAGGAATATCAGTACTCTTCTGCATTTCCCTTATGGTATCTGCCACTTCCTTGTGCAGTTCCTTCTCATCTCTCCAAGCCTCATCATCTTCAGGCATATCACTGCCCTTCATTATCATCATCTTCCTCAACTACTGGAGGTATTTTTGGCTTTGCTTCTTGTTACTATCATTGTACTTACTTCTGGTACAACACATGGCCTAACCATGTGAGCTGCCACCACTGGGCCCTCATTCACAGGAGCTCTCATCTCATTCTGGTGTCTAATCCAGAATGAACAGGCTGCCTTGCGATGTCCTGGCTGATTACAATAGTAACATAGTTCTTCACCATTGGGTCCTCGCCCTTGGTCTGCTCTTGGATTATTTCTGTAATCCTGATTCCCGGGCTGGTAATTCCCCCTTGGATTACCCTGATAGTTGCCTCTGGAATTTCCTTGGTAATTCCCTCTTGAATTACCTCTCCCTTCCATGCCATTGTTATAACCACCAGACCTACCATAGTGGTCCTGATCATTGTTTCTTCTTGGCTGGGGCTGCACCTGATGCACCCTTACTTGCCTAGGTTCTCTTGCAGCTGTCCTTCTGTTGTAGTAACAATTCTCAGTAGAATGGTTATCCATTTTACAGATAGTACAGTGTTTCTCCTTCATGTGGCATTCTGTGGTGGTATGGCCTTTCATTCTGGCACTTTGCACACCATACACCCTTCCTCCAATGTGTTGCAGCCTCTGTGGCATACTTCTTCAAGATTTCTTCCAATCTTTTCTCATAGTTATCCCTCTTCAACTTCTCCTTTCTCTTACTCTTCCTTTTTAGTTCTTGCTCTTCTTCTTCATCTGACTCATCCTCAGAGTCCTCATCATCCTTTTTCTCTCCTGAGCATTCCCAATTGCTCAATTCTGTTTGCAGTTTCAAATGCCTCCTCCACTGTATTATTGGGGTAACATATCCACTTTCTTTTGCAACTCTGGTCTTAGTCCACTCACAAACCAAGTCTTCTGTAAACCTGGTGCTGGTACTGCAGCCAGCTTTTTCATCATCAATTCCATCTTTTCCATATACTCCTCAACAGTTTCATGCTTTTTTGCTTTAACTGTTGTAAACTTCCATACACTTCATCCTCAGTTTTACTTGTCCTGAACCTATTTCGGAATGCTGTATTCAAGCCATTCCAGGTTAGGAAATGATTATCAGGGAATCTTGCATACCATTCACTTGCTTTCTTGATAAGTGAACAAGGAAACAATCTCATCTTGGCATCATCGCCATTCTCATTGTTCACTATACACATGTGCTCAAATTGGCTAATGTGTACATCGGGATCCCCTTTTCCTGAATATATTGGAAAAGGTGGTTTTGCCCGTGTTGGTTGTAACGCCATCTGTGGCCCTACCTTCTGCCCACTGACAGGTGCTGGCACCCTTGCTGGTGCTGGTCCTTCTGGACCTGTTGTTTTTTGTGGTGGATCTTCCACCAAGTGGTGGCCCTTGAGCACTCCCTGCTACTGGCCCCACGATATTCACAGTATTCCCAGCTTCAGTTGCACTACTTCCCACACTCCCTGTCCCCCCAGAGCCAGATCCAGGCAGCCCCGCCTGATCCCCCTGAGCCGACACCTTCGTTGGCCTGTGATCCAAGTGCTCCACTTGATCCAGGTCCAACGGGTTGGGATGTCCTGGTTGTAGTCTCAACCTCAGCTGTTGGGTCTACTTCTTCATACTCTTCCTCTTCCAATTTCTTCTCTCTATTTTCATCCTCCAAGTTCTGCCCTTGGGTTTCTTCTTCACTCATGTAACTCAACTGCAATGGTGTTGGAGAGTCTGAACTCTCCGTTGGCTCTGCCACATCCTCTCCTCCTTCTTCACCTTCCGCTTCAGAAACTGGAGTTCCTGCTTTTGGTGTTCCATGCCAACTCTTATCAAAGATTTCTGTCAAATCTTTTATCCAGGGATGTACCTCAGATCTTTCACCTCGTGATTGATCTTCTTCCCGTACCATCTTAATGGTGTGAGAGGTCCAGATGATTCCCCTATGTCTATTCCTCTCTCCCAAAGATATGGATAATTAGCTTTCAGATAGCTTTCTCTTTTTGCTGAATATCTCTGGAGTCTAGCTTCTCTTTCATCACTCATGTCCCATGTCTTTCATTTCTTTTAATGTGGCAATAACCAAAACTCTCTTCTGTAATATCTCTCGTATATGCCTGGGTTTCTTTCAAGCTTCAATGCACCCTTGGCTATACTTGAAGTCTCCGTTACCATATAACCATATGGCAAACAAGTCTGGAAAGCTGTTCTTGGTGTGAGTTTGATCCACAAAATATCCTTTGGAATCCAATTCTTTACCAGTACAAGCTCTTCATGCATATGAGTATAAACATTCACCTTTCTTTCCTCCCAGCCTTCAAACTCTACTCGCTTAATGGATAGCAATGCTATCACATAAACCAATGTTGGTAACCAACGTGCTCTTCCTCTACAGGCCACCTGATAAATCTTTATCACTCCTTTCTCCAGACCCCACTCAGGGTCAGCATCATGCACTCTCTTAAGAATGTTTTCTTTACAACCGTCTGGCAATTCCAAAACCTCTGAAAGAATGTTTGGACAATCTTTCCTTCTCAGTTTCACAAGGAATTTGATTCACATCAAATTCTTTAATTCTCCAACCACCATGATCCCACCAGATGCCTGTCACATCTGGTTGTTCATGACCCAGTTCCCCAGTATGGTCGCCAAATGTCGCGCGGCTTTTACTCACCCATCCCTTCGCTATCCGAGGCGGAAACTCCAAGATAGAAGAGTTGGAAATCTCTAAGTACTCAGCCCGCTCAGAACAATCAGTCATGACCTACAGCTAGTGTATCATGGGGGTGTTTCCTATTTGTTTCCTTCCGCATTCATGTTAGCTAGTTACCTTACTGTTGGTAATTAAGTATCAGTTTGCTTCATCAATCTATCGGATTCCATCAACTCATCCATTCATTCCACAGCTTCACTCAGATCTCTCTACACAATGTGAGTATGAAGTATGTATCAGATTAATATCTATCAAGTATCAGGCTGAAGCCATGGAGTCTCTAATCTGCTCTACATTACAATTACTGCTTGCATTCATTAAGCATCAACAGATCGTCCTCCTCCTACTCCGTGCTCTCCCTCTTTCTGCTCAGAGATCTCTCCCTCATTTCCCCCAGTGATGTCCGAAGTCCCCCAAGAAGTGATCCCCAAGATGTGATCCTTTCCAGTCCTCCTCCTCGCTTTATCTTCCTACCCGTTGTTTCTAACCGTTTCCCTCACTAACCGTCTCCGTGAACTAACATGTTCCATTCGCAGATGTTGTTCCCCACAGTCGTTCCCTGTCCTGCTATCCGTTCCCTATGGTCGTGACAGCTGTGTCAAGCTTTGACTGGCTGTGTCGGCTGTGTCGGCTGTGACAAGCTGTGTTGCTGGCTGTGACGAGCTGGACCGAGCTGTGTCACTGTGACGGGCTGTGTTGGCTGTGACGAGCTATGCCGGACTGTGACGGGCTGTGCTGGCTGTGACGAGCTGTGTTGGCTGTGACGAGCTGTGTAACCCCCCCTAAAGTGCGCTGTTGTCACCCCTAAGGCTCCTGTTGGTCTCAGTCTGTGGCAAAAATTAAGGGTCCCCCACAGATCCCGTAAAAGTGTCTAAGTCCCAGACAGTCCTCCAACAGCTTCCTCAAAACTTCATCCTAGCAATTCTGGATAATTTCATCCGCGGAATTAGGCGGCCTCCGGAAATAAGCCCTATAAGTTCCTAATTGCAAGATGACGTGGCGTGAGCCTGTGTTGGGCTTCTGCGCTCACAGGCTCACGGCTCCAGGCTTACGGAATAGCATCCCTGTTTTTATTACTAACAAAGTATGCCCATCCTCTATTTTATTGTGTACACAGTGCATGACTTTAGTTGTGGGAAGAGGCTTTTTATACCATTGTACATTATGACATCATCAGTTTTGGCATTGTTATCAAATTGTTATCATCCCATACAACACCAATGTGCTCCCACCATGCCTACATTGTTGCCGAGTACATGGAAGTATCAATACTGTCACAAAACCTCGCAATATTCGGGAATGTGGGGGGGAAGGTGCATCGGGCACTTCAGGTTTATGCACAAGGCTGAAGATGGTCTCTTGAAGGCCGAACACCTTCTTCTATCCATACATTCGCCAGACATTTTGTTCTTGTTGGAAATTCAGCACCCATTGTCCAAAATGACATCCATGTAAAGAGCTGCACTGAACTGTATACACAACCACCATTGGAACTGCCCATGAGAACATCCTTCTCCGCCGTTATCCATCCTTCATGGAGACAGGCATTGCGTTGAGGAAATCACAACACTGCTGTCACATCCGGGTCACTAGCCCTATAATCTTACTCTGACGAAGAACCTGGTGGGCTGTCCTCCCCCTAAAGATGGTACGTCACACGACCTAAGGGTCCATGGAATCTATGGCAATGACAACCTCTCTGTCTCTGTCTCTCCTCCTCGATATACCAGAAGATTCCAGGAGATACAAGAGAAGCTTATGGAAGGAGGACAACGTTGTTGTTGACGATTACACTCACGTTTTTCTACATCCCTAGCTGGGTTTTGGAGAATTTGGAGCCTGGAGCACTCCGCGCAAAAGGCTACCAGAATGTACATTTCCACTGTCACTAAAGCTAGTTCAATATCACCCCTTCAGTCAAGTGCAATTATGGGCTGACTTCCTACCTATGTTGGGTAGACCCCACTATCATTTCCTGTGGATATGCCAAAACCAATGGCCAGCTTCTCACTGTGGTGGCAAAGAGAAAAAGTTTTTTTCCTCCTCCCCCACATCATGCAATACAAAGCGCCTGTCAGGCACATACCCCGCCTCCTTCATCTTCCTAGCCAATCTTCTCAACTCAGCATGGATTTCCTTAATTATGGGATGCAACTTGTCATCTACAACGAAGGTGTGCACCCTGTTGCCAACCTCAATGCAGCAGCGACCTGGCTCGTTTCTAACCCCTTTGACCTTCATCATTCTTCTCACCTTTGCAGTATCATCCCACCTGCCAGCTGCATCATAGATTTGAGAACAACACATAAGTCGCGACATCGTGTTCAGCCCACATGAGGATAGATGTTGCTGCATATTCAGCCATCTCCACATTGCCATGGATTCTGATGGCACCAAGCAAGGCCTTCTACACCACAACACCTGGATTTATGGGCATTTTATTAATCAGGTCCACTTCCTCATCCGGTTGTGGCGCACATCCAAGATATAAGGTCCACCATGCAGCCAAAGTGCTTTACTGTCGGAGTGACACCATGATCTTGACTCATGGAATCAAAGTAGCGTCTTCCTTCATTCAGTAAGCCAGCGTGGCTGCATGCAGAGAGAACACGTATAAAGACAATATTGCTCGGCTTCAAGCCATTCTTTTGCATTCCTTCAAATAGTTGCACGACTTTCCTATGAAAACCATGTTGTGCATATCCTACGATCATCGCATTCCACGACACCACATCGTTCAGCCATATCGTCGAACACTCCCTTTGCATCCTCCATGCACCCACATTTGGCATACATGTCTACTAGGGCAGTGTTCAGGATCACATCTGGTACAATTCCAGCTCTGACGATGTCGCCATGCACCTCTTCGCCCTTTTCCGGGGCTGCCAGGCTTGTAAATGCACACAAACGTGATGTGGTTGGGCTTCACCCCGTCACACATCATTTGCTCATAGCTCTCCAAAGCCTCCATCCCATGTCCCTGCTGTGCATATCCTGCAAGCATCGCACTCCACGACACCACATCTCGTTCAGCCATAGTGTGGAACACTCCCTTTGCATCCTTGATGCTCTTTGCCCTTCTCCAGGGCTGCCAGGCTTGCACGACACCACATCATTTGCTCATAGGTCTCCAAAGCCTCCATCCCATGTCCCTACTGTGCATATCCTACAAGCATCGCACTCCACGACACCACATCTCGTTCAGCCATAGTGTGGAACAGTCCCTTTGCATCCTCGATGCTCTTTGCCCTTCTCCAGGGCTGCCAGGCTTGCACGACACCACATCTTGTTCAGCCATAGTGTTGAACACTCCCTTTGCATCCTAGATGCACCCACATTTTGCAAACATGTCCACCAGGATATTGTTCAGAATGAAATCTGGTACAATTCCAGCTTTGAAGATGTCGTCATGCACCACCTTTTCCCTTTTCCAGAGCTGCCAGGGCAGTGTTTAGAATGACATTTGGTACAATTCCAGCTTTGATGATATCCCCATGCACCTCTTTGCCCTTCTCAGCCAGGGCTGCCAGGCTTGCACAAGCATTGCAAATGCACACAAACTTAATGTGCTTCCCCCATCATTTGCTCATAGGTCTCCAAAGCCTCACTACTACGTTTGGGCGGGGGTTAGCGATGCCCCAGCGACCTCCAACCGCCGCGATTAGCGACGGAAATACTCTCGCAGAAGAGACTTAGAAATCCTGGCAAAGGCCAGGTTAGCAATCTTAACCAAGCAAGTCATGTGTCCACGGAAATTCAACATAGCTGCATGCAAGTTTAGGCCTGTTTTCCTTCAAATTGCCACCATAGAGTGACGTACACCATATCTACCACCCTGACTTTGACATTTCCCCATTGCAGTTGCCAGAATCACCTGTTGGTAGCTCCTTCATTACTTCTTTTTGTCCATCTGAGGCTGATGTTGCTATATGAGAGGATCTCAATCTTGAGTCCAGGTTTCTGCAGATCTATTTAAACTGCAAGAACAACCCTTACATTACAAGTAGATTAGCAGGTGCCTACCATTGCTCTACTTATGTTTTGTTGGCCTTCCAGGCAGAGGGTGAAGGCATGTCGATGACGAGGAAAAGATCTGTGCGACTATCACTGTTCCGATAAATCGACTAAGGTGCAACTTAAGATAGATTTTTCGTTCTAGGTGCCCAAGAGAGATACCTTTGACCACCTTAGGTACCATTCGATGTGCCTTTGGAATGCCATCATTCAATTTTTGATAGGTAGTTATAGGACCCACCTTAGGCTTCCGAAGATGGCTACTGAATTTGTCATCAAACAAAATGGAGCTCAATTTAGTTCCCACCCTAGCTGCCATCATAAATTGCCCACTGAATTTGTAGTATCACTTGAAATGATACTAAATTGCTCATGTTGTTTGCCACAACTGATACTGTAGCTACCCCTCCAAGCAGTGAGGCTTGGTAGTGATTTTCTCTGCATTGAACAGAGTCCACAGGGCCCATGTGTGATTGCGTGCCTGACTTGTCCGCCTGAGAGAATTCTCGGAAATGAGGGTGCAAATGTGGAAGGATGTGATGCTCCTCGGTAATTGATCGATCCGAGTAAAGTGGATACAAACCAACATCCATCGCACAGTGCAATATACTATTTTGCTGTCGGTGCTTTGCTTTTGCAAGCTGCATCAATGCTTGAGACACCATCCACCACTAGTTGTGGGGGTGGCCCCACAATGGAATTGGGAAGACACAGCATTGAAAACACAATCACATGACCAGTAATCCGTGTAGAATCGTTGGCGATTCTTGGTCCTTCAGGTAAGGTTTGACAGTGGAAAGCCCAGCCGCAAGCCAAACTCTGCTTGGACTCTGAAACTGCGTCAGTATTCGGATTTGTTTCGCTTTGCACGAATGCACTCTATCAGTGCACTCTGATCTGCCTGTAGTTTCCCTGACCAGCACTGCTTCGCTGAGAGGCACCTCAGTCCAGGTAATAGCCCACTGAAACTTGCCGCGAGTAGAAAGCTTCACATGATTGTTGCTTCTCTGTATAGTGCGCAGAGTATGTGGATGGAGCACTCGCGCTACCATTCCTCCAGACACAGACCCGTGAGTCTTTACCGGCACTGAATTTAGGATGAATGATGCTGAGCTATGGCTTTTAACATTTCGCAGATCTGCCACATGGTGCACATGTAAGCAAAGCACGCAGCTAAACTCGAAGGGCGAAGAGAAAGGAAATGAAATGGAAATTTATAACGTCCGCAGAAAGCTCGAAGAGCTTATGGGACAAAAGAAAAGCAAGAAACAAGAGAGGATAAAAGACAGAGTCAGCCCAAAAGCAACTACTCAAGGGTTTGCCGTCAAAGCTTCCGTTCATATAAGCTGCCAACCATTTCTGATCCTCGTAATGAATGAGAGATTGAGTTTCACGGAACAGACAGTGGAATCTCCCACAGATCTCAACGGCCTCATAGTAAAGAGGGCACTAAAAGAAGAAGAGTTCTTCAGTTTCGATACAACGGTTGGGCCCAAGTGCATGCTGGGCATAGGCGGTCTTCTCGCTGCAAGTTTTCCCATCTACCAGAGATCAGTAATTGTGGGAGCCACCCTGAATCGCCCCAATGCCCTTAGAAGAGAGGGAGATAAAGGTGCAGATAAGTAAATAGGCCGCACCCACCGTCACTTCTACGCGACAGTTGGCTGCTGCTGTCACACATCGACTTTTTGTACAGAACATGTCAGGCACGCACGGACAGGATGTGATCGATTGCGTGCCTTGGGCTGGTTATCAGAATTAAAAACATACTCTGTCAATTGCTTATTTGGCATTCTTTGTCTTCAACACCATTCAGGCCTCCAAGTGAGTCAACGACAGTCAGGACACTCTTCTGATAACAGCACAGATCTTTAACTCACAATTAATATACCTCTGACCCTCTCCATAAGGCCAACAAACATAAGTAGGGCTATGCCAGGCACCTGCCAATCTATTTGCTAATAGATGGACTGGTCATGCAGTCGAAATATGTCTGCAGAGACCTGGACTCAAGATTGAGACCCTCACATAGAGCAGCATCAGCTTCAGATAAAAAAGAGCAATAGAGGAGGAGATGCCAACAGGTGATTCCGGGAACTGCAATGGGGAAATGTCACAGTCTGGGGTGGTAGATACGGTGTAGATCACGTATATGGCAGAATGTTGAAGGAAAAATAGTCCTAAACTTGCATGAAGCTCTGTTGAATTTCTGTGGAATTTCTTGAGCATCTCAATCACTTGCTCCACAGCTTGATGAGATTTCAACTTGTCATCACCTCTTCTCAATGTGAAGCAACAAATTCCTCACTGTACTGCCATAGTTGAGCTGCCAACTCTCCGTCTTTGGCCTTCTCAGACATATTGTTGTTTTCTTTGCAGTCACGGAAATATTTTCCAGAGACCCCCTCAACATCAGGATGAGTTGCCACATAGCATGTTGTTGCCGCACCCTGTATACACAGAAAACAATAAACTGAGACGCAGCAAAGCTGAACTTCAGCATGCTGTATTCAAGGAACTGTTAAGAAATAGAAGAGGCAGGAACTGGGCCACTCTCATCACTGGAAGCTCACTCCAGCAGTGGAGATTCTCTCTCCATGTCAGCCACATCCAAGAGAGATTTCAAGAGGTCAGCAAATCTTGAAGACAAAAGCAGGCATACTTTCACATTTCTAATGCAACACATGGATCTCACTGAAATCTTACCTGAGAAACTGATTTCGTGAATAGCCTGAGAATGTTCATGGTCACAGCTGTTACAAACACGAAGAGACGTTTTTTCAGGGACATGCTGTACTCCTCTTTCCAAAAAGAAAAATCACTTGTCTTGCCTTGTTTCCCCACGTCACATTAATCATAAAGAGGCAGGGGTGCAAGAGAAGAACGAAGTAAAAAGTATAAAAAATTCTTTTCTTCTTCTTAACTAGATATGTCTATGCTCTCAGACATCACTGTCATTGGAGCAGCAATAGATGCGTCCTCCCTGCACCTTCTCCCTAACGGGTACCCAGGTAAGTAGACGGGGCTTACGGTTGAGGACTGCAAGTTGGCCCTTGCCAAAGTTGGTAACGATAACTCCAGGGTGAAGGGAATTAGCGGTCACATTTGCTCCTTCTTCCTGCTCAATTGCAGCACGTTTTTTCATGAGCACCATGTCTTTTCGAATACGAATTTGCACTGACTCCATCCATTCCTGAATTCCATCTCATCCTAACTCTCCCCCTTCCTAGGAAGTAATGCGCAACCATTAAATTACACACCCACTTAGTCAACATTTTAGTCCAGTTTTTGCAGCCGCAGTCTTGGCAGTCCGATTTTGTAGCTTGTGACACTACTATCACATTAGAGGGCTAAAATCCTGAGGCAATGTCAGCAAGTATGGTACATTGGAGAAACTTACTTCCACTCCCCTGGCCACGTTAGTGTTACACTAAGCAACAGAGACTGTTGACTAACCTGGAGACGTTGAGCAAGCTCTTTAGCGTGAAGAATGTTGGCCAGCTTGGATTGTCCATATGCAGCCCAAGCTTTGTAACTGCTTACCCATGCCCACTGTGTTACGTCCACTCTGATTTAGAATCTCTATCTCTCTCTTCTCTGCCAATATCTGGCCTTTTTCTCTAACAGTGTGACTAGCTGTGCACAGCAGCAAATCTTATCACATTCGTTTCCAGCTAAGGAAGTGTTGGAATCAAGCCTAATGCTTTGGAGTAGGATGTCAATACAGTGCATACATCAGAACTACAAATTCTGTAACCAGATTGTTCTTGGGTGTACAGGAGTACAATGGCGATTCCAGGTAGACTTTCAGATGTTTTGTGGGCCAAAAACGCCTCAAACTATCTAGGAGGGGTGTCCAATGGGGAGTATGCCCTAAAAAGGTACATTATAGCCAACATTTGAAAACAGCAGTCAATGAGTACAACCTCTTTCCAACACCAGAAAGGTGTAAAACTCGGCTGACTCTGTGACACTAGCTTCACCATGTGTTCTCTTTATACCTCTTTTCATCATTCAACGTGTCAAAGCGAATTCCTTCCTTGTAAGTGTGCTTATGAGCCTCAGATGACAAAATCACAATGCGCCCCTGCTCTCCAGTCTCCTTGGCAGTTGCTTTCAAAGTATCAAGCAGTAGATTGGTCAGAAGAAATGAACCTGCAAACAAACACCAGGATATTAATAAAGGTTCTTGTGGACCACCATATTGAAACACTAGAACATTGCAATCATACAATGCAGCTTAGCTTCTTGAAACAAAATCATGCAGAGAGAGAAAATGTACTAATGCCGTTCCCTGCAAACGTTGGCTTGCTGTAACCATTGACCCCTTGTGAACTACTCCCCGAACCTTTTTCGAGGTTCACACCCACCAGGGAAAGAGAGAATATACTCATGCTGTTCCCTACAATTGTTGGCTTGCCATAGCATGGCCATTGGCCCTGCGGGAAACTAACCCTCTCGGAGCCTTTCGTTGGGTTCGCACCCACCAGGGTCCCCACAGCTCAGCTGTAGGTATTAAGTTATTTTCACGCAACTGCCATTATGGTGCTCAAAGAGGCACTTGTCCGCATGCAAACTCGACAGCCTGGTTGCAGAGTATTGTTTTTAGATATTAATTTTATAGCCCTGCATTTACCACAAAAATGACATGCTTGGGGCACAGGAGGCTTCCGCTCGTCACTCTGGGCTGCGTGCAGGGCTACCAGGGAGAGAGAATGTACTCATAGGACGTTGTTTGCCTTAGCCTTGTGGTGATTGACCCTGAGCCCAGTTTGAGCAGAACACAAAGGGACAGAAACTACCTTTGTCAGGGTCTGACGCCGGTAATATGACTTACCTTGAAACATGCAATTGATCCGAGTATTCCAGATATCCTCTAGAAATCCCTTCACACCAACAGGTACCAGGGAGAGAGAGAGAGAGAGAGAATGTACACATAAGACGTTGTTTGCCGTAGCCTTGTGGCCATTGACCCCGCACCCAGTTTGAGCGGAAACCAAAGGGACAGAACCTACCTCCGTCAGGGGCTGACATTGGTAGTAAGACTTACCTTTATAAATAGAATTAATTCGGGTTTCCCAGATATCCTCTAGAAATCCCTTCACACAAGCATCAATCTGCTGTGTGTGATTTGCCCAAAAACTAGGCCTCAGAAGGGCCTGGGCTTTTGGCTCAGCCTCGAGACTTTCAAAGTTGGTAAACAGAGGTACAGGCACAATTCTCTTGATAGATTGGAGGAGAGCTTCTCTCTGGTGAGAGTACCCCGGACAGTGTATCAGAAAATGAATATTGTCTTAGGGCCCACACAACGGGCAATTGCACTCTCCCTTTCCTCTCTGCTTCTGTTTACTGTTCAAAGGTAGGCTTCCTGCCCTGAGTTTAAATTTCAGTCTGGTGCCGAGAGTGGGTAGACCCTTGAGATCATCCATGATATCCTCCCCCATGTCCCAGACTGGAAACAGGTTCAGGGAAGTTTTCTGCCTAACTTCATTTGCATCAGAAAATTTGCTGGTAACAGACATGGCTTTGGACACTACAGACTCTAAGTCAGATTTATCCAGCAAGGTCAAGACTTGCGGGTCCAGATTCAGATCCTTGAGAATCTCTTCTACTCTCTTCTGCCAGGACTTAGCCTGTTTGACAGGGCGGTCCTGTTTCCATGATATAGAGTCGATTAACTTAGGGTATCTGGTGTTGGACATGTGTTGCAACTGACCCCACCATCTGACCTTGAATTCGTCGGGAGCTTAAGGAAGGGATGCCAAACTCACCCCGAACAGCCACATTGGCTGTTTTGGAGCATGCTGACATGCACTCCTTAAGCACCCCCACTTGAATGGATTCTAGAGACTTAGCCTGGTTGGAGTTATCAACCCATATAGCAGATCCGTACTCCAAGGCAGGTCTAATAATGCGGCAAAGCAAGGTTTTCTTGACCTCAGAGTTAATCCCTCTGCAGTGAAAAAATTTAGTGAGACTCATCGCTTTGCCCTTGCCAGTTTGAACAACTTTCTGGATGTGTGCATCCCAGTTACAGTTGGAGGAAAACTCAACGCCCAGGTATGTGTAGGAAGGGAGGACTGGGATCTCTTGGCTACCCCACTGCCACTTAAGATCACTTCCTCCCTCTCCTCTATCGTTGAATGCCACCACTGCACATTTACTGAAATTGGCCTCAGGGGCTGACGTTGGTAGTAAGACTTACCTTCATATAAAGAATTAATCCGGGTTTTCCAGATATCCTCTAGAAATCCCTTCACACAAGCATCAATCTGCTGTGTGTGATTTGCCCAAAAACTAGGCCTCAGGAGGGCCTGGGCTTTTGGCTCAGCCTCGAGACTTTCAAAGTTGGTAAACAGGGGTACAGGCACAATTCCCTTGATAGAGTTGAAGAGAGCGTCTCTTTGGTGAGAGAACCCCGGACAGTGTATCAGAAAATGAATACTGTCTTCAGATTGCCCACACAACGGGCAATTGCACTCTCCCTTTCCTCTCTGCTTCTGTTTGCTGTTCAAAGGTAGGCTTCCTGCCCTGAGTTTAAATTTCAGTCTAGTGCCGAGAGTGGGTAGACCCTTGAGGTCATCCAAGATGTCCTCCCCCATGTCACTGACTGGAAACAAGTTCAGGGAAGTTTTCTGCCTAACTTCATTTTCATCAGACAATCTCATGGCAACAGACATGGCTTTGGACACTACAGCCTCTAAGTCAGATTTATCCAGCAGGGTCAAGACTTGCGGATCCAGGTCCAGGTCCTTGAGAATCTCTTCTACTCTCTTCTGCCAGGACTTAGCCTGTTTGACAGGGCGGTCCTGTTTCCAAGACATAGAGTTGATTAACTTAGGATATCTGGTGTTGGGCATATGTTGCAGCTGACCCCACCATCTGACCTTGAATTCATCTCGTCGGGAGCTTAAGGATGGAATGCCAAACTCACCCCGAACAGCCACATTGGCTGTTTTGGAGCATGCTGACATACACTCCTTAAGCACCCCCACTTGAATGGATTCTAGAGACTTAGCCTGGTTGGAGTTATCAACCCATATAGCAGATCCGTACTCCAAGGCAGGTCTAATAACGCGACAAAGCATGGTTTTCTTAACCTCAGAGTTGACCCCTCTGCAGTGGAAAAATTTAGTGAGCCCCAGAGCTTTGCCCTTGCCAGTTTGAACAACTTTCCGGATATGTGCATCCCAATTACAATTGGAGGAAAACTCAACGCCCAGGTATGTGTAGGAAGGGAGGACCGGGATCTCTTGGCTACCCCACTGCCACTTAAGATCACTTCCTCCCTCTCCTCTGTCGTTGAATGCTACCACTGCACATTTGCTGACATTAGCCTCTAGCCCCCAAAGATCAAAGTATCTCTTCGCGCAATCAATCAACTCCTGGAGATTGGTTGGAGTCTCCCCTATGCCTGCGAAGTCATCCGCAAACATAAGGGCTGGTATGGTGGTATCACCCACCCTTAACCCAAATCCCTCACTTTCCACATCCTCGAGGAGTTGATTGATGAAAACATTGAAGAGCAGAGGGGAGAGAGTACATCCTTGAGCTACACCTTGGTCTATGTCAAAGAAGTTGGACTTCTGTCCGTAACAGTGACACAGCTTTTGGTGTGAGCATACAAGTTGTGGACAACTCTCCACATCTTTCCCTTGATCCCACAAGACCAGAGGCGGAACCATAGGCCATCTCTCCACACTGTGTCATAAGCCTTTTTGACATCCAGGAAAAAAACATAAGTGGGTTTCCCTTCTTTTTTCCTTCCCTGATAATCTGGCTTAGAGTGAAGATATGATCCACACAGCCCCTGTTTCGCCGAAAGCCAGCTTGGCCTTCGTGGAAACAACCTCTAGACTCCAGATCAACCTCGAGACGAGTACTTATAACTCTGCAGAATGTCTTGCCAACAGCATTGAGGAGCGTGATGCCACGGTAGTTCCCCGGTTCTTCTCTGTCACCCTTCTTGTATAGATTGACAATGACCCCCTGTCGCCAGCGAAAGGGGATCATTTCAGTCTTCCAGATAAGGTTAAAGAGGAGAACTAGGGCCTCTATCATGGGATCGCCACCGTGCTTGATAAGCTCGTTGACAATACCATCAGGTCCACCAGCTTTATATCCATTTAAATGTTCAATTGCTTCCACAATCTCAGAAGAACTAATGGGAGCGTTATAAGCCATTGAAATATACTCCAGTTCATCAGGGCTGTTTTGAATCATAGGAACAGTTTTTCCAACTGTGTCCCTCCATTCAGCAGAAGACCCCTCACTGTTAGACCTAGAAGTTCTGCCAAGGATACTGTAGTGATTTTCAAAGGTTTTGACAATGTCAACCGATGAAGTCACCACTGCACCTTTAGTAGTCTTCAGCGCTTGTACTTGCTGACCGTTTTTAGGCTTGTACAAACGTTGAAGGGCCAACCAGAATTTCTTGTCATTACCACCATGGTTTGAGTTTATTTCACTGTATAACTTATCCCAGTATAATTTCTTCTGAGACCTAACAAGCTGATTGATATCTTTACGGAGCTGGTAGTACCTCGCCCACAATTCTCTGTTGGTTTTCAAATTGCAGCACTCTTATAGAGGGCTCGTCTCTCAGCTATCTTGAGTTTGATCTCATTGGTCCACCAATTAACAGCTCTACCGCAGACAATTAGTTTCCTCCCAATGATCTTGTCAGCCACGGAGGAAACGAAACTCTCCCAAGAGTCACTGCTCTTTCGACTTCATTTCTTGCGTTGTCAGAGCGAGACTGAAGGTTCTTGGAGCGATTGGACAAAGTGAGGGAGAGCCTCTTGCAAGGCCTGGACGTACTCAGCCTTGACCTCCTCATTATGGAATTTTTCTATGCGCCACTTCCGAATCGAACGTTTCACAGATCTCTTGGTGTTGGGAAAACACCTTTTGATCTCAGTCCAAACCAGGAAGTGGTCAGAGGTACCAATATCAGTTCTGTCGATCAACACATCGGCACACTGGGGAAACAAATTTTTGTCCATTATGATATAGTCCACAATGGAATGTTCCCCAGTTTGGGATTTCTCACGAGTCCACTGCACTTGGTCACCTCTTGTCCTGTTATTCAAGGTCAAAAGCTGAAGCTCTTCCAGACAGTTAATTAACCGTCTGCCATTAGAATTCAGCTCGTCCTCACCAAAAGGCCCAATGATATCGTCCTGATGGAGCCCTTTGCCCACCCGGGCATTGACGTCACCCAATAGCACTACCTGACCTTTGGCAAGGAACGAAGCACAGTCCAGCTTTACATCTTCGAAGGCTTTGTCTGCGTCAGCACTAAGGGTCCCTCTGTGGGCATGTAAACACAACCCACAAAGAGGTCCTTCGTACTCATGCCGCCCTTCAGATTCAGTTTTAGCCAGATACTAGGCTCGTACCTCAAACCTTGTTGATAATTTCACAATTATCAAACAAGAAATCACGGATTTTTGACCGCGTTTGGCAGAGGCTGCCTTGAGAGTACACATCCTATCTGCCCATTTATAACCATTGACATCTCCAACCAGTTTATCCGACGTTTCCCATGTTTCTTGCCAGCACAGATATGAATATCATTAGTCCAAAGGACTTGTCCCACTTCGAGTTGTTTCCTTTGGTTAGTAAGCCCTGAGAAGTTGAAAGTGGCCAGCCGCAAGCCAGCCCTTTGCATGTGAATTGTTTGTCGTCTAGGTAGCTTGTGATTGCTCCTGGACGGCCAACCGTTCTGCAAAGGGGGACAGTTACCCCATGTGTAGATTTTGCTCGTCTTGTGTAGACTTTGAGAATTGGTAAACCATTCAGGGTACCAAATCCTTCAGTTACACGACGCACAGGCTCCGCACACTTAGGGGTATATTGTCCGTCAGACTGCTTGGGGACAATTACCCCGTGTGTAGATTTTGCTCGTCTTGTGTAGACTTTGAGGATTGGTAAACCATTTAGAGTACCAAATCCTTCAGTTACACAACGTTCAGGCTCTGCACACTTAGGGACAGATTGTCCATCTGACGGCTTGGGGACAATTACCCCGTGTATAGAATTTGTTCGTCTTGTGTAAACTTTGAGGATTGGTAAACCATTCAGAGTACCAAATCCTTCAGATTCAGGACGTTCAGGTTTTGTACACTTAGGGGCATCTTGTCCTTCTGGCTGTTTGGATTCAACCTCATTCAGAGCATCAAACCGATTAGAAACTCTCAAGTTGAAGTCCTTGCCCTTGGTTGTCTCCCTAGAGCGCCCCATTGAATCACCAATGTCTAAGACCGCTCTCCAGCCAGTCAAGGGACGAACTTCTTTGAGATTGAATTGATGTGGGACTCTATTAGAAGCACTTTTGGTCATTGCAACCTTCAACGTACCCCTGTTATCAAGTCTCGAGATGGAACCATTAACCATCACCCTGGGGAGTGTTGATGTTGATAGGATCTAAAATTTTGATTGATCTCGCAGGCTGTAAGTTTAAGCACAGGAACCAACCCGAGCCCAAGTGCCGAGTATGCTATACAGAGCATACGACTGCCCAATTTGGGCGGAGGGGCTGCCCCCAAGCGGTAGGGGTCCGCTTGTTACCGATCTCTCCAGGGAGTTGCAGGGAATGGCCCGTGTAGGCATATTCTAAAGAGGGAAAGGCCCCAAGCTTTCCAACTAAATCCAATGCACTACCTTACCTGGAGCAAAGCGCTTCAGGTCGAAACAAACAAGGACACGAGGTCACAAGGCCGGCATTTAGTCACAGAGACATTAATGTACTCCCGTATCAAGTCCACCCAATGGCAATAGGCTTCCTAGAGGACAGGGAGAAAAAGAGAGAGAGAGATGAGAGAAAAAGAGAGAGTGAGATGCTCTGGCTTACCAATATGATTGGTGGCAAAAGTCTTCTCAAGACCATCTTCTGACTGCTGGAAATTGCCCAACACTACCCCTGCATTATTGCTGTTCATATGCAAGCCGATCTTTGTAAGCTTACCCACAGCTGGCTCTCTATACCAGGTAAGAAGAATTCACGAAGATCAAAGTTGTCTAATGTCATGCACAGCCAGGACCAACATCACTTCCAAGCCCTCCTCGTTCAACCTACCAAAGCAAAATTTGCAGGAGTTCTGTGCATCAATACTAAGAGGGAAAAGCTTACATAAGAATATTGAGAGGGAAATTTCTCGACTTGAAATCAGCTGCGAATTTGCGAACAGCTGAGAGAGAGTTGAGGTCGAGTTCCAAAACATCCAAGAGGGCAGTTGGAGTCGACTCCAAAATCTTCGCTTTCACTTCCTCTCCTTTCTTTGTATTGCGGACAGCTAAAATGACATGTGCCCCTCTCTTTGCCAACACCCTTGATGTCTCCATTCCTAAACCAGACGTCGCTCCTGCAATCCATATCTGTGATTTTAGCTGCCATCCATACGTTCTCTCTCTCTATGAGATACGTGGGAGATTCCATTGTCTATTCCGTGGAACCCAATCTCTCACTGAGGTCTTTCACTATGAAGATCAGAAATGTTTGGCAGCCTACCTGCACGAGGCATTCACCCTTAGACAATCACTAGAACAATAGTGCTTATCTCTCTGGCTTCCTGTTTTCTCTCATGTTTTTCTTTCCATTTTGTCCCATAAACTCTATGAGCTTTCCGCGGACGTTATAAAGCACCATTTCATTTCATTTCATTTCTCTTGTTCTCATGAGGAAACTCTGTTCTGTAGTCTCTTTCCTTCTGATTCACCCAGAAGCTGCTGGAATCTTGTGTCACAAAGCTACTTAAGGACTATTCGTCCATACTCTTCGAATTAGGAGTATAGCTTGTAGAATCGGAACTCAATGCTCCAACTCCGATCCTCCCCTTCTTCCTGATTCTTTCCTCCCTCTGTATATGTGTGCGTGCAGTGTCTGGATCTTAGCATTAGGGCCAATTGGCAGGATTCAAGAAGATATGCAAAGCAAGGTATTATGCAAGGGCTAATTCAAGTCAAATGTATTCCACATTTCGTTTCCCTCCTCTACGGATATATATCTCTCACCTGCGTGGTTGTTTGTTTCATAAGAACCCTCCAAACAATAATCCAGTGGGCAATTGCAAGCGGTTATTAAATTGGTTTGGTGCCAGGGCACCACACTGCATAAACTGTCATCAAAACATCGATGGAGGATAATTAGGGTGCAATCAAGAGGGTGCAAAAATGCCAAAGAGTAAACTACGTGTTCATGACGACTCTAACAAAGGAGGATTAAGTAAGCTACCAGTAACCAGCACAGTTTTCGAATGCAGGTCCAAACCGGCAGTTACATCCTCAGCAGTTGAACTGGATCCTAAGGAGCTCGGCGCTGAACCCATTTCCTTGGCTCAAGCGATCTTCTTCAACCTCAAACTCTTGAATCCACAACTCGTGAATCCCCAAGCGTCAAGTGGTCACAGTGCATGGAAGAGACGATCGCTGCAGCAGCGTGACACACTCCATGTAACTTATCCCTTTGTGTCTCTTGTTCGGTCAGCGTTCCTCGCCCCGATGACGTGGCACTCCAGTTGTCCTTTTCCGGGCCTGTTGACTTGGAGCAACGCTGCAACACGGGGAACTTCCGAAAGCGAAGTCACAGATATTGCCTCATTGTAGCTGGCCACGTCGACAGGTTTCGGCTAAACCTAAGAGGGGGTTTAGCCAGAAAAGAAGAAATATCATTTTAATTTTTGAGCTTTTCAGTTGTTTTCTTTTTAGTGAGCCGATTGGTCGGAAAGGCCGCCATGTGGGAGACCACTAGCAGTAAGTTAGTGTAAAAACTTCATGCACACAAGCAACCCAGGACGGTCGGCTGGTTTCCGGCATGTCAAATCTTCCACAGCCTTCTCTCTGAGAGTGACATGGAACTGAAGGGAGTGTAACTCCACTCTGGGTTACACTGGTTACATGGAAGAGAGTGTAACTCGTACCTGAGTTGCACTCTCCTAGATCCCCTTGGAACGAAGATGCATTTTAGATCCATATATTTGCTTTCTTTGGTGTTTCCATACTCTTGTAATTTTCAAATGTTTATTAAAGTTTCCATCCAGGGACACTGTTCCCTGTCCAAAAAATAAAAATAAAAATGTTTATATTTGTAAATAAAGATCCGAACCATGAAGTATTAACAATAACTCACTAGACATAAAGGCTGGTTTCGCCCAATGTCGAGCAAAACGTCGGTGGATTTCTACCGAGGAACACGTATTTTTCAGATCCGAGTTGATCCAATGAGGAAACCGCCTTTCAGGTAGAGATCTAGGTCTGATCTGTGATAGTCCTGTAGGCCTCATGGCCCATAAATGAAAGGGGGGCTGAATTGTGGGCTGTCGCTCCCAGGTTTCCTTTGAAAAAAAAAAAAAAAAAAAAGGTTATTTGATTTTTATCATAACCGGCGGATCTGGTTACTTCAAATTTTAGGAAACTATTAACCTGTGGTTATTAAAATTTTTATGGCTAACCTACGGTTATGGTTACTTGCAAAAACCTCAAATAACCGACGGTTTTCATCAAATAACCGTGGTATTGGGCGGTTCTTTAAGAGGTTCTTTGCTTGGTTATTTGAATGCTTGACCTCCGCCGGTTCGTAACTGGACCGGTCCTTCATTTTCTCACCTCCGCCGGTCATATATATATATAACCGGATAGGTAACCGCTGGGTATTAGAGAGAAATTTAATTACCCGCCCAACATTGGTGTGAACCCATGGTAATCCTATCGATCTAGAATAAATATATTTTTATATCATCCGATTATCATTATAATGTATCCCCATTATAAATTTTAATATATTAATGTACGAAGTTTACCCTGCCGTCATACTAGGCTCGAGCCTCAGTCTGGTGTTATCTTTTGTAAGACGTAAATATGTAAAGCAATTTCATTCTGGCCCGGTTAATTCTAGGAATTAGCGTGGTCCATGAGTTAAAAGAGGGGGCCAATGTAATAAGGCCACCTGTATTAATTAACGAAATGAAGGGTCCGAAAAAAGACTGCAGGAAGCTAATAGCTATTAAATAGGGGATGGTGATACCTATTAAATTGGGGACTGTGTGGGGGTGGGAGTGGGCCTGATTAGGGTCTGCACTTGTCCCACCCTTCTAGAAGGTCCCACCGCCTGGCTCTCCTATATCTCCGGGCTCTTCTTACTTAAGTAAGTAATTACTTACTAAATTAGTAGCTTATTACTAGCTAGGGGGCTATGCAGAGGCAGGCCCCAAAAGAAAAGAAAACAAGAACCATAGAACTATTAATTAATATAAAGGCTGTTATGGCATCATATCAATATTAATTATCCATGATTCCTTTTAAATATGATTTATAGGGTAATGAAAGACAATAGGAATAATGTAAACTTAATGGACACGTGCGATCTTTGCCGGATTTCGGCAGCCTGGGCTCCTCCGACAAGGCCCCTCTCAATTCATCCCCATGGGTTTCACTATTAAATACTTAAAAATCCAAGAGGGATTTATGTGGGTAGCTTGATGGTAAGGTGTTAACAATGCAGGTGGCAAGGTTCCGGGTTGGATTCTTGATGGGAGGTTCTCGTAGTGTACACTACCCGGTAGTACCCGGTAACCTACGTGTCCCCGGTAGTACTCCAATCCGTGTAACCCTCAGTAACCCCGATTTCTCATGTGACTATAGTTAGTCCATTTCATACTTGACCACATTTGGACTTAGTCAAATTTCGAGACCAAGTGACACCTCATCGTGTAACCTATGTAACACTGACTGGAGTTTACACTCCTTCAGTTCCATGTCACTCTCAAGAGAGGGTGGGGAAGATTTGACATGCCAGAGACCGGAGTCCTGTTAGAGGTTGCAGGTGTGCATCAAGTCCTTACATTATTTCTACTATCTTCCCAAAGGGGCTCCCTTCTTTTATTTCAAAAACAAAATTAAAGATTTTCCCTCATTGGTGGGTTCTAACTACCGAATTCTAAATTTATTCCGGAAGATAATAGGAATAATGTAAGAACTTAATGTACATGTGCAACCTCTGACAGGATGGTACGCCGGTTTCTGGCATGTCAAAACTTCCCCACTCTCTCTTGAGGGTGACATGGAACTGAAGGAGTGTCAACTCCAGTCGGGGTTACACGAGCAGGTGTGTAACCCACACTTTGTCTCGAAATTTGACTAAGTCCAAATGTGGCTAAGTATAAAATGGACCAACCAGAGTTACCTGAGAAATCGAGGTTACAGAGGGTTACACCAAGTGGAGGGTTACATCAACCAGGGTTACACCGAGTGGAGGGTTACATCAATCGGGGTTACACCGAGTGTAGGGTTACATCAACCGGGGTTACACCGAGTATAGGGTTACATCAACCGGGGTTACACTGCCACAGCCTCCCATCAGGAACTGAACCCAGAACCACGCCGCCTCCATTGCTATCAACTTACCATCGCGCTACCCACCATAGCTTGCAACCCACTTGGATTCATAAGTATTTAATAGTGAAACCGAGATAATATGGGGTGGGGAGGATTTGACAGGAGCCCTGCCGGAGGAGCCCAGGTTGCCGGAATCCGGCGAAAGTACTGTCAGATCACACGCGTCCATTAAGTTCTTACATTATTCCTATTATCTTCCATTTTTTCCCCTCCAATAATTTTGAATAAAGCTTTCAGGGTCTCTTCTCCTCTTTATTAAGAATAAAATAAAAACGTTACATATATATATAATACTAGGATGGAACCCAACAATCACAATTTCTTAGCCAAACTGGTTTCAAATCTCTCATTCTACTTCTTAACCCTTAAGTTCCCAAGCGACCTGAATCGGGTCACTTTGAATTTGAGGTTCGACCTAATTTTTGCAGATCTAATCTGATGGGGCCCACTCCTGAAGCTTTAATGACAAGGGATTTGTCTCCAGTACGATGCAAAAAACAAAACTAAAAAAAAACAAAAGCTGCGACCTACTAAAAATATCTTAGATCTCATTTTTATGTTTTGGGCCTGAAAAGGGCTGTTGACCGCTGACGTGGCAGGTAAACAAGCCCAAAACAGATTGCACTCCAAAGGCCATTTTTGAAATTAGCAATTTTGGAAAAAGCACTTCACCTTGGCTTTCAAAACTTTTGTAGAAAAAAAAGTACTTCTCAATTTTGAGATTTCAACCCCCATGTAATTGCATGAATAGCAAGCATAGGTGAAAAAATCAGTTGGACCTGCAATTTAGTGGGGTCATAGCCACTCTACTATTGATTTGGAAATGGTGGGTCTTGGGGCAAGCAAAATTGGATAAAGCTAGGTTTTGATTTGGTCAAACCAATTTCTTTCTCACCTTTTCTTTGGGACCTGATATTTGAGGTCTGGGCCAACGCTATAATCTCACAATTTCCACGGTGGACTTGGCTCCTTTTTTGGTATGTCATGCATAAATGAGCTGGGCCCATTGCTGTAAGGCTGGAATCTCTGGATGATTTTCGGTAGGTTTCTAGGGGCAATTTACTGCAGCTGGGTACCCAAAATTGGTAAAAAGTCAAAAAAGGGCTTGGGAACTTAAGGGTTAAGGTAACCTCACCCAAAATTGCTGGAATAAAAAATACACCTAAAAAACATTTTCCTCTTAAGAGGCATTATTTGTCCTATATTGGCAATGTAATTTGGAACCCATCCCAAATGTTTCTTGATTTTTGGAGTAGTTACGAATTAGTTCTGAATATTCACCTTAGTTAGAAATAGACTCGCCTATAGTTCATGTTAGTAGGCTCGCCTATTCATGTTAACAGCCTCATCTATTCATGTCAGCAGCCTCCCCCATTCCCATCAGCAGACTCACCCATTCAAATCATCCATCTATGATTCTTCATCCAATGATGTCTAAACATGTGTTCTGTGTGAACCTTGGGACCTCTTGATCCGACGGATTTGCAAATGATGGGTTTTTATAGGTGACGGTTATAGGTAGGGTAATGGAATTGGGTGAGGTGACAGGTTACCTAGTTGTGCATAACAAAAAAACATTGCGACATCTTTGTCTTAAATTTTAGTTGAAACTGTAGTGGCTGTGTCCGATAAAAAAAGTAAAGCGTGTAAAGAACTAAATTTCTTGTAGCACATCCTTTGTTGTATCATCAGTACTAGGATAGCCTGTGCAGTTGGCCCAAGTGTCCACTGTCATATGTGGAGGCCATTGTCTAGGAGGCATGCTGCTTTGTAGAAGGAAAACAATATTGGATGAATATCAAAGGAAATGACTTAAAATATTGAAATAATGATACCATCTTCGTACGTGAGGGATTTTTTTCCATGAATTTATTGAGTAGTAATGTATCCAATCATTGTTCCACGAAAGCCCACTTTGTTATTTTTCACGAATTTCCAGCGACGAAAGGACTTGGAATTCCATATCTCCCACATCGCAGGTCCAAAAATCATGAGACCCAAGCCGCTGCCCCCCTCGTCATCTAGGGCTTTAGGGCTGCCCCCTACCAAACGAAACAAACAAACAAACAACCTTGCTTCATATATATCGATCCCTTCCTCTTGCCACATTCTCAAGATCAAAAGACCCGGACAGCATGACAATGTTCATTTAATACAATGCTGATCCCTAAGGGGAAGACTTGGGCCCGACTTGTCACAGTGAACACGAGTCGCGCCAGGGGAGTGCCCCCTGTTCTTCCTCCCTCAACTTTCTGGAGAGACTCTGTGGGGTTCAAAGCTGGAGCCCAAAGCTGGAGCCCAGATACTTACATCTTCAGCGACGCGTCCTCGACGGCTTGGGCGCTACATCTTCCGTCCACGCGCAGTCACTAGGTTAACAGGATATGGGTGCTAATCAGCAAGTTAGATCCTTGATGGACCATCAAGGGACTCACCAAATTCCCTACCAAATGCATTTGCGTTCTGATAATACATAGATCAGTGGGTTCTAGCATCTAACTTCTAACGTTAATGGAGGAAGTTCAGGGTTTGCATCTGTAGCCGCAAAGTCTTCCCTCAACAAACAACAAACATGTGGAAACAGGTGTTACGGTGCCACCTCTTGCCGGACACAGCAGCTGGAACTATCTCAACGATCTGTTGACCTTGGAGTGTGAGGCGGCTGGTAACATTTGTTTAATTCACACCTCCTGACGTGCGCAGGTCTGCAACCGTTTTCCATCGCCATGTCAGCTCTTGCTCAGGCTTGTTACCTTGTGCGAGGATTTTCTCAACGCTACAAACGAAAACCAATTTTCGTTCGTTGTAGCCTCCTTGTAGGATCGAGAAAATCATCCGACAAGGTAACAAGGTACACTTCTAAATACCACTACCTGTAGTCCTCGATTGACCCACCACTTTCGATAACCGAAAACTAAAGAAAAAAACCCAAGGAAGGCTTGCAGGTGGCCGCCCGCGTGATCCACATAGACATGAGGAGGAAGAGAAAAAAAAGAGAGTAACTTCTATGTTATGACTAAAAAGCGAGTAACTTCTATAGTAAGACGTAGAGAAAAGACTCTTGCCCGAATCCAACGTAAATGAGAGCCGCTGGCTTGCCAAGCAAGGAAGGTGGGCAAAGCAAGGGACTGCCCCTAAATAGGGTGGGCGAAGTATGCTTTACGGGAACGTATGTACGCAGTCTTTACGCCACCGTATGTGTCAGGCTGCCCCTTATAAGCCCGTCATCAATCCTTGCTCCAAAACTCCACCTTCCATCATACGCAAAGTAAAAAATCTTGTTGCCAACCTCGCAAAATCTCATATCCAGCTCAAGATGTGACAATCGATGAGAAAACTTCAAAACTTTCGAAACTTCCGCATTCTAGTGTAGGAGTCATTGCTGTGCCCCCACTATGCCCAATTTTGTAGCTAAGCTGTTACTGTTCTTGTTGCTCGCTGCACTGCTAGTCGACTGTGCAGAGTCTAGAAAGACACGGCTTCCTCAGAGAGGATTTTCTTGCATCGACTCACCATCACTGTCATCTCCACGACAAAATCGTGTCAGTCTTCAACATGCAGCCAAGCCGACTAGGAATGTAGCTGTGGAAGGCTTTGTCACCATGAGCGTAAAGAATGTAGACACCACTCGTCCACCAAGGAGAATTCTCAACTTCAGTAAAATGAGTGAGAGGAAACAGACCCCATCTTCAGGATCTCCTAGTACAGGTGGCAACCAAGCTAGCCCCGTTACAAGAAATTAGAGAAACTTGGAAGTCAGCCAAAAGGCTTAAATTACCGCAATGGTCGTCAAAATTTCGAATTGTTTGATGGAGCGCATGGGATGATGCTATGGTTAACATTACCAGTGCTTCAGATCGGTCCTGCTGCACCAATCGAAGTGTGATTTGCATGATATGGTCGCACCTCTACATGGATGAAACCACATTTTCGGATCCATGTCACCAAACTTGGCACTAAGCACCAACAGGCCAAAGTATCTGCTCGATCGCCTCCCGGACTACTGGTCAGAATATCGTTCCTTTGTTGGGATTATCCCGATTGGTATGGTACAAACAGCTTAGCAGCCGCGATCCTTGCTCAAGGAGATACGATTGGCCAGTTCAAACAAAGGCGGACAGGCCAGCACCCAGAGATTTCTACGAGTGGACAGTTTGCGGAGTAAAGATTGAGATTTTACACCGGGTGGCAACTATCTTTCTCGCAGCCCAAGAGCTTGGCTTGAGCGACAACAATACAGAGGGAATACAGAACAGTAATGCATGAAGGAAGCTCGAAGGAAGTCATCTCAGCTAGCTCCATATTTAAGCTTGGCGTAAGTAATTATAATAATGATTGTAGCATGTTTCCTTGCTAAGTTCGCAATAGTAGATTCCACTCTAACCTGATTCGTGACATATATCCAAGCTCGCCTTGCTGGGCCTGAGTCTGTGAGCTCAATTCTCGGCTCAATTTCGCATAGTTTACTGCCCTTTCCCCCCTCCTATAGAACTCCAGACATGATTTTTTGGGTGGAATGGGGTAGAACAGACAGGGTAGGGACTCTGTTATACCGAACCATTGGGTTCGAGAGAAATGTCCGCAAAATCAATGGGAACTACACCACTGGAAGCCACAAAGTTATCTACTTTTCAGTGTGCGAACTTAAATTGTCAGTACTTACTCTCCTACTAAAATTTTGAAGCTTGCATCGACCTTTTACAAGACCACAGAACATCCAGCCACACCAAACAGTTAGGCTCCAATCCATGCATGCACAAATATAGAGAGAAAATTTTCATACATTTAAGTGCTAACTACTGCCAGATTTTGCTTGGCAAGTGCTGTAGATGTGTAGCTCAAGTGGTAGACTAGTGATCTTGCATGTTTACGATCTAGATTAGCAGCTTAATATTCTAAACTATGTAACTTAGAATAAGCTAACATAGATAGATGTACAGTTGAGCGGTCGGTATAGTGACTTTCACCTACGTAATTACCCAATGCTCAGGATTATATAAAGAATTCAGTTTAGTGTGCGCATTCGAGGTGCTGCTTTCTCGCCTTACGGCTATTGAAGCTTGCCATGGCTGATACAGGAGTTGTAGTCAACGTCAGAGATAAGTACTGCATCCTTTAGTTTTGAAATCTGATAAATCTGCTCTGCAAAAGCACTTAGTTCTAGCGATTGGGCCCAAGAGGCAAGATTCAGTCCATAACTTCAACAATACATACTAGTTCTTATATGTGGTTCGACCACATATACGTCTTAAGCTAATTGCACCTAGTTTGTAAAATGCCGAAACCATGAAGATCTCGAGTCTGCACGATTGGGTCCGAAGGCAAAATGTATACTAAGCTTTATATGAAAAACCTACACATATATAATGTAATAAACTTGTTTCAAGATTGCAGGCACAGTTGTCGCCGATTCTCCCAAAGAAAACATAGATCCATTTAATCTAATGAGCATTGAAAATCCAAGGACGTGTTGAATGAAGATAAGTTCTGAACCAGGCTTATTTTCAACTCTCCCTTGCTGTCATGTAAGGCCACAGGTAATTGCTCGAATTCACACATTCAGCTTGAGCGCAGATGAGTGACCGAGGAGGATTTTGTTGTTAACAGGCAAACGTCCACTGCAGCTTGATGCTGTAGGCATTTCCTAGAAAAAAGAATTTCTGAGTCATTTCTTGTCTTTGGACATATGATTAGGAGCTCCCGGTAGTAGATTTTCCGAATCTTGAACATACTCTCGCACTACCGCCATCATTTCGAGTTCAAAGAGTCCCTTGAAAATGTGCATCCTTTGCTTGGACTCTGGAGGCTCAGTGGATCTGTTCACTGAACATGGATGACACCATTAGCGACATCAGCGCCACTCTGGTTTGGCACTCCTGGCGCCCGCATCTCAACAGCGCCATTCTTCGTAAGAACTTTGATCTTCCCAGGCAAGCTATCATGCGCCCGGTCCGTGGCCTTTGTCGTGGCTTTCCTCTCCACGGATTCGCGGCTCACACCGGTTGTATCAATGTTCCGATCAGTGTTCCGATTGCAGTTCTCTGCATGCCTAACGCCGCTGCCTAAATCATTGGGATGCACATGGACTACAATGTTGATGGAGTGCTGAGCTTTCACTTCAACGTGCTGTGGTTCAGCTTCAAGACTGCTGTGCTCGGGTGTAGGCTCTGATGAACCATTTGAGGCAATGTTTGCTGACAGGTTTTTTTGAGTAGAGCTGTTTACAAAACCGACAATCCGAAGAGTATCAATCCGAACGTTTGTGGCCTTGAAATTGCCCTCTGGGTTAGGACCCGAAGGCGGAAGTTTGGTGGCAGTGGTTTGAAACGTAAGGTGGGGCTCCTTGGAGGACCCCATTACTGTGGTGGTGCAGGCGATGCCACCATACGGGCCCACTTTACCCGTTACAATACGACAGGGCCTGGCGGAGGACAGTGTGGGTGAAAAGAGCACCACTAGAGTAAGAAGCAGGGCACTTGCAGTGACCCACTGAGTCGAACGAGGCAGGGCCATCAGCCGTACAAGAAAACTTGCAAGATCAGCTGGAGACGTGCGAGAAACAGTATGTGATCGATCTCCTTCAGCCCAGCACATCTCTCAGCAACGTACCAACACACGCGTACGTCGCCAACATACAACCCACTCGAATGCCTGTTTAAGGGAAAACCCAGAACCAGAGAAGGAACTGGAAATTCTGAAAGGGAGGGCGCCCAGAGCGTTAGGATCGACCAAACCACACAGTTCACATTCCATTGTAGCTCGGACCGTGAAGGCAGAAAGCTTCACCTGCAACTTGCCGAGACGTTTCGTTGTCCAAACCAAACCTTGTGGTATGCAAAATACCGGATTTTCATTACGTATATATTTACTGTGTTTTCTATGCGATCAGCGAGTGGCAAACAGTTCTCTACATGATCCGTGCTTGTATTCACAAGAGTAGAATTATTGTATTCAACGTTCGTTCTTATGACATATATAAACAGTAAACTGTTTTGTTGCCATTGCATTTCGTGAAGAGCCTTGGTTGAAGAATTGTAATTTCTCAAACTCGAAATTATGTCAAGAGAATCATCCCCTGTAAGGAAACATGAAACCACATCTGGGCTTAGGAAAAGGATGTTTCCAAATCCCACAGCCCATAGAACAGGCCCATGAAGAAGAATAGAAACATCTGTGAAGTCCACCCCTATAGGAAGAGAGGAGAACTGGTCACAAGCTTGCATCATGTGAAGGAAACTGTGACACAGTTACATAGTGCTGACTAGTCCTCAAGAACAAAACCTAGAACACAATCTCCAACAAGCCCACTGGGAAGTAAAATTGAGCTACAGTTATTTCAACTTGGCTACGGGAAAAGCATGTCCACAGACATGTGTTGCGTATGTGGCTGGAGTGTCAAGAGCAAAGCTTGGGTTGCCCAAGACATCATAGCACCTTGACCTACTTACACAAGCTTTCCATGATTCCACTGACTGAACCAGTATCAGCACTTCAGAACACAAGCCAAGCAGACCAATTTTTGAAATGATTCACATACCTTTGCTAATGTAGTCAACCAGTGATTGGAACATTGCCGCTGTCATTATGACCTGCAGCTTAATCTGATTCAAGTAATACATGGGACGTCCTGGGCAGGCAATCAGAAAAAACTCATAGATCAGCTCCACACTATATACAGAATCTCAGCTGAGTAACGTGGTGGACACAGAAGGAAATTATCATCACTAACTTGGCAGGCCGACAAAATCTGAGGGAAAGAGACTCTTGACGTTACAATACAAAGTGTAATCAAGTCACCACAAGATCTATCCACAAACACTGGCTCTAAATCCACGGAAGTTGGCCACTGATCCACACACTTTTAGGCCTGTCAATACAGACCAGGGCCGCTGGATGGTTCAATGTCCAAACTGCTATTCTATAATGCTAATCAGGTGAAAATGCAACAAACATTTACCCATTCACGCAACACAGCAGGGTCATGTTGGAGTAATTCTGTATTCGTGTAACCAAGATGCAATCTCGAACAATTTACAGGTTTCCTATAGATATGCCTATTTGGATTTTCTTTGGAGTAAAGATACAAGTATGCCGGATTCAATTCCAAAAACTCTGTGTACTGTGCAACCCTGGAGGCCAGGGAGGGAGGGAAAGAGAGAGATTATCGCCGACGCTGTGAAAGCACTTTAAATTCAGCGAGGGAAGCTGCAATCGCTGCAGGTGGTAACATTTCTGATCTGTCTCCTAAAATTCCAGACATCCGGATAGCGAATTCTCCAGGCCCCTCCATGGCTGGTGTACTTGCGGCGGAAAATGGCTGTGGCATTGGGGGGGGGTCTTGCGAAGATGAAGAGGATAAAACAGAAACGCATCGCCGACACCAGTCATCCATCCTTCTCTGAAACATGATGTCCTTAAGACGGGTACGCATGCTATTGTAGAAAACCTCCAGGCGAACCTAGACATGGCCAAAAAGCACCATATCAAGTACCCCTCACAGATGGAAAAGAAGAGAAATACACTGACTATTCACTGTAGGGTCATAGCTGTACAATTGTGGGCCATACAGCCTCGTCGAAAAGGATTTTTACCCATGGTACGGACAAAGGGAAAAGGAAATGGGGTGTGGATCAGGCACAGAGCCAGGAGCTCCAGACTAGTGAATGCAGTTTATGACATTGAAATCATCCACAACACATAAGGTTGATTCCAGCATAAGATATGACACATACGCTATGATTACGGAGTGAAAAAGGCAGATTTGAAAAGAGACTGTGTACTCAATCACCCTCACAAATATTGGTTGGGACGTATGTACTGTACAAACCCACCTACTAACTTCCCCCTGACCTGGACGTGGGACTTGAGCCTGCAATTGATATAACCTTCACAGCTACCAACAGGTGTTGATTTATGGGCTATCTGTTCCATCATGAAGTCGATCCTAACACTGCTCTTCTAGCCCTTAGAAGCAGACCAGACTGGGAAAGTATAGAAAAGAAAGATGATATGGTATAGGTGTCATCCCTCTAGGAGCCATTTGCACCCAGTTATGGAGAGCTGATATAGGCTCAATGACAGGAGACAAACATTGACTCCCACACCGCCATGGGTCCAACACACAGAAATGACAGGTGGGTGTGACCAATGGGAGGTCACACTCTTCTGGGTAGACACTGGTAAATTGCAGAAGAAAAGCATGTAAACACCCACCAAATCTGCATCACTTGCCACTTCCATACGGCGCTCCCACTCCTGAACAGCTTTCTTTCCTTGGTGGATGCTGGCTCCGTGGCTATGCTCTGACTCTGACTGTGCATCATTGCTGCAGCCATCAACATAGAGGGGATCACCAGGTTGGTGTTGTGAGAACACTTCCACCTCTCCATAGGTGGCTGCATGAAGGATCTCAGCATAGTGTCGGACACCAGCCAGTTCCTTTTTCAGAGAATTCACCTCTTCTAATGCGGCTGCCAATTTTTCATCAGGATCTCGCATCATCTCCATCCCTGCAAATTGGAAAAATACGAAACACCAAACACAGGAACTGTTCAGAGGGGTGAAGGTATATTAGGCAGTTCCTAAAGCTAGCATTCTTCTTGGCCTCTGTCATGTAACTCATTCTTAGCTGAGAACCAAACTAGTAAATATCCTGCTCCTTACATGCAGAACTAGTTTACACTAATGCAAAGGCACAACTGACGTTGCTTCTGTTTACAGTGCCCTGCCAAACACACCTTCTTTCTACCCTCTACTATATCTTGTTCATACCGATTTCTCGTCTGAAATGTCTCATCCCGTCTCCCCTGTCCTTTGAGCCAGTTCTACTAGAAGCCCTGCTGGATTTTCTCATCTCATATCCTGTTGGGTATGCATCCAACTGATTTGTTCCCTTACTGCTCGATGACCACGGTATCAAGGGGCCTGGCGATGCATCTGACTGAGTTGCTCCCTTACTGCCAGATGATCCCTTGCTGCCGGATGACCATGGTGCCAAAGAAGCTGGTGGCCAAATCACAGGAGAAGGAAACCAACTATCTGATGGATGTCCTAACCCAAGAACACCACTCTGGCCTCGTCCCCAAGCCCAGATATCTCTCCCTCCGTTTGAAAGAGTAACAGTGTGTGCTGCCCCACAAGCAATGCCTTTCGACCCAGTCACCGGATGACATTTAGCTGAGCTCTCTCCAAAAACTCTCACTGGAGAGAAAGCATCTCCATTCCGTGCACCTGGAGGTCCTATCCCAGGGCACAAGCCGAGACCTCCCTCCATTCCCCAAACCCAAACATCTCCTGTCTCTGTGACTACACCAGTGTGAAAGAGTCCACACACAACTGTTCGGAGACGTTCCTGGCTAGGAAGTCCGTCAACAGGAGCTGGCAAGGCCAAATTTGCTGATGAACCATGTCCCAGCTGACCGTTATCGCCCTGTCCAAATGTCCAACAAGTGGAGACCCTTCCCTCCAGAGTGAAACTGTCTTTCTTGCTTGGTATCCGTCCTAAGCTCCTATTGGAATTGGGTCGAGAGGACCCCCATGCAGTAGAAGACCTGGGTGATGAGCTTGGGTCACTGTAGCTGTTTTGGTCAAACTGTCGTGCCCGGAATTTTGGTGAAGCCATCCTCATCGCTTCAAAGATCTGGTCTGCTGTGGGACGCACTTTCCTAAAGCCACCTTTCGGTGAAGCCATATTCTCAGCGAAGACCTCGGCAGGAGGCCTCACCCTCCTCCCCTTCGGTGAGGTTGGCTCTAAGACTAGATCAGTTGGTTGCTCCTCCTTTACCGCAAGTACTGCACTATGGAATGCCCCACAGGCTATATCAACTATTGTGCCAACTACTGGCGCTGCAAGAGCTTCAACTACTTGGGGATATGACCTGCTATCCTGATCACCAAGCCCTAGCTGCCCAAAGGCATTGCTTCCCCAGGCATATAGTTCTGCCTCATCTCTTCCCTCAACAAGAGCCAAGATGTGTTCATGCCCACAGGCAACCCGGTATACCCTGAGACCCATAAGAGCACGCACTCGCTCAGGCACTTCTATATTGGTTAGAGAGAAAGATCCCTTGTAGTTGCCATGAGAACTGTCAGCAGCAGGGCGAGGAACTGCTCCCCATAGCCAGAGACACCCCTCTTGGTCAACTGCACCTGATATCATTCCCCGAGCTTCCACCAGCATGATCTGAAGAATAAAAGAAGCAAAGATTATAGCATAAGTAACACCACTAGTATCTGAAGACAGGAGATATACCTTCGGCTCATAACTTACACTGATAGCAAAGATGCATCTCCAACTACATGTAGCACAATCAGATTCCTACACTAGTTATAGCTAACAAATGGTTACATCTCTTTTCTCAATCTTATCCTTAGCAAACAGGAAGGGATTCAACATGTACCTTTAGGTTTTGGGCCTCACTGTCCCTTGACGCGTTCATCCACAAATTCCCACCTCCCCTGGTTTCTTCCGAAAAATAATTTGAGGGAAAATTCACCCGGGAGGGCTGCGATGCGGCTCTTTCACGACCAAGCTGACCGTCCATGTATCACTTAAGGAAAAACACAAATTTGTTTGCTTGAAAACCTTGGAGAAATCTCTTTGAATCCACCTGATTCTTTCACATTAATCCATCTACCACCCGCTTTCCCCCCCACCCCCCCTCTCTCTTGCTCTCCCCTTCCTCTTCCCAGCCAGGAAAAAGCTGTAACTTATGAATGCTCTGAAGCCAGACCAAAAAATAGAAAGATCAGATGCAATATCACAAATTGCCCAGGAAGTACTACGCATTACTGCCGAGTGGTAAAAGGCATCTTTCACTTATCTGATGGGCATGGAATAATTCCCCAGAAATCAAAGGAGAGAAGAGTTGCGGAGATGGATACAGGCATTGTAACCCCATGACCACACTGATCCGTCCGCTGCATCCCAGGAACAAGCAAGAACAAATGAGTAAGAGAGCACCCCACCCAGTAAGTTGGATCATTCATCACCAAGACTGAGAGTCTGGAACAAGAATACAAAACAAGTATGACTCCTGGATAAAAATGCCAGCTAAAGAGACTAGACACAAGAATATGTTTCCCTAGGCCTTTAGGACCCACCCACAATTTTTGCAGAGCTGAACCGAGGGTCACTTGCAAAAGGTTGTGAGAAGGTCACGGAAAGTCAGCAAAAAAAACACATGCAGACTGATGGAGTAACAAGTGCCTAGAGAGCAGCCATATGGACTGGTAGTGGCACCTGAAAGAGCCAGACTGTGGTAAGCCCCTGCGGCCACCTGCACTATTTTGGCCCGGTGGACTCCATCTCTGTCTCTGGAGCTCCCGAATCGGCTGCTTTCTTCTCTGCCTGAGAGGCTTCCAGAGAAGGAGCTGACGGAGCAGTCGTCATCATCATCCGGATTCACCCCTATTGCAACGTACGTGGGTACAAGCTCATCTTGCGAGACACCCAGACCTTGCCGACCAAAAAGGCCCTTTCCCCATGAGTACACGCTCCCTGCCGCTGCACACAGTGACAGACAGTGTCTGCTTTGAGAAAAAAAAATGGTGCATATCCAGTCCTGCGAACATCGCATCTACGTGATTGTTGTGATGCAAACAAGCGTTAAAAACTGTACGCAAACAAGCGCAAAAAAACAGAGAAATAACCTGTGAGAGCAAGAGTGTGCGCCTCTCCGGCAGCGACTTGCAACACCGTAGACCTCGGATCGTCTGCGCTTTCAGCGCCAGCCATCGTTCTCTCCCTCTCTCTCCCCACTCTTACACGGCAGCGACAAATCCCCCTACTCTTGAAAGCTTCCGTTTAAACTTCACCCCATACACAAATCCAGCAGAGAGAGGAACTGGTGCTCGCCTCTTCCCAGCCCAAACAGACCTCCACCATCACCCCCCCCTCAAAACCCACAACTTTCTCCTCTCCCTCTCCGTCTCCCTAGAGCAACAAGGCACCAATTCTGTCACACTCTCGCACACATTCTCCAGCTCCTTTTCCGCCGCAGCACCCTCCCCACCCGCTGCACATGGCGCCGTCAGTCTTGCGGCCTCGGACTGCGCACCGTCCCACACTCGTCTCCGAAGCCTCGCTTCTCTCCTCTCTCTCTCTCTCTCTATCACTCAGCCTTGTAATAATTTCGGTTTACCACGGATCCCACATAACATGCCGTAAGTTCAATCTATCCAGGGTATTACCGGTATTTGTACTTTTTCGCATAACAAATATAATATAATATACTGTAATTTCCGGTATTGGCAGGTTTTTTTTTTTCAGGTTTTCTTTTTAGGGCAGCGTTTCTTTATTGGCGAATTGTCGCCAGAGCTCGACCTCAAAAAACAAAATGGACGCAAATTCCCTGTTTTTTCATGGATGATTTCGCCAAATATGGATGACATACATGAATTGAGGGTGAGCTCGGTGCGGCACAAAATATGTGGATGAACAGAATGTACCGCTATTTTTTTGCAAAACTCTGTGCTGTTTTCCAAATTTCCTAAAATAGGGGGGCACTCGATGAGGGATGAGTTGGGCACTGCATGTTTCTTTTTCCTTTTTTTTCCCGAAAGGGGACGCATGTATTAAAGTTGATAAAATGAAAAGAAAATAAAGAGAAAAAGAAAACTTCTCTGTATCTCATTTAAGCATTAAGAACATAAGTTAATGCTCACATTAAATGAAGGAAGTACGGTGAAAAGGGCAACGGTATATACTGCGCAGATAAGGTTGGGGAATCTGGATGACTTCCCGCATCCCATACATTCATCCATTCATTGCGACGAAAGTCCACGGGTGCGTAATGGGTGCGCATCCCGGGGCATGCGGACGAACGTAATCCATGCAACTGAATAGAAAATGGATGAATGACTAGTGAGCAAACAGAAATTTACTATGGGGATACAACCCTGCGGTCGAATCCTGATTGCTCGGGATCCCTTGATCTGTATCGGAGTTTTTGGACATTAATAGAACGGGAGTTTGGTGTTCCTGAAATGGGCCCAGCTTTATGTCATGTGTTTCTAATAATACGAAGAGGTTGGCTGGGCCCCCCAAAAAAGGCCAGTACTAAATGTAGAGCTCTTTCAGTGATAGAAAGTCATAAAATCTCGCCACCTTTTTTTGTGAGCAGCAGCACGGCAAACTAAAATGAATGCTGTTGTGGGGTGTAGCATGGATCTAGTGTCTATGATATGGATTGATGGATTCAACGATCAGACAGGGAAAATGAGAGCTCCAATCCAACACAAAACATGGATTCTACGAGCACGCCAAGATTGTTGATGAGTGAAGAGGATGGCGTTAGAGAGGAGCAATGTTTGCTATGGAGGGGGGTTGCTATAAACAGGGATGATAGTGATCGTCTTCTTCACTTCTCGTGATAAATTTTATGGGCTTCATTATGTGAGTGTGGGCGTCATGTCAAAACAACAGTGATGGCACTAAGTTCAGATTGAGTTAGCACTAAACGTGAAGGTCAGAGGTCTTGATTCTGGTTATATATGCTGTTCAGGATCATAATGGTAGATATTCCAGCTTCAGAGTTGCCAGGAAGTGCGAAGGCGACAAGAAAACATAGCAAGTTGTCAAAAGGTACGTTCACGTTGTCAACTTGTCACTTGATGCCCATTGCCCAATCTCTGCCTTGATTCACCCAATAATGCCACGGATGTATGTGCATTTATGTGGGCATTGCGGGCATGGAAATTAAAGTTGATTTGCATGCTTTCACTCACCTAATTATAGGGAGAATGTCTAGGAAATCTTGCAGCATTTCCCAGAACTGATTTGAGTGTGTGTGTACTTTGTGCCCTTGCGTTGTACTGAAGAGTAAACAGAGCACTCAGCATCTATGATCTGACGCATCTGGCCAATAACCCAGTTGTTACCTACCTACTGACTTGAAATTAGTTCGTTGAATGGGGCTACCGTGTGCAGAGTCGGTTGATGAATCAATTATCAGGTCTATAAGGTGCTGTATTTTTGGTTGCTTTTCGAAGTTGGAATCTGAGCCATATGTACATTGTACAGCCTCCCTCAGTGTTTGTCGACAGTCGTACTTCCCTTGGCAACAGTTATTGCTTTCTAGAAGACGTACGTAGCGACAAGAAGTTGAGACCTGGATGATAGTCACAGTTGCATAAATTTCCTTCGTGCTGGTGTGAGACAAATCTGTGCCAAAACACGATAAAACTCTGACCTCCAACTGCAAATTCTGATGAGGGGCTATGGGGTTGGCGTAAAAGAGTATGGTTGTGGTGGTCATGGTCGGGAGGCTTGCCAGTAAGCTCAACTTACCTGTCATTGGATTACAGAACTCGGTACTTTGAGTTCCACAGTATCGATAGTGACAAAAGCTTTCGGTTACTAATTTGGGGTTGCAGCAGCCGATCATTCATCAGAATCGACGCTTTTGACACTGTGTAATGTGCGTGATGAGAACGATGCGGATACACGCCCGAGAGCTCGAACTATAGTGACCCGACAGCATGGCTGTATCAGTATCTAAAAGGCGACAGGTCATATACATCCCTATCTGGATTGCGAGACGGTTCCCAGAAATGCTTTTACAGTACAGGTCTGTATCTTTGTTGTGGTGAGACGCGCGTTTAAGCATCCAAACTATGTGGAGAGGAGGAGGTGAGGATGGATGTATGGAGGAGACCACGTACGCCCTTCACAGAAACAGACAAAGTCTAGTTAGAAGTCGATTTCAGGTCTACTATGTGGGATTAGGTTTGAAGGACAGATTGCCCTTCGAAACCCCCTTTGGACCTTCAATTATTGATAATCTGAATGACAGCCCTTCCAAAAAAGGTGGGTAGATTCGATCACACAGATACCATTGCAGCAAAAGGGATGCATTCTTATGGGCCGTTCAAAGCACCCATGTGTGCAATTTACAAACTACCCCATTTCGTTCTGTGCCCCTCTTGGATGTAGGGTTTTTGAAATATTGGACAAGGGCACAAATCTTCTGTTTTCCCTCTGGGTAAAGACCAAGGAAAAGATAACCGTGGGGAAGCCCAAACGGTGTACCGTCATCCCATGGGATATGGCCACTCTAAAACTAGACTAGAAAACAGACCAATGGTACAGCCGAGGGGGCCACCTGTAGTCAACAAAGAGAGATGAGAGCTGAGATAGCAGAATACAAGCCGAGTAACGAGCCCACATGACTTCAGATACAAGCGAAAACTAAACATCAAACAACCGAAAGCAACCGTGTTGCAAACGTTGATTGCCCCGGCGGCGAGAGAGAGCAGACATGAACTAAAACCTCCAGAACTGTATAGCAGCCAGCTTGCGCTTATCGAGTTCAGATGCGCCTTTGTTTAAGAATCCATGTTCTTCTTGTGCATCAATCTTCGCCTTGTACGGGTTGGATTAAGCCAGAGTATCACTTGTGGTTTCGTGTGAAATCCATGATAGAGGGTCACGTGAAGGGCAATCCAAAAAGCAACCTGTAAATACAAATAGTACTTTTTAACTCACGCTTCACTGAAAGGGAATCTTACATTATGCCCTTCAACCTGAAAGGTGGGTCCGCCCTTCAAATCCCATCCTGTGGACCGCACCGACTCTAGACAGAGAGCCTGGGCCGTGGACTGCCAAAGACCTTGAATGCTCCAGAATCAAACGTACTCATGCAGTCCTTTTTCCAACTCAGACACTTACCGCAGGCTGCTACTTCATCATCCAGTGAGGGACCAAGGGCACCCTCGTGGACTTAACCAAGCTCGTTGGTCCCCCATATTCTGATGGTTCATAGACCTGACTCACAGCAGAATCTTAGACATTCCAAGCTATCTCTTGGATAACTGGTAGGAGGAGGATGACTGCAGACCTCACCGTTATTTACGTGTCACACAAACCGCCATGGACGAACATCTGTGCATTCCCCAACTGTCGAGCTATCCTTCACGTGATCCTTCACATGATACGTAAGGGATTACTGGTTGAATGTGGGCCCTCAGCCCAGGTTGGCAGAATTGACCACTTTTAGACAGATTTTAGACTGAGAGTAGGAGGAATATTACATGTTCAGATCTATTGTTTTCGATCTGGGGACCTTTCCGCCCCTTTCCATAGAATCAACAGTAAGTTAGAGACTACGCCCTGCAGTTCACAGTTTTGTCATAGATAATCCTTATTCTTTCACGGCGAAGGTTGCATATTGGGTGGTTTTTGCTTAGTTTCTGTTCGCCTTATCTTGAGTCAGGACTCAGGGCCGTTATAAACAGCCGGATCAGCTGTAAATGCCCTGACAACCCTGCAGGAAGAATGACGAACTTCCATCGTGTGGACAAATATAGGTATACCAAATCTGCCAATTTTATAGTTGAGCTTTGATTCAGCCCGATCATATCTTTCTAATGTGTCAAGTGGACAAGTGGGCACTCATCGATGATGTCGAAATTCCCTGGGTCGTCATCTCCAGCTCTTACTCGGAACAGATTTTCAGCTGCAAGCTGATACCAGCTGGCCCAGCCATAGTGGCGCAATGTAAGGGGCACTTTACATTATGGGCCAAGATAGATCGATCTCCCATTGGCCTTTGAACTTGAAAACAATAGAATGTTCAGGCCTCTAAGGGGCCGGCCGCACCAGGTAGCAGCCATGTCAGGCTTAATGCAGGCCTGAACGCATGCTAAAGAATGCGCACCTCTGCATGTAAAAAACCTAAGTCGTCGCTTATTTTAAGATCGAAAAAAAATAAACGCCAGAGTGACCCCCTGAATTCCTTCTGTCTTATATTGGCACTGAAAGTCTTGCATGCGAGCTTGTGGGCACGTCTCCCTCTCCCATACCATATCCAGTCCAAATTGAAGTACAGCCAGTATTTCTGCTGACATTGGGCATTGTTGTCTTCCTACTTGCATTGTGCATAACTCATGAGGTGGGTTCTTTACTTTAACGGGAAAGATTCTAGAGCCAAACATTGATCATCAAGTGCTGGAGAAAAGCCGTGTGGGAAGCCAAAACTGAGGATCCCCCGAAATCCATTGGTCAAGTAGTTCCCAATGAGACAGAATGAGCACTCCGTTATGTTGCAGCCCCGTTGCAGCTTTTAGGTGTGAGAAAAGCCATTAGCATTTGATGCCACATAGCTTGCAACACACCTGGCCACTGGAAAGCTGAGACAGCAAACATCACGTAAGCGTCATGATCTGCTATATTGGAGATAAAAACTCCATTTCCACACATCTGACTAGTTCTCTATTAGTGTCCCCAAACAGTAATCATCAATGGCTTAGAAAATGCGAACCAGCTTTTGTCTGTTGCAAAACACATTCACCTGGAGATTATGCACAAAGATGGATAGAAACTGGACAATCCTTTGGACCCAGTTACGGATGATGCTATCTGAGCACGACTCACAGGAATCATAATGTCTTAGGGCTGGCATGTGGAACTACAAATCCTCTTATCTGCCTCTGCAACCTTATCTCACCACCCTTCCACCCAGAAAGCACTCCGTGAAAACAATGGGTATCTAAGTTGGCTAATTTTTAACAAGCTACACTTTTAAGGGCACATGCAGTTTATGTGATTTTTCTTTGGTCAGAAATATGTGCAAGAATAGCTTGCAACCGGATCGTTAGTGTGTATCATATCTGATATCATTGATCCTTGTGAGAGAGAACCTGCAGAGAGAGTCTTTACATCCAGCACACACAGAGAATGCGGGCCCGGCCCGGGTATTCATCTAGACCCGTGCCAGCCTCCAGATTTCTCTTTAATACTAATATGAGAAAAGCTTAGCAGTTCCGATTTAGCACCTGCCCTATATTAATATAGAGAACAATAGCAGGCATGTAGGAACTTAATGCAAGCATGCCATCTCTAAGAGCAAGGTCTGGCCTGTCAAATCTTCCCCACCCTCTCTCGACAGTGACACAATTGGAGTGCGATGGAGGAGGGTCACATCACCACACAGATACACTAATAGCTGGAGTGACACCAGAGTGACATTGGACAGCAAAGGAAGTCTCACTCCATTCCGTATAGGCAACTCCCACTTGGTGTCACGAAAATTGGCTATGTAACAATTCCATTCTATTCAACAGGTCTCTATACTTATCCCTTTCCGGTTCACTGCTTTGGCAAGAGCCTTCTTCATCTTAGCCTTTGCTATCAGTTGATTACAATTTTTGGAAAAAAATCAAGATCTAATACGTAGAGAAACCTCCATGGCCTGCCAGGTGAGATTATCTTTTCCTCGTTCCTAGTTGGCGGCTCTTCTCTGTCCGAAGGGAAAAGCCAAAAACTGGGAATGTTTTGGCCCGTCGTTTGGTCCTTGGTGGGTTTGCACTCAGGGGGCCAGCCACACTTGGTAGATAGTGCTTGACTGTGATGGGGCTCCAACCGCGTGAAATAGCAATACTCTGCAATACTATACATGCTCGGCAGCGCTTGACTTCAGGAGTTTGCAATCAAGACCACAGTAGTGTTCAAAACACAGATCACTCTCCAGTTTCTGATGTCCTCTTATTATATTCGTAAGCAAAGATCGCGTGGAAATTGATCAGTTGAGGGGACCCCTTTCTCTCCCCTCTACTGGGGGGCCTCCATGTCCTAGATAGGTACTCGTTCGGAAATCTCTCGCTTTTAAAGGTCTTTTCTGTACGCCCCTGCCGGCTAGGCCTAGGCAGGTTTTTTGCGTCTTTGGCCTCCGACCTATTTCAGGACCATACTGCATCTCTGTTTTTAGTGACTCCTGCTGTTCTACAGCATGGTTCACGAATTCGTGGTCATCAGGATTCTATGAAGTTCCATATTAAAGGTCAGGTTTTGTACACGACTTCCGAAATATGTGTTCAAAACTTCAACCTGAAGGACCGTCCAGAGAATCAGCAAAGAACACTAAAGGAAACGCTACAAAAGAGAGATTCGGTCAGCGGGGGCCGGGAAGGTAAAAATGTTCTGTTAGCTATTGATTGTTGACAAAGATAGCCGCCGAAATTATTTCCGCAACTCGCTAATAAACGTTTCTCAGGGGTCTCAAATTTCAATGCCTCCCTCGAATGTCGACTGCGTCAATCAAAGAAGAGACAAAACAAGCCCCTCTGTATTTGTCACGAGCCCGGAAAGCATTGAAGGTGAATTTACCACCTCCATCTACTCAGGTTGGTGGATCAATCATCGATCTGAGCGTGAGCAGAAGATGCACTTACTGTCTCCTTCAACAACACTGACATTCATCATGAGCATGAGGGCAAAAAGTAATACTGTCATCCAGCTCTGCACTTCTACCTTGGGAACTGGAGCTGATCGTGCTAGCCAGGAAGGCCTACACTGCAGGAGCCTACACTCTACACACACTGCATTTGTGACAAGACAGAATCGTGTTCTCTGGGCGGAGTGCCTTCCCAGCTACTGGGGATCTCATGCACCTAGTTTGGGAGCTCCTCTGGTAGAACGCCACGAACAAGACGAACTTGAGTCTTGGATAGATGCCAAAGTCAAGGCTCATCACAAGCGTTCAGTGGAGGTTGAAGTTATGTAGGCTTTCTGCCGCTTTCATATTCTGCTCGTTCAAGCTCCTTGTCTGGTGTGTAGGTTCTCCAGCCTATATATGATTAGAAGGAAGGTAGGCAGTTGGGCTATTGCTCAGTGTCAAAGTCAGGTCGATTACATTACTGTTTCGACGTGGACAAGGTCAAAGCGTCAAAGCCTCTGGTGGACCTGTCCGTCAGCTTTCTTAATTAGCATGCCGTGGGTGGCTGGCGTTCTCTGGGCCGCATCTCTTCATGTTTAGCCTGGTGGCGTTAGATTTTCCCTGGCTTTTTAGTGCAATCCAATTATCAAAGGAAAGAGAATGATAAAATCTCACTTCTTCAGATATGGTGGGAGAGGCAGATCATTGAGTGTAGCAGTATGGATTAAAAAGTGGAACGACGTGACTGGGGCCGAACCCACATTGATAAGCTGTTTCATCTCTTCCCTCTCACTCGTGTATGGCGGAATGGTGCATTATGCCAAGTGATACAAAAGGCCCGGGAGTTGAATGCTCCCTGGGCGGGTGTGCAACGCCGCCATGCAAAGGGGTGAGGGGAGGGCCACGTCGCCGCAATTGGGCTTCCTGTCTCCCCCCGCCCGGCCCCCTCCCCTGCCCCCTATGCGGTCACCAAAGTAATACATGAAACGGTTTTACATCAACTATATTACCACCACGCATGCATCCATATGTGAAGGTTGTCATACATGCATGCATCATCTCACATGTATGCATATCTGCTCATATATGCATTGTTCATAATTGCATACAGATTAGGACATGATCGTGCTTTGCGGAAGTGATTGTGAGGTGCTTACACAGACGGTGAAGGCGACACTTCGTATGCGAGGGATCGTCTCTCAGCAACCACATCGCATGAAGCGTGCCACCGTCTATATCGGTGCCGTATTGCCTGCTCTGGAAACATCATGTGTAGATGAGTGAACGTTGTGGCAAGTTGAGTGAAATATGCCCCGCAGGAAAGCGCTTTCGGAGGAGGTTCTCAACAGCGTCAGTCTTTCCTATTTCATGGTAGTCATTTGCTTTGGTTACACACCCTTCGCCCGTTTTTTTCATGTAAGTAGCGCTTGGATCCTGTGCAACACGATTCGGAAAGAAGTGTACGTATACCAAAACGCTTTCCTTTTCATTTGCTTTGTCTCTCCATGTTTATTTGTCCATCTGTGAGCACGCATTTAAGTATGTGGAATGGTCATGTTCTCATGCAAATTTGTATTCTAGCATCTTTATTGTAAGGTTGTTCCTCTTGGAGGCACATGTATTACATGTAGCTGAAGCCCGTGGAATTTTCTTCACCATGCATTGGCAGGTGTGCATATTCTCATTTACAACTCAGGATCTGCAACACCATGTTCTCTTATATGCATTTGAATTCGAAAACATTGTTTTGCATGGGTTTTGTTCTCATGCATCGTAATGTCTATGTTTGGATTGCTTTCGTATCCATGACCTTCATTATTTCAGGGTCTGTTCTAATGTCACTACATTTCTCTGTCATGGTGTGGTAGCAGCATGATGCACCACCGCAGGAGGAGGCACTTCTTTGCAAGACATTGGCGTGCTTTTCAATACGTCCTAGTTTTACTCCTGACCATGCAGCTCAATACGCTGAGTGCAATGATGTTGTCAAATATCACAAGTACAGGGCTGCCATCATGGAGTGTGAGCTGAAGGAGGTTGTTGCTCAGGCTGCGTTGGAGAGTAGAAGAACTCAGTTTGTGGAGGCTGGCACAAATAAATGGGACAGATAGATCAATGACGAAATACATGAGAGTAAATGGGGCTGGTCCCCTCTTTTCCAAATTATCAAGGCGGGTGACATCCCAGAGCTCTCTAATAATATGTTTACACGTTCGCGGGAGGAAGCCCACATGTCTATGGCCATTTTGGCAGGAAGTCAAAACACAACACCACCTCCGAAAACACCGGAGTTCATGCGGGTGTTGTATCTCATTTGGATGCGTCACATTCAGAAGACCACTCCCCTGTCCACACCAAGGAACTCTTTGTTGCGCGACCTCCTCCACCAACTTCTGGACACAACCAAGGGTCACGTGGCCATTAGAAATGCAGCCAATAATTTCCTTAACATTGGATACTTTCTGTATGGTTCCATGGCACCATACGAGCAAGCTACAACGGAGGTGCTGGACTCTGTGGCAGACCTTGTGGATAGACAGAAAGACGACCAAGACCGCGCGGTACAGTCATTGCAGGCTTTAATGCAACAAATCAGATGCAGGGAGGTGGAATTTACGTGACCCCACAGAGCATGTCAAGATGGACAATAAGCACACTGCAGTTTCAAACATGATTGAAGGTATACCATAAGATTTATGATAAAGAAGGGTGCACGGGCGTTGAACTCACATCACGTTTTCCATCGCCACATGAATTCTGCGCATCCACGAACACATCACATTATCATAACAGCACAATCTGCATAACAGTATCACTGTATGGGCCAAAAAAACATGTGCATGTGCAACGAATGCAAATGCTGACCTGGACAATGTTTTTTTCCAGAGGGCTGGAACTACTTATTTATCGGTGGATGGAAATTCACATAGCGGAGGAAGGTATGCACTGGCAGGTGGAGTGGTATGGGTGGCAATGGGATTGGTAAAGGTGACAGAGTGAGAGCGTTTAGGTCCTTTGTGCACACTCCCATGCACCTCACCATCCTATGGCAGAATTGGAGGGTGCATAAGGACATGGCCTCCAATACGCACGACCACCACATGTCAGGCTTCCTGAACAGTCTGTGCAACCTCCTGTCCATGCTACCCACCTTTCGCAGCCTAGGACTAGAACTCGGTACAGTTGTCGCAGCAAAATGAAATGAATGTTCTACACTGTCTTTGCAATGCTTAATTTCATTATACACACTATCCTCACATGTCTACAATGATGTGCTTGTGCTCAAAAGTTCTTCATGTGGTTCTTTACCGAAGCAAACAACAGAACAATGTTTTCCTGCATTGTCTTTTGAGTCATTGTAGTTCACATTGTATGCACCCTGTGAACATGCATATAAGAACTACCCATTGACAATCCAGTCGTACTCATATGCATAGTCCATTGATGGTATAAACGGATAGACCGCTCGAATGTCATCTTCTGTTAGGATATTAAATATAATGCATGCCAGAGTTTTGTGCTCCACCCTCCAACACCTGTGATATGTTGCACAATGGTAGATCAATGTATCGTAAGGTCCCCGATGACTGCCATTAGGATTTCCGTAGTGATACATGCATACAGTGCAGCGTGCATGGGGTCTTATGATGAATTCCCATGCAACATCGTTCTTCTCGAAAAAACCAGCCCACCGCCTATGCACGTACACCCGACGTGCAAGTGTCTCTGGACCATACCAGGAGGGGCTTTGCGCAACGTATTCCAAGACACATGTCTCTCCAACCCCCATTTCCAATGCACATTGCCTTTCATTCACGTCCCAAGGATTAAATTCCTCGTCTCCATCATGTTCAAGTGCCATGCAATAAGGGGTTCACTGTATGATGAGCGAGGATAAGAGTAGCATCACTATGAGGGACGCCCACTACCACCCTACCCCAAATGTCTCACATGCATCCCAAGTAATCTGAAGCCCCATCATGCACAAGGATATGTTGAGGCACCATGTATGACATGAAGGTTACAATGTGTCCTTTTGTGTTTGCGTCTGTTCATATTCGTAAATCGTCACAGGCCATTATGTGCAATGGACTTAACACGATGCAACATACACAAATCGTCCACGCACTTGTTGTATTTCAGACATCAACAAAAATAAGGACATCCCTGCATTGTATGAAGTCATTCACTGCAACAGTGGGTATTCTAATACACATCGTCAGGGGCTGAAGCTACTGTCCACAGGAAATGCTCTCTAGAAGCATGAGCAAAGACATGTGAGCGTGGGTAAATGGTGGACAGGCCCTGTCAATCCATAACTTCAGAAGAACTTCCATATTGGGTTTCAGCAAGGCAAACAAACATGGGCTCACCCTAAGGGCAACGAGGTTGTCTACTACCTCATCGACATCACAAAAGGAAAGCCTCAGTTGCGGTGATGCCCAGTGACCAAGGTACACTGTCTAGGCCTTTTGAAGCAATGTATTGCTTCTTGAACCGCATTGTGAATTTGCCCTTCACGATGATGCTGCTCCTTGTAGTTTGCAGGCACTTCCTCAGATCCAACACTGCAATCTTTACCAGCGCCCCGGACACATCAGCCTCCACCATCCAAAAGATGTTCTCCTCACTCCGAATATTCACCTCCATCCACACATGGTCCCCGGATTTGCGAGCCTTCGCTGTGTTGTCTAGACGGTAATTGTTGTCCTCCGCTGCCATGGCAAGTACATCCCATATGCCTACAGGGATGCCCATTGTTACATACTGCAGCCCATATGTTTTTGGGGCATTGGCCTTGTACATTATGATTACGCCCTCAAGCAAGACGTGCTTCAGCATCCCCGCACAAAAAACAATGCTAGAAACAAGAGTGTGTGTACCTGTGGAAGAATGCGGGAGAGATTCGGATATGTCTCGGGCATCTTGTACACACACCTTCAACTGCGAAGCGGTGGCGGCGGAGGTGTAAGCCATAGCAATGAGAGGGAGGACAATCCACTGACGAAAACACAGCACGAAAACACAACACGAAGTACAGAACGTCTGCAACACAAATGTGCAACCAAGGCTACAAGGGGACGAGGAGGAGGATGTCTGGTACAGCGGGAAAAAAAAAACACAAGAAGAGGAGGAGGACATGTGAAAGGTCACAACAAAGGCAAAACCTCAGGCCACAACCCGCCTGGGCTCCATTTCCCGCCAATATCACATGTAATACAGTTGAGAATTCAAAACCATGGCGTGGTAATACATGCACTGGGAGGGCATACAAGAGCACTTCCTATCATTTGGTAGAATACTTGGCCATATACCAAAGGAAGGTGGTGTCCATTTTCTCTCCTCTCCATTTGAGTTCTATAAATAATGCGTGGGCACATGTGACCACATACTTGTAGTTATGTATGTTAACTTCTTCGAGTGTAGTTTATTTGTTAACACTGTTCATAATCGCTATTTTTATGGCTTCGAAATGACATCATTGGAAATACCTCACATCAGCTGGTGTTGGCATCATTTGGGTTCATACCAGTTGGTACTGTGGTCATCATGGTATACCAGTATGTGCCTAAACAACAATCCTCCATAATGTGCAGCAGACTGGTATGAAAGTTTTGTTGTAGGCCCACTGTGGTATGTAACAAACCTGATACATTTTGGGGACCATTGCAATGTCATAAACTTGTAATTGAACATGGCTTTGGGCTGGTACCATCGTTCATATGTCATATCATCTGCTAATTGGTTTCCAAACAAAGAGTGGTTTCCAAATACCATACCATACCATGCCAATTGTAAAACTATATCTTTACGATGATGTATACTATCATAATTGTGGATTGATAAAGTACAAATTGAAGATGGCACAACAAAGGATTTGTAGAAGAGGTCCGTCACCTCAATGTCAGGAATTGGCATATGTCATTCAGAGCAATTCAGATCTGCACATGGATCCATGTATACCCAGTACACAAACACAAGAAACCCAATGCAAAGACTATGCAAATTGAAACAGGGAGACTGTGTGCGACAACAGGGGAAGGGAGTATTTTATAAAAGACAAAAGTGGATTACAAAGAATCCTGCAGAAGGCACATGCAATCACCTGCAGTACCTCACGAATACCACCTGCCGGCCTTCTCCCAAGATGGAATGGACAATGGCACCATGCTCGAACAGGCCAGGCACCACTCATTCAATAAATCTCTAACCAGTCTACCTCCTTGAAATTCCAATCATACGTAGGCACATTTGTCTCTATTCTCACCATTCTCTCCTTCCACACATCCACACGGACATCCCACCGAAAAAAGTGAATGGAATGCTGAAAGTGATTCATCCCCCACTTAGGCAACACTCGCAAAAACACAGAAGAGGTGTTTTTGGGCATGTGCATAACGGAAGCAAACATTACATGCATAGTGTTGCCCTCTAGAGTAACACAGATATCACCTGCGGTTGTCCATGGTCTTGATGGTGAAGCTCTCCTCTGAATCAACCATTGTATGGGGGATGGAAGTGCATCAATCATCTTGATGGAGTCCCAAGCACCATCTAGCCACTACAATGAGTTTATGGAAACATTCGTTTTCTTGAGCAGGGTCCAGCCCAAAGCCACTGGTCCCCACTCCTTGTTTGGTGCACACAAGAATCTGGACCTGAGGACCAGCGTGTTAGGTTCTTTTGCAGCAGCCGTGCTCTCGTCGTAGAAGCCACACCATCCCACTCTTGCAGCGGATTCATGACCCCTAAGAATTATATCCCCTGCTGTTGGTTGTGACCAGTCCACCAAGGCTTCCAAGATTTGAATGCGGGACCCCACGATGCCATTGAGGTCACCCAAGAGCTCCCTCATTGTGCCTTCATCGACTTCAGGCTGCACTTGCAACCAGGAGGAAGCTGATTCAAGCAACACATCCGACATTGTAAGGAAGTGGAATGAAAGAAGTGCAAGGCAGATACAAGGTAGATTGAAGGCACATACAAGTCTGAGGTCTGAAAGGTGACACAAAAAAAGATGACGAATGTGCAAAGCAGCTCTCAATTCTACACACAAGTGTGGTTGTGTTCCTGCGACCCACTTATGTAGCTGAGGGAGAACATGTGGACATGTCTCACTTTCTGCTATGTCTGGCATTGTATGCATTTGAAGGAAGCTCCTTGGCATACATGACAGAGGGGCGGGATAATCTGACATGTATTTTGCGGTTTCACAGGAACACACCGTTTTTCCCGCCCTGTCATGCACAAAGCAGCAGGACCTGTAACCAAATTGAGAAGGCCACCCCTACATGTGTCCATTAGAGATCCACAAAACTTTGCAATGAGCCCATCCTCAAGATGAGGGTGAAGCATCTTCAGCACTTTTACTTGGTGTGCACACATATTGCCTTTTTTGGCCCAAGGGCAATCACAACAAGCCCACTTTGAGTCCGGATTATAGATGGTGAATGTCTTACCTACATGGTGATGACATTCAACTGTTGCGAGGCCTATGGGAGTATCAGGTAGATGGACGTTGTCTTTAGGAATATGTTTGGCAAGCAAAATGGAACTACAAACAAATCCCTCCAGCTTTTTGTTCCGGATGAAACCATAGGCCTTCGCATGAGACATGTACCAGTAATGCGTAAGGATATCACCTGTGAGTTCGGAGATGAGCCAATCCATCCGCCTACTAGTGAGAACACTTTTGCTGCACTTCAATTGAGCTTTCAGGTTCCTGTGGTAAGCTTCAATGGCAACATTGGTATCTTGGGAGGCATGGGGAATGTTACGTGATCCAATTATACACATTTTTGCTTTGGGTAGCCACTCTGTCTCCATGGTGTTGCAGAACTAAACCTCAGATAGATACTTCTCTCGCAATTCAATTAATTTGTATACTGCCCATGCCTCACCTGCATCCCCAAAGGTGTCCATTTTGTCGTACATGATGTGTGCAAGGTCCTGCAAAACAGCCGCTCGCAAAACCGCATTCTTGATCTTCGCGACTGCATTCTTTTGCCAGGCTCTCCGGACATGCCACAAGCACAGGAAAACTGCACAATCCCCCCATACAGATCTGTTTCTCATGACGTTGTATATATAAAATACATGTTGACATAGAGGCAATGGGTGGAGAGTGAACGTACTATTGGTGGAGTTACCTGATGGCAGCGATTTCTGCATCTGTGTCGTCAACTATGAAGGCATTGGGGCGCTAGTCCACTTTCACGTTCTTCATCTGTTGTTTTAATGCCTCCATCTATGGCCGCAGATCCATGGTCTTGCACCTGGCCGATATAATATACACAACTGGAATGCCATTCAACCACTCATCAAACACCATCATGGTGTACAAGGGATAGTGCAACAACAGCCATGTAAAACAGGAGTTAGTGAACTTGATTAACAAGTGGACTGTCACCAAAACCCTAAACTTTATATGTACTTCACATTTGAGGATATTCATGCACGTTTAGGGTTGCATTACACCTTTTTTATATTCATGGGCATTCAGGATATTCATTTGCATTACACGCCACTAATTTGGAATGTCCGTGCTTCACCATCTGTTTTTTCTGCCAATCAATTTGAATGCCCAACACAAATGGGAGGTCGAGTTTTCGGTCATTTGATGTCCATGCAGGGTGATTTGCCTCTTCTTGGTAGTAGAAAACACTTCCTGGGTTCGCCTCAACCCACATTCGCACACTACGTGCACCATTCGAGTGCTTCTTAAATGTTTCTTCATCACATTTGTTGGCAATATTCCAAATGTCCCAAGAGAGGAGGGAGGTGTCACGATTGACCTCCAACCCAGCATCCATCATCTCCCTCACCCGCTGCGCGTGCTTTGCCATAATTTTACTGATACTCAGTCTTAGATGCAGGTTGTGCAAAACCCATGCTGTCATTTCCTCGCTGACGTGGGGAGCTAATGCAACACATCCAGTTTCAGGCCCAGTTTCATGTGCAGGCCTATGACAGAACTCTCCAGCCCCATTGACATGTCTCTTCTCATGATACACAAGCTCGGCAATTTCTGGATCCACGTAGCATTGCTTCACTACAAAACGACACATGCATCCCCTCTTAATGCCTTCCCCCGATTTCGTTTTTGTGGTCCTCACTTGTTTAGGCTTCTGCTCAGAGGAAGAGGCCGTGACTCTTGGCTTCCCCCCCTTCTTTGGGAGGTGGTGCTCGCCATTTCTTGTGTGCCATGGCGGCCTAACCGCCAAGAGGGCACTTGTCTTGTCCTCTGGCCCGTATGAGCAGTGGTACATGTTGTGAGCATGAGCTTCCATTAGTAATAGAGCAAGGGGACACGCAATGCATTGAACACAACCAGGATTATGGTAAATACATGGAAGGCCCAAATTTATACCTTGTCATACTTAAGGCAGAGTTTGTGCGTGGGGCTTGGAGAGATCCTGCTGGACATCCTCTTTGGCGATGTTTGTGGAAAGTGCATGGTCCATCAGGACGACAAGATTCCCCAGTTATGAAATCATTCACACGACTCTAGAGAATGTAGGTTACTTCAGCGTTGTCTTTACCGGGAGGGATGCCATGCCATTGATAACACCATTGTAACACATTGTGGTTGAAAGCACCTACGCTCGGAGATTGCACTTGGTTTCGAAGTTTCGAAACAAGATGGGGGAGCAGTTGGGGGGATAAACTCTTCAGTTTTGTCATGTACAGACATGTCGTTTCAGCAATACTCGGTTTCACAGCGGATGCAAGGGTGATACACGTTGTTGCCACGGTGATGGGACAACGAGGAGGACAATGATGAGGAGAGGAGATCAGGCCGACAATTGCTCGGACGGAAGTAATCATCCGCTACAGTCAATTAAAATAATTATTTCCAAGTTCAAATTGAATTTTGAATCGATGTGTGACTAACCAAGTATCTATGTCGATGTCTCATAGTATGGTGATGATGGATGAATATGTTACATGGCACATGATGAACATGCATGATGCAGGACTGTGTGACATCATTCATGTATAACGGCTTTCAGTGGAGGCCGGGCGGGCGGGGGGAGGGGCGGGCCACGCAGGCACACCCGCCCAGGGAGCATTCAACTCCCGGGCCTTTTCTATTACTTGGCGTGCAGCATCATGGTCTCCAAACCCTTTTTCCTTTGTGGACCCGAAATCGTCATTTGATCCACCCAACAACCAATCAAACTTAGTCAGAGTCTCTAACCATCCATACCATCCAACAACACCAACCGCAGGACAATCCATCGCATAATCCCCTGCACTATGACATGGAATGTAATGGACAGTCTGACATTCCCACTTGACACCCAACTTGGCACTCATGCAGATATGTGTGCTTTTACTTAACTTACTGTTTGGTATAGGTACTCTCTCTTCTGCACTCTTTATCTATCTGTGATCAGCAGGGTGGCGTAAACTTATGTGCATCGGCAGCACGTGGCAGACAAAGGATGAAGGCAGTTGTTGCCCAACTGGCCTCTGAACTTGTTTGTACTGATTAGGTTAGGCTTCAGAAGGTTATTTTTCTTGTTTTTTCCTTTCTCTCTTGAAGAAGCTGTTGGGACCTGATAGTGGGCCGGCTGAGCACAGGGCTTTGAATGAAGGAAGGAACGAACAATAGTGGTCAAAGCCCGATATGAAGGATATTTCTCGAGTCCCAAGGAGGTCATGCTTGAGTCTGACTACTGATATTCTCCTAGAGCACCATTTTGATGGTCCGATCATGTGGAAGCTGCATCTGGAGACCCAATTTAGAGCCCACTAGAGTCGCCTCAAAGGGGCCAAGTTGCAAAAGAAAAAAATCAAGTAGGGTTACAGTGCATTGGCAGAAGCAAGCAACATGCTCTCCAAATCAAATTAGTCTCAACCCCAAGTGCAGGGAGACTTTGGTAAGCCATTTATCATCATCGCACTTATCATGATATCGACAGAGGGTTATTGCATAATGTCTCTGATGGAGATACACATTCGGTTCACATTTCAATCATATATCTTGCAAATTGTTGTCTGCAGTGCAGTCATGAGCCGACAGAGACACCGGAAACTTGATTCAGAAAACATGGGTCTCTTTGGGTCAACAGTTCACTCAAACCTCATGGGAAAAACATAGTGTACTTTTTTTGGGGGGGGGGGAATCTACTACAGTATTTCCCCTTTCTCCGGTTATGCTGTTGAGCCCATGCGCAACAGGCGAGTAAGTATGTCAGATCATTTACCAACCAAATGCGCATATCAGAGAGTTCGGTTTTCATGTTGGGATGTAGAGGTAAGTATTTGCTGCTGTACTGTTAGTACAGAATTCCCAATACCTCCTTTGGTTGGCCAAACTGTGGTATACATGTGCCTCCAATACTTGACCGGTACTGAGCAGGGATTGAGAAAAGCCAAGCATCTATGAGCAGGCATTTGGCTAGACAATCAAGTGCTAAAACTAGGACTCTGCCACATTACATGGTTAGGCTGACAACATTGCTTCACCAATCACTTGCCTCTGCTACACTGAGGCCACCTTTGGTCAGCCTAGTCTACCTACTATATCATAGGAAATTGAAACCCGAATTGCAAAACCCAACTAAAATGCAGAAGGAAAGGCAGGAAAGGAAAGTAAAGGAAATTCATCGCCCATTGATTGACAGAGAAGAGGGAGGACCCCACCATTTAGGCTAGTTTAGTCTCTTAAGGCAATGTTTCATTCCCTGTTAGATCCATGCGTAAGGAAACAGAAGCTGATTCTTTGTGGTATAGCCCGGTGAACCTGGAAATGGTTCGACTGCTTGACATTCAAGATTATAATGTTCCCAACTGTGAATACTTCTAACAATTCTAGGCAACTGAATAAATAGCAACATTTACCAGACACAAAAATGTTGCAGTTGTTTTCAGTTGACATGGGAGATATGCTTGGTGGGCTTTCCAGGAATCACGGACACTTCTCCCACTCTGGTTCTGCCTTCAGACAGGAACCATGCAAAAGAGTCATGGCCAGTAGACCAGTAGACCCTCTCCTTGGGTTGAATAAGTCCTAGCACATATTTTGGGTATGAGGCAGCTGTCCAAGGGCCCAATTGCACCATTCATTTGTCTGGGCCCACATTGCAGCCACGTTTCTGGCATCATTCAGAGTGCAACTCCACTGTAGCCGCATATTAAGCCTTGCCTCTGGTTCTCGCCGTCATGATGTGTGAACATGCTTATCAATAAAGGCCTGTGCTATATTACTAAGTAGAACATTGGCATCTGCTGCCTTCACATATGTGTTCATATATTCCACAACTTGCGGTGTCAATATTTCTGCACAGTAGAGTCATGAGGTTGGTCAGATTTGTGTAACAACAACTTCCACCTGCTGACCACCAAGCAGCCACGGAGGGGAAGAAAGAAAACATTATAACATAGAGAACAGAGACGAAATGAGAAAACCTTCAACATAATGATAACTGATATCAGCTGTTTCTGGACTGTCATTTTGGGCAGTAAAGAGTAAAAATTCTGCATAAAGAGAAGTGCAAGGCAACTACCTTTCTTAGTCGACGGACTGCAGAGATAATACAATGTTGTGATTGCAGATAACACCTGGCATTCAACCCGAAATGCCATATTCAAGAAATCCACTGTGCACCTCAACATCTGACCACAAAGGGCAAGAGAGAGTGTACTAGAAACAAAGATGCTTACAGATGCACAACAGCCTTGTGGACATTATCTCCACAACACATAAAACTCTAGGATGCATAACTGTCTCAGAATGAAACAGTCATTGCACTCTCATACATGTCCATCACTCCCGGTTGCCTAGTCCCTGGCTATGAACACACTTGAGAGCATAGTGCCCACAGAAATTAACAACTCTCTGGCTTTAGAAAGAGCTCCTGGTTTTAGATGGAACAATTAACACATTGGCAAACCGATCAACTTCGGAAAGCAGTATAGGCTGCCCCTTGTCTTTGGACCGCTGACTTTTGGAAAAGCCTTTGACCTGGTCCTTTATAGATTGTACTCATAAGATGTTGTTTGCCGTAGCCTTGTGGCCATTGCCTGGTCCTTTATAGAGAAGGCCTTGTGTAGATGCCAGTTGACCCCAGCTCTCATAGATGGTTCTCAGTTTTGCATTGGGCTGCTGAGAGCAGAGTGTCAAATATGGGTACATCTCCCAATGCTTTGAAATGGAAGTCACATAGCCTACTGTAAAGTGTAGCTTCTGTAGAGAACAGTAATGGGAAAGAGTAGATGGTCACCGTATTTTGTACAGGGCTTGATAAGCACGAAATCATCAGAGGAATGCCGCCATTCTCCACAATCACCTTTGCATTTGCTGGATCTGCCATACATATAAACTGCAGTTAACCGATCAATCTGCATTCAAAGACTAATCCAACAGTGATACATCTTGAGCACCTATCACTACTCTGGATAGACCATAAGTAGCACAACATAAAGACCCCACCTTAACCGCTGCAAAATCAAAAGTTTAGACTACTAGACTAGAATATGGTGATTGTCTGACAATAGACACACTCATAATGTCAACGAAACTTTGTTCTCTGCACTTTGTTCGGCAACAAGCAACCCATGCAAATACTTGATGGAATTGCGATGGCACTAACCAGGACTGCAATTGCACAGCCCGCCTCCCCCAAACTCCACAAGCTTTTCATCAGGTTCTGTCAAGCAGTCCAAAAATAGATCCAAGACATGCAGCTGCACATCGTTGTGAGCTAACAGAGTCAGAGACAGTGTGTCCGTGGTTGTTACAGCACAGAGATACAGACTTTGATATCACTGAGCAAGGAAAAGTGTGTACCCACAATAAGGGTTTCAAATTGGGATAAAGAAGGTGTAGAGCAGCCACTCCAAAAAGAAAACTCTTATGAAACATCCCCTCCCTATCTGCGAGCATACCGTGTGTGCGGTCTCCCTAATAATATTGCAGGACATCACCCACAACCATAGATGGGAATGTACAAACAGTGAAAGTACCTTGCGGAGATGGTCATAATTGAATGGGTCGTAGGCAAAATTAGCCAAGTGGGCCACCAATTGCTCCTTTGCTTCTGCACCCGCATTGCTTTCCTGTGAATTAAGATATACTACAAGCCTCGATTTACAAGATATTTCATGAGTCGAACTGACAGTAGCGCAAGTTATCCCACTCATGCACTATGTTAACTTGAGCTGCATTAGGGTTTTCAGAACTCAGGCCGCATCTTGTGATACGGTTCAAGACACCACCACATGAGCACTTTGCTGCCCGATCCTGCACGCACAGATCTACACATGGCTTGACCACGCCAAACTCTACGAAATACCATGTTACATCTGAAGACCAAAACAACCCTGTCACCAACAAGAGAAGGACTGAAATTTGCCGGTCGTATGGAAGCGATATACCCTCACTGACGGTTTCTTGAAACTCTGTCACCAAATCCTGCACACCCATTTTCACCCACCAATCAATGACATCGAACAAACTGGATACGGTGCCAAAAATTGCCAGCAAAAGAAAGAGTGAGAGAGACCTGGAGGTACTGATCGCGAGAAGTGCCGTATTTGCCTGTGCGCTGCTTTTGCCTTTCCTCGCTACTAAACATGTCTAGCTTCCACACACGCACACGGTCTGCTCCTCTGCCGCATGCAACAGGTAGTGGCACCTTCAAATGCTTCAACTCTGCAGGACCCCAAAGTATTGTATCGGACAGACGGTTGATCCTACTATGAGATCCGTGCTATTCAGAGATAGCCAATCCCAGAATATTCCGAGAAGAACCTGGTTCATTATGCTCCCAAGGTTCAGTGTTATGATTTTTTTCCTAGAGTTCTCTGTCAAGATGCCTTCCATGACTGTCAGAATTAAGACAAAACTTGTGTTACATCTACTTACCCAGTGTTGGGAGGTTCTTTGTGCGAGGTTACTACGAAAGATGTTATTTTCTTCTCTCACTATAAGGGGCTGGATTCAATCACTTAGGCCCACTTTACACTAGGGACCAAGACCAAGAAATCGTGGGACCGAGAAGTGCCACTCTTGGGCTGTGTCTTGGTCCGGAGGCAAGGAGCTGGGCCCAGCTATCGGGAGGGTTCCTTTTCTTTGGTCTGGACCAAGAAGTTCGCGCCAAAAGTAGGTGCCATGTAAGCATATTGGCCGGCTTTGGGCTTGGACCCTAGTGTAAAGTGACCCTTACTCAAGAGTGTGGGTGCGTGGGCTTGTGAAGGCCCCTACTTTCCTAGCCTAGAAATCTCCTTTTTCATCCAAAGTGGCGATACTCATCCATCGTATATATATTTTTGGCTAAAAGTGCCCTTAAAAGGTCCATTCGCACCAAGGGGTAGAAGGGGTTCAGTACGGGTCGTATTTATCCCTCCCTCTAGCCCCCGGTCAAAAGTATTACCCAGCATGTATTCTACCTAATCCAAGACCTATTCACACAAGGGTGATAAATGTATATGTTACTAGCGATGAGTTAGTCCCTACTACTGAGTACCTATTCGGACCAAGGGTTAGTTGCAGGTCCCAAAAACCCTAACTCCCTCCTCGCTCCTCTCCTCTCCCGCATCGCGGTTGTTTCCGCTGGAGGCGCACCAGCAGACAACGCTAACCTATCGGGAACATATTCTTGGGAACATGTGTTTTATTGGGAACATCTCCATAGGACAAAAAAAGATGAAATTAGGCCGCGGCCGCACCTGCCGGTTAGCTAACCGACGGCTAACCGGACAGTTAAGTGACCGGCCCGATAGTTAATTAAGGACCCGGCCGCACCTGCCATCTAGTTAACTAGGCACGTCGTGGTTAACAAACCGTGCTGCTGCCCGGTTTTCTCTGCTGCCCGGTTTTCTTTCCTGCCCGCGCGAACCACTTTCTCTCTCCCCGTGTTCAGCCTCCAGGGACGTCCCTGAAATCCTGTTCCTTCACTGGTACTTCTCTACTTGGTCACTGGCATGGACGCTTCTCACTGCGCCGCACAACTGCATTCCAAAATGTGTTTTTTTTTTTCCCACATGAGTTACGAAGCTTCCCCGCTCAGGAAAAATGTAGTTTTCTCTTCGATCAAAGCCTGATACATGTGTTGTATGCTTCAGTTTCAAGTCTGTGGCACAAGTAGACACCGAATGCATATGTAGGTCTTTAGCTGAGAGTGAGGGGTGGTTGGTTGTGTGGTACAGGCATATGTGCAGCATCTTGAATCAAGTCGCATCAAGTTGAATAAACTTGAGCAAGAAGTAGCTTAAGTTTAGGGGGTTGGATGTCATGGTAGTGGGCCCAATCAGGTAAAGGACGTGCACATCAAGAGGAGGCTGTGCGGACTCTCACTAATACGCTGGAAAACTGGAAATGTGCGTTTCTCCTTTACATTAATGAAGCTGTTGTGATAATCACAATGTGAATGCTCCTGCTTGAAGCTAATTTTATGGTCTGGCTTGTGGAAGTTGAGGGGGCTTGACAAGGAGGGAGAATACTGAGTTGGGTAATGGGGTAAGGCATGCAGTTACCACACCTACTGTTTTATGGGCTCTTGGTACTGGCAAAACATCCACTGCACCAGCAACCGCTCATCAACTTTTTAGGTGAGATGTCTCTCTTGCCCTCTGATTGAAGTAAGCGCAAGAGGTGATTAATCAGACAAATGATTTACTGTTCACTGAATTATTATTTTCACTTGTCTGAATCTGAATTACTGTTCCAGCCCGCACAGCAGATCCTCAGTTTTCCTAATCGGATCGGCCTCAGCTTGGTGCAAGGTACCATGTGCAACCCACACTTAGCCCATAATCTTACGTAGTAGGTGGTGTTTCCAGGGAATGGTTAATGAGCACACTAGCTTTTCATCAAACCTATAACTAGACATGCTTTACAACATTCTATGTCATGATGGTCACTGATTCTAACCAGCTTCCAACTATATTAATGCAGGTCAAGTTCATAACCAGGCATCTTGGTGAGCAGGAAGGGTGCCTCCTTGAAGCAGAGACTGGAGAGTTCTTAATTCATAGAGGGTTTTGGTTTTACACAATAGGTCAATGCCAAGGCCTGGGCCTCTCCAATGGACCTTGGTACACACTTCCTTTGCTCTCATGGAGACTGGTTTGTGGCAATGCTGATCCTGGATGGGTCTTTCTCTCTCCCTCCTTTGGGCCAACCCAACACCCTCTCTTCGATCTGCTTGTCCTTATTTGTCAGACCATTTAGGAAGGAAATATGTGCCACCTGAATTGAATCTGTGCCATCTGCTCTTTGTTCAGGTTTGTAGTCGCCAAAGATGTGGAGCATCATGGATTGGTAAAGAGGAATGTCTTCAATTGGATCTCACTGTTTTCTCCTACTAACGTGGCTGGTATGCGCCGCAAGGTAACTCCCAACTCTAATTTCTTCTTGTAGATGTGATATTGATTCAGTGTGTCCGTGGCTGGCATCAGCACTTTATCAAGCCAGTGAAGGGTGCCAGCCCTATTCGTAGATGTTTGGCAGAGCCTTTCATTCGTCCAAAAGCAATTTCTGAGAAGATTTTTGCCTTCGATAATTGATGATTGAAAACTGATTTGGCTCTAGAGAGGGCTGGAGCATTGGGAGCCCTCTTGTAACTAGGAATGAGCTATGGGAGTGCAGGATAAATGGCGTCACCGATGAGGAGTGGCGGAATTGGGTGCCCATTCTCAAGAATTACGTTCTCACCACGTAGTAGAGTTCCTTGAGAAGCCGGATGGAATAGTGGGGAATTCCGTAACACCCTACCATCATTCATGCTTTCGGGTTCTCCAACGTAGATGTCCACGAACTTTGCATCTGCATCCACTACTCCTTGTAGAACCATAGAATAGTATCCATTTCTATTCCTATAGTCGAACTTGATGTCAGTGTTTGGGGCCTTGATTCGTATTTGTGTGCAATAAATTGCACCAATAATATTCGGAATCCCTGATCTCCTCTCATTTTCGAGCATGGTTCTTTTTAGAGTTTCACCACCTTGCCATTGCAGATGGTGACCCAATAGGCAAATTATGGCAGGGACTACTTGTCGAAGAAGCTCGTATAAAGTTGAACGACCGATTCCAAAACCCTCTGATATTTCAATGGTTGCGGCCGCCCATAGTAGTTTGTAAAGTACTGCCCCTACTCTCATAGGTACAGATAAACTCTTTCGATACTTGGTATCCTGCATCTTTAGAACTGGTGCAAGAGTATCGCACAGCCACTAAACGTGCCTGAGCTCATCTTCATGATATGTAGCCATCTTTCATCGTCATACTGTAAAAGAAAGTCCTCAAACCACGCTCTCGACCTATGCTTGACCCACATCCCTGAAGATGGACGAGCTCTTGGCTTGAATTTCATAATTGTGAGAAGCCGCTGCAAGGAGCTCCTACATGCGATGAGGTTGATATTTGGATCCTCCTCCTCGAATAGGCCAACATCATGCAAGAATGATGGTAAAGCCTCTTGTGAGTATCTCTTGATCCCAAACAGCTCTGGAGCCTCCATAAGCATGAATTGCAAAAATAACATGATCTCTCCCATGGCAGACAATATTTTGTCACTTGTCATCGTTCAAATCACCCCCTTGATTGGGCAAAAAGGAAGAAAGCCCAAAAAACACTGCCACTATAAAACCTGCAATAGGAGGCCTTTTTCAGATTGCTCATAAAACTAAAAGGCAGGCATGACTTGGCTAAAGGGATCACATATTGCCTAAGTGGCAGCTCACTCCAAGACTGGAACATCTAAACTGTGAGGTCAACCTTTCCTTGTTGACAGCAAAAACAAACCTTCCCCAGGTAAAATGCTTTGTACTGGCATATAGCGAACCTGTAGTGAACCCCTACATTAGCAATCAGAGACACTCATGGAGTCCAGGGGAAAAACCCCACTATCAACCAAAAAAGAGAATTCTCTCTCCCTCCCTCTTTTGGCCATTCAAATGTGATGCATGATATTTCTTTCCGCAACCATTAAACTAAAGTTTGGCAGTAGCCATCACCTCAAGCTTGAAAGCCAGTTCCACACATTGAAGCAAGCATTCAAAGAGGTGGGTTGGAGGAGCGAGCTCGACCTTGATTTTCTGCCACAAGTGGTCCATGCCTGTTGCATCTTGTACAACATCTTGGTCGATTTCAAGGAGATTGATTTCAAGGACATCTACAATGAAATGGATGCTTTTGCAGCCATCAGGGAGCGAGACAATGTTGCCCACAGTCAAGAACCAGCTGTGGAAAGAGGCCACATAGTTGGTGCAGCTTTGCGGGAGATATTATGCAACCACGTCATTAATACATGAATGAAGAAACCGCAAGTCTGCAAAGTTAGCTCCCCAGCACCCTGCACAACAATTTCAACATGTTGGTGATCAACATTCTAGCATCATGAAAAATGTTCAAAAATTGTGGGGTTTGACATCCATGAAGCAAGGTTTTCAATAGATGGGTTGTTGAGGTACTAGTGGTAATTTCACAGTGCCTCAATGTGGGGGGCCTTGATTGGTGCTTGTAGAATCCATGGCAATGTGGAGCTAAATTTCTATGTGGGAGGGGCTGGTTGCTGAAAGGTCCAATATCCATCCACTTAGTTCTCACAAGCATATCTGAAAACCATCTATGCAGGTATCTGCCCCAGGGATTACCAGTGAGGTGAACATGCAAGTAGAGCTGTCACCCACCATTTTGGTTCCTGCCAGGGTGTGTAGGGCATAGCCATCCAGTCTTCCTGCAAATACACTACTATAGTTTTCCATCTATCGTCAGTCATGTTGTTTGCTCTTTATGGTTGACTTGCTGGAGGCCTACTGATTCCCTTTTCATTGCAATGTGAGATAAGGAAGGGTTTTTATGTTCTGCTTGTTTCCTGCCAGTAATGGTGGGTTGTATGTGTTACAACCATGTCATTTACTGAAAACAGGGTGACGACGAGACTGTTGGTACTGTGTCATCTTGGCTGGCAGGCCTTCCAGTGAAAACCAACTTTGCCAAGGCAGATCCCAACTTGCAGTTGGCTCAGCCGGTAATGTTTACTACATCCAGCTGCTACGTATTCCCGTGCACAAATTCATTCAACTTCTGGGGAGCGTTGTCCAGTTGGGGCATGCTGGAGATTATGAGGAGACACACCAAACGTGCGGAAACATTTGTATTAATATAGAACAACATAGATGTGCTCATTTGGCCAGTGTTCTGACATGGACCACAAACCCAACCTGACCTCCAAAGATTTTTTCCAAGACATGAGTATCTGCTGCCTCTGGCTCTCATGTTGATGTCATGCTTCTTTAAATGCTGTGGAACCTGCATGTTCACCTTATGTTATATCACTACCACAGATACATCAAGTCGACAACTTGTCGTGTTGCCACATGGGCTAGGATTCTGTCATGAACTATGCACAACGTTACATCAAGCTCCAAGGAGGCTGATCACGTAGGTCTCTTTGAATGTGAATCAACCAGAAATTGGTGGTACATTCACAAAGAGTTCAGTGCAATCTGAAGTTTGATGGACAGCATACCAAGAGGCTTGGGCTGAGATAGCAAGTGCGAGGCCATCTAATGTATAGGTCTGAATTCAAAGCATGTGATCTGGGGGCATGTGATTTTGTGTTAGCATCTTTCCACATGGGCTGTGATTCTGAAGATCCAAGGAGGCTGATTATGAAGACTGCTTGTCACCCATTTTCTGGTCGGGAGTCTGTAATCTTGAAATGACACCACCACAGTCATTTTGATGAGTGCACTTCAAACTCTAACATAGTCCCAGTCAAGGACTCCCAAGGATAAACATGGTTATTCCTACCTTGAGCTAATGCCATCAACTGCTTCCCACTGATCCTACTATCTGGTGATTGCAGCATGATATCCTTTCCAGACCAGGCCTGCCACTATGCTAGCAAAATCAGAAACATATTGGGCCTGACCTGGGTAAACTCAGGCTCTGGCCATGAACTCCACTGCCCCATTAATGGACCCACCACGCCACTACAAGATACAATGTGCAAACACCGCCTCCCACTCAGGCCTGACATCAAGCAATCGTGTACCCATCACAATCTAACATCTCCACCAGCAACCCATATCTCGAGTTTTACCCAGATCAGTTTCAAACCCAAAATCAACCCCCCAGATAGCAGCATACATCCACCTGCCCCCTCCAAGGGCCGACATGCCCGCACATAGCACTTCAACACTCCAGACTTTGTGAATAATTTGCTCCACTCTAACACACCATTGCCAATTACTGCTATGATCGAAGGCAAAAAATTACTCTTGTACTGTATGGCGCTACAACCATCTCATATGCTCCTGAGGAGCTTTCAATCAATTATCATGCTGCTATATCCAAATCTTGCAGCAATCAAAATTCAAAAAATGTTGTTTTACAGAACAACTATACACTGGGACAAGCATACCAGGAAACAAAATCGTCATCACATTAAGAAGTTGTCCTCAGGCACATCAATATGTGAAGCAGTTGCCTTCACAGCAAGAAACTACACCTGAACGTTGAATGCATATGTTGTACCCATCCTTGAAACTACTAACTACTGCTCTGCTCAAAAGCTGTATCCATTACTACACAAATACACTAGAATTGTCATGGCTGCCACTAAAGGCCACACACTTACACCACCACTACAAAAGCAACCTACTTTACTTTGCTCAATAGGTGCTTTGTGGTCAGAGATGTTGTGTGGAATTCCCTGCAGGACTTAGCTGCAATCAAAGGAGGACTACCAAAACCTCTAATCAACAGCTAAAATGCTTCTTGAGAGAAACTAACTTGGAGCTCATTCAAGATGAGCTGAAGGAGAAACTAGGAGAAACTAGGGAACTTGTAATGATCATGGCTATGCCCTTAAGCTGCACCATCCTTCTTTTCTACCATTTTCCCAAAGTGCTCAACCAGTTTTCCAAAATGGGAAACCATGCTGCTTTGATTGCTAGAAGCTACCTGTTGTGCTTCAAATGCCACTTGGGCCTTTTGCTTCTCAAAGTTGAACATCTCAGTTTGAAGGGTAAGAGTCTTGCCAAATCCCTCCATCCTCTCTTTTCTATCCTCTTCCATGCTTTTGGAAAGGACTTCATTTCCCTCCTTCAAGGCCTTGAGGAAATCAGTGGTCACAACACCCTTCTTTTTCTTGCAGGTTGCGTTGTTGAATGGGGTAGGGGAAGAATTGGTGTACCTCTCCCGCCCTGGCATGGGAGGTCGACCCCGAGGAACAGGTGACTCATATTGGCTTTTTGAGGCTAGACTTGCTGAACCCAAATTATTGGCTACTAAAGGGCCAGCACCGACATCATCAATTGGGTTGATATCTACATGCTGCTGAATTGGTACCAGTGGTACCCTCATGCTTGATGAGGTCGCCTTTGGAGCATTGCAAGCTCGCTCTGATAGAAAAGACATGTCCTCAAAAAGATCCTTTGAGAAGGATTTTGGGAGTCCTGCAGTTCCATGTTCTTCAGTGGTCATAGTGAAGTAGTTTTCATTACCTGTGCTATGAAGCTGGTGGCCCCGAATATCCTTGAAATGCTTACAGAGGTTCTGCCACTTGTTGCATCCCTTCCCAGCACACCCTGTCTCTCCAATGACAACACAATCCTCTCCCACTTGACTTTATCGCAATTCATTTTGCCGCGTGCATTAGAACCCTTCCACTCCTCCCATTCCTGCCGCTTAGTGGTAGCCAGGATGCGCACTTCTGTCTCACTCCAATTTCTATCTCTAGCTCTTTTTCTAGGGGTCTTGGAGCTTTGCAATTCAACCTCACCAGCCCTAAAGCCATCACCACTGCCTGTGGTGCCTGTGGTGTCTGTGGAAGACATGCTACACTCTCTCTTGCAATCTCTGGATTAAAAAAATGAGACACACACTGCCTGCAAGAGCCTCTCCCCTCTGCACTCTACTCTACGCCATCGCAAGCGCCTGCCATGCAAGAACCTCTCCACTCTCCCCTCTGCACTCTATGCCATCACAAGCCCCTGCCCTGCAAGAACCTCTCCACTCTCCCTCTGCACTCTATGCCATCCCGAGCGCCTGCCTTGCAAGAACCTCTCCACTATCCCCTCTGCACTCTATGCCATCGCGAGCCCCTGTCCTGCAAGAACCTCTCCACTCTCCCTCTGCACTCTATGCCATCGTGAGCGCCTGCCCTACAAGAACCTCTCTACTCTCCCCGCCATCACGAGCGTATGGCACCTGCAAAACCTCTCGGCCGCTGCCCGATTTTTAATTGTTGACCGAGATTAACACCTCCATGGAGGAGGTGTTAAATCTCGCCCTCTCCCCGTTACAGCGTTTAACAGCTGTTAATCGGCCGGTTATCTAACCGGCTTCGGCCGTCTCCCTACCGCTCATCTGCCATGTCAAATAGTGAGGTAAATCTAATCTCTAGTGTGAACAAGACCTTTAGCAAGGTCAAAAATATATGGCTGTAATCCCTCAGATAACCCCTGGTGCGAATGGACCTAAACCGTTACAATGATATTTCAGCTAGGGTTAGTTTAGGTTAGTGGCGGCATCCTGGCCCTTCATCAGATCTAGGGTGATAAAAAGGCGCCGCGGGCTTGGCTTGTCACGCCTCGCCACGCGGCAAGCAGCTGAAGCTAGGGCGTTTAGTATAAAGACGGCGCCCTGACACAGATCAGGGGTGGTGTACTCGGGTGTTAGTGTATATGTGAAGTTGGTGTACAAGCTGTGGATGAGAGCCCCTTTGTGTCAGATCCTTGTGTTTGATCCTCCTCTCGCACATCGCCCACTCTTCCCGCTTGCCCTTTGTTGTGAAAACTTATTTCTTGAGAAGAAAGATGTCGCGCACCTCACTTTGGTAAGCTCCCCTTCAAGACATGGTTACTCGCTTTGATGCGCGCGCCTGACTCCCAACCTGGCCGCCGGGCCAACTTGGAGCTTCGGCTGCTCACCGGGACATAACGGTCCCCCTTCGATCTCCCGAAAGACCCTCCACCAATTTGGGCCTAGTGGGAATTCCCTTTGGTAGATGGCAGTCCGGAACAAACTCCCCACTTTGGTCGCTTTCCGGCTCGCTCGCTTACTCACTAGTTTTTGGTCACCAACGGGCTTGCACCGTTCTCGGGGTTACTACTCCCCTTATATATACTTTTGTGACTGTCCGCGGGGGTTTCACAAACAACCATGCTTTTTTATGGCGAACCACCACGAAGACCCTCGACTCCCGGTGATGAGTCGCGGTGAGTCTTGGCCCACTCACCACGGCCCCATTGGACCGTGATGAGTCCCAAGACTCCCCACGACTCCCACCTCGAGGTCTCCACCCCATGGTGAGTCCTATGCCACCCCCACCGCAACCCGGTGTGTGGGGCTCCACCTAGTTAGCGCCTCCGCCTCCTTGAGTGCCTTGGGCACACAAGGGTGCTTCAGCCCCCGTACCTATCGCTGCTACTGCCCCCACCACAGGGGCAGCTCCTCCCGTGTCCCGACCCCTTGCCCTCAAGGCAAAGGCCCGCGACTCACACCCCTACCAACAGGGAGTCGATGTCCTCATCGACTTGTCCATTTTGTAGAAACGAACATCCAAGTTGTGGCGTCCCACATCAAGGAGTTTGTTTCCGCACCATGGCGTCCCATAGCAAAGAACCAAACCCCACACTTGACTCTACTCTCCACTAGCTAGTTCGGCCGACTTCCTCCAAGTCCCGACCAAGGGTGGAGCCTCTCAAGCTCCTCCCAGTGCACTCTTCTTGACCTACTTCAAGGCCAAGGAATGATCCTCCCCGAGGATCGAATCGCCTTACTGCAACAACATTACCGCTCATGATGCCGCTTTTGGCATCACCTTGAGCAAGGGTTCACCTCGAACCCTCATTGACTAGGAAGATAACCTTGAACCAACCGTGCGCCCCAATCACTACAATTGGGTCCGTCTTGGAATGCTGGCCTGAGGTACGGGAACACACCGAAGCCGCACTACGACTTCGTCCTGAGGCTACACAATTATGGTACGTGAACGGAAGCACGTAGCTTTCGCGTTAGCCCGCACTACAAGGCAACCCCCTCGGTAGCGCAGTTATAGTACGCGCACGCGCCAAGTGCGCACTAGCACGTGAACTCCCAAAGAAGGCGCAAGTTTCCTTTCCCCTTGGATGGGAGTCGCCCGATTTCGGCACTGCGCAAACACACGATTAACCCAATTTACAGCCCCGCTTGCTTTTTGTACTCGCTCCGGTTTTGTTGGCATGTGGTGCATGTCTTGACATACTCCTCTGCCTCCTCTCTGAGTTTGGGCCAGAAATACTCTTTCTTCAAGAGTGCCACAGTGCGCTTGGCTCCGCCATGGCCCACAAGCGGGCTATCATGGCATTCTCTCAAGAGACTATCTCTGATCCCTCCCTTCGGCTCGTAGAGACGCTTTTGCTTATACCGGAGCAGTCCCTTTTGCAAGTGGAACTGCGATTTAACCCCCATCCTCAAGTCCTGCATCATGGACTTCGCCAGCTCATCCTTCCGGCAAGCCTTCCGGATCTTCCTTTGGAGCATCGTCTCGCCCTTGTACACCAACATGAGCTGCTGCTTTCTACTTAAAGCATCGGCCACCACATTGTTCCATCCTGGTTTGTACTGGATATCCACGTCGAACACCGCCAAAGTATCTTGCCACCTAAGTTGTTTTGGGGACAACTTGGGCTGCGTGGCAAAATACGTCACCATGACATTGTTCGTGAACACCTTCACTGGGTTGGAACCAACATAGTGGCGCCAAAGCTCAAGGCAATGCACCACCGCCTTCATCTCTTTTTCGTGCGTCAGCCACCGTCGCTCCACTTCATTCAGTTTTTTACTTTCGTAAGCCACCGGACGTCCATCTTGCATAAGTACACCCCCAATCGCGAAGTCCGACGTATCTGTATGAATCTCGAACGGACAATCGAATTCGGGAATTTTCAAGACTGGAGCGTCCGCCATCCGTTGCTTCAATTCAGCAAAAGCTTGGCCTCAAAAGGTGTTCCATACCCAGACTTTGGATTTACACAGAAGGTCCGACAGCGGCCCCGCGATCTTGGCGAAATTTCTCACATACTTCCGGTAATAGGAGGCGAGTCCTAGAAAGGATCGCACTCCCGGGACCAAAGTCGGAGGCTCCCAGTCCAAGATCGCCCTCACCTTTTTGTCATCCATTTTGATCCTATCCTGTGTAATCACATGCCCCAAGAACTCCACTTTCGTGACCCCGAATTCGCACTTTGAAGCTTTGGCGTACAGCTTCCCTTCCCGCAATTTTTGGAACACCCTTTTGATGTGCTCTAGGTGCTCCTCCTTTGTTTTCGAGTATACCAAGATGTCGTCGATGTACACGATCACAAAGTCATCCAACCACTCCTGAAAAAGGCTGTTCATCAACGTGCTAAAGGTCGCGGGTGCATTAGTGAGCCCAAAAGGCATCACCAAGAACTCATATGAACCATACCTTGTCCTGCATGCGGTCTTCTCCTCATCTCCTTCTGCCACCCGAATTTGATGATAGCCGGAGCGCAAGTCGATTCAGCTGAAATACTTCGCTCCTGCCAACCGGTCGAAAAGGTCATCGATCCTTGGCAAAGGGTACCGGTTTTTGGTAGTCACCTTATTCAAAGCCTTGTAATCGACACACATCCACAACGTCCCATCCTTCTTGTCTGTGAATAGCACCGTGGCTCCGTAAGGTGACTTACTCGGCCGATGTACCCCTTTGACATTAGATCCTTGAGCTGAGTCTTCAACTCGACCAACTCTCTGTGGCTCAACCGGTAGGGCGACTTGGCAGGCGGTTCCGATCCCGGTATCACCTCAATCTTGTGGTCAACTCCTCTTTGCGGTGGCAAGCCGCTTGGTAAATCCTCCGGCATCACATCCTGGTATTTCTCCAAAATCCCCTTGATCCAATCTGGGCTCGGCTCCCCATCGCCTTCTCCCTTCACTTCTCTAATGTAAAGCAAAAACTGGGGCTCGTGTGCCTCCTCCACGGCCCACTCCCTTGCTGACAGAAGGTTTATTCGCCCTCCCACGGGTTTGGGCGTTTCTGACACTCGTAAGACCTCGCCACCATTCCCACATGGCAGTGTGACTATTCTCTTGCGGCCATCTATGACCGCTCCGGATTTGCTCAAAAAGGTCATCCCCAAGATGAGATCCACTCCATCGATCTCGCAGATGGTGAAGTTCTCACGTCCCTCCCAACTCCCCAGTTGAAGAGGAACATCGAACGCCAACCTTGTCGCCAGTTGTGGTTCTCTTTTAGCAGAACGCACCTCAATCGAGGCCTCCACGTCACTTGTCAGGAGTCCCAACTTTAACGCCGCCGCCGGCGTCATGAAGGAGTGCGACGCTCCTTGCAAGTCCTAGTGACCACCGCTTCCACCAAGCGACTGATGGTATCTTCCGACAGCTCCGTGGTTGCCCGAGTCATGTTCAATTGTCGAGGTTTCGTGCACTTCTTGGCCATGTGCCCGGGCTCCCCGTAATTGAAACACACTCCATCAAAGGTCGCCTTCTGTCCGCCATAAGCCGCTCCACCCGCTTTTCCTTTCGAAGCACCGGGTGCCGCCTTGACGTGTGAAGACCCTCCCTTCGATTTCCACGTGCCATTGTCGCTGCGTGGCCTATCACACTTCTTCTCCGGTCGGAAGGAGTCACCTTCCCACCGGGTCTTGTTGTGGTTCAGCTCCGTACGGCCTTGTCTTTCATCCCTAGGGACATCCGAGAAACATTCAGCCCTCTCAATTGCCTCGTTCAAAGTCTTGGGTGGCTTCTCCTCCAACTTCCGTCTGGCCCATGGGGCCAATCCCGCCACAAAGTTGAAGACCATTTCTGGTTCTGTCATGTCCGCGACTTCGAGCAACAGCACATTGAAAGCCTGGACATATCCCCGAATGTCATCTGTTTGCTTCAAATTCCTCATCTTGTCCCGGGTAAGCCAGGACGCGTTGAGGGGCACAAACTGTCTCTTCATCAATTCCTTGAACCACTCCAGTTCAAGGTTTCCGGGCTTGGACCTCGGTCGTGAAGGCGTTTCTGCCACCATTGTTGAGCATAGCCCCTCAAATAGGTGGGAGCCACTTCCACCCGATCCTCGTCATTCAACTTGGCCGCCCGGAAGTACTGCTCTAGCTCCAGGAGCCAGGTGTTGAGTGCCTTCCGATTTCAGACGCCCTCGAAGGTGCCGGGTTCCTTAGGTTTCACCTTAAACTTTGCCTTAGTGGAAGTGGCATTAGCCGCCTTCAACACGTCTTTCAACGTCCCGCCAAACTGCGCCAACAACCCTTCCCAAAAGGCTGCCGGCATGGGAGGCATCTGTTGGTTTGTCGGAGCTCTCAAGGATTCTTTGGGCTCCGACTCCTCAGATTCCTCCCGCTCTTGAGCGGCCTCGTTTTCAAAACATGCATCGTTTCCTCAAACGGCCGCCTCGGTGACACGTCGCCCCCATCGGTCTCACCAGGATCATCATCTTTTGGGCCGTTCCGCTTTCGCTTTGGCTTGCCCGACCCCATGATGAGGCCAATCCCAAGGACGATTGCGTACTGAACTCTAAGCTCTGATACCAAGTGTCGCGCACCTCACTTCGGTAAGCTCTCCTTCAAGTCATGGTTACTCGCTTTGATGCGCGCGCCTGACTCCCAACCTGGCCGCCGGGCCAACTTGGAGCTTCGGCTGCTCACCGGGATATAACGGTCCCCCTTCGATCTCCCGAAAGACCCTCCACCAATTTGGGCCTAGTGGGAATTCCCTTTGGTAGATGGCAGTCCGGAACAACTCCCCACTCTTTGGTCGCTTTCCGGCTCGCTCGCTTACTCACTAGTTTTTGGTCACCAACGGGCTTGCACCGTTCTCGGGGTTACTACTCCCCTTATATATACTTCTGTGACTGTCCGCGGGGGTTTCACAAACAACCATGCCTTTTTATGGCGAACCACCACGAAGACCCTCGACTCCCGGTGATGAGTCGCGGTGAGTCTTGGCCCACTCACCACGGCCCCATTGGACCGTGATGAGTCCCAAGACTCCCCACGACTCCCACCTCGAGGTCTCCACCCCATGGTGAGTCTTATGCCAGGAAAGAAGTATATGCTTCAGGCTTGTTTGTGGTGAAGAGAAGTTGGGTATCGTAGGCGTTGATGATTCTTGCCCGCGCTGTCAGGGTTAGTTAGGTCTTTTTCATGGGATTTTCTCTACATCTTGCTGCCTAAGTGGTTCACTAATGCGTGTTATCAATGGCGGCTCCTCGCATTGCCATATTTTCTCATATTGTTGCGATATTGCCTTCTCACGCTGCGTGTTGGGGTGTGGTTGCAGGGGATGGCTGCAGTTTGTGATTTTTCTTGTATAGCTCACAGAGAGGGGGAGAGCCTATTTCTACATATTACTGTGGTACTTACTGTTGAAGCTAATCCTATTGTGGAGGCCAACCCTACTGCCACTTCTTGGTGTTCTTGTTGTTGCTTTCGTTGTTGAGACAAACCTCGTCGTTTCTCACCCTGCTGATTTTCTTGTTGTTGCTAACACAACTAACAACGTGCGACCTGATAGTGTTGTCTTGCCAACATTGCCATTTCTTGAGCCTATTGCTCGCGTTCCAACTCTTGTTGTTTCGTTGGGTCCTCAGATTCAATTTATTCATTGAATTTTGGATGGTATCAGCCGCATATGTCAATTCGAATTCCGAGAACCGAGGAACCTCCTGGCGGTAATGACTATGCTAATCTAGAAGAGACAGAGGCGTGGTCGCCAAGGTCTGAAAGGTCTAACAGTTCTATAGATAGTTGCGATCCGAAGTACTACAACTTTGATAACTTTATTGATCCTAGACCTGAGTACTTTGAGAGTAGGCAACAAGCGACAGAGTTGGAAAGGGTGACAATCTTGACTGTCTATTATTGACTGTTAAAACCAAGATTTTCAAATTACGATAATATCAATTGATAAATATGTTTTTGAAATTTGATCATACTCAACAGTGTATTTATGGTGAATGAATGCGTCTAATGATTTTTTTTTGTTATTTCAAAAGAATTTAGTCATAAAGGACTTTATAAAAATAGCTATTTTTTAGGCTCAAAATAGTACATAATTATTTTTTAATCTCATATTTTTGAATGATAGTTTTCATTCCAGATTCCTCATTCTGCAAAGCAAGTTTGAGAGAGTCCATTTTCTTGACTTTGCTCTAACTCCTATATTTAAAAAGTCCATAACGTCTTTTTTTATGAACCGTGACAATTCCTTATGGACTTTTTAAAAGTCCTTAACATCTAGAGATTCTGATTTTTGATAATGAGATTTAAAAATGTGAAAGTATATGTAGATGAGCGTCTATATGTTAGTCCTTTCTTATTGATGACATTGTCATGTATGAGTATGATAATTTACCACTAGTCTATGTCTGGAAAAAACAGTGTTGTGACAGCAAAAAATGGACATTGTAGGCTGCAATCACCCATGATCAAATACATGCTGCGCTACTCCAGTGATGCCAATTAAGACGTTCGCTAGCAGGCCTTTCCGAGTCCTTGCGCAAACAAATTCTTTATCATGTGTCTACTCACCGTTTCATGGGTGATAAGCTTTTCAAAGAGCTCACTAGAGGGGGAGTGCCATTCTATTTGGAGGTGCCACCACAAAGCCAGCTGAATGCTTTATTGGAGCGTTTCCATTGTTCATTATATGCAAGTCACATTGGTATCAAGAAAACCGTGGCCCGCATCCAAGAGGTCTACTATTGGCTGGGAATTCACCTGGATGTCACAGAATTCATCTCTAAGTGTCAAGGTTGTCGTGCTAACATTGCTATCCCTAGGGCCCGGATCTTGTATGAGTTGCAGTCTTTGCTTGTCACCCATGTTTTTTCTCATGTTGGCATTGACTTAGTGGACCCCTCGCACTCACATCAAAGGGTCGAAGCTACCTTGTGTTGCTACTGACTACTTGACTAAGTGGGTAGAAGTCCGACCTTTGCGTTCCAAAGCTAGTGATATTGTAGCTCAGTTCTTCTTCAATGAGATCCTTATGCGGTATGGGTGTCCTCGGAGATATTAACGGATCAGGGCAAGGAGTTTTGTAACCAGCTCATCACGGTGGTGTGCTTCAATTTTGGTGTCAAGTATTCTACCATAGCCCCATATCATCCCCTGACCAATGGCCTTACGGAACGCTTCAACCAAACTCTTTGCCGAATGTTGGAGAAGAATGGCGCACTTACCAGGGAGTGGGATACCTTTCTTCCCCCTATTCTCTTTGCTTATTGCACCGCCGTGCATGCTAGCACCAAGAAGACTCCATTTGAATTATTGTATGATCGCAAGTGTGTTTCTCCTTTACACTCTACCCTTGATCCGGTTGATCTTGATACCTTTGTTGAGGATCTTCATGCTCAGCATGCGGTGTCTATCCATGATGCCAAGCCGAACATTAGTAATGCTCAACTAACCCAGGCCCGTAATTTTAACATGTGTGTCAAGTATTCTAATCTGTTTCAGGTGGGACAGACCGTGTACGTTTGATTGCAACACGGTAAACATGCATGCAAATCTAAGCTCAAGATAGACGGTCCATACTTGATCTATCAGATTTTACGTGGGCAACGTGCTCTCCTTCTTCCACAGGGGTTGAATACTGAAGTGTGGGATGAACCGGTTTCTTTGACGGATCTGGTGCACTCCGAGTTGGTCTTCGATCTCACATGCATCAATGTGGAGGGGCGCACGGTTGGGTGATGTCTTGATCTTCTTAGCCGATCTACTTCAACTTGATCCTCTTATCTTCAGTGGCTTAGTCTTACTTTGCGGATGGTGATTTTTATGGTCATATGACTTGACCTCTCTAGGACTTCAAAACATTTGTAGTGTCATGGTATATCACCATTTGTACTCCTTGCACGGTTTTCCTAGCCAAGGGTTTTGTCCTCGGCCCAATTTGCGGATGCCAGGTTTTCCCTTGGTAGGTTTTTCACCCAGCAGCGGAGGGTGAGATTACCCCAATATTTACTTATTATTATTTTTATTTCGCGGAGCTCAAGATCTTTCATGGGGAGTAGGCTTCACAAATGTGAAGGCCCATACTTTCCTAGCCTAGAAATTTATTTTTTCATCCAAAGCGACGATACTCATCCATCGTATATATTTTTTGGCTAAAAGTGCCGTTAAACCGTTAGATTTCAGCTAGGGTTAGTTTAGGTTAGTGGCGGCATCCTCTTCATCAGATCTAGTGTGATAAAAAGGCGTTGCGGACTTGGCTTGTCACGCCTCGCCACACGGCAAGCAGCTGAAGCTAGGCTTTTAGTATAAAGACGGCGACCTGCCACAGATCAGGGGTGGTGTACTCAGGTGTTAGTGTATATGTGAAGTTGGTGTACAAGCTGTAGATCCCCTTTTTTGTCAGATCCTGTGTTTGATCCTCCTCGCGCATCGCCCGCTCTTCCCGCTTGCCCAATTGTTGTGAAAACTTGTTTCTTGAGAGGAAAGGAGTATATGCTTCAGGCTTGTTTTGAGGCTTCACAGGCTGTGGAGTCCTTTGGGGAGGTTTTGGAACGCCCTTGCAGTCTCCTCTCATAACCCGGCAGTTGCTGCTGCAATGCGTCTCTCTGGCACAAGACCGTGCTGAATTTGGTCCATAACTTCGGGTTAAATGTTCCTAAATGATCAATTTCCTAAGGGCACTTCACTCTATTGAATTTTCATCTGAATGTCAAACGTGCGAAACACCAACAAGGCATTAGGCACTTGAGTGAAGAAATCTCAAGAATGAAATTGGGGTGATTGATGCTGAGAACGGAGAGGTGAAGAAAAGTACCAGTCACAATCACAGTTTTCGATTGCAGGTTCAGATTGGCCGTCATATCTTCAGCAGTGGACTTTGATCCAAAGCCGGTAGGGCCATTGCCTCTTCACAAGTAGCTCTTTAACACCCATTTTCTGGCTCAAGTGGGGTCTTCTTCCACTTCAAAGTAGTGCAAAATCGAAAAGCCCCAACTTCTTCATCAGCTTCTTAGGCTGGAACTCTCAGTTAATTACAGTTGCACCGTAACCCTCTTGCAAACTCTTCTCTAGTACTGCGGTGCGAGGCGAATGAGTTCGAATTTCTTTCTGTGGAAGTGACAAAATTCTGGGCATCCACTGTCACTTCTATGTGACAATTGGCGTCTGCTGTCATGCATGGACTTTTGTATAGAAAGTGCCAAGCATCTATGAACACGACGTGTGAAGGAGTGCACGCCTTGGGCTGGTTTTGAGAAATAAAACATAATCTTTCAATTTGCTTGTTAGCATTCTTTGTCTTCAACATCTTTCAGGCCTCCAGGTGAGTCAATGACAGTCAGGTGACAATAGCAGGTACCTTTTACTTGTACTCGACATGCCTCCAACCCTCTCCCTGTAAGTACAAACCAACAAAGCAAATGAAAACAAAGGACATTGCTGACCACCTGCTGATCGACTTGGTAATACAAGGACTGGTCTTGCAGTTTAAATGTCTGCAGAAACCTGGACAAGATTGGGACCTTCACATGGAACAGCATCAGCTTCAGATGAAAAAGAGAAATAGAGGAGGAGATCCCAACAGGTGATGGCAGGAACTGCAATGGGGAAATGCCAGTCTCGGGTGGTAGATATGGTGTACATCACTCATATGGTGGAAAATTGAAAGAAAAACAGGCCTAAACTTGGGTGCAGCGCAGTGGAATTTCTTGAGCATCTCAACCACTTGCTCCACAGCCTGATGAGACAGTCATGCTTTCAACTAATCATCACCTCTTCTCAATGTGCGGCAACAAAATCCTCACTGTATTTCCATAGTTGAGCTGCCAACTCCTTGTCTTTGGCCATCTCTGACACATTATTCTCTACTTTGCAATCAAGCCAATATTTTCCAGAGACCCCCTCAACATCAGGATGTGTCGCCACATAGCATGTCGTTGCTGCACCCTGTATACCCAGAAAATCATAAACGATGCAGCAAAGCCGAAGTTCAGCATGCTGTATTCAAGGAACAGTTGAGAAATAGAAGAGGAAGAAAGGGAGGCCACTCTCACCACTGGAGGCTCACTCCAGCAGGGGAGATTCTCTATTCATATCAGGCACATTTACGAGAAAGATTTCAAGAGGCCAGCAAATCATAAAGACAAAAGCAGACATACATTTTCATTTCTATTGCAATGCACGGAGCTCAGTGAATCTTGCCTGAGAAACTGATTTCAGGAATGGGCTGGCCAAGAAAGCGGTTACAGCTGTTACAAACACAAATTTGTCAGGGACAGATTCTGTAATCCTCTTTCCGAAATGCAAAATCACTCAAGTGTCGTCCCTTGTTTGCCCACATGTCCCACAAAGAGGCAGGGGTGCAAGAGAAAAGAACGAAAAAGAAACTTTACAAAGCCCTCCCTGCACTTTCTCCCTGACAGGTATCCAGGTAAGAAGACTGGGCTTACGGTTGATGAATGCACTTTGACCCTTGAAAATGTTGGTAAAGATAACTCCAGGGTGAAGGGAATTAGCAGTCACATTTGCTCCTTCTTCCTGCTCAATTGCAGCATGTTTTTTCATGAGCAACGTGTCTTTTCGAACATAAAAATTCGCACTGACTCCATCAATTCCCTAATTCCCTCGTCCTAACTCCTAACCCTCCCCCTTCCTAGCAAGTAGTGCACAACCATTAAATTACACAGACCCTCACTTCCTCAACATTTTAGTCCAATTTTTGCAGCAGCAGTCTAGGCAGTCCTAATTTGTAGCATGCGACACTTCTATGACATTCGAGGGCAAGAATCCTTAGGCAACATCAGCAAGTATGGTGCACACATTTGGTGTCACACTAGTAACAGAAACTGTTGACTAACCTGGAGACGTTGAGCGAGCTCTTTTGCATGAAGAATGTTGGCCAGCTTGGATTGTCCATATGCAGGAAGACCTTTGTAACTGCTTACCCATGCCCAATGGTAACAACTTCAGTTACAGCTTAGCTGATAAACTCCGCTACATTTTATTTCGAATTTCTCTCTCTCTTCTTCTGTCTGCCAATATCTCGTCTTTTCCTCTAACAGTGTGACTAGCTGTGCACAGCAGCAAATATTATCACATTCAATAGAAATGTTGGAATCAAGCTTCATGCTAACAGTGCATACATTGGACTGCATCTGCTGTAACCGGATTGTTCTTGGGTGTACAGGAGTACAATGGCGATTCCAGGTAGACTTTCACATGTTTTGTGGACCAAAAATGCCACAACTATCTAGGAGGGTTATCCAATGGGGAGTACGGCGCCCTACAAAGGTACATTATAGCCAACATTTGAAACCAGTCAATAAGTACATTCTCTTTCCATTACCAGAAAGGAGTCGCTGAGTCTCTGACACTAGCTTAACCATGTATTCTCTTTATACCTCTTTTCATCATTCAGCTTGTCAAAGCGAATTCCTTTCTTGTAAGAGAATTTATGAGCCCCAGATGACAAAAGCACAATGCGCCCCTGCTCTCCAGTCTTCTTGGCCGTTGCTTTCAAGGTATCAAGCAGTAGATTGGTCAGAAGAAATGGACCTGCAAACAAACACTGTGATTTCAATAAAGGTGACTCCGGACCACCAATGAAAATTGATCCCATATTGAAACACTAAATTACAACCATACATCTATCACCAGCTTAGCTTCACGAACAAAATGACACAGAGAGAATGTACTCATAAGCCATTGTTTGCCGTGGCCTTCTGGCCTTTGAGCTAGATGACAAATGACACAGAGAGAGAATGTGCTCATGAGACGTTGTTTGCAGTAGCCTTGTGGCAATTGACCCCGTGCCCGGTTTGAGCGAAACACAAAGGGACAGAAACTACCTTTGTCAGGTGCTGACGCCGGTAGTATGACTTACCTTGAAAAATATCAATGAGAGAGAATGTACTCATAAGACGTTTTTTTCCGTAGCCTTGTGGCCATTGACCCCGCGCCCAGTTTGAGCGGAACTTTAAGGGACAGAACCTACCTCTGTCAGGGGCTGACGTCGGTAGTAAGACTTACCTTGATAAAGGACATTGATTCGGGTTTTCCAGATATCCTCTAGAAATCCCTTCACACAAGCATCAATCTGCTGTGTGTGGTTTGCCCAGTAACTAGGCCCCAGAAGGACCTGGGCTTTGGCTCAGCCTCGAGACTTCAAAGTTGGTAAACATAGGTACAGGCACAATTCTCTTGATAGATTGGAGGAGAGCGTCTCTCTGGTGAGAGTACCCCGGACAGTGAATCAGAAAATGAATATTGTCTTCGGGTTGCCCACACAACGGGCAATTGCACTCTCCCTTTCCTCTCTGCTTCTGTTTACAGTTCAAAGGTAGGCTTCCCGCCCTGAGTTTAAATTTCAGTCTGGTGCCGAGAGTGGGTAGACCCTTGAGGTCATCCATGATGTCCTCCCCCATGTCACAGACTGGAAACAGGTTCAGGGAAGTTTTCTGCCTAACTTCAATTTCATCAGACAATTTTCTGGTAACAGACATGGCATTGGACACTACAGTCTCTAAGTCAGATTTATGCAGCAGGGTCAAGACTGGCGGGTCCAGATTCAGATCCTTGAGAATCTCTTCTACTCTCTTCTGCCAGGACTTAGCCTGTTTGACAGGGCGGTCCTGTTTCCAAGATATAGAGTTGATTAACTTAGGATATCTGGTGTTGGACACGTGTTGCAACTGACCCCACCATCTGACCTTGAATTCATCTCGTCGGGAGCTTAACAAAGGGATGCCAAACTCACCCCGAACAGCCACATTGGATGTTTTCGAGCATTCTGACATGCACTCCTTAAGCACCCCCACTTGAATGGATTCTAGAGACTTAGCCCGGTTGGAGTTATCAACCCATATAGCAGCTCCGTACTCCAAGGCAGCTCTAATAATGCGGCAAAGCAAGGTTTTCTTGACCTCAGAGTTAATCCCTCTGCAGTGGAAAAATTTAGTGAGACTCAGCGCTTTGCCCTTGCCAGTTTGAACAACTTTCTGGATATGTGCATCCCAGTTACAGTTGGAGGAAAACTCAACTCAACGCCCAGGTATGTGTAGGAAGAGAGGACTGGAATCTCTTGGCTACCCCACTGCCACTTAAGATCACTTCCTCCCTCTCCTCTGTTGTTGAATGCCATCACTGCACATTTACTGACATTAGCCTCTAGCCCCCAAAGATCAAAGTATCTCTGCGCAATCAATCAATTCCTGGAGGTTGGAGGATCAATGAGAGAGAGAGAGAGATTGTACTCATAAGATGTTGTTTGCCGTAGCCTTGTGGCCATTGACCCCGCGCCCAGTTTGAGCGGGAACAAAAGGGACAGAACCTACCTCTGTCAGGGGCTGACGTTGGTAGTAAGACTTACCTTCATATATAGAATTAATCCAGGTTTTCCAGATATCCTCTAGAAATCCCTTCACACAAGCATCAATCTGCTGTGTGTGATTTGCCCAAAAACTAGGCCTCAGGAGGGCCTGGGCTTTTGGCTCAGCCTCGAGACTTTCAAAGTTGGTAGACAGGGGTACAGGCACAATTCCCTTGATACATTTGAAGAGAGCGTCTCTTTGGTGAGAGAACCCGGACAGTGTATCAGAAAATGAATTCTGTCTTTAGATTGCCCACACAACGGGCAATTGCACTCTCCCTTTCCTCTCTGCTTCTGTTTGCTGTTCCAAGGTAGGCTTCCTGCCCTGAGTTTAAATTTCAGTCTAGTGCCGAGAGTGGGTAGACCCTTGAGGTCATCCAAGATGTCCTCCCCCATGTCACTGACTGGAAACAAGTTCAGGGAAGTTTTCTGCCTAACTCCATTTTCATCAGACAATCTCATGGCAACAGACATGGCTTTGGACACTACAGCCTCTAAGTCAGATTTATCCAGCGGGGTCAAGACTTGCGGATCCAGGTCCAGGTCCTTGAGAATCTCTTCTACTCTCTTCTGCCAGGACTTAGCCTGTTTGACAGGGCAGTCCTGTTTCCAAGATATAGAGTCGTTTAACGTAGGATATCTGGAGTTGGACATATGTTGCAGCTGACCCCACCATCTGACCTTGAATTCATATATATATATAGAGAGAGAGAGAGAGATCACGTTGTTGCCATAGCCGAGAGAGAGAGACACTCTGACTTACCAATATGATTGGTGGCAAAAGTTTTCTCAAGACCGTCTTCTGACAGCTGGAAACTGCCCAACACTAGCCCTGCATTATTGCTGTTCATATCAATCCCACCTTTGTAAGCTTACCTGCACCTGGCTTTGCATTATACCAGGTAAGAAGAGTTCACAAAGATCAAAGTTGTCTAATGTCATGCACAGCCAAGACTTCCAAGCCATCCTCGTCCAAACTACCTAAGCAAAATCTGTACAAGTTACTGAGCATCGATAGAAAATGTTGTTGAAGGCAACAACTCTTGTGGAAGCACAATAGGTTTTCTTCCCCTGAGAAAGAGGGAGAAATACCCTACATGAGAATATTGAGAGGGAGATTTCTGGACTTGAAATCAGCTGCGAATTTGCGAACAGATGAGAGAGAGTTGAGGTCGAGCTCCAAAACATCCATGCGGGCAGTTGGAGTCGTCTCCAAAATCTTCGCTTTCACTTTCTCTCCTTTCTTTGTATTGCGAACAGCTAAAATGACATGTGCCCCTCTCTTTGCCAACACCCTTGCTGTCTCCGCTCCTAAACCAGACGACGCTCCTGCAATCCATATCTGTGAATTTAGCGGCCATACGCACATCTCTCTCTTGTTCTCATGAGGAAACTCTGTTCTGTAGACTGGCGTCTCTTTCCTTTTGATTCACCCAGAAGCTGGTGTAATCTTTTGCCACAAGGCTACCGAACGACTGTTCTTCCGTACTGTTCAAATGAAGAGCATAGTTTGCAGATTCTGAACTCAATGTTTCAGCTCCGATCCTCCCCTTCTTCCTAAGTCTTTCCTCCCTCTGTATACGTGTCAGTACACTGTCTGAATCTGAACATTAGGACCAATTGGCAGGATTCTAGAAGATATACAAAGCAAGGTATATGCAAGGGCCAATTCCAGTCAAATGTGTTTCTTCGCTCTATATCATTTCGCTTCCCTTCCCTACGGATACTTCATCTGATCCCACTTGCCTGGTTGTTTCATTTCTAAGAACCCTCCTAGAAGTAATCCAGTGGGCAACTGCAAGCGGCTATGCAATTGGTTGGGTGCCAGGGCACTATACTGTATAAACTTCCATTTATACATCGAAGGAGCATGCTACGCGTGAAATCAAGAGGGTGCAACAATGCCAAGAGTGAACTATGTGATCATGACGACACTAACAAAGGAGGATGAAGTAAGCTACCAGTAACCAGCACAGTCTTCGAATGCAGGTCCAAACCGGCAGTTACATTCTCAGCAGTAGAGCTGGATCCGAAGGAGCTCGGCGCTGAACCCATTTCCTTGGCTCAAGCGATCTTCTTCAACCTGAAACTCTTGAATCCCCAAGCGTCAAGTGTCCAATCTTCCTTCACTGTCTGGCAATAGATCGACAACAACAATTGCTGCACCACCGTGACAGATTCGATGTATCTCTTGCAGGGTGCTCTTCTTCGGAGAACTTTCTTCAGTGAGATAATATCGCATTCACTCCAATTTTTCCGGGTCTCCATTTGGACTTCGAGGAATGCAGCACAGCGCAGGAAGCTTCTAAAACTACGAACTTCGAACGTATGGCACAGTGCAGGAAGACTCTAAAACTAAGAACTTCGAACGTAAGGCACAGTGCAAGGAAGACTCCAAAACTAAGAACTTGGAACGTAAGGCACAGTGCAGGAAGCTTCTAAAACTAAGAACTTGGAACGTAAGGCACAGTGCAGGAAGCTTCTAAAACTAAGAACTTGGAACGTAAGGCACAGTGCAAGGAAGACTCTAAAACTAAGAACTTGGAACGTACGGCCGCGCATATACTTACAGATCGCCAATCCAACGGTCCGCCCATGAACAAGTTACTGGGAACAAAAAAAAGTATATGTAGAATTCCTTTATTCTGAAATTTCCTCCTGTGAGAGTCTGAAACGTTAGTTTTTGTTTTATTATAATTTTTTTTCGTTTTCTCAGTTTTCCATAGTTATACGGTATATCTGCCCCATACATGCAGTCGTATTATTTGGTAGATTCTCCCCAAGAAACCACCACTTGACACCTATACTATACTTAACTCAATTTGGAGCCGGAACCATCCTCCACTTAATCCCTAAGCGTCAAAACGACCCAACTTGGGTCGGTTGGGTTTAGAGAACACGCTGGTTATCCTTTAGGTTAAGCCTGATGTGGGCCCACATAGGCTCATTCCATTGGAAATCAAGTCAGGTATGATGTGGAATTTCCCAATTGGTCATACGACCTGGCAATTGCCACGTGGAGAGCGTAGAGTCCGCCACACTCGTGATTTTGAGGCCACTTTCCACTGCCCTGAGGATGATGTGGCAATTAGGGTCAGGTTAGGGTGAAATTCCATGCACCCCCCAATGGTAGGGTGGCGCGTCTCCCAACACCCTTTATTGCGCCACTTACCCCCTAAATGGCACCTGCGGCCGACCTGCCTCCGAGATCTCCATGCCTAATCCCCAAGCTGGAATCAATGGCGATGGTAGCTCCGGGGGTGGTTTGGTGTCAAACCTGTTGTTGTGGTGGGGGGAGAGAGCGAGTGATGCGCAGCGGTGCGCAGCTCCAGAGCTGCCTGGAGATGCTTCCATCAACTTTGTGAAATCCGGCGAATTTTGTTTTTCCGTCATGAAAACCGGGACACATTTCCGGCATGGGTGGCCCATGAACACGTGGGGTGGGTGACCCCAAAACCCAATAAACATAGGGGTGGCCCGAACTTGGGTGGGGTTGTGGACATGCCTTGGGAGGTGGAGGCCTAATCAATTTAGGGACGGGTAGGATGAGGCACCCCCTAAAACCCTCCACAAGAGAGGGCTACTGCCCAAAAATTATAGGCCCACATAGGTGCAATTGCAAGTCTCCTAGGCAGGGGGTAAAAAGACCTAGTAGGAGACTCAGATTGGCCCGAAATGTTTTTGCGGAACATTCCCACTGGAGCGATTGCCAAATGAACTGCTCAAAATTTTTCCTCAATTTTCAGAGAAAACCTTTTTTCCTGCCCGAAGGAAAACCCCAAATTTGACCCCCCATTTTTAGCACACAAAGCAGCCCACCTGAGATTATGTCAGAAAAAGATGAAATTTGCAGGGACGGTGTCTTATATGACAGGGCACCAGATTCTGGAGAGTGTCATGTCAGACCAGTTTGCAGATGGGAAATTCGATAGAAAAAGCACTTTTTTTTTCCCTATTTACTTCATGTTTTTTTTTTTTGGCACCACTTTAGACATTATGTTCTTTGGATCTGCTGGTTGGATTTAGACAGGGATTTTTGTGGTCGTAGGTGGGGTAGTTGAGAGTATATTCCAACGGTTAGTCTTACAGGGCCTTAGTATATCTGAAGATATAAATGTTTTAGAGGGCCAGGGTCCAGTTTTTGAGGTCTTGGCAAAATTTGGCCCTTGTCCTTTAGGGGTTAATAGCTCTCGCCTTCCTACCGTCTTTCTTTTGGACCACCTTACACAACCATAAAAACCTTCGGATTTATTGGCTTTGTTAAAATTAGGGCTTCCCTGACAGGAATTTTCCATGGCACGTGATTACAGGTTTTTGCCCGGGGACGAGGGCTGTAATCCCAGATTAGGGGTTCTGTCCCCTGACAGGCTGGCATATTTTATTCTTAATGTGGGCAGACGATTTTCAAACTTGGGCAGCGAGCTACAATGACGTGAAAATGAAACCCTAGTGGCAATGCAGAGGAGAAACAGGCAGTTTCAGAAACGGGCAGCTTTGTTCTTTACGAAAGTCAAAGCCGTCGCCCTTGGACTTTCCTTGATTTTTTACCCCTGCCCTGGGGACAGGCGTCTCAAATCCAGGAAAGTCCTGGGCCAGGGCTTTACCTCTTACGTAAAAACCTCCAAATATATTTCCAGTGTATTTTTAGAGGGTGTTCAATTTCATAATTTCCCTAGGTTTTCAAAGAGAAGACTCCGGTCAATGGACCGGCATAACTAATTGCCAATTCTCCTCTGGGTGTTCATGGTTACGGGGTGAAGCCCATGGGCTTATCGCCATAATCAGATCTGAACCGTCCAAAAAGACATCGACGGTTCAAAAAATATTTTGAGTTTTTTAACATGAGCTAAAGTCCTTGATGCAGGACTTGTACCTAATACCTAAAAACCGGCGTGGGAAATTTTGGTGTAAATAAAGGCCCCCTTATTCCCGTAATTTCTTGCCTTACATCCAGGTACGCCTGTAAGGTGATGCCTTATGTGTGTAATAAGATATTTCCTAGACCTTACGTGTGTAAATGCCCGCAAATTTTCGGTAGCCACGTCGTAATGACCAGTGTTGGGCCATTATTTGAATTTCTCTCTAATACCCGGTGGTTACCTATCAGTTATATGTAAAAAGGGTGGACGCGTTGCCGAAGCAAGCGTAACTTATGGTGTCGAAGGGCTACTGCTTTCCGATAGGAAGGTGGATACCTTTGTAACAACCAACGAGGTGGTTTGAACCCACAACCACTCGTAAGAGGGTATATGCCCTTACCATTGTGCTACATGTTGGTTGTTCCGGTTATATGTATATATGACCGGTGGAGGTGAAAAAATGAAGTAACGGGTCCAGTTAGGAACCGGCGGAGGTCACGCATTCAAATAACCAAGCAAAACACCTCTTAAAGAACTGCCCAATACATGCGGTTACTTGAGGTTTTTGCATTCTGCTATTTTCATATGGTCTAAAATCAGACTGTACTCTTCTTGGAATTTAGTATCTTTTTAATCTTCATAATGGCCAACTCTGGAAGAATTGTGCCATTTGGGTTTGCCTTCGCTTTCTCACGTTGTGGCAGGTATGGAAGACTCATTGTGCTTACTTGTACTCAACGGCTTTTCCTTCCATCTAAGCGACCCTTCAGCGCATATCTACCTTAATTTACTTACTGAGGAGCACAATGCCTGGGAGGTTTTGGTTGCAGCTTTAAGCAAATGTACTCAAGGAAATCACACCCAACTCATCAAGGATTTGGACGGATGGCGAGGGATCCTCTGCTCTGGTTACTCAGACTTGGATACAATCTGGGCCCCCATTCGCCTAGTCATGGGCCCTTGCCAAGGGAGTGGGATGATGAGATTAATTGGCGAAATAGGAGCTCCAGTATTAAGCATGTCATCTAAATTTCGAGCCGCTTAGGGCTACAAGCTAGTTCTTCCTTTGCTTCGTGATCTCTGATTTCTGTTCTTGTTGACCACAAGGTTGCGTTACTGTTTGCTCACTTGTTTTAGGGGTGTTTTGGTTCTATGGGTCCTGAAGTGGCCTTGCCCTGTACTCCTTATGGCCTTCTATGTTATTTTTTCCTCACTTTAAAATAAGTAATGGGCTCCGTCCCCTTCTAGCTAAAATTAATTATATATGTTATATATATATATATATATATATAGTATAAGAGCAGATTTGACAAAAATAATTTTCTTGAAATCATTCATTTTTTGTGGTTTTTTCTGGGTAATTCGGGCAGATCCAAAAAAATGACATTGATGTGGACTACGATGACATGGCACTTTAGGGGGCCCTATTCCTACTCTACACTAAAACTAGTTCCCGACTTTTAAGTCCTCACTAGAATTTGTGTAGGATTATATTGGAAGACATTTTAAATTACATATATCCTCTTATATGGAAATATTGAAAATGAGCATTTTTATTTTAAAACACCCCTAATTTGTATAGCACATTTTCAAGAGTAAACTCCACCTCTTGATATCTAATACCATCACATACTTCCTAACCACTTCGTTTCTTAAATTTTAGAATGCTCAACATATTAGTTTTGATTAGACTGATTAGTCAATTGGATTCTTTGCCATGAATATAATTAAATGTGTTTAATGCTCATAAAAATATATAATTTTGTGCAATTTTAGCTTCAAATGGAGGGGGGTGTAATATCCACGCAACAGGCTGCCGCTCGTTGGAGGAAGTTTCCACGTCCAAATTACACGGTGTGCAATTCAATCATGACCTCAAATATTGAGATCTGCTTGGGTTCATAATATTTTCATTAAAACTCAGTGATTTTAAAGGAACAATAATTGGATGTCAATATTGATAAACTATTGTACTTATTTATTTTCAGTGTGTACATTCTCACCAAATAATTCAAATGTGGTGATAATATTACATTAAAAAACCCAAATCTCAGTTTGTAAGGAATCTACCAAAATAATTAGAGATTTGATATAATTTAGTAGTGATAATAGATGATGTTCGCACGGAATGATTCATGGTATAATGTATCATAATCAATATATTACGTACAACTCACTACATGTGAAATGAAGATAAAATCATGAATTTAATTATAATTTACAATAGTAAGTTGTATCATATTTTGTTTAATATCAAAACAAATCAACTCACTCTAATACTTTGTTATTGTGGAACTATACTAGAGGATGACAATCGTGCCTAAGTTACACCGTAATATTCGTATAGCTTGGACAAAGCTGCAATGGGTGCAAACAACAATTGTCTTATTATGTATAATAATTATCTTATTGTGGCAAATAAACATAAGACTAGTCTTGTTGCCAGATTCATATGACTCTGGAGCTTTTATTACTTTTCCACTATATAGTAATTATCCTAGTAGTGAGTCGATCCAAATTTCAAATGCACTTGTGGATAAAAGCAAAGCTCAATACAGAATGATGTTTAGTAGTATTAACAACGCAGCCATCATGAGCATCCATGGAAAACCGAGAACATCATACTATGCCAAAGTGATAATCGATCTGAAGATATATCATCTATTAGTAGATACTGGGAGTGCTCTTACTTGGATGAAATGTTGTTGGTATTATTCCGAGTGGAAGCATTGGTCCAATATGGAATATCCTTTTTGTGCCATTAAAGTACGTTTACATATGGTCTATGTCCAAAACATCTTAAAATGTATCAAATAATGTACATATAGGTTTTATTTTACCCAAGGGCCTCAGACATGGATAATGGCTTGTTGAAATACCATTACATAAATCTTATTATAATATCTCTGTTTGAACATATAATAAAATAACATTTTATTTATAGGGATCACATGAATTGTACAAACCGACCTTATCTAATATGGTGAATTGCCGAACTGACTCAAATTGTCAAAAACTACAATGGGCAATTAATTCAAAAACAGCTCACTTTGATTGTGATGCAAATTCGTCTTACTCCTGTGGATATGAAGCTCATTATGGGGATGGTTACCATTCTTTTGGCTATATGATGAGAGATGTTATTACTTTAGACATTATTGATCATCTAGCTAACCAAAAAGATTTGTCACTTCATATTTATTTGGGGTAAATATCGTATACCATAGATCCAATTGTCATAAATATTGTTAAAGACATTTTTATTCTTGATGTTACAAGATCTCATGCGGAATGAATGTTTTTCCTTTCAATTATAAATGATAGTTAAAATTGATATTAACTGGAGGCACCTCAAAGGGAAACGAGGTGAATTCCGACAAATGACGGCCTCATGTTGAGCTCATGTTTCCTCCTCCATCCAAGTCGCCTGCATGCATCCGCTGCGCTAATAGTAGGCAGGCGGTTACGTTATAGGGTCCTTCTCATTTCTCTTACTTGCATTCATGCATTCTAGCATCATTAGGTGGAGTGGGGGTCTGGCCGACAATGGTAGTGCATCTATCTGCTTTCGTGGTAACTTCGAGGCTTTCGCCATTACGGCGGTCTCTCTTGCTTTCGTTTGGGCTCCTCTTTCCTCCAATGGATGTGTTTTATGCCTTATGGCATCAATGGGGTTTAATTTTTCCCCTCTAATAAACTAAATGACGAATACCTTTGGGAAAATAAAATAAAATAAAATAAAAGTAACTTATTTTCTAATTAAATTTCAATAACTTTGTATAATTAATGACTAACTTACTCACATCAACAGATGTGGGCTTCGACAAAATCCGGGTATCGAAGGTGACCCTGACATGATTGAAAAAGATGGAATGCTTGGCCTAAGTGGATCCAACCATGCACTACCTGCACAATTAAAATTATATGGTATTGTTGGAAAGAATATACTCGGCCATTGCTTCAGCAATAATCCACAATTTGAGCCATCGGGTTATCTATTTATTGGAAATCATATTATTGCAAGAAGACAACAAGTAGTTTGGACCAATTTAGTTCATGAAAGTCCATCGTAAGAACTAACTCATATATGAGAATTGCATATTTTGATAAACATATATCATATAAATATTGAGAATTTTTGAATTTATAAGACTTATTTATTGTAGCATGTTTAAGTTTTTCCCATTGTATTCTTCTTTATAAGATGATATATGCATTTTTTTCTTTTGTTCACTAATTGATGATAATCCGAAGTTTAAAAATAACACATTTAATATGTATGCTTAAATAAATATAATTGTGGACACGTGGCCAAAACAAGCGTAAATTACGGTATCAATTGACCCAATGTATACTTAAATATTTGTGCAGCGTGTCAGACCTTCACATAGCACGACTTTCACATATACAATATGGAAATGATATCATAACTATAACCAGCAAGTATCAACTTCTTTTGTTTGATACCGGTACAACATTTTGCCATCTTGATCAAGAAACCTATGATATGCTGATTTCTGTGGTAAGTACCATAGAGTCCTTCGGCGCATTGCTGCTGAATATTTAATTATTTCAGAGAAAGTAGGTCCGGCACCTAAATTTAAAGTTTTACAATTTTTGAACAAGTTGGTCATATGCATGTAAATTACCTCTAGGGAGGTAATTAGGGTATATCTTCTAGAGGATAACGCTTACACGGAATTCATTATCGCTACGACATTGAGGTCATTGCTTTTCTGAATATTTCAGACAAGCAAAATTTGAAAATACTAAACTCGGGACATCGAAGGACTCTACGGTAGTTTCTCAGAAATAATATGACATGTAACAGGAACAGTGTAGTTAGGGCCCATACCTAAGAGTGCTTTGATTTATAAGTGGTCTACATGTTTGTATCTTTAGTGAGGTTACAATGTATAGAATAATAATGATATATAATAATATTCTTCAATATGTTTTTTGAAAACAGGTACAACGTGACATTTTAGCAAGATCAGTATCATTAAGTGAAATCACTGACACGAAAGAGACAGGACCTCAAACTTGTTGGGATTTTATACAGTAAGTTAATGATCTCTGATCAATGAGTGGTTGCACAATGCATACTGCAATCTTTGTGGTCGTAAGTTCAACCTTGGCTACTACATTGTGGTCTTCCTTTCATGATCTTATTTCATGTGCTACAAATAGATATTATATTTAAAGATGAAGTCCAATTTTAATATCTGTAATATCATCTATAGTATAAAATACTAATATTTCAGTTTGACACAGCAACGGCCTTAACTATGATTTGAATTTTATAACTTTACACTTTGAGGATGGAGGAACTTTGGAAATTGATCCCACCGTATATATGAACGTATATACAAAACTGGTAAATGGTTAAACCATTCACTGTATGGTAGATACTAGATACCCTTAACATATTTATTCGTCTTTTGTTGGGTAAGGGCGGGAAAAAGAGATACAACAGTTTTACTTGGAGTTATTTGAGGGAAAAAAAATTAATACCTCCAAGACATACATACTTGAAACCGTAAAGGGAAGAAGCATGGAAACTAAGAAAACAAACAACTATTGGTCTGAAAAATGCAACCCTCAATTTCTTTTTCCTATCTTTTATAATTCTGCACAACTACTCTTCTAAGTGAAAATGAATTATGTATTAATGTAGGAAATATATGATATTATTCACCTTACTAGATTTTTTATTTTTATTTTTCATTTAAGCAATTGAGGCCACTAGAAGGCCAATGCCAACTACCACCAGAAAATAACTGCCCAATGGTGGAGGCCTAACAATGAACTTGTAGCAACAAGAGGGAAAATACATCCATTGGACAAACGAAGAGAAACTAGGCAAGGTCAAAGTTGCCTTAGTCACCAAGAGTCCTTGACTCCATGGAAAATCTGAGGTCCATGATAGGACACCCGGGAGAGTAATGCCACAATTTAAGATAGTGGGAATATTCTTCAATAGCAATAGTGAAGTCACATTTTGACCACTTTGATGTGGAGCCAACTGATGTCAATTCTTTGAACCGATCGGGACCAACCTCATAGGCGGGTGTTTCAGAGTGGGATTTGCTTGGAAGAGTCTGGCGAAGAGCTGTCGCATAAGGGACCTTCTCTTGCCCATGTAGTTCAGAAGCAAGTTGTGTGGATGGCAATTTCATTTGATGTCGGATCCTTTCCCGTAATTGAAGCCAATGAAGATTTTTTTTGCTTTTATGGTGAGATAAAAAAAGATTTGGGAGAGCAGGAGACTCATACAGAATCTATGTATAAAAACACAAATCAAGTTTCGATGTTACTGTTGTTAGACTTTGAGAAGTTCGACAAAGTACAATATACGGAAATTGCAAACATTAGCCTTTCAAAAGAATTATGTCAAGTATCAATCACTTTGTTAACCCTTAAACGACGACCCGACCTGATTCGGATCGCATCGTTTTTGCAGGGGAGGGCGTATCTCCGTCGGATGACATTCGATGGAGATGCGGCCTGAACGAATTCTGTAGCCCATCCAGACGCTGCAGCAAAAAATTTAGGAATTCAATGAATTCTCTGCATGCTAGAATTTATGGCGTGGCAGGGTTTCGCCATTTTGTGTGGTGCAGGGGGTGGCCACGCCCGTTGACCGGGCACGGAACCCCCGGATTTGCACAGCTGGCAGGTCAAACCATTGTTCCCGGCACGTTCCCGGCACCAGAAACCCTGCTTTGCCGTTGGCCGGAAAATCCACTCTTTTCCCCATCCATTTATGAACCTTCCTCCAAATCCCAAATTGTTTTTGCAGAGGCCTTTGCAGTGGAGTGCTTCAAAGAGCGACGGTGGGAATTTCCTGGCAAGTCCCTATTTCAGGGCATTTGGAAGCCCTCAGCTGGGCGGAGCAACTTGGAATGAATTATACCCCCCCCTGCTTCACATACAAAGCACCCCTCTAATTTTGCCCATACTCCTTCACTGGCCCAAATTCAGAATCTGGAACCCATTCACTCAGGAAAAATCTGGAAAATGCCAATTACCCATTTTTGTCACTAGGTGTTTTGCATTTTCACAATTTAGGCCTTTTTATTTTGTTATAATCTCCCAAATACAACGGTCAAAAGTCCAGTAATTTTTCCACGTCATTCATGATGTCAGTAGGGATGCACTCGTACGGTTCATCCACGTGGATGTCAGTGGTTAGGTAGTTACAGCGAATTTAGAGAGGGTATATACCTGTTTTGTCAAAAAGTCCAAAAAGTTAGCTCGTCCTTTAGGGGTTAATTTAAAATAAATGGGCACCTATCCAAGCCATTCCCACTTCAACAATCAGTTAGACAATGCTGCCTTTGGCACATTCCGATCTCTTTCCCATGGGCTAAATATTGGTTGTCCGTCTTAATTATAAATATTACTCATATGTGTATCGGGTTTAAAAATCCAAAGACTCCATATGTTGATGTTGTTTGTCCAGCATATATCCTAAATGTATAGCCATGAGGTAAGGGCACAAACCACCTCACCAATGGTTGTGGGTTCAAACCACATGTTGGATGTCATAAAGGTGTCCACCTTCCCACTAGATGTGTTTTTATTTCTTTCATTTTTGACCCAAAATCGCAAGATGTGAATTCTATCCAACGCCCATGTGGCGAGAATAAGGGGTGGCCAGGTTAGAAAAGCGGCTATATACTAGGTGGCATGTTTTAACTGATCCACATTATCAAAATCAGGCTCCCGATCAGATAGTTCTACTTTTTGGTGAGATTTTTGGATTTTATCCCCCATAATTGTACAAGTAGCTGGCCCAATTTCCAAGTCGAAATCTAGCGATGTTTTGCTAGAGAAAAAAATGCTGCGATTAGAAGCCCAAATGACACCATAGGTTAAGCTTGCTTCGGCAACGTCTTTTTTATGAAAAGAAAAGTAACTGGCATGTCATAAAAAGATCTTTGCATTGAATAGAATGAGGAAGTCCATGCGTATCTACTAGTATTCTGATCTAATGTAGGATGGAAATTTTATGGCTTGTCTCCTTATTCGCCCTGCCATTGACGCCACAACTTTTAATTATTTTGGAGGTATTTATACATTCATCTTAAGAAGCAAAACATAATATAATTCTAACTACAATACTGCTCAAAAATAAACTTAAGCATATTCAATATGATAGTTTTTGATGTTAATCAGAAAAATTGATATATATAGGTGTTCATCGTTTAGTAAAAAATTTACATTTATAGAGTTTTAATAATTCTCTTACCTCACATGATGCAAAATCATATATATATATATGATATAGTGAATCCAAATGCATACAATGGTAGTAAGTTACAAGAGCTACCAAAGTTTCTTTTAAAAACAATTAAATATTGCCGTTGCATGTGAAGGTTCATATAATATAATACGGTCATTTAATGTATTGATATTAATTTAAAATTTAAACATAGTGTTTGTGGAAGTTGTAGCTTATTTGATGCGAAACCATGTATTTATATATGATAATGAACTCAAACGGATTGGATGGATGGAAGATAAGGATTGTCGATCACATCTGCAATAACCAAAAGCTCAAATATTAGGTAAAATTCAGATGATCAAGCTAATTAATGTTTATAAGCATGTTTTAAGAGTAATTGCTGAAATGAGCTAATGATCAATCAGATATAAAATCCTAAAAATCAGAATATATTATCAATATAATTGTCTCCATATCATTATTTTAAAATATATAATATTAAGCCAAACAAATATTTACAGTGAAGAAAATTCATCAATCTATCCATAAACAGTTTAATGATCTGTTTTATGACAATGTTTTACATGCAATACTTAGCAGTTTAAAATAAATATTTATAAGAATGTATGCTTAAAGACAAGTAACGATACCCCTAAAAATACGGCATGCATATATATATATATATGATCAGACCGGTAATATTTTGTTCCTAATTGGATAGGGAGCCCAAATGCCATTATCTGAAGCTGGTGAGAGCCCCATGAATATTGTACCGTAAAAACCAATCATCATCTCACTAGTGATAATCAAAAGTACCATGTACAATACTACATATATATATTATATAAGTGCATAGAAACACTGCTCAATAAGATGAATTGAACAATTACAGATAAAGTAAGTGCCGAACTTGGATACTTACTTTTGTCTACTTCACTGTATTTACAAAAGTAAATATTATTTGTTAAAGATCACTCTTTCATTAAAGGATCTAGATAAATACCAGTTCGCCAATGAGAAATATCCTTAGTGGGGATATTTATAAGAATATTACTCTATTGAAAGAACCAACATGTAGCCAGTGGTAAGGGCATATACCCTCTTACGAGTGGTTGTGGGTTCAAACCACCCTGTTGGTTGTTACAAAGGTGTTCACCTTCCTACAAGAAGGCAGTAGCCCTTTGGGTCAAGTGACACCATAAGTTACGCTTGCTTCGGCAACGGGTCCATTTTATTTTATTTTCTACTCTATTGAATCAATTGTAATATCATTTGGCCGTGTTGGACATACCGAGTTTTAATTATTTCAACAATCATCTCCTAAGATGTTTAATGTTGTTGTGTTGCCCCCTAAAAAGCCCATATTTATGGATGTATTAGTGGTTGTATTCTGGGATGATATCGATTGAAATGTTATATATATGTAACTTTCCAGTGATGATACATGTGCAGCTTTAAGGATCTAGAACAATAAATTCATAACTCAATGAGTTTGATTAGGAAATTTTAGAGAAAACTACTTGCAATGCATACTCATTATAGATGGCAAGCGACAAAATGAAGTTCAACGCTTTAAAGGCCCCATAGCCCGATTTATATCATGCATTTTTTACTTCACATCATTAAATAAATTCAATTGTGGGAATAAACTGTGCCTCCGCCGAGTGTAACCCACCACCACGTAACCCTAACTCTATGTAACCCCGCATCATGTCACCCCATGTAACACTTTGTAACTCCGCTGGGTGTAACCCTCAACCAAATCAGGCCCCTTAATAGTGAGAATAGAAAATAACCTCTTTCACAGTAACCCCGCCATGAGGCGTAGGAATGGGACACCACTCAGGAACATACCACACCCGTCAATAGCAAGATTTGACCCCACAATCATTTGGGTGGCACTCAGTGCACTTTGTATGTAACCCATGTAACCCATGTACCCTAATGTTATGTAATCCCGCCCAATGTCTTCAAAAAATCCTCTTGCTCTGATTTGGTCAGGACATATGATGCTGCTGGCATGAGCACTTTGCCTGGTCTATTTGGATCAGGCCTTAGCCACAGATGTGACCGTATCCCTTCAATCTCCATGTCCTTTCGTACGTTTATCGTATCCTTCTCCCCAAAGATAGTCTTTAGAATGTTTTCACAGAAGTTCTTCTCACAATGCATGGGGTCCAGGAGGTACCGCTGCAAGAGGTTCTGAAATGCCAAATGTCCTCCCATGAGACCAAGTTCTATGGGCAAAAATAATAGAATATGTGGCAGAAGTTGTCCATGTTACTACATTCTGCTTTCAACAACTGCACGATCCTCTCCACAGTGAGGTATACGACTTCAACATCAACTGCATAGTAGTTACACTGACTTAGGAGTTGGTGGAAGGACTCCTGACAGTAAAGGTAATTCCAAGAAGCACAATGTGAAAGAAAGTGACTGAAGGGGGGGGGGATTCATGCACCTTCCAGTATGGCAAATCCCAAAGGATTGTCCGGCAGTGTAACCCTCACTCCATATAACCCTCTGTAACTCCGTCGAGTGTAACCCTCACCGCATGTAATCCTATATAACCCTCTGCAACCAATGTAACTCCACGTAACCCATGTAGCCCCATGTAACCTTCTGTAACCCTTCGTATCCAATGTAACCCTCTATAACCCCTGTAACCCACGCCCCGTGTAACCCTCACCCCCTTGTAAACCTCACCTCCGTGTAACCCCCAAGTAACCCTCTATAACTCCGTCGACTATAACCCTCACCACATGTAATCCAATGTAACCCTCTGCAACCCATGTAGCCCTCTGTAACTTCGTTGGATGTAACCCTCGCCACCATGTAATCCCATAGATGTAACCCTATGTACCCCATATAACCGCCTCAGAATTTTGTGTGGCCTCCTTGTAATGAGGCCGCAGGGTGCATAGGGGACAAGGACCTAACAGCGGGTCCCGCTACATTAAAACAATCCCTATTCCTCATTTCTTTTATATATAAAAAAAACTACATCTTGTTGGCACGGTGGAGGTTGTGGTCTGGTGGTAGGTTGATCGCGATGTGGCGGTGTAGGTCTTGGGTTCCATACCCTGAAAGTGGTTCATGTGGTAGGAGCTGACTACAACTACCTCCATGGAGGTAGTGTGTAACTACTCTAAGTCCTTGACGCAGTCTGACCGGCCTCATTACAAAATTCTGAGCCCATATAACCCTCTCTAACTCTGTCGGGTGTAACCCTCACCCCATGTAATCCATGTAACCCTCTGTAACACATTAAACCCTATGTAACCCATGTAACCCTGATGTGGCGGGTCTCCCTGTGGGGTTCGTGACATGTTCTTGGGTGTTGCAGGCCCAGCAAGCTGGTTTGCCCTAAGTCTCCTTGGTCTTGAAGTTATACCCACCTGCTTAAAAAGACCCTAAACCTAGTGAGGACCTCGTGCAGCTGACTCCCACCAGATTCTTCTTTTTTACCATTTGGGTCCTGGGGCCCTTTCACGTTATCAGGTATCTGTACTTATCAACTTACACATGCTGGTGCCTTTTTGGTCTCAACAGGGCAGTGCTGACAGTAGAAGAGGCAGGCACCTCAGAGAGGATGCTAATGTTGAAAGTGAAAAGCAATGGTGGTAAGAGTACCAATCAAATCCCAAGTTCTTGGTCTCATTTTTCCCAAGATTGTGTACTCCTGGGCCACTCTCACTTTCCACCCCAAGCCCAGAATAAACACAAGCAAGTATAAGGGTTCTCATTTCATCATAGCCCAAGTGCATCTCTTGGCCAGGTGCATAGACTGGGATTAGAATGTAGAAAAAGAATCAGCCAGAGGCACCATTGCCATGCTTGGCATGAAGTTGCTCTCAATACGGTCCACGTAAACATCCCCCGATCAGGTATTCCGCGACACTTCCAGACTTGCGATACATGTTTAGAAGGATATCAAGCAGAAAGATGCTTGGCTTGGATCCATTTTCAATTATGTGGGTGTGCAGCTGCTCTCCCTTTGCTAGGTCATTCATGATCGACAACTGCCTTCCGTAGTGTCCTCATATTCCCACACTTCTTTTTTACTCCCTCTCTTGGCGGTGGAGGTTGTAGATGTGCATCCACCCTACCACTACAGGGTGATCTGCAATGCAGGACTGTACCTAATTCAACCCCGCCATCCTGCAGTCTCCCAAAACGTTTAGTTACCTCATTTACACAACATATCTCAAATCTCCTAATAATTCCAAGAAAGACATCTTCTGAGGAGAGGCCCTGCTAAATTTCACAGGGTAGTGTACTAATGGGTCAGCTAGACAAGAAACTGTCCGGATACTGTTTCAGCTGCAACCATTAAATTTTCACCATCGACATGATACCTGACATTTTCAGGAGGTCCATGTGTACAATATTGATGTTAGAACCATCACTAGATTGTTCTTGTATCATCACAGCTAGCTCAGCCTTCACCTGAGGAAAGTTTGACCAAGTCTAAATCCAAAGGACCTTCTTGGTGTGCTTGAGCCCGAAGTCTGGTGATTCAATGGACTTTTCTGTCAAAACTATGTGTGTGTAACCGAGCAACCGATTTTCAACCACATCCTCACATAGACCAGGGCTACAACCACCAAAGTATTAATAATCCCTCAATTATTAAGAACCTTGAACAACCTAGTTTCATGCCCTTCGTGAAGATAGCCTCACCTTATTCAACATGTTGTGCCACCAGTTCGAAGGACCTGAAACGAATTCCTTCCAAAGATGTTCCATCCTTATTGCTTGCCCTGCATCCAAATACCAGATCTTTAGCAGCATCTCACTGTCATTTAAGAAATATGAGTGGAAATTACAAATGAACCTCTCTATTTGGCAAGTTTGATCTAATTCGTGTGCGCACAACTAAAAACTGCTCTTGATTTAGTGACCCAAAATTTGCGAGCTCAATTCTCATGTCCACCCCTAAGGAGAGGACTCAGTTTGAAAGCCTCTCCAACTCGTGGCAAGAAGGTGTTCACATGTACTGGCGTAGATACCACGTATTCCCTGGTGCAAAGCAGTCAAGCCTCACAATTTCAGGATCTTCTTCACACCTTGTTCCTGGATCTCAATAGTCTTTGAGATCCACTGGGTCGCAGTCTGGCAGTCATACCGCACACCCGAAGGTTTTTAGTGATGTGAATGGGCGTCCCAGGGGATGTACTGATGAGCCCTAAAGCTATGGCGAACTTCTCTGTGGTGGCAAAGCGAAGTTTCCTTTTGTTTCCTCCTCCACATCATGCAATACACAACGTGTGTCCACCCTCCTTCACCTCTCAAAAATCTCTTCAGCTCATCGTGGATTTCCCTGATTCATGGTACAGTGTCTTCTACAACAACAAATGTAAGATCTGAGATCCAGCCTTGAACTACACAGCCTCTCCAAACTTGGTGCCGTTCTTGCCTGGAAGCTCAGGAGTCATGCACCCGAGCGCTCCGAGCATAGCCCAGCGAGCATGCATAACCTCGAGCTGGAGGAAGGTTTCAGGGCCAATCCGAGGCTGCAAAGCTCCTCATTATGCTCCTAAAATTATGGCCAGTTTCACTTTGTAAAAGACTGATTGGCAGAATGGCAAGCTGCTTCCCCATTCGGTGGGTCGAAAATGGGTGGGAGGCCAGATGGAGGCCTCCTCCGTACCAAGCAAAATAGACATGATACATCCTTTGTAGCTGATCATCACTCATTTTCCTAGGACGGTTACTGTCCCTGTAGAGCTCATTCAATTCCTCCATGCCCTTGGGACTGCCATGCTCCAATAAAGCACATGTGTAATCATTTTGATGGACCCACCACGCACTAGCCCTCGCCGGATAACTTGCGAGCTCCAATCGCTACCTCCACTCTGATCTCCCGATACCCAATCCACAATCCTATCCAGACACTCCAACTTCACATAAGACAAAAATAAGGTTTGTTTTGTGGTGATGTCAGAGGTTCCATCGCTGGTGGCCATATTGCGCTCAGACATGGGCATGCATTGGTGGATGGCTGCTTGCAACACCCAATTGAGACGCAGCGATTGGTGCAAACAAGCGTTGTGGCTGCGGTGCAATCCTGCGCGGGACTTATCTCTGCAATCCGCTTCACACTTCAACTGCGCTGTTTTTACTTGGTGCATTTTCTTCTCCTCTTTCCTACAGTGTGCCGGATGAAGATTGTGGGCCCCGCATTCATCCAATCCTGAAGCAGAGCCGGAGGGGAAGCTATCCAGCAGATAGCGCTCTCATTGGCCGCCCAGATTTTCCCCACCCGCTTCCCGCTACATTCTCGCTCCATATTTTCACGAGCCTGCAAGTTTCTTATTTTGTGGACAGAGACCAATTCTCATTAACAATCGGCATATTCCATCCATGATAGAGGTCGGTGGATTCGTGGATTCCTGGATTCTACCATCTCATCTTCATCCGTCTTCCTTGTGTACATTTTACCGTGGCACGCTGGGAAATCAGCAAGCTCCTTGAGGCGAGCCACGTTGCAAACTGCGAGATTATCTCCACCGAGTTACTCTGCCCTCCTATTTAGCCTAGTCCTCCTAGCTCCACCTTCAGAGTCTTCTCTTTTCTCTCTCTCTACACTCCCCTGCCTGCTTGCTCTCTCAAGACCACAGTAGTTGGCAGCCATGGCGTCCGCTACCGCCTGTGCATCCACGTCGTTTGCTGGACAGACAGTACTGAAGCAAGCCAATGAGTTGGCACGCAAGGTTGGCACCTCCGAGTCCAGGGTACAAATGCGCGGCAGCAAGTCTAAGGTTGCCACGAGCATCTGGTGAGCTTCCAGCATTGTCTCGTATGCGGTCTTTATTCCCTCTGTTTGGTAAGTTACAGTCCTATAGTTGCAACAACGTTGGAGGCATTGGTTCTGACTAGGAGGAGGGTCGTTCAGCTTACAGAAATGTTTTGGTTTTTTAGTTCTAGCGCTGGGTCAACAGTTTCTAACTTCACGACCTTCGCTGTGCAGGTACGGTCCCGATCGTCCCAAGTATCTGGGCCCATTCTCTGGTGAGACTCCCTCATACCTGACCGGTGAGTTCCCTGGTGACTACGGATGGGACACAGCAGGACTTTCTGCTGACCCAGAGACCTTCTCCAAGAACAGGGAGCTTGAGGTTATCCATGCTCGCTGGGCTATGCTCGGAGCTTTGGGGTGCGTGACCCCCGAGCTTTTGGCCAAGAGCGGCACCAAGTTCGGAGAGGCCGTGTGGTTCAAGGCCGGATCTCAGATCTTTAGCGAGGGTGGCCTCGACTATTTGGGCAACTCATCTCTCATCCATGCTCAGAGCATCCTTGCCATCTGGGCTTCCCAGGTTATCCTCATGGGGGCAGTGGAGGGCTACCGCGTGGCTGGAGGACCTCTGGGTGAGGTGACCGACCCCATCTACCCTGGTGGATCCTTCGACCCATTGGGTCTCGCTGACGACCCCGACACCTTCGCCGAGTTGAAGGTGAAGGAGCTGAAGAATGGGCGTCTTGCCATGTTCTCCATGTTCGGATTCTTCGTCCAGGCTATCGTGACCGGAAAGGGCCCATTGGAGAACCTGTCCGACCACTTGGCCGACCCAGTTGCCAACAATGCCTGGGCTTATGCCACCAACTTCACCCCCGGATCTTAGATCAGCAATGTAGACATTGGGAGCTCATTGAATAGTTCGCAGGTGTATTATACAAGGTTGTTCTCTAGTCTTGAGAGAACTGGTCTCAAACGTTTGGCTTCAATTTTTGCCTTGGTAATGTGCAGATTCCACGTTTTGCTATAAACAGTCTTGTCGCACTTCCTACTCATCTTCTTGTCATACATTCTAACTCGTGACTAGTCTATCACTGCCTCCTACTGCTGTTTACTGTGGATGGCGCCCTAAAGCTGCAAGGAGGAATAGACTGACTGATACCGTTTATAAGATTGCAGACCTGAAACAACCCGGAAGAGAAGGAGGTCAATATCACGTTTCATACTCAATATCAGCACCCCTCAAATTTGAGAAACTGGGTGTGTCACTGAATGTTCAAATAAGTCCTTGGCAGCGTCGTCCCTGAAATTTCTCCACACTTCACACACACAATTCCACTTACAATCCAGAGAGCTTGTTCGAAGGTGGGTTTACTGCAGTGAAACGGATTTGTATTATAATTAAATTTTAATCCACGTCCATTTGAATTGAACTCCACACTTTACAGCTTCGGCTGCGCAGTAGTGATATCTACTTAAAGTGATATACCAACAGTCAGTAGCTCAGTTGGTAAAGTGCACTGAGTGCCATCCGGATGACCCTGGGGTCAAATCCTGCTACTTGACGGGTGTGGTACGCTCTTCTCCCCCTTCCCGGCGCAGTGTCGCGTCGGAAAGCCTTAGGGCGAGGTTACTGAGAGGTTATTTTCTCCTCTCTCTATCAAGGGGCCTGATTTGTGAGCTGTCGCTCCCAGGTGTTTCCCTTTAAAAAAAATAAAAGTGATATGGAGAAAAGTGGGTAACAGTAAGTTTATCATTGTTAATCATTGCTCGGCAAGAGAAGGTTTTTGGTTGGGCCTCAGAAATTTGAAGTGCAGGCCCACTGGGGATGCCTTTTCCCCTACTACCAGTACTTTACTGTTGCCGGCCTATTTAGCATGGCCCGTAGGACATGCTTACAAGAAATTTCTTTCTTCCATGTCTTGTTATAGCGGGGTCACAGCCTGGACCCCCACTTTTGACTCATTGTGTGTAATCTGTTGAGGTGTTGGTGTAGCATTGGAACCTGTAGACTGTATGCTGGTATCCAAGCTTTATTCACTTCTCTCGTAATGCTTGCCACTCGGAAGACTTGTCAATTGGACTCTCCATTGTGCCCTTCTAAGCCGTCTCAGCAAGTTGCCATGGAGTGTGAAGAGCCTTGCTTCATGTAGCAGGTTTGTGATTGGTCTTTGATTGACTGCGAAATGGGGAGCTCAATTTTCACAATTCAGACTCTGGAGGATTAAAGGCCAGATGCATGGCTCTCCAGCTACTGTGGGGCGAGCAGTTCGAGGAATTGCCAACTACATGATCTTCCCCTCTCACTCGAGCAACATCACCAGACTCCCAGACTACAGTCATGGTTTAGGTTACCCCCAACATCAGTAATTTCTTCATGCATTCAATGCGGGGGCCGCAATTTCCTGTCCTGCTTCCTCGTTTCGGCGGCCCCGTCAGCTCTTTGAGCTTCCCAGGTACTTTACAAACTTTCCTTCTTACTTTCTGTGTGACCAAATAAATGACAAGTCATGACCTCTCTGCCCTAATGTAGAGGGGTCACATTTTCATTCGTCTATTGTGTGTTTCACCAGTAATCCCCACAAGAACACACACCATCTCTGAAGTGATAAAAGCAGTAGCCATCCCACACAACAACTTTTCGGCCAACAGTCTTCGAGATGAACTTGGTGGCAGTGTGACATTCACCACACATCCGAAGGTTCTTGATGACGCGGATAGGTGTCCCAGGGGAGGTGTTCATAAGGCCAAAAGCAATTGCCAGCTTCTCACTGTGGAGGCAAAGAGACAATTCCTTTCGCTTTTCATCCACATCATACAATACAAAGTGTTTGTCCGGAACATACCCAGCCTCATCCAGCTGCCCAAACAATTTCGTTAGCTCACCAATGGATCTCTTCAATTTGTGGATGTGATCTGTCTTCTTCAAGAAATGTATGCAACTGGTTGTCAACCTCAATGCAGCTGTGCCCTGGTTCCTTTCTAATATCTGTGTCTTCCATCAATTTTTGAACCTTTGCTTTATCATCCCACCTCCCAGCCGCATCATAGATGTTAGATAGGAGCACATAAGCTGCAGAGTTCTGTGGATCACTCTTGAGGATTCTTTGTGCTGCACGTTCTGCTACATCCACTTCACCATGAGCTCTGCAGGCACCCAGCAGTGCCCTCCACACCCCCGCATCTGGTTTGAGTTGCATTTTGTTAATGAAATCTTCTGCCTGATCCAATTGCCCTGCACGGCCAAGAAGGTCTACCATGCAGGAAAAATGCTCTACTGTGGGAGTGACACCATGATCACGACCCATGGAATCAAAATAGTGACTACCCTCGTCCACTAGGCCTGCATGGCTACATGCAGTCAGAAGAGATGTAAAAGTGATTCCTTCCGGCTTCAAGCCTTCCTGTAGCATCTCTTCAAATAGTTGGATTGCCTCCTTACCACACCCATGCTGGGCATATCCTGCAATCATTGTACTCCATGAGGCCACATTCCGTTGAGTCATATTGTCGAACACTTGACGTGCATCCTTCATGCTCCCGCATTTTGCATACATGTCGGCAAGGGCAGTCTCCAGGGTAATATACGATTCAATCCCAGCTTTCAAAATGTCACAGTGGACCTCCTTCCCTTTATCCAGGGCTCCTAGGCTTGCACACGCCTTGAGAATGCACATGTATGTGACTTCATCGGGTGCCACCCGTGCCCATTGCATCTGCTTATAGATCTTGAAAGCCTCCCTACCACACCCCTGCTGAGCATATCCTGTGATCATTGCACTCCATGAAACAACATTTCGTTTGGTCATATTGTCGAACACTTGACAAGCATCCTCCATGCTCCCGCATTTTCCATACATGTCCACAAGGGTATTCTCCAAAATGATATCTGGAACAATTCTACTTTTACATATGTCTGCATGGACCTGCTTGCCCTTTTCCAGGGCGCCAAGACTCGCACAGGCATTGAGAGCACAAGTAAACGTGACCCTGTCAGGATTCATCCCTTCCTGTTGGATCTGCTCATACATCTCCAAAGCCTCCCTCCCATACCCATGTTGAGTATACCCTGCAATCATTGCATTCCAAGAGACCACATTACGTTTGGGCATTTTGTTGAACACTTGATGTGCATCCTTCATGCTCCCGCATTTGGCATACATGTCAACAAGGGCAGTCTCTAAGTTAATATATGATGCAATTCCAAATTTCATGATGTCAGCATGGACTTCTTTGCCCTTATCCAGTGCTCCTAGGCTGGCACATGCATTGAGAGCAGAAATGAACGTTACCCTGGTGGGCCACACCCCTTCCTCTTGCATTTGCTCATAGATCTTGAGAGCCTCAATACCACACCCATGCTTAGAATATCCTGCAATCATGGTGTTCCATGATACCGCATCTCGGTGAGACATTTTGTCGAAGACCTGCTGTGCATCCTTCATGCTCCCACATTTCATGTACATGTTAGCAAGGGCTGTCTCCAGAATAATATCTGACACAATTCCAGCTTTGATGATGTCAGCATGGATATCTTTGCCCCATTTAAGGGCTCCAAGGATGGTACAAGCATTCAGAACACAAATGAACGTGACCCTGTGGGGCGCTACTACTTCCTGTTGCATTTGTTGGTAGATCTTGAAAGCCTCCCTACCACACCCATCCTTGGCATATCCTGCCATCATGTTGGTCCATGTAAACATATCTCGTTCAGGCATTTTGTCAAACACTTGCCGTGCATCCACCATGCTCCCACACTTGGCATACATGTTTATAAGGGTGTTGAGGAGAAAGATGCTTGGCCTGAATCCAGTTTGAATTATTTGGGTGTGCACCTGCTTGCCCCCTGCAAGGTCTTTCATGTCAATGCACTCCTGCAAGAGAGAGACATACAAGTTGGAGTCTGCCCAAATGCCTCGGTGGTTCAACATCTGCAATGCCTCTTTCGGTCGCCCTTCCCTACAAGTGTCAGAAGAGTTGTTGTTGACTCCCTCCCTTGGTCCTCTCTCGACAGTAGTGATGATTGTGAAGGTGCTACCCCTGTCACCACTCTGACATCCAACCAACAGCTGTCCCTGATTTAACCCTGCCATCCTGCAGGACGCAAAACTCTTGAGTTGTGGACCTTTAGAGTCAAAGGACTAGCAGGCTTCTTGCTACATATCAACATTACACAACTACTGTAGTCAGCTTCTTTGAGAACAAACTGCATAATTTCTATCAGTTTCAACTGCAACCCTCGAATAATCATAAAACAGACAATAACTGTTGCATTCTTGGCATGGAGCTCGATGGTGTACATCAAAAACCATTCACAGTTGTACTGGAACTTGCCTCTTCGCAGCTAGCTCTGCTTTCACCCCAGAAGGGTTTGACCAACTCTCAATCCGAGGGAATTCCTTTGTGCTCCTATGTCTGAAGTCTGTTGATCTTGGATGTTTCTGCAAAGACCAGAAGTGGGACGCTCAGGAGCCACAATGAGACTGGCAAGACCAGGCTACAACCACCAGAGACAAGCATCTTTCAATTGACTGGAGTCAACTTCAGCAACCTACTTTCAAAGCACCGGCTAACAAACATGAACAACCTGCTGACAGACAAAACCTTTTGCATCCTAAATGTAGATATCCTCACCTTCTCAAATCTGCTGTCCCCCCACTGTGAGCAATCTGTGAAAGACTGCCAGAGTTGTGCTATGCTTATTGCTTGACCTGCAATCAAGAACTCATAAACATCGGAATTTGCTTTCTTCTAAATGCCTCAGTCTCTATTGAGTGGTGCTTTGGTAGCTATATTTCTTTGATCTACTCGAGCTCTTTATGTGTCTCATGCACAGCACAACCATACAAACATACAAAAATTCCAGGTGTTGCAGAAGACTGAAGGAGCTTGTGGTGGCCAATGCCACCTTCAAGCCAGGGTAATTGTTTACCAGAGTCGTGTTGTTCCGGAGCACATGTTGACCAAGACGCTGTCCTTGGACCATCATCCCAGACTCTAGATTCCCATCTTAAAAAATCCAAGTTCTCACAAGGAAAAGAGCCATACTCTGATTGGCAGCCATCCACCTCGTCTGTAGCTAGCTTTTACCCAAGCTGGGTTCCATTGAATACCAATCCAAAGGAGCTCCTTTATGCGCTTGTGCCTGAAGTCTAATGAAGTTGAAAAGCACCAGTAGAAAAGCAAGCCGTGATAAATCTGACCACAGCCTCCCAGACCAGGCTACAACCACAAGCTCCACAAACATCGCTTCAAAACAAAGGCCAAAACTTTGAAAAAACCAACTTCAACGCTATTGTTGATTGACAACCAATGAATCGAACATGAGAAGCACTAGTGCCAATGTGAAGATCTTAGTTTTGATCACTCAAAGCAACTGAAATCATGGTCTAGTCTGAAAAAATAAAACACCACCAGCTCACAGGATTTTCTTCATACATACTGTACCCTGCAATCAACGTATCCTGTGCAATAAAGCTTTACATGACTCCAGTCCTTCTGTTTCATAACCATCCGTAAATAGTGATCATCACCTTTGGCAGGATCTTTTCCATGCATACTGTACCCGTCAATCTGTCAAAATATCATGGAGCATGGCACGATGATGTCCATTGATGTCCATCTATGTGGCCCTTTCAGTGCCCCTCCCTCACTATCCATATAATTGAATTCACATTGTGAGACACGCTACAGCTTTAGTATAAGTTGTGTAGACTAGTGCCCAGGCGTGGGGACCATCGACCAAATGACTTGGATTTTCTTCCATAACATTGCACTGTTGCTGACATAGAGGACAATCCTTTCTATCCTGGACGTAATAGTGCTTAGCAATAGAGGCATCCTCACCTTATCAGACCAGTTGTCCCAACCAATGCAAAGAATCTGCCAATAACCTCTGCAGCCCAAAGTTGTGTACACTTGTTACTTGGATAGCCCTCAAGCACCACCAACACAGAGATAATTAGCAGCTCCTAATTGCTGGGCAATTACATCTCAAAGTGGGGCTAGGGGAGGAGAATTACATCTTGGCTGCTTTGAGTTATAGACTTTTGGGGCTGGGTATCCATACTGAACTACGCCTCACAGGTTAGACCTGCCAAGGTTCGTTAAAGAACACACTACGAATCTGCGTTGGTCCATCCCTGCTTTTGCGGGGGCTACTGCAAGCTATCCTTTCTCCATCTCTCTCTCCCCCACACATTGACACACAAAATGATTGGAAAGAATGTAGGTATATCACGAATGTCACATATTCTAGCAGATATTGAAGGAAATGAGGAAAGGAGGACATGGGACAATGTTCTTACACAACCCGTAGAGAATTCCTTCGACCAAAATGTGTCTAGCTTCAAATCGACAATCTGGTGTATAGATCCAACGCAGACAGTTTACACGCCCCCTATGCGTATTCTAATCTTGCAGACTGAAACTAATTACATTGAAGTGTCGTAGGAGGTACAAGCTTACAACTACAACGAAAGAGTATGATGATCAGTTTCATGTGGGGCAGATTCGTTACTCCGTGCACCAAGACGTGAAGCATCCCGCCCCTTCATCGCAAGCAGAAGACAGGGCCTTGGGTTACACAGGATAGCGACGGAGCATGCTGCCATCCCTCTGCCCGTTCGGAGAGAAGGAAGAGGCAGCAGATTCTTGGAGTTTGTGGGGCTCCCTTCTCAAGCAATCAAGACCAACTTTCTTCGTCCTTTTGGACATTATACGCTGGGCAATATTTGCAAGTATTTCATTGCCCGGCACTGCCAAGCTGGATGCCCAGAGGATCTGCTGCATTATGTACCTCCAAACCCCTTCAGAAGAATTGAGCTGCTTGCTGAAGTTCTACGTGTTGAATGCAGGCCAAGCTATAAGCATGGACCTGCTGTGGCAGGACCTCATTTCCGATCCTTCGCAGTGGTGGGACGACAGGTCTTATAAGGTAAGGCATCTTCCTGAGGAGCAAAAGTAGGTTGTTCCCTATTATTTGAAAGAGGCCTGGTGGTTGCTCTATGACAGCTGTGGTTGAAACTTCGCTGCTCAGCTGCCCACTGGTGGTTTTCACAGAAAAGTCCAAGATCTCCAGACCTCAGACATAAGCGCACCAATGAGGTCCTTTGGATTGAGAGTTGGTCAAACCCTCCTTGGCTGAAAACAGAGCTATTTGCCATGATAGAAGGGCGAGCACCATGTGGTGATGGTTCTACTATGAATGTACACGGCCGAGAATACAACGGGTATTGTCTTAATGATGGTTCAAGAATTCCAACTGAAACATGTAGAATTGGGACTGTTTATTGTCAGAGTAGCTAACTGGTAATATGTAAATCTAGGAAAACTTGTCCTCTGGCTACGATTTTTCTTCCAAGTATCTAGGAGATTTATGTTTGAGTGCAAAGGTTTGTAACCGAGAGTTTTCTGTCATGCAGGATGGCAGGCTTGAATCAAGCACAGTTATGTGTCCTACATCAGACAGGTAGCAGGGGTACCTCCACCACCCCCGCATTACAAAGAAGACCAAGAGAAGGAGTGAACAATAATTCTTCTGGCACTTGTGAGTATGTGAAGACATTATGTAAGGCGGGTAAACAGAAAGAGGTGCTACAGATTTTGAACGAACTAGGCATTCAGGCCGATTCGAGTACATATATCTTTCTCTTGCAGGAGTGCATCAACATGAAAGACCTGGCAGAGGGGAAGCAGGTGCATGCCCACGTAATTGTGAGTGGATTCAAGCCAAGCATCTCTCTCCTCAATGCCCTTGTCAACATGTATGCCAAGTGTGGGAGTGTGCCAGATGCACGCCAAGTTTTTGACAACATGCCTGAACGAGAGTTGAGTACGTGGAATATAATGATTGCAGGATATGCAAAGCATGGGTGTCGTCGGGAGGCTCTCGTGATCTATGAGCAAATGAAACAGGAAGGAGTGATGCCAAATAGAGTTACGTTCATTTGCATTCTCAATGCATGTGCTGGCCTTGGAGCCCTGGAAAAGGGGAAGCGGGTCCATTCTGACATCAGCAAAAGTGGAGTTAAGTCAGATATCATTCTGGAGAATACCCTTGCCAACATGTATGCCAAATGTGGGAGCATGAAGGATGCACATGAGGTGTTTTGCAATATGGCTAAACAAGATGTGGTCTCATGGAGTGCAATGATTGCAGGTTATGCCCGGCACGGTTGTGGTAGGGAGGCTTTAGACATCTATGAGCGAATGCAACAGGAAGGGGTGAGGCCCAACAGAGTCACGTTCATTTGCGTTCTCAATGCCTGTGCCAGCCTAGGAGCCCTCAAAAAGGGCGAAGCAGTTCATGCTGACTTCATTAAAGCTGGAATCCCGCCAGATCTCATTCTGGAGACTGCCCTTGCTGACATGTATGCCAAATGTGGGAGCATGAAGGATGCATGTCAAGTGTTTGACAATATGGCTGAACGAAATGTGGTCTCATGGAATGTGATTATTGCAGGATATGCCCAGCATGGGTGTGGTAGGGAGGCTATTGAGGTCTATGAGAAAATGCGACGGGAAGGGGTGACCCCCACCAGTGTCACCTTCACTTGTGTTCTCAATGCATGTGCAAGCATAGGAGCACTGGAAAAGGGCAAAGAGGTCCATACTGATATCATGAAAACTGGAATCGCTCAAGGTGTCATTTTGGAAACGGCCCTTGCTGACATGTATGCCAAATGCGGGAGCATGAGGGATGCACGGGAAGTTTTTGACAGAATGGCTAATAGAGATGTGGTCTCATGGAGTGCAATGATCACAGGATATGCTCAGCATGGGTTTGATAGGGAGGCTTATGAGATCTATGAGCAAATGCAAGAAGCAGGGGTGACCCCTGACAGGGTCACGTTCATTTGCGTGCTCGATGTGTGTGCGAGTCTTGGAGCCCTCGAAAAGGGCAAAGAGGTGCATTCTGAGATCAGGAAAGCTGGATTTCTGTCATATGTTTATCTGGAAACAGCCCTTGCTGACATGTATGCCAAATGTGGGAGCATAAATGATGCACGTCAAGTGTTCAACAACATGGTCAGACGAGATGCGATTGCATGGAATGCAATGATTGCAGGATGTGCCCAGAATGGGTATGGTAGGGAGGCGCTCTCATTATTTGAAGAAATGCAACAGGAAGGCCTGAAAGTGAACGGTAGCACATTCATATCTGTTCTCTCTGCATGTAGTCATGTGGGCCTAGAGAATGAGGGCCGTCATTATTTGGATATAATGACTCGATATCATGGCCTCACTCCTACAGTGGAGCATTATGGCTGCATGGTGGACCTTCTTGGCCGTGCAGGACGACTAGATGAGGCAGAAGACTTCATTAACCAAATGCCAGTCAAACCAGCAGCTACCGTTTGGAGGGCCTTGCTTGGTGCCTGCAGAACTCATGGCAATGTGGAGGTAGCAAAACGTGCCGCCAAAAGCATTCTTGAGAGTGATCCACAGCATGCTGGAGCTTACATCCTGCTATCAAATATATATGCTGCGGCTGGGAGGTGGGATGACAAAGCCAGGGTGAGAAACCTGATGGAGGAGAGAGGTGTCAGAAAGGAGCCAGGACGCAGCTGCATCGAGGTCAACAGGCAAGTCCATACATTCATCGTCAATGACAAATCACATCCACAGATTGACAAAATCCACGCTGAGCTCCAAAGATTGTCTGAGCAGATGAAGGAGGCTGGATATGTGCCTGACACACACTTTGTATTGCATGATGTAGAGGAAGAGCAAAAGGAATTCTCTCTTTGCCATCACAGCGAGAAGCTGGCCATTGCTTTCGGGCTCATCAGCATGCCTGCTGGGATGCCCATCCGCATCATCAAGAACCTTCGGGTGTGTGGTGACTGCCACACAGCCACCAAGTTCATCTCAAAAATTGTTGGGCGAGAAGTTATTGTGCGAGATGCCAATCGGTTTCACCACTTCCAAGATGGGTCTTGTTCATGTGGGGATTACTGGTGACACATACAGCATGCCTGAATGGCGGAGCAGAAAGCTCACAATTGGCACTGTTTTTGTAAGGAGTGAAGCTGGAAGAAAGCATCCAGTTCAACAATATGTTTCAACTTCAACTTTGAGCAAGATGAAGCAGCACGGGTGCCCTAATGCGTTGGTGCACTGTTTCTCTCTCTCTACATTTGGTTTGTATTCTGCTGATTGGCTGCAGGAGAGTTATGGTTGTTCCAAATTGAGATTTTCATCCCATTGAGAGGATTGTTTTCCCCCAGGTAATTGACTGCTATACCATGCCATTGTTGTATGACATAGCTTCACGGCTATGAGAGCCCTAGACTCTGTCCACTGGCCTCCTGCAACTGTGATAAGCTTGTTTCTGCTTCTTTTCTCCTCTCTCTTTCTCTCCGCTATTGATTTTCTTTTCCCATGCTCGTGTCTTTCTCTTAGCTCTATGTTGATAAACGATGCTCTAGTCTGTGGGGTTGGTATCCAGATGGATGAGGTGCTGGCTTCAGTGGCGGACACCATAAATGATTTACCTTGTGGATATGACAGAGGTCCCAGACTTCAACACAATGTATGAGTTTTGTCATTCTGTACTATCACGTGTTTTTTTGGAATAAACACATCATGTTTGACTCAGGCACGGGAACAACAACAAAATCAATTGGGCACTCAAGGACAAGCTAAAGTTCAACGACATTGTGGAGACAGTATACCAAGGAGAGGCACTGAGAGGAAGTTAACAATCTTTTCCGTACAGAAATGGGAGTTGTATTACATGCTGTTTGAACATGCGTGTATAGCAAAAGGATGCCATGTTCTTGTCAGTGCCTGAGGTCTTTGGTCGGTTGGGCATAGGAGAGAAAGCAAGCCACAGTATGAAAGCAAGCCACAGCATGTGGTGCTCGCACTCACAGGGATAATGTAATTTTAGCAGAATTGAGTTGCAACATTGTGTGCAAATTGACTGTTGTACTACATATTTGAATATAACTTTTCTACTAAACGATTCAGCTTGATCATAATGATTATTGTTACCCATTATTTCCCATTTGATTAGAAGGAGCAGATTTATGCGCAGAGGCATGTGTAATTATGTCATTATTGTAAATAGGAACCGAATTGAAAGAAAACTCATTATGTGTTTAGAATATATGACGTAGTACTGAAGTACAGCACAAGAGGGTAGGGTAGATAAGTATTTCACAGCCGAAGCTGTCAAGTATAGAGTTACATTCAAATGGACGCATAGTTTACAATTTACTCGTGATTTACAATTCCATTTAACGCAATAAACTTGCCTTCAAACGAGCAAGATCTTTCTGGATTAAAAAGTAGAATTACGTCTGAAGTTGTCGGAGAGAAATCTGCCAAGCAATTATTTGAACATTCAGTGATACTCCCCAGCTTCTCAACTTTGAGGGGTGATGATGAAACATTCTACTAATAATTTTCACTTTCGGAGTTTTTCGGGCGTGCAATCTTCTAAACTAACTGAGTCAGTCTATTCTACTTCTCGCAGCTTTAGGGCGACCTCCACATTTGAGAAGTTCACAGAAACAGCATTAGGAGGGAGTGATAGACTCAATACCAGTTACATTGTATGACAAAGAAAACGAGTAGCAGTGCGACAAGACTGTTTATAGCAAAACGTGGTATCTGCACATTACCAAGGCAAAAATTGGAGCCAAACGTTTGAGACCAGTTCTCTTAAGACTAGAGAACAACCTTGTATAATACACCTGCGAACTATTCAATGAGCTCCCAATGTCTACATAGCTGATCTAAGATCCGGGGGTGAAGTTGGTGGCATAAGCCCAGGCATTGTTGGCAACTGGGTCGGCCAAGTGGTCGGACAGGTTCTCCAATGGGCCCTTTCCGGTCACGATAGCCTGGACGAAGAATCCGAACATGGAGAACATAGCAAGACGCCCATTCTTCAGCTCTTTCACCTTCAACTCGGCGAAGGTGTCGGGGTCATCAGCGAGACCCAATGGGTCGAAGGACCCACCAGGGTAGATGGGGTCGGTCACCTCACCCAGAGGTCCTCCAGCCACGCGGTAGCCCTCCACTGCTCCCATGAGGATAACCTGGGAAGCCCAGATGGCAAGGATGCTCTGGGCATGGATGAGAGATGAGTTGCCCAAGTAGTCTAGGCCACCCTCGCTGAAGATCTGAGATCCGGCCTTGAACCACACGGCCTCTCCAAACTTGGTGCCGCTCTTGGCCAGAAGCTCGGGGGTCACGCACCCCAAGGCTCCGAGCATAGCCCAGCGAGCATGGATAACCTCAAGCTCCCTGTTCTTGGAGAAGGTCTCCGGGTCAGCAGAGAGTCCTGCTGTGTCCCATCCGTAGTCACCTGGGAACTCACCGGTCAGGTATGAGGGAGTGTCACCAGAGAATGGGCCCAGATACTTGGGGCGATCGGGACCGTACCTGCACAGCGAAGGTCGCGAAGTTAAAAACTGTTGACCCAGCGCTAGAACTAAAAAACCAAAACATCTCTGTAAGCTGAACGACCCTCCTCTCCTAGTCAGAACCAATGCCTCCAACGTTGCTGCAACCATACGACTATAACTTACCAAACAGAGGGAAAAAAGATCGCATACGAGACAATGCAGGAAGCTCACCAGATGCTCGAGGCGACCTTAGACTTGCTGCCGCGCATTTGCACCCTGGACTCGGAGGCGCCAACCTTGCGTGCCAACTCATTGGCTTGCTTCAATACTGTCTGTCCAGCAAACGAGGTGGATGCACAGGCGGTAGCGGACGCCATTTTTGCCAACAACTGTGGTCCAGAGAGAGCAAGCAGGCAGGGGAGTGTAGAGAGAGAGAAAAGAGAAGACTCTGAAGGTGGAGCTAGGAGGACTAGGCTAAATAGGAGGGCAGAGTAACTCGGTGGAGATAATCTCGCAGTTTGCAACGTGGCTCGCCTCAAGGAGCTTGCTGATTTCCCAGCGTGCCACGGTAAAATGTACACAAGGAAGACGGATGAAGATGAGATGGTAGAATCCAGGAATCCACGAATCCACCGACCTCTATCATGGATGGAATATGCCGATTGTTAATGAGAATTGGTCTCTGTCCACAAAATAAGAAACTTGCAGGCTCGTGAAAATATGGAGCGAGAATGTAGCGGGAAGCGGGTGGGGAAAATCTGGGCGGCCAATGAGAGCGCTATCTGCTGGATAGCTTCCCCTCCGGCTCTGCTTCAGGATTGGATGAATGCGGGGCCCACAATCTTCATCCGGCACACTGTAGGAAAGAGGAGAAGAAAATGCACTAAGTAAAAACAGCGCAGTTGAAGTGTGAAGCGGATTGCAGAGATAAGTCCCGCGCAGGATTGCACCGCAGCCACAACGCTTGTTTGCACCAATCGCTGCGTCTCAATTGGGTGTTGCAAGCAGCCATCCACCAATGCATGCCCATGTCTGAGCGCAATATGGCCACCAGCGATTGAACTTCTGACATCACCACAACAGAAACCTCATGTGATTTAGGGCCTCTGGCTATTTTTGGAAGACTGCAACGGCCGCCCTTCACCTTGCAAAACTGCTCCATTTTATGAAGGACAAAATAACATGGGCCCTTCTAAAGAAAGGCAAGAAAAACTCTGAACCTTTCATCACGAAGGTCCAGAGAAAAATGAAACTTGCAAATGAAAGCTGGAGGATTCAAATGGAGGTTTCACTTTAAAGATTTTTTTGAGTGAACACTAGGAATAATGTAAGAAGTAAATGCGTGCACCGTATGTTCTTCATGTCAAAATTTCTCCACCCTTTCTCAACAGTCACATGGAACTGAAGGGAGTATAAATCCGGAGTGACACTGGTTAAACATGCTTAGTAAAACAAAGAATTCTACTCAGGGAATGGCTTAAGAGATCAAGGGGGACTTGTAAGGGACTGTGTAACTCCTATATAAATGTCCTGCTAGGAGTTACACCAAACACAGGGTTTGAGAGTCCCAAGATTACAGTACGCTGGAGTTACACAGTCCAGGTTACATTACACTCCTTGAGGATCGAACCCAACAACTCGCCACCTGTCCTGCCACCGCCTTATCAGTAGGCTACTCACAATCGCATAGCACTCTTCTACATTCCAAAGCATTTAATAGTGAAAGGGGGTGATGAATGGCCTCCAAAAGAAGGATGAAGGGCAGTCAAAATTACAGCCCTTCAACATGAAAAGCGAAACTTGCACATGAAAGTTGGAAGTACCCTAAAAAATAGTCACTGGATAGGATTGTGGATTGGCTATCATATATTTAGGGAGATCAGCCTGGAGGTAGTGATTGGATTGCGAACCTTCCTCCCAAGTTATCTGGCGAGGGCTCCAGCATGGTGGGTCCATCAACGTGAAAGAGCTGAAGCAGGGTTCAATCCTTATGTTCCTTTCGATTGTCTGCTGCGTAGTGTACAGATCTACCTCATATAACTTATGTTGCTTATGTTGCCGGCTAAAGATGGAGATCAATTTTGGTTTTCAATATATGTTTGGTGTCTCATTTGGTGAAATGAATCCTTCCAAGCGCGCTTCTTGATCTGTAGTGTTGTAAGAGAGTTAGGATGTTCTAGACTCTTCCTGTTGTCTGACTACTGATCTCTGACAGCTAACTAAGCATGCCTAGTAAGAAATTCCTCCTCCACCGCCGTCACCCGCATGTATCATGCGTGCAACGATGAATTTTCAAGCCATGGGCACAGTGCTCGATGGTGCATGTTATAGTTTTTTATCCCACGAGTTTTATTGAACTCCTCTCCTCAATCTCTGGCAGAGATTGAAGCATGTGAGTAGGCAGGTGATCTCGGAGTTCGATATCAACGTCTCTTCTGCAACGGAAATTTGACAAGTTAAGCACGTGATTGTGCTTACAGACATTGATGGTGCCGTCAAGCCACTGTATTTTTAGATAGAGTCCAGTCTTGAAACCGTTTAAGCGAAACAGTGTACATACCGATCTGGATAACAAAACTCTGCCCTTGAGACTCCCCCACAACCAATTTTCACTCCCCAGTGCACAGAGATGAAGAAGACGCCATTCCTAAAGGTGAATTTTTGTGAGAAAAACGAACTTAACCAGGAAATTCTGGCCGTCTTCCCTGGGCCCACACGGGCGAACAACCAACAGGAAGGGAGGGATATGGCAAGCATCACGCTGTTACGTGCAAGCTCGTGGTTAGCATTGCAGAGCCAATGGCAGTTGCTGGAAGCCACACTCTCACATCGGCCTGCGCCAGCGCCCATTGGCGTGCAGGATGCGCCTCATCTGGGTGGGGGCGAGCAGCCCATTGGGAAGATTGCAGGCCCATGTGGCGTCCATGGTGGCACAAATCCCTGAGGGCGGCTGCGCTCTTCATATAACTCGCCAGCCCCTCTCCAACTTCGTCGTCTTCACTGTGCAGTACGAAATTCTGTGTCTCGCGCTCTCTACTTCCGGTGGGTGTTGAGTTTGTAGCCATGGCTTTAGCTACAGCGTGTGCCTCCACGGCGTTTGCCGGGCAAGCAGTGTTGAAGCAATCGAATGAGCTGGCGCGCAAGGTCGGCTCTTCCGTGGCTAGGGTGCAAATGCGAAAGTCTGATCCCGCCAGCATCTGGTTAGCACGGCACTGCTTTTTGTTTCTGAGTAGCGCCGATCTTCTCGTCTCTTGCACTTCTAAGTTCTTCGATCCTTCTTTGTGACTACTAATTCATGATTATTTATCAGCTGGCAGTTGTGCGAATCATGAGCGTAAGTGTTTTCATGCCTGCGCACAGTGTTATTATGGTTCTGTCGGCACGCAAATTCCAACTACTCGACCAAGCTGAATTGAATTGTCATTTCCCTGCAATGACTCCAATCTCATGGTTTCACTCCGTTATTACAATGCAGGTACGGTCCCGACCGTCCCAAGTATCTGGGCCCATTCTCTGGCGAGACTCCCTCATACCTGACCGGTGAGTTCCCAGGCGACTACGGATGGGACACAGCAGGACTTTCTGCTGATCCCGAAACCTTCTCCAAGAACAGGGAGCTCGAGGTTATCCATGCTCGCTGGGCTATGCTCGGAGCGCTCGGGTGCGTGACTCCTGAGCTTCTTGCCAAGAACGGTACCAAGTTTGGAGAGGCTGTGTGGTTCAAGGCCGGATCTCAGATCTTCAGTGAGGGTGGCCTCGACTACTTGGGCAACCCATCTCTCGTCCATGCACAGAGCATCCTTGCGATCTGGGCTTCCCAGGTCATTCTCATGGGAGCAGTGGAGGGTTACCGCGTGGCTGGAGGACCTCTGGGTGAGGTGACTGACCCCATCTACCCTGGAGGGTCCTTCGACCCATTGGGTCTCGCCGACGACCCCGACACCTTCGCCGAGTTGAAGGTGAAGGAGTTGAAGAATGGGCGTCTCGCCATGTTCTCCATGTTCGGATTCTTCGTCCAGGCTATCGTGACCGGAAAGGGCCCATTGGAGAACCTGTCCGACCACTTGGCTGACCCAGTTGCCAACAATGCCTGGGCTTATGCTACCAACTTCACCCCCGGATCTTAGAGTGGTTTGGAGTTCCCCCGAGAGTGAGAATCTTCCACTCCCGTGGTTGTACATTGAAACATTTCGTCATTTCAGTCCGAGAGTGTCAAGCATGGCAGCCGCCTGAATAGATGTCTCGGATCAATTGGTCTGTGTAATTCGTTGTTTGAATTGCTTGTGCAATAAAGAGGCAATAAAAGATGGTGATTCACTCGAAATTTAAGCTGGATCCCCCACTTAACTTAAATTGATCGTGTTCTCATTGTTTGGGCCCTGTCTCTCTCTGTGTCGAGCAGTGTTCTTGAACGTGGGAGGACCGAATGGGGAAGGAGAGGAGGTAGGGGCATATCCTAGCACGCAAGGCCAAAACTTGCAGTACGTGGTATGATGTATATTGTGTTGCCTCGGGAACGGGAACGATATCACCTCAAAGCATCTACTATTTGGGATTTCCTCCCATGTACTTCACTAGTGTACAATTCTACTGGTGAGTGATGCTGCATAGAGCGACAAGATTCCTGCCACTGTACAAACATAGTACAAGTACAGATCTGAATATTTTATATGATGATGATTTTCTTCTTGGTAAACTCAACCTCGGCTCTTCATATAGTCCCAAATCACTAATTACACAGCTCACTTACCGGAACTGCAAATGAAAGGCCGAGATCTTGATCAACGGATGCTGTCTTGGAGTGGAACTTGTAGACCTGAGCATAAGACAGCAGATGCAAGCCCAATAACGATGGCATCAATCCGATTAGCTACGACTCTTCCTGGAGTCTAATCGATGGCAACTCGTATGGTTCTATAACGCAAATGCATGCACATGCCCTGTGTACACGAGAGAGGAAGGAAAGGCTGCTCCGGCAAGGTGAAGAACAGTGCCATGCCCCTCAATATTGCTGGAAACTAGACCTTGTGCAGGGACGCCGCGCATAAGGCTAGTCCGGAGCCATGCATCCGCCTGCGTTTAGCTTTGCATTCACATTTGCTCAAATTCTCGGACGTCATAGGGATAAGTTCGGATCAATTGATGCACACTGCAACAGCACTGTGGAGAAAGCCGTAAACCCTGAGTGAAAATTAGTATTCTGAACATCGGCGTTCATGCGAATCGTTGTTGAGTCGCAAGGCCCTCAAATGCAGAGTGAACCCACAGGCCAATGTAACTTATAGCAACAACGCTGATCAGCGCTGCCTTTGTCTCCGGCTCGGGACCCATGGACAATCATCAGTGCTTCTGGGAACGAAACACCTGGATATCCTTCGTGTTTGTGAGTAGGTGCACAATGACGTGATTTTCAATTAGACTACTCTAGAGTAAGCCGTCAAGCATATTCGGTTACGAGGAATATCTTCGTATGTTCTGTTACAAGCCCTGCCCTTTTTGAAGGTTCGAAGGATGTGAGGCAGAGGCCATATCCAGAGGCTGGGAATGGGAGGGGAATCCTCACATGGGGCACCTTATAAATGGGCCAGGCTGTGGAGCTCCAATGGGCATCATTTCCTTGCCAGTGATGCCTATGACGCCTTCTCAGCCTGCAGGGAAAGCGAAGACAGGTACAGAAGTGTGCTCTGTCTGTAAACTGTCTGAATTGAGAGGATGCAGGCTCCTTGTTGTTCTTGAAGGCAGCAGGAACTATACCATGTTGGTCGAGCGGAATTTTAAAACCTAGGCGGTTGAGGAAGATTTGTGTAATCGATATCATTGTGTTCCTTCAGTGAGCTCCTTGAGTGGGGCCTGAAATGTGTGTATACCGCTTTTCTGTGTCTCAAAGTGTTTCTTTTGTATGTGTGAGAAAGAAAGAGAGACCCACAATTCCTCAGTGAAGTATCAGGCAATAAGCTCTTGTTTTAACGGTGTTTGCATGCAGACCAAGCGATAGGAAGAGAGCGGCTCTGGCAGGAGTCCTTCTCAGATGCTGCACAGTGGCGGGACAAACGCTTTAAGAAGGTGAGGCCATCTTCATTTAGGAGGTGACAGATTTTGCTTGGGGATGGAGCTGGCATTATGATACGTTGTGGACTGGATTTTGTCTCCAGTTGCTTACATTAACCACAATTTTACTTTTCCTCGGAAAAAACAGCTAGGTGGTTCTGACGTACTAGCAGGGCATGAGAGTAGGCTGTTCAAGGTTGTTCATTGTTATTTGACAGAAGCTCAGAGCTTGTATCCTGGTCTTTGTGAGGCCAGGGCCAAAGTTGTGGCTGCTCAGATGAAACCATGTGGTTTCCCTATGAAAGTCCAAGATCGCCAGACTTCAGACGTAGACGCACCAAGGAGGCCCAGTGGATTGAGAGTGGGACGAACCCTGCTTGCGTGAAAACAGAGCTATCTGCCGGAATACCTAGTCGAGCACATGGTCATATTTCTACTATCTCCGCACAACATGGAGCTCCACGCCCAGACTACAATTGGTACCGTTTCGATGATTTCTGAGAGATTTCCAAATTCAAGAGGATCAAATTGGTAGTACTCTCAATATATGACTGCAGTAGGTTTTTAAGCGTGTTAACATTTATCAAGTACCTGGAGAGATCATTGCTTGAAGTATCTGGGAAAGTCGAGGTATATTAGGTGAGGGTATGAGGTTACCATTAAGAGTTTAGAAACATGCAGGATGGCAGGGTTGAATCAGGCACAGTTGTCCATTGGACATGAGAGCGGCAGAAGCGGTCGCACCTCCTACATGGCCACTGTTCTTGAAAGAAGGCCAAGAGAGGGAGTCAAGGATAACTCTTCTGCCATTTGTGGGTATGTGAGGACACTGTGTAGGGCAGGCCAACTGAAAGTGGCACTGCACATTTTGCACCAGCAAAGCATTCGGGCAGACTGCAGTACTTATGTCTGTCTCTTGCAGGAGTGCATCAAGATGAAACATTTAGCAGAGGGAAAGCAGGTGCATGCCCACATTATCCAAAGCAGATTGAAGCCAAACACCTTTCTACTCAACACACTTGTCAACATGTATACGAAGTGTGGGAGTGTAGTGGATGCATTCCAAGTGTTTGACAATATGACTGAACGAGATGTTTTTTCATGGAATATAATGATAGCGGGATATGCCAAACATGGGTGTGGTAGGAAGGCGTTCAAGATATATGAGCAAATGCAACAGGAAAGAGTGTCACCCGACATGGTTACATTCATTTGCATTGTAAATGCGTGTTCCAGCCTAGGAGCCCTGGAAATGGGCAAAGAGGTCCATGTTGACATCATGAAAGCTGGAATTGCACCAAATATTTTGTTGGAAACTGCCCTTGCTGATATGTATGCCAAATGCGGGAGCATGAAGGATGCGCATCAAGTGTTTGACAAAATGGCGCAACGGAATGTGGTCTCATGGAGTGCGATGATTGCAGGATATGCTCAGCAGGGGTGTGGTAGGGAGGCTCTTGATATGTATGAGCAAATGCAACAGCAAGGGGTAAGGCCCAACAGGGTCACATTCGTTTCCATTCTGAATGCATGTGCTAGCCTAGGAGCCCTGGAAAAGGGCAAAGAGGTCCATGCTGACATCATCAAAGCTGGAATTGCTCCAGATATGATTTTGGAGACTGCGCTCACTGATATGTATGCCAAGTGCGGTAACATGAAGGACGCATGTCACGTGTTCGACAATATGAGACAACGGAATGTGGTGTCATGGACTGCGCTGATTGCAGGTTATGCTCAACATGGGTACGGTAAGGAGGCTTTGAAGATGTATACGCAGATGCAGCAAGAAAAGGTAACACCCAACATAGTCACATTTGTTTGTGTTCTCAATGCATGTGCCGGCCTAGGATCCCTGGAAAAGAGCAAAAGGGTCCATGCTGACATCATCAAAGCTGGAATTGTGCCAGATGTCATCCTCGAGACTGCCCTTGTTGACATGTATGCCAAATGCCAGAGCATGAAGGATGCACGTCAGGTGTTTGATAATATGGCTCAACGAAATGTGGTCTCGTGGAGTGCAATGATTGTAGGATATGCTCAACATGGGTTTGGTAGGGAGGCTTTGAAGATCTACGAGCAAATGCAACAGGAAGGGATGACACCCAATGTGGTCACGTTCATTGGTGTTCTAGATGCATGTGGGAGCCTAGGAGCTCTGGAAAGGGGCAAAGAGGTCCATGCTGATATTGTCAAAGCTGAAATTGTATCAAATGTTGATCTGGGTAATAATCTTGTGGACATGTATGCCAAATGTGGGAGTGTCAATGATGCACGTCAGGTGTTTGACAGTATGGCTGAACGAGATGTAGTCTCATGGACTTCAATGATTGCAGGATATGCTCAGCATGGGTGTGGTAAGGAGGCTTTTCATATCTATGAGCAAATGCTACGGGAGGGGGGAACGCCCAACAGAGTTACATTCATTTGTGTTCTCAATGCTTGTGCCAGCCTAGGGGCCCTGGAAAAGGGCAGAGAGGTCCATGCCGACATCACAAAAGCTGGGATTGCATCATATGTCAATTTGGAGAATAGCCTTGTCGACATGTATGCAAAGTGTGGGAGGCTCAAGGATGCACGTCATGTGTTTGATACAATGGACAGACGAAATGTGGTATCATGGAATACAATGATTGCAGGATATGCTCAGCATGGTTGTGGTAAGGAGGTCCTGCAAGTATTTGAACAAATGCAACAGGAAGGTTTGAAGCCAGACAGCATCACCTTTATATCTCTGCTCTCTGCATGTAGTCATGCAGGCCTTGTGGAAGAAGGGCATCACCTCTTTGATTCCATGAGTCAAGATCATGGCCTCAGTCCTTCAGTGGAGCATTTTGGCTGCATGGTTGACCTTCTTGGTCGTGCAGGGCAACTAGATCAGGCAGAGGAATTTGTTAACAATATGCCAGTTGAACCAAGTGCTTCAGTGTGGGCATCCTTGCTTGGTGCCTGCAGAATTCATGGCGATGTGAAGGTAGCAGAACGTGCGGCAAAATGTGTTCTCAAGTGGGATAAACAGCATGCCGGAACTTATGTGCTGCTATCAAACATCTATGCTGCAGCTGGCAGGTGGGATGAAAAGGCGCAGGTGAGAAAATTGATGGAGGACAGAGGTGTCAAAAAGGAGCCTGGGCGCAGCAGCATTGAGGTGGACAACCAGGTGCATACATTTGTTGTAGAAGACAAACTGCATCCACGAATCAGGGAAATCCATGCTGAGCTGAAGAAATTGTTTGAGATGATGAAGGAGGCTGGGTACGTGCCAGACACACGCTTTGTATTGCATGATGTGGAGGAGGAGCAAAAGGAAACTTCGCTTTGCCACCACAGTGAAAAGCTGGCCATAGCTTTAGGGCTTATCAGTACATCCCCTGGGACACCCATCCACATCACTAAAAACCTTCGGGTGTGCGGTGACTGCCACACTGCAACCAAGTTCATCTCAAAGATTGTTGGGCGAGCAATTGTTGTACGGGATGCCCACCGTTTTCATCACTTCCAGGATGGGGTTTGTTCGTGTGGGGATTACTGGTGAAACCAGTAACATGCATAGAAGAAAGTGCGTCACTTCACACATCAAGGAAGGTCATGGTTACTTCTTGGTAAGTTGAAAGAGATCATTAGTCCTGCACTTTCTCTTACTTGTTGACAGATTTCCAGGAACAGTAAGTGTGAAGATCCTGAGATTATGAGGCTTGACTGGTAGTGGACATGAGAATTGAGCTCCCAAATTCCAAGTCACAAAATCAAGAACAGTTTTTAGTTTTGCGTATTTGAATTAAATGAAACTTGCCAATAGAGAGGTTCATTTGGAATTTTCACTCGTATATCTTAAATGACAATTAGATGCTGCTAAAGATCTGGTATTTGGATGCAGGGAAAGCAATAAGGATGGAACATCTTTGGAAGGAATTCATTTCAGGTCCTTCAAAGTTGTGGGACAACATGTTGAATAAGGTGAGGCTATCTTCACTCAGGGCATGAAACTAGGTTGTTCAAGGTTGTCCCCTGGTAATTGAGAGATTCTCAATACTCTGGTGGTTGTAGCCCTGGTCTTTGTGGAGCATGTGGTTGAAAATCGGTTGCTCAGTCAGACACACATAGTTTTACAGGAAAGTCCATTGATCACCAGACTTCAGGCTTATGCACACCAGGAAGGCCCTTTGGATTTAGACTTGGTCAAACCCTCCTCTGTGAAGGCTGAGCTAGCTGTGATGATACAAGAACAATCTAGTGATGGTTCTAACATCAATGTACCCATGGACCTCCTCTGAAAATGTCAGGTATCATTTGATGATGAAGATTTAATGGTTGCAGCTGAAAGAGTATTAGGACAGTTTTTGTCTAGCTGACCAATAGTACACTGCCCTGTGAAAGATAGCAGGGCCTCTCTCCTCCAAAGATGTCTTTCTTTGAATTATTAGGAGATTTGAGATGTATGAGTGTAAACGTGGTAACTGTAAGTTTTGGGAAACTGCAGGATGGCAGGGTTGTGCCACATGGGCATGGTGCCTCTCACTGATCCTTTTTCTACAGTCAAATCCCAATCTATGCAACTGGCCAAGAGATGCAGTTGGGCTGTGATGGAATGGAACCCTTACACTTGCTTGTGTCTATTCTGGGCTCGGGGTGGAAAGTGACAATGGTCCAAGAGTACACAATCTTGGGAAAAAATGAGATCAAGAACTTGGACTATGATTGGAACTATTCTCACCGTTGCTTTTCACATTCAACATGAGCATCCTCTCCGAGATGCAAGTGTCAGCATTGCACGAGTTGAGACTAGAAAGGCACCAGCATAAGTTTAGTTAAATCTGACAGTGCCCCAAGACCCAAATGGCTGTTGAGAAGACGGGGCGGACGTAGCCAAGTGGATTAAGGCAGTGGATTGTGGATCCACTCTCCATCCAACCATAGAAGCACACAGCAAGAATAATTGATCTGTGGCTTCACCCCCCAGCTTCTTATGCAGTTCTAGCTAGGCTAAAAACAATCTCTAATGATTTGACATTTACATCTATTTTTATTATATGTGTTAAGTAACCTCATAATGGGACTAGCTTTAACCTCAAGACAAAGCTCTCTTAGTTCAGAGTTATTAATTTTCTCAACAAGTCAAGTTGTAAATTTGTTGGAGGTGTTTTTCAACCTCTCTCTCATTGAGATGTTCTTGTAATCTCAACCTTTCAATGTCTTTGGAAAATAACACCAAGTTCAAGTGAACACTTGATGTGCTTAGGCTTTGGTAAGCTTTTTGTCAAAACATTAGCAACCATGTCTTTTATTGGGCAATAGCCCACTTCAATTTTTCATTTGCCTACAACCTCCCAAATGTAGTGATGTTGAATCTCAATAGGTTCTCGAACGGCGTTTTGGTGCAATCAAATTTCGATTGTCACAACATAGAGTTGTAGGTGTGGTTGTAGGTGCCCCATAAGTAGCTTCTACAACCAGCCCCTTTTTTCATTTCTGAAGTTTCACAGACGTGGCTACAGTCAGCAGGCTCCTTGGAACTGAATTGGCGATTATATTCAAAAACTTTGGTGGTGCAACGGCTGGCAACAATACTTCAATTCAGGTTTGAGTTTTGGCAAACTGTGAAACCAAATAAAAATTTGTGAGGGCAACACTCTGATTTTTAGGATACAAAATTTGTGGCTCCAATATTGGAATATGGAAAAAAAGGGCTGGTTTGAACGCTACTTGGAATAAATGGAATAAATGATAAGACGAGCCGGGTGTATATGTAGGCACTACATGGGAGCTTATAGAGGCATCATAGTGCAGACTCTGCGATATCTAGTGGTGTATCTGTATAGATCTGGCTATAGTTACAAAATTGAGATCCAAAATTGAAGGCGCCAAGCCTATATGATAATGAAACGTTTTGGCTCCGTCTCCCTATGTACAGAGCTGTAGCTGGCTCCAACAAAGTATTTTGATCCCATATTTTTATATAACTATGTCAACTCCATATTTTATTTGTAGCTTTTTGGCTATTTTTCGCCTAAAAAAAGGGTTGTCCGCAACCAAATAGCTTCTTTTGTTGCTTGTGTAGCTGACATGTACTCAGCTTCTCTTAAAAAAATAGCTATTGAAGTTTGTCGTTTGCTAGACTAAGATACAGCGTCACCTAATACAACAAAGCAATGACTTGAAGTAGATCTTCTACTATTAGCACCTCCTGCCCAATCTGCATTTGTAAAACAACCTTAGTACTCTCTTTTAGGTCGTAAACTATGTCAGATCAACCTGCCGGAAGTGCCTATGAAGCGCCACGTGTAAAACCTTCCACACAATCTTCTGGTGCTCAACCCAGTGCAGAGGCAGGTTGAGCGACACGTGGGCCAATCGGATGCCATGTCGGGGAATGCCCCCGCCCACGGACATTCATGGGCAGTCGGTACTTCCATGGGGCTTCCGCCTGTGAATGCCCTGGACTGGGGCAGTTCCCCTCACATAACACCCTTTGGCTTTTCACCCTTTGTATTTTGACCATATCTCCGCTGAGGGAATGCCCTGCTAGGATGTGGCCTTCCGGACCGGACGCCAAGTGCATGTATCTCAAGAACACCTTCCGTTTCACGGAAGGGAAGGTCTATCTTCCGAATCATGGAACGGATGGTTCTAACGAGACATAATGTTTTCGACAATTTTACGAGAGACACAAAATCATCATAAACTCTACTTCAAATTCAATGTTTTGTGAGTTCTGGCACAAACCAATTAAGAGGGTCATTTCCATTGTGTACTGGATCTTCACAAAAGGTCCTTAAAAAGTAAAGTCTGTTCGATCCCTCCCAAGTTCCATGAGACATTAAGGAGCCATTTAGCATGTGTAAAAGCAAAATCAGAAACCATAACTAAATTGCAAAGCAAATGTCCAACCTAGCCTAAGAGGCTGGCATTAGTGTGCTACCAACAAGGGCATATGTACCAAATTTTGTCCACATAGTCCAAATCAAATCAGCTAAGCTCCAGTAGTCCTACCTAGTGAGGTCTTTCAATAGTTGTGCAGCGGTGGATGGATCAGTTATATTCAATGTAATATTGCAGTATATAAGTATTAGATTTTGGAAGTGGTTTTTGAGCTGTTGTTGGTGACCAAGGATGTAATACCCAACTCCACTTTCAGTTTGTCACATTTGTCACGGTACTTGAAAAGTGCATCATCTACTTCTTTCAATAATGGAATATCAAACCAAAAATCATCGTCACCCCACATATTGGCATTCTTAAGCTCCATTTCATTTTGTGCCTTGACTACGAGTGGTGGTGCTGAAACATCTTGCGATACTTCAGATCCGTAATTGTTGCAACTAGTCTTATCATGATTTGTAGCCTTTAAGGTTGATATCGTCAGTTGATGCAAAAAAAGTCTCTTCAACCGGGATATGTTGGACCCATAGATAGACAAGCTTCCACAAAAGTAGATGGTGTCGATGGTGCATGAATCTGATCCGATATATTTGTGGTGGTGAATATTGATGGAAGGTCATCTACAAAATAATCGTCGCTCTTGACTGATGTTGCGTGACTCTTGTCAGAGGAATCTCCATAATTAGAAGCTCGTCAATTCCTCCATCTGGAACCATTCCCTGTATATTAAAACTCTCTATCATACCTCAAAGTCACGATGTCCTATAACAGTCATGGTTGTTCTGCAAGAGCGCCACTAGAATTCAATATGTATAATGTACCATAAGATCCACACATCAGTCTAGGATCCAAAATCTTGTAGGCAACAGTTACATTAGAAAAATTGCATCAACATACAAAAAGAACCTATACACTTTGACCATTAATCAATCTACAAACAATTCTCAGTGTGGAAACATTTATTTATTGTTGAATTGACAACAATTCATGTTACCTCGTCACACCAACATTTCTCCCAGCCTTGTTAGTAAATGTGTCTTTTAGACCAATAGAGGTGCACATATCCTTGGTCCGTGCACTTAAGTAGTTTCTTCCAGTAGGGGATTGCTAAACCGTGAGCAGATTCAATGAGCAGAAAATTCCGTGAACAGAATTCTGCTCACGGATCTGCATGTGCTCACCTATAACCGCGGACACCTATTCGGCCTAGAGGACCTATTACTGCGGGTTGTGTATCATGCATACGTCATTCATCGTTATGGATGAACGATGGATGAACGGGGGATGAACGGGGGATGAAAGGATGTTTGACGAATGGTACATGGATGAATATAGTTTGTAGATGAATGCAAAACTAAGATGCATTTTTGAGTAGTGGTTGCTAAATCCCCCTACCTCTACACTGAACTTTTGCCCACTGGTGAGGGTTGTGATTGTCCTTTCATCAGCAATCAGAAGTCGACATAGTTGCTGACACACAGTTGCAAAGAAGGTGGAGAGACCATTTGGTGCTTCAAAGTAAATTGTTTAAGAACTGAAGATTAATTCCGACGAAGAATATTTTGTGCTACTGGAGTCGGCGTCCAAAACGAAGGCAGAACTGTTCAGCAAGGTCATCATGCCACTGCATATACTTCCAGGTCCGTGATCAAGTCCTCAATATGACTTGATTGACCTGCTTTGCACAAAACCCTCTCTGTTTAAAAGCAAACCAAGGGGAGAAGAGAGGAGACTATATTCCGAAGCTACAGCCTCCGCATAACATGGCAATTTAAAATCTGCTTTCGGATTTGGGAAAAATTGTGGGTTAGCAAAGAAAGGGAGGAACCGTGGCGACCTTGGGCTCCTGTACACACAAACAAACAATGTAAGTCCATATACATTCAGCTGGCCCAACTTGTGCAGGAAGGATGGAAATGGAAGGATGCGCCGTCATGTCAGTGAATTGCCACAACTGAACTAGCACTTACTCACATGAGAAATCGGAATCAACATCCAGAGCATCGGGCTCTTGCAGATCCTGCTCCACAACAATGTTCTCAGTCTGGGTCGAATGCGATGAACCCCCAGACAAAGGTGCGATGACTTGAGAGTAGAGCTGCTCGTCCCCCTCCATCCCAAAAAAATGCCTGCCTGCATACTTGCATGCATGGAAGGAAGCCCCTGCAACAGTGGAAATGGATCCACGAAACAAAGTAAGAAGCACAATCTGAAGGCAAAGAAGTGCACCCAAGAAATGGAATTTGATTGGGCACCAAACTGTACCCATGGACAGGTCCACCACTTTCCCACCATGCCGGCTGCATGTCTCGATCAAAAACTGCATGAAAGCAGGTGACTTCTCCCGAGCACCTCGTCATGGAATGCCACCAGTTTTTTTCAATGTCTGCGAGGAGTCCACATAGTTGTGGATAACATCGGATTCCACAGGGTCGCATTCCGGGTCTATGTGAAGCCCCCCTTCCCAAACGTCGAAATGGCCAACATGAGCAAGAGTGGTGTCTGGCCGAATTTGAGCAAGACAAATGGCCTTGAACACATGTGTCTGCAGCAGCACCAATGTTAGAAACGTTGTGAAGAGAAATTTCACGAAACAATAACACACAACAAAGCCCAGGCGAGTACCTTCTGCCCGGGAAACTCTGCACTAGATAGTGGCAGGGTATTGACACAGGTCCAAATTTTGCGGATTTTGAACCCCGAGGACTTCATGTAGATGTGACGCATCCGGCGGGATGCCATGTCCTCACCCTGTATCAAAAGCGACCCAGCGTCAGACAGAAACTTGTTGCTGAAAGAGAAGGCCCACTGCCAGTAAAGTGGATTATGAGCATTCCAGGCTGGAGTCACATCTGTGGGAATGATATCAGGCACTGGAAGCCCATCTGGGATGTCAAGGATGACAAGATCTGTCGCGTAGGGCTGCTGCACTCCATTCACCCAACATGGCGTCCTGGTCACCTAAAATGAGGACAGGCAATCGAATGAGATTGACAAATTGCAGTGGAAACACCCGAACTAGTGATCCGTTGTACCTCCCATATTAAGATGTCGTTGACGACACCTTAATGCACCACCTACGCTCCCCCAACAATGCAACAAAAATGACCAGAGTACGATAGATGTGGCGTGCTCACCATGGTGAGGAAAGAGCACAGATGGTCCCATGTAGGTGACTTGACACCCACGAAAGTGGACTTTCTTGACTCCATCGTTGGCTGTTTTACGCTGGAAGTGCGGGGCCACCACCATGGACACACACAGCCGTGCTTCGTAAAGGCGTTTCTTTGCTATGTGTGTACTGCGCCGATCTACCGCGGTGGATGTGATGGCGACCTGTGTCTGCTGTTTCTTGGCAGATTGCACAGTCAAATCAATAGAACCCCCAGCTAGCCCAACAATGTCAGCAAGGTCTGCCATTGCTTCCCCAGCAGCCCCAGCAGCCACTGAAGCCTCCACTATCTGTTTCCCCTTCTTTTTCTTCTTGCCGTCAGTAGGGGTGGCCGGTTTTGTAGGCTCTTTCTTATTCAGTAGCGCCAAGGCTCTTTGCTGCAACTCCTCATTTGTCCGGGGGGCCAGTGAATCTGCGTTTTCGTTCTGATTCCTCATGACATTCTCCTCCCAGGGAGTCGAAGCTCTGGGGCAATTCACATACCACCCACAGTCATGGTAATGTGCCCGACCCCAATCCTTCACAATGCCAGCAGTGTACATTGTGGTTTCATCGTTTGGGTTCGCCCATCCACGAATGAAGTCTGGATCCTCACTCAATGTGTTCTTCAGAATAAGAACAAAGCGAAAGTACCTGCAGACAATAAGACCATCCCGCTTAGAGAGTTTCCTTGAACGCAACAGAAATGGCCATTGAACTGCCATAAATGGCTGCATTTCACTCTAAGGATTAAGGTGTCGTCAACGACATCTTAATCCAGGCACTAAGAGGCATGACTCCATAACTGATGTTGCTAATTTTCCAAACAATCAGACCATGTAAGAACCCCCTTCATGGCAAACTCATCCCAAGAGGGCATGGATTTAAGGTATCGTCAACGACACCTTAATTCCATCTCTCAAATAACAATCAAACAAGAGAATGACACAATACAGAACTGCACAAGACTGCATTGCAATTGAAAGTAAGGACAGAGGTGCAGAGATTGAGGCCACCTTAAATCAAACCCCCTTACAGGATGAAAGTCCCAGAAGGTCCACTGTAAGCAGGATATGGGCATACCTATAATGTGCAAATTAAGGTGTCATTGACGACACCTTAATTTCCCCCTCACAGAAAGAGAATTGAGTCAGTGCACACACCTGTACAGCAGACGTTTCATTGCCTCCTCGCCGTTGTACTGATGATCGAAATCTTTAGATCAAAGAATCCCTCCCTCCTTCTCGAACTCCCGGAAAAATGCATACTTCCAGAGCTCTCTTCTCCATTTACGAACGTAGGACTCAAACTTGATGTTGGGAGATGTCATGGTGATTTTGTAGTCTAGTAGTGACTTCTCCAATGTTTCAATGGCCCGCTTCTCCAGCTGCAAAAAGAACGACCATATCTCCAGTGGTTCAACCATAAAAACAATGAAGTCATTGCGAACAATGTGGAACGTTTGGCTTACTTGGCTCCATAAGGTGGCTTTGTGCAACCATGTCTCAAATGCACGGTCGCTCACTGGTGACACCACTCCTGTCTCAGGGTCCCTATGCGGTTTTGGGAAATTGTTTGTGTCCCGGACGATTGGATCGGAGTTCCAGATTTCGAGCCACCTCACTTTTTGAGCCGGCTCAACCATAGAAATCAACAGACGGTGGATCTTTTCATGTGTCATCTCAGGCTTGGTGGGCTTGTTCCAGTGTATCCGAATCTGCTCTAGAAACCCCCTTCCTAGCCCAGGGTCAGCAATTCGTATGTTCTTGTCAAACGCACTTTTGAGGTTTTTCCTTGCCGTATCCATCTCATCTTTCATTTTGGTCTCCACCCCATTTGCTGTTCTCTCTTCCTCCGGAGTAGTGGCATAATACTCTAGCTTCGCTCGCTCTCCAGCATCTGCAATTTCTTGCTGTGACACAAGAACGGTGGCCTATTATTACATCTCAGGCCATGTAGGGACAACTTCAAACCAAAAATGAAAGAAAACTCAAAACAGTCAAGGGACTAGTCTTACCACGTACAAGTACTCGAGGAAAGCTTCCCTCGTCATATTGTACCAAGTTTCAGACTTCTTGATGTCTGGCATTTCTTCAGTGTCTCCGCAGACAAGACGTTGGAGAATGTTTCCAACGGCATGACTCCTATACTTTGCATCCGAAACAATGTATGCACTATGTTCATGGTGACGTGTGATGTCTCCGTGCCCTTGCATTGAAAACAAATGAGTACAAGAATCTTGAACCGAGGGACAGAAATGTAGTTCACAAAGAGGAAAACAAAACAAGACTTACTTGTTGACATCGTGCATGACAGTCAGAAGTTGGGTTATTTTGCCTTGTGGATCCAAAACCATTGACAGAACTCGGTGGTGTCAGTCTTTGTTGTCGGCATACATTCTCGTGATATATTCCATCCAGGCAACCAAACGGTGATTACCATCCCATACGAAGAACATCTTCCCCATGTACTGCATGTGAGATGGGTTCTGGGAAAGCTCTGCCTCAAACTCCGAATTCACCTCATTCCAAAGCGGGTCCCAACCGGCCATAATCTCTTCGTCAACCAGTTTTTCTGATCCCTGGATGTCTGTCACTGAAACGTAAAAAATTGCGGAGCCCTTCATGTACCCGTGGATGAAATCACCGTGTAGCTTCTTGATATCATGATGCAGGGCTGGACAAACGGCAGGCATGGAAATCATCCTACATAAGGGAATCATAAGAGTGTTGTCCCGAACTTCCATGGAATTTATGACCTTCCTGGAGTTTACCTTGGAGGTATACATCAATGAATGCACTTTATCTTCGTAATTGTCAGATGGGTCTTCATCTTGAGTATCAGGAACAGATGTCTCCTGTGCAGGCTGGCTTTCCCCGCCTTCTTCCTTTTTTTCTGCATTCATTTGTGTTTTCCCACAACAGATTCAGACCACTATTAAGGTGTCGTCAGCAATGCCTTATTATGACTCTTCCTCCCTGCTTCTAAATACGCCCACCTATTGAAAAATACACTTCATATGCTTCAAAGTATACATCATAGATCAAGCTGTCGTCTGTCGTCACACTCTGGACCCATGACACTGTTCCTCTCCGATTCAAAGTAAGCATCAATGTGTATTTGACAGGACAAAATAAGGTGTCGTCAACGATGCCTTAATCTGCCTCTTTTTTTCTGTTTGAAACACTCATTCAATGTGACTACTCTCCACACCCCATCCTCTTCCTCTATGAATTGAAGTCCAGTTTATACACTCCAGATTAAGGTATCGTCAACGATGCCTTAATTCGCATCTTCAATTATGTTCTAGACATCCCTCAAAGTGCAGACTATCCACCAATAATCATGTTCATATTTGCTTCAAAGTATGCCTGAAAAGTGTATTTGACAGGCCAGATTAAGGTGTCGTTAACGATGTCTTAATCTGCCTCCTTGTTTATATTTAAAACAACCCTTCTATGAGCATATTCCCCTCCCCTGATCGTGTTCCTCTCTGTTTCATAGTATCCCTAGAAACAGATTTTACACTTCAGATTAAGGCATCGTCAACGATGCCTTAATCTGCGTCCTTGTTTATATTTAAAACAGCCCCCCAATGAGCATATTCTCAACCCTTGATCGTGTTCCTCTCTGTTTCATAGTATCCCCAGAAACAGATTTTACACTCCACATTAAGGTATTGTCAATGATGCCTTAATCTGCCTCCTTGATTGTATTTAAAACAACCCTTCAATAAGCATGTTCTCCACCCCTGATCGAGTTCTTCTCTATTTCATAGTATCCCCAGAAACAGATTTTACACTCCAGATTAAGGTATCGTCAACGATACCTTAATTCGCATCTTCATTTATGTTCTAGACATCCCTCAAAGTGCAGATTACCCACCACTAATCCTGTTCATATTTGCTTCAAAGTATACCTGAAAAAGTGTATTTGACAGGCCAGATTAAGGTGTCGTCAACGATGCCTTAATCTGCCTCCTTGTTTATGTTTAAAACAGCCCTCCAATGAGCATATTCTCAACCCCTGATTGTGTTCCTCTCTGTTTCATAGTATCCCCAGAAACAGATTTTACACTCCACATTAAGGTATCGTCAACGATGCCTTTAATCTGCCTCCTTGTTTATATGTAAAACAGCCCTTCAATGAGCATATTCTCCACCCCAGATCGTGTTCCTCTCTGTTTCATAGTATCCCCAGAAACAGATTTTACACTCCAGATTAAGGTATCGTCAACGATGCCTTAATTCGCATCTTCATTTATTTTCAAGACATCCCTCAAAGTGCAGACTACCCACCACTAATCCTGTTCAGATCTGCTTCAAAGTATGCATGAAAAGTGTATTTGACAGGCCAGATTAAGGTGTTGTCAACGATGCCTTAATCTGCCTCCTTATTTCTGTTTAAAACAGCCACTGAATTTTGATACTCTCCACCTTGGATCCTCTTCATCTCTGCTTGAAAGTCCAATCAAAACTAGGTTTTCACTCCAGATTAAGGCATCGTCGGTGATGCCTTAATACCATTCATATTTTTGGTTTCGAACGTCCCCTCACTAGGCAGACTATCCACCCCTAATCATGTTCATCTCTGCCTCAAACCATGCCTCTACGTACATTTTACAGGCCAGAATAAGGCATCGTCAACGATGCCTTAATCGTCCTCCATATTTCAGAAGAAAACAGCCACTTGTCAAGTTATTTTACCACTAGTGTGAAACTAGCTAGGAAATAGCTAGCTTTTACATATTGACATTTGGGATTGGCCCAAGTGTCAATCCAGGGGTCAAGGCAGATTTAGGCCCTGGAGTGGTTATCTTCACGGCAAGCGCGGGAGGCTCATCTTTCTCGAGTTGAGCCTCACCGCGCCTAGCTATGGCGCCGTAGTGTGGATTCCCCATGGCGTGGGGTGCACTTGGCTTGACTTGTATTTGAGTGATGAGGTTATATATGCATGAGTTTATGCTTCAGCTTTGTGAGCTCGCATGAGCTTGTGCTTGTATTCTTCTTCTTTATCACTCGAGAAAGATCAGCTCGTATCTATGAGTGCCAGATACGAGTTAGTTGTAGCACTTGTGGTTTTTGCTTGAGAATGAGAGAAACCAGGTTGTTATGCAAGGAGCACCGTGGAGCTCTTAGTTGTTAGAAGCGGAGGCGATGTGGGTTACGAGGTGGTAGACCTTGGCATTCGATCTTCAGCTTCAGAGATGAAAGCACCATGCTGCAGGTAATTCCAGAGCACCTTGATGGTTCCAGATTGTGTACATGCATGAGCAAGCACGATTGGGAAGAGGACCAGTCAAGAGCAGGTTATAGTGGCTTTGGTGGCAAAGCTGAGAACTGGACTTGGGAATGCGAGCTTTCATTGTGTGAAGGATTGCAAGACCAAGCGAAAGGGCTGATTTTGCTTGGGGCAAATCAGTGCACTTTGTGGAGTATGGTGAGATTGGGTTTCAATCTCGAGCTTCAGCATTGAGAGGGCTCTTGTCATGGCAAAAGCAGGGCTGGAACAGGAGCTAAGATGTGCGGCAAGGCCATGGAATGTGCACCTAGGGTTTCAGAGCTTGGAAGAAGAGCTCTTGCACCACAAGAGAAGTGTCTTGTGGCTGGAAATGTAAGCCTTAGGGTTTCAGGAACTTGGCAAAGGCTGTGGAGTGCTTAATCTTATCTTAGAGAGCATCAAGGAGCCAAGGAGCCAAGATAGGGGGCTGATATCTCTTGTGTGAAGAGGTTGCATGTGTGGAGCATGTATTCAGCTCATTGAAGCTTCCATCTTCAAGCTTGGAGGGCAAGCAAGGAAGAGGGGGCTGGTTTCCCTGTAGGGCATGTGGAGCATGCTTTCAGCCTGCTGAAGCTTGTATTTTCGGGTTTGTGGGTGCAAGAAATGAAGCAAAGGAGCTGATTCTCTTATGGTGAGAGTGGGGCATGTGTGGAGCATGCCTTCAGCCCATTGAGGCTCTTGTTTTCAAGCTTTAGAGAGCTAGAACGGAAGGTCTAGGGCTGGTTTCCACTTGGAGTGAAAGAAAAGCACTTGTAGGGCCTATGTGAGTTGGGGTTTCAACTTCAAGCTTGAAGGGAGCGCAACTCTTGAAGCAGCAGGTGTAGGGGGCTGGAATAGGCTCTAAGACAGATGCTATGGCCAAGGAGAGTGCTTGAATGAGTGCTCACAAGGGCTGGGAACCAGCAGGGCTTGGTTGTTTGCCATTGAGTTTAGTGGCGTGTTTGGGGAGGCTAAGTGAGAAAGAAGGCTTGGTTTGTGGCAACCACCTCATGGCTTAGGGCTACTATGGTGGTGTGTGGGAGCCGAAAGAGCAAGAATACCTTGCTGATTTCCTCACAGCCACCATAGCTCGGTGGAAAGAAGCCTAGAGTCCAAGAGACACAAACCCTAGCTTGGCGTGGCTAAACCCCTTGGAGAAATGGCTAAACTGCCAGAGCGGCCATGTGTGGGGCTGTGACAGGCTGTGGCAAGCTGTGACGGGCTGTGACGGGCTGTGTCAGGCTGTGGCGAGCTGTGACGGGCTGTGGCAAGCTGTGACAGGCTGTGATGGGCTGTAACAGGCTGTGCCCTGTGCCCTGTGCCCTGTGGGGCTGTGACGGGCTATGTCAGGCTGTGACAGGCTGTGCCCAGTGGCCTTTTGGGGCTGTGACGGGCTGTGACAGGCTGTGCCCATGGCCTTTGGGGCTGTGATGGGTTGTGAGGGGCTGTGACGGGCTGTGTCAGGCTGTGACAGGCTGTGCCAGTGGCCTTTGGGGCTGTGACGGGCTGTGCGGGGCTGTGACAGGCTGTGCCCTGAGGCCTGTGGGGCTGTGACGGGCTGTGACAGGCTGTGCCCATGGCCTTTGGGGCTGTGATGGGCTGTGAGGGGCTGTGACAGGCCGTGCCTGAGGCCTTTGCGGCTGTGATGGGCTGTGATGGGCTGTGGCAAGCTGTGGCAAGCTGTGACAGGCTGTGATGGGCTGTGACAGGCTGTGCCCTGTGCCCTGTGGGGCTGTGACGGGCTGTGTCAGGCTGTGACAGGCTGTGCCCAGTGGCCTTTTGGGGCTGTGACGGGCTGTGCGGGCTGTGACAGGCTGTGCCCTGAGGCCTGTGGGGCTGTGACGGGCTGTGACAGGCTGTGCCCATGGCCTTTGGGGCTGTGATGGGCTGTGAGGGGCTGTGACAGGCCGTGCCTGAGGCCTTTGAGGCTGTGATGGGCTGTGACAGGCTGTGCCCTGTGCCCTGTGGGGCTGTGACGGGCTGTGTCAGGCTGTGACAGGCTGTGCCCAATGGCCTTTGGGGCTGTGACGGGCTGTGCGGGGCTGTGACAGGCTGTGCCCTGAGGCCTGTGGGGCTGTGACGGGCTGTGACAGGCTGTGCCCATGGCCTTTGGGGCTGTGATGGGCTGTGAGGGGCTGTGACAGGCCGTGCCTGAGGCCTTTGGGGCTGTGACAGGCCGTGCCTGAGGCCTTTGAGGCTGTGGCGGGCTGTGAGGGGCTGTGACAGGCCGTGCCTGAGGCCTTTGAGGCTGTGACGGGCTGTGAGGGGCTGTGACAGGCCGTGCCTGAGGCCTTTGGGGCTGTGATGGGCTGTGAGGGGCTGTGACAGGCCGTGCCTGAGGCCTTTGGGGCTGTGACGGGCTGTGAGGGGCTGTGACAGGCCGTGCCTGAGGCCTTTGAGGCTGTGACGGGCTGTGAGGGGCTGTGACAGGCCGTGCCCATGGCCTTTGGGGCTGTGACGGGCTGTGAGGGGCTGTGACAGGCCGCGCCTGAGGCCTTTGGGGCTGTGACGGGCTGTGAGGGGCTGTGACAGGCCGTGCCTGAGGCCTTTGGGGCTGTGATGGGCTGTGACAGGCCGTGCCTGAGGCCTTTGGGGCTGTGATGGGCTGTGACAGGCCGTGCCTGAGGCCTTTGAGGCTGTGACGGGCTGTGAGGGGCTGTGACAGGCCGTGCCCATGGCCTTTGGGGCTGTGACGGGCTGTGAGGGGCTGTGACAGGCCGCGCCTGAGGCCTTTGGGGCTGTGACGGGCTGTGAGGGGCTGTGACAGGCCGTGCCTGAGGCCTTTGGGGCTGTGATGGGCTGTGACAGGCCGTGCCTGAGGCCTTTGAGGCTGTGACGGGCTGTGAGGGGCTGTGACAGGCCGTGCCCATGGCCTTTGGGGCTGTGACGGCTGTGAGGGGCTGTGACAGGCTGTGCCTGAGGCCTTTGAGGCTGTGACGAGCTGTGAGGGGCTGTGACAGGCTGTGCCCAGTGGCCTGTGGGACTGTGACGGCTGTGACCAGTGAGCTGTGTGGGCCTGTGCTGGTCTGTGGTGGCCCGTGTTGACCTGTGGATGGCCTGTGCTGACTCGTGGAGGCACTGGTGGACTAAGGACTGGCATGTGGTCTGGAAGGCCGAATTTTGAAGCTCGTGGAGGGCGGTTTGAGGAGTATCTTCATGATATTCCCATGGTCATGCAAGTTCAGGTGTAGGCTATGTTAGGAACTTAGTATTCCAAACCATAAGCCGCAACAGGTTCTCTACCCGGTTACCTTGTGGAGAGGGGGTTAGGGACATGTTCATGACCGGTTGAATGTCAACACGGAGGTGCCACTAGTGCTGGGGACAGTGCCGGTTCGAGCACTAGCGATACTAGTGGGTACACGAGACGAGGTGTGCGGTTTAGGCCACCTTCACCTCCTGTGTCTTCCACGGAATGTTCTGATTCGGATTGTGAATCAGGAGGGCTCATACCGGCGATGCAAGTTGTTTCTTTGCCATTATTGTGGGACACAATGGAGGAGATGTATGGAGCTACCAAGGGGCCACGAAGATACTCTGGGGCGGTGGGCACCATTGAGTTGGATGATTTTATCCAAGAGTTTGATAGTTGGTGTGATTTGCAGCAAATGCGCAATCCACAACTATTTACGCCGTTCATGGCATGGAAAGGGCTGTTTCAGCACCTTGAGGGGCCGCCTATGGATGATTACCATGAGTTCAGGCGGGGGCATGAGGTTGAGATCGAGGAGTGGAGGATGTACTGGTCACCCGACTATGTCTCCATCACTAGGGGCACTAGAGCCACGAGGGCAGTGGCTACACCTGCCGCTGCACCGGCAGCTTCAGCAAGCAGCAGTGGGACTGGTGGTACAGTAGCTACGACGTCCACCCAAGCCACTACCGCACCAGCACTAGCACCCGTGCCTGCCTTCAACCCTGTTGTGGAGTTCTTCGAAGAGTTGAGAGGGAACTACCAAGGGGTGAGGACAGAGAAGTTGCGGAGCTTGCAAGAGTTCCAACGGAAGCCGACCGAGAGCTTGAGGGAGGCTTTCACTCGCATGAGGCGCTTGATAGATGTAACCCAAGGGGTTACGGAAGCTCAGGCAGTCCAATTCTGGTATGGGATATTGGACAAGGAGCTGAGGAGAAGGGTGCGGGATGCAACTCTCCTACAAGCGGCCCAACCCACCTTAGCAAATGTGTTTTTGCTGGCAGAGCAGATAGAGCTCAACATGGTGGAGGAACAAGTGGTCATGGTGGGATTTGCTAAGGAGACACCACGGGGTAGTGGTGCTCCTAGCCAACCACTACCTCAACGTGCTCAAGGCAACAAGGGGGCTCAGGTGAAGCTCAGGAAGGACAGAGAGGACCTCAAATGCAGGGGTCTCTCCCTTCATTTGCTGGCCAACAACGGGCGGATGTGGTGTGCTGGACATGTGGAGGACCCCATGTCAAGAAGGATTGCCCAGAGGGTCGGCACATGCACAGCCTGCACAGTTGCAGTGTGGGCATTGTGGCAAGCACGGGCATGGAGAGGCCCAGTGTTATAGTTTGCATCCTGAGTTGCGCCCAGGCCAGTTCCAAGGGAACAATGGTGGCCGGGGGCGAGGTGGAGCAGCCCAGAGAGGACGAGGTGGCCAGCCACGAGGTGCAGGCCAAGGGCAAGCTCAACGTGGCCAAGGACGCGGAGGTCAGGGTGTGACCAAGGCATGGCCAACGGCTTCAGCAGCTAGAGCAGAGGCTCGCTGCCATGGCTACAGCTCAGGTGGTACCGGCTCTAAGGCCGGATGGTCCACCTCCTGCTCCTGAGGGAGGAGATATGGGAGGCATGGGATTCATGAGTGGAGCAGCACTACCACTAGTGCAGGTGGAGTCTGCTGCAGCCGTGACTCGAGGAGCAGCACGAGTTCCTGAGCCACGAGGTGCAGAGGTGGAGTTGGATCCACAGCGTGGGGAGGCAAGCCGTCAGGCTAGGCTTCCTCAGTCATTCACATTGGCGGAGACAGTGTCGACGCCATCCATGGCACCTAGTTCTCGCCCGACTGTTACCGAGGCGGAGGTTACTATGCCATTGGGGAGAGCTACACGGGTAGCACCACTACCTAGTGTTGCCAAGGCTACGGCAGCTAGTGTGCTGCTAGGAGCGGCCACATCTGTGTGCCAGGCTCCATTGTTCTCGGCTACCATGATTGCGACGCCGGGGGTAAGACCAGCTGAGGTGTTCAGGCTGGCAGCTACACTCTGTGAGAGTGGGAGGTTACTTCATCTTCTGCGGAGATAGTAGGAGGTGTAGTGCCGGAGGGATCCTCGGATTTGAGGGTCAAGACTGCCACGGCGGCGCCATGGCAAGCTGCAGCTGCCAGGTTGATGGAGCTGCCAGCTAGGCCAGCCATTGAGCGCGCCATGGTGACACCTGGAGTTGTCATGTTAGACAACCAGGATGGCATTTTCTGTTTGAGTGGACCGGCAGGCAAGAGGTACCGGCCACTGCGGGTCTTGTTGGACTCGGGAGCTCAGCCATTGATGCTGGGCAGAGCTGCTATTGCAGGCTTGGGCCTCACGGAGGCGGATATGGAGCCTTGTCCTTTCCAGATACAGACGTCTTGGGAGGATCGGAGCAGGCTCGGGGCATGACACGGCATGAGTTGGCTATCAGACTACGGCCGGATCACCCTACAGATGGCTCAGTGATGCGAGCCAAGGCCATTGTGACAGACGCAGTCTCATACGATGTCCTGGTTGGTGGGGCAGTGTTGTACCCCATGGGCTTCACCCTGGATTTTTGGGAGGAATCAGCTTCCTATAGGCCTGCATGGCAGTCAGGGGAGGGCCGGCGTGTGCAGCTCCCTGTGACGTTCATAGGAGGAGTTGCGGTTGCCCAGCGAGGCAAGATGCCGACACTAGCAGCTTCACAACGGCAGTGAGTTGGCCTAGAGAGTTGCTTGAGGGCAATGCTCATTCAGAGGATGTACCACCTCCGGAGAGCAAGATGACATGTATGGTATGGCGGAGTTGCCTACCATGGTTGCTCAGACTCCATTGTGGGGCACGAGCAAGGATTTGCAGCGGGATGCTGATCGACGGGTGCAACAAGCCTGGGTGGAGGCTTTTGTACCGTCAGGAGAGGAGGAGAGTGTGGGGATTGCACCAGGACCACCTCAATTGTCTCCATTGGACACCACACCTATTGTGTGGCAGTATCCGGATGAAGGCATTTGTCTTCTGGACTTGTTTGGCGGGATCAGCACCGGATTGGCTGCTGTGTTACAAGCAGGTGTACGAGTTCGGTTACCTGTATGTGGAGAGGGATGAGATGCACGACGCGTTTCACTTCGCCATGTTGCTCTTGTTGTGCAGCGGTACCCTGAGTTGTTGTCGGTGTCTGCATTCGTGGATATCAGCAGGCCTTGCCAGCAGACATTTCGTTGCTGGGGGCGCAGGATTTGGAGCGGGTTGGCTCCATTGATCTGGTAGTGGCAGGTTGGCCCTGCCAAGGGCATTCATCAGCCGGGCATGGCAATGGATTGCGAGACTCGAGGTCGGGTCTGTTTTGGGAGATGGGCGGGTTTTGCGCCACTTGCAGCTTCATCAAGCTGTATCTCAGCATACATCTTGGAGAATGTGCCACTGATGGCGATTCGGGCCAGGGTGATGGCCAGTGTGCATCAAGTCCGGTCGTGGCTTGGGTCAGCAGTGTTGCTAGATGCAGCTACAGTGGGGTCACGGGCTCATCGTCCACGGCTATGGTGGACAAACATGATGCCACCCGCACTGCTCAAGCGTGCATTTGATGGGGTGCAGCGGCCAGCACATCTCACAGTGGATAACATTCTGGACACAGGGAGGCAGTCTCAACGTGTGAGACACGATGACCGTTCGCCTTTGCCAGTGGTCAACAAGGTGGGTCAACCACGAGCAGCATTACCTACACTGCCTCAGCTTCCCAGGATCGCATGCTTTCCGGGATAGTGGACCTGGCCTCCTGTGGGATGCTCAGTGCAGCAGTTAGTGGAGCCTAATGCTGACGAGCGTGAGAGGGCAATGGGTTTTACCACTGGTACCACGGCGGTGTCGTCTTTTCTGAGGCATCACGTCGTCAAGTGTTGGGGCAAGCAATGGATCTCAATTGCTTGACCTGGATTATCAGCTTGGCTCTAGCTGAGCAACGCAGAGTGCGGAATACACTTCCCTCAATGGTCTCTCTGCCTACCGAGACGGTACAGGCAGTGAGTGGGGGCGAGCATATGAGGACCACGGGGTGCATGCATCCATGGCACACGTGGGAGGTGCTCGAGGTTCAGAGGGAGTTGGCAGCCAAGGCGGCTGTGATGGATGAGGTTGGGGATTCTTCTCGAGTTGAGGAGGTCCTCAAGGATGAGATGACTTGTCCTAAGAGCAGGGCAGATGATGCCTTGTCTGAGAGGTTAGGAGTAATGCCAAGAGGTGCAGCATAGCAACCACGGGACGAGTCATCTACCTCTAAGCCCACTGGACTTAAGGTGTAGTTACGGAGGACATTGGGAGCCTGACATTGGACCATTGTCACCGGAGGAGAGAGACGACGTATACGGCGGTTCCTGAGGGCTTACGGAATTGCTTTGCCTTCAGTTTGAAGGACTTGGGAGCACTGAAGGGTCAAGAGATCCGTATTGAGTTGGCCACTGACACGCCAATCTTTCGGAGACCCTATAGATACAGTGACATGGAGAGGTCTTGATCAGATGAGGACTCAAGATCTCTGGGAGGCAGGTTTGGTAGAGCTCTCTGGTGGAGAGTATGCTTCAGCCACAGTGATGCCAGCCAAGAAGGATGTCTATGGCATTGGACGGAGAGACGTATGTGCGGTGATTACCGGCCTGTAAAATCGTCAGACAAGTCCGTAAGTATGCCATGCCAACACCAGAGGAGATCTTTGATGCCATCGGGCATGCTAAGGCCTTTAGCACTTTGGATTTACGATCCGGATATCACCAGTTGCAATCAAGGAGGCGGACAAGCAGAAGACGGCATTCTGGGGGATCAATGAGCACGGCAAGGATTGCCTATACCAGTGGCGGTTCTTACCATTTGGGCTTAAGAATGCTCCTGCAGAGTTTCAGAGAGTCATGGATAGGATTCTAGCAGGGGTGGACTTTGCTCGGTGCTACATAGATGACATCATCATCTTTAGTGTTACGATGGAGGAGCATGAGAGACACCTTCAGGTGGTATTGGAGCGCTTGAGAGCGCACGGATTGAAGTTGCAATCACGGGGAAGTGCAAGTTTTTCCACAACCAGATTGAGTATCTGGGTCACATGATATATCCTGGAGGATTGGGGTACAGCAAACTAAGGTAGAGGCCATTGCACAAAATCACGCCCCACGGATGTGAGCGAGTTCGAGCTTTCATGGGGTTGGCAAACTATTTATAGACGTTTGTCAAGGATTTAGTACCATTGGCAAAGGGCTCTAACCACGCTGACAAGGTGGACCAGGAGTGGCAATGGAAGATGAGCCAGGACGAGCTTTTTCAGAGCTCAAGGCGAGGTTGACCTCGGCGCATATCTTGAGACGACCTATCAGGGGCGTCCTTTTCAGCTGCATATTGGATTGGAGCATGCTGGGGCTTGGAGCGGTGCTCACACATGTGGATGATGAGGGAAGAGAGTTCGTAGTGGCTTACGCCTAGCCGCTCGAACAACGCTGCAGAGGTAAGTACAGCTCATATGAGGAGAGTGCTTAGCTGCAGTGTGGGTCCGGGGCACACTTCAGGTGGCTATCTATACGGCAATCTTTTCACCTTGTCACGGATCACCAGCCACTCAAGTGGTGATGGAGTCAGACAAGCTTACGGGGGAAGCTTGCACGGTGGGCACTTATACTCCAAGAGTATGACCTTCAGGTTGTGCATCGACAGGGTTGGTCAATCGGGATGCGGATGGTATGATAGCAGATCCATGCATGAGCC